>CM035443.1:79566418-80166418 GCA_020310875.1 Ceratopteris richardii
AATCTCCAGCTGATGTGATGAAACCCGGAGCTGCCCAATGACGACTCGTGGGTGGTGGGGAAGGTAGGTCTGCATGTATCTCGGAATCTCGATGAAGCCCGTGCCCGATATATGTAGAAAATGCTCGCGGTAGTAGAGCATTTTCGGTGGCAATGTACCCCTAGGGCTCACCCATGTCCTCTGTATGTATGTATGCCATATCTCCTGACGAATGATCCTATTCCTCTCTTGATGAGAGAGCGAGTAGGTGGGTGCATGAGAGTCGTACTGTAGTGGTGGTAGCCTGTCTATGTCAAAGCCATGGTGGGCAAGCCAGTCTCGTGTCTGTGCATACCATGAGGAGGTGTCGCCTGCTAATGCCATATCACGTGATGCCTCGAAAGCACGATAAGCAATGCGCTCTGTATCCATGCCTCGAAGTCTGTGTAATAGGCATACCGTCTGGAATAGTGCCTCAACTAGCATCGGTGGTGCAGCGAGCTCTGCTCTAATGATATCATGTGGTACTGAAGGCTTGCTGCGGATAAGTCTGGCAATCATGAGGATCTGTGGCCTCTCTAATGCTGTCCATACTGATGTAGCTAATCCTGGTCCCCATATGGCTGCCCCATACATGAGCGCTGGCGTAACCAAAGTGTCAAAGAGCCACCCCTTTGTGCGGGGCTCCTGAAAATATGCCTGGTGGCACTGTCTCTCCATCAAAGCTAGTGCTGCGTACCCACGTGTGATGCGGTCACGGGCTGCCTGAGCCATCGAGAAGACCCCTGATGCTGCTGTAAATGTCACCCCCAAGTAAACATATGATCCGACCACCTCGATCGGTCCACCTGCTGCTGTGAACAAACTATGTCTGCGTACCTGTGCTGATGTATGAAAGATCAAGACCTTGGTTTTACCAAGGTTCACAGATAACCCTCTGTGTCTGCAAAAGTCATCTAGGCCGTGTAGATGATGCTGTAGACCTTCTGCAGACTCTGAAACCAATACAATATCATCAGCGTATAAAAGAATATGGACAGTGGACCCGTTGTACCTCAATGCCATCTCCCCCCTGCTGCTGTATGAAATCCACTATCTCATCAATGTAGAGACCAAAGAGGGTGGGTGAGAGAGGGCATCCTTGCTTCACCCCGATAGTGCTAGCAAGTGGATCAGATAAGCCCCCTGGACATCTGACTCTACCAGATACTCTCTCGTATAAGGCGTAGATCCCCCATATCATCTCCTCCGGAGCTCCGATGTCAAGGAGTCGTCTGAAGAGTCGATCCCTGGGAATAGTGTCAAATGCTTTGCGAAAGTCCACAAAGCAACAATATAATCTCCTCTTCCTCACCCTGGCCTGGTCGATCAGGCATCTCAGAGTGAAGATGTGGTCAATGGTAGAGTAATCTCGTCTGAAACCTGCCTGTCCTGGAGCCCTGATGCCCTTCCTCTCAGCGAGAGTACTCAACTCTGTCTCAGCGAGAGAGAGAGAGAGAGAGAGAGAGAGAGAGAGAGAGAGAGAGAGAGAGAGAGAGAGAGAGAGAGAGAGAGAGAGAGAGAGAGAGAGAGAGAGAGAGAGAGAGAGAGAGAGAGAGAGAGAAAGAAAGAAAGACTTTTTAACGTCTATTAGAGGCCAAAATCGGCCTATGAGACAAAACATGATAAAAGGAGGGATAGTAGCTGGCATCAAGGGTGTGGGGTGCTATGGGTATGGACTCCATATGCTCAATGGGTGAGGTACAAACATGATATGCATAGGGAGGGGAGGCTCGATGGTGTCACAACCCCCTAAATGCCTGGAGTGGGTGTAGGATATAATGCATCGGTGGGTAAGGCATCATGGCGATCCTCAAAATGCTCTGGGCGTCCAAATCGATAGGGGTGCGCTGCTGACGTCTCTGTATCTCCATGTCATGGCGTGCGTGAATCGCCTGAATCTCTCTCTGATGTGGAGGAGCTCTCCGGACAAGGGGTCTCGGTCGTCGACGCTGTCGTCTTAGCTGCTCTGCTCTGTGTAATGTGACACCCAGAGAGAGAGAGAGAGAGAGAGAGAGAGAGAGAGAGAGAGAGAGAGAGAGAGAGAGAGAGAGAGAGAGAGAGAGAGAGAGAGAGAGAGAGAGAGAGAGAGAGAGAGAGAGAGAGAGAGAGAGAGAGAGAGAGACTCTCATGCTCTTGTACATACCTACTATACATCTACAAGTTGTCTACAAAATCCACAATAAATTTACCAATGAACGGTTCTAAAATATCATTCATTAACATCATAAAAGTAGAAGATGCATTAGTCAAACCAAATGGCATAAGTAAATACTCATAATGCCCTAAACGGATCCTGAAAGTTGTCTTATGTACATCGTGCTCTTTATCTTTAATTTGGTGGTAGCCACTCTTCAAATCGCTATATACAATTGCTTTATCTAGAGCATGAAGAAAGTCATCTATCTTGGGCATGGGGTATCTATGCTTGATGGTAATCATTGAGTGCTCAATAGTCCACACACATCTAACAAGACCCATCTTTCTTCTTTACTAGAAGAACTCGTGCTGCAAAGGGTGAATAATTAGGTCTGATCAGCCCTTTCTCCATGTACTTGTCCACAACCTTGCGGACTCCATTCTCTTCCTGCAAACTCATACGAAATGGTGGTCGAGTGATTGGACTCGCTCCTTGTACCAGTTTGATCATGTACTCAATATTCCTGCAAGGAGGTAAACCCGAAGGTAACTCATTTAGAAACAATTAACATGAGTAGTACGTGCACTAGTAGATCTATGATAATGTGGCGGCTTAAGATCCTTAAGCTTCCATCTAGCCTTTTGTAGTTGGGACACCTTTGCTAGAGATTTTTGGAGTGTGGCACTCACCTAGAGGTTCCAACTCTATCCTTGGGATCTGAATATGAGACATAGCTTCCTCTTTCTTAGATCCACAAATGTGCTCTAAGATAGTGTGGAGAGTGCTTTCTAAGTGTGATATTCTAGTGCTCATGGTTTCTATAGTGTCTATAGGATGCTTGGCGATGTGCATATCCTCCCTATGTGGAGACTTCCTGAATCCATGTTTTATGGAAGTATAAGCTCTTCTCTTTTTTGATGTTTTTAAGTGTTTTTATGTTTGTTTGTTTGTTTTTTTTAAAAGAAGTTTTTGTGTGTATGTATGTATGCTTAATATAAACAGGGGCAATGAAAACTCACAAATCACAAGCCTTTGCAAGAAAGAACACAAAGTAAAAAACTAGCATTAGTATGTTCTCTACTTTATGCATCAAACAACCACAACCATGCATAGAAATTTTGAAAAATCTTGGAATCAAAACGACCATAGGGCACTACACACCCTGTACAAAATCAATGTGCTTGCGGCACAGATATCAATTTACATAAGAGCATTACACGCTCTTGCTTTCTCCTTGCTGTACCTACAATAAAATCATGCTACCATCTTATTTCACAAAAAGTGCAGAGATTCACAAGCATATATACAAGCATACATGCATGTATGAAAAACAAAAGCTTATATTGAGTGATGATTGATGCACAAAAGAGACCATAGTTCAAAGAGAGTTTTAAAAACGAGTTTTAAAAACGGGTTTTAAAACGTTTAGTACGTAGAGTACTAAAAAAATGGAAATAAAAAACGAGTATTATATTTTGTCGCAACATTTTATTTTTTTTTCTCTAATAATCCATGAATAATGTATATCTAACACTCATTTACATATCTTGTGCTAAAAACACATAAAAAACTCTATCTACTACCACTACAATGATCTCGAGTTAGGAAGGTCCAAAACGAATTGGATTAAAGTAAACAAAAAATGGGAATGAAGTCTTAAACAAAGGATTGATGAGTTAAAATCACATTAAAACTCTTAAGACAATGCATTTAGAGTGATAGAGTCAAGAATGGATAAAAATAATGTTCCAACAATTTAATGGTCTTGACTCCTTGCTAAATGAAATATCTTTTAAAATGAAAATAGGAACTTTTTTCTGAACTAATAAATAAATTAAAAAAAAAAAAAAACTCATAAAAAACTTATTAGGACGTTCGGAACGTCCGAACGTCCTAAACGTTTTTTATTTTTCAAAAAAAAAAAAAATGCGTTTTTTTGAACTATGAAAGAGATTAAGAATGCATTTATTGACAAGAAAACTCATCTATGTAATGGAGAAGTCCACTTGCAAAGGTGATGCAGGAGTTGGAAATGATCATCAACCACCCTTCTTAAGTTCCGAAGTTGAAGTTGATTGTCCTCGTGCCGCAAAAGATCTCCTATGATGGTTTCCTAAGGCCAAATTGTATCTTCGAGGTGTTCATTGGATACTCAAAGCAAGAATTCCACACGACTTTGGAGTCATTCCATTTGGATATCAAATGAGAAAGTTATGGTCATTCCAGTGAAGAATGAATAGGGTCTCTAAAGAGTGTGTATGGAAGATTCTACTCCAAAGCCAAGAATTTTTCGAGCTCACAAAGGAGGCTAAGGCAAAATCTGGGTGTATTCAGGTTCTAGTATCCCATAGACGAAGTTTTCAACACAAAAAATAGGTACAAATAGCCTTGAAGATGCTTCTATGTCCACAACACAAGGGAGAAGGAGCTAAAGACTTCTTTCTCCTCATGCGAAGAGTGCGCAAACGAGCTCGGCTAGATTCTCTGAGCGCGGGAAGGAGTGAGGCCCCTTCGGATAGCGGTAGTCCCTCTATACACCTTGGGAAGGTGAGAAGCTGGCGGGCCTAATAGCCTATTGAGGCACCCGACACTTCTTTTCTTGATGAAGATCCAAAGCTCTGCAACTCCAACAACAACCACTCCTCATGTGAGAACGATGATGAATGCTAGTGATGGACTCCAAAAATTGCATGTGCGGTAGACTTAGAAAACTAGAAGCTTTATCTAGCTTTTATACCAAATGTGATACTTGCCCCCAAAACTCTCCAAAAGAAAGCCATAGATAAAGGCTTGAATAATTGTGTGTGCAACTCTCCTCCCATCATTTATATCCTTTTGTGTGCCCAAGATAGTAATGCTCTAGAATGCTCTAGTGTGGACATGTGGCCATCATGTATACTCATTCCCATTACCCCTTAGATACCTTAGGATATCCCCCGAGCTAGGGATCTTGGCTAACTTTATGACTTGTCCCACACACATATAGAGGTCTTTGTAGACCAATGTCTAACACAAATTCTCTGTAATCACTCTTTGCACCAAAGTACACGCATAAATTAGTGGTCAAGAGGTAAGACTAATAATGTAGTGCAAATAGGAGAAATTTTCTCAACCTTGAAGGAAATCAAGTAAGAAGAGAGAAAATCAATCATTGAGAGGAGCACTACAAGGTGTGTGAATTTCTAATCTGATGTGCACTATCGTAGCAACAAGAGCAAGCACAAGAAGCAATTCTAAAGCTCTAGAATGTGAAATTCAAAAAAAAAAAAGAGATTTCATACATTTGTTCTCATAACAAGGCGTTCCTTTGAGTGAACTGACACTTTTTTTGTAGGTTTGACTTTGTTGGAGAGACTGGACAGTTGAATCAAGTCAAAGAGTATTAAAGGAAGTTTTGGGGGGGAGAGAGAGAGAGAGAGAGAGAGAGAGAGAGAGAGAGAGAGAGAGAGAGAGAGAGAGAGAGAGAGAGAGAGAGAGAGAGAGAGAGAGAGAGAGAGAGAGAGAGAGAGAGAGAGAGAGAGAGAGAGAGAGAGAGAGAGAGAGAGACAGAGAGAGAGAGAGAGAGAGAGAGAGAGAGAGAGAGAGAGAGAGAGAGAGAGAGAGAGAGAGAGAGAGAGAGAGAGAGAGAGAGAGAGAGAGAGAGAGAGAGAGAGAGAGAGAGAGAGAGAGAGAGAGAGAGAGAAGCTCATATTAACGTCTTTTGGAGGCCAAACTTGACATATGAGACAAAAACCATGTACAAGTGTAGTAACCCTCTGTAGAAGATGAAATGAAATAAAAAGTATATCACTACACAAAGCTATATAGGGTTGGAAAAGGCTGGGGAGACGTGGCTCTGACTCTGCAGATAGTGGCCGCCTAATGCATGGGGGATCCATAATGTGAGTGAGTAAAACACTGGTGATGGGTGGAGGTGGGTGTAGTATGTGGTACATCGGTGGTGGTCTGAATGCCTTCTGAAGGAAGACAACCCAGGGAGTGGTGGTACGCTTATGCTCCATCATGTGGTCGTAGGCTGTCCTGATGGGTGAGATATCCTCTTGATATAGTCGCAGTCGATGATATCCGGCCATGCGTGGTCGGCGTCGTGCTCTTTGTGCTGCTTCCTGGTGGAGCATGAGCCCTATAGATGGACCTCTCTGATGTAGCTCTGTTCGTTGAAAGAACTGGGTAATGGTCTGCTGGGTACTCACCCGTGGCTGATGTGTGGGCTATAGTGACTGCTCTCGCCTCTCGTAACCTACTATGAGGAAGCGTCCCAAGCGTCTCTTGTCTCCCATAGTCATGCACAACACGAGTGACTCCGCTATCCGGAATTGTGCTCGTAGGTCTAAGTATGCTGGGCATTTGATAACAAATGCTCCTCACTCTCTACCTCTGTCTCGCATACTGGGCACCACCTCTCCTCACGGGGGACTCCCCTGGACCGACCCCTCTCAATCTCGAGCTGATGTGATGAAACCTGGAGCTGCCCAATGACGACTAGAAGGTGGTGGGGTAGGTATGTCTGCATGTATCTCGGAATCTCAATGAAGCCCTCCTCCGATATATGTAGAAAATGCTCACGGTAATAGAGCATTTTCGGTGGCAATGTATCCCTAGGGTGCACCCATGTCCTCTGTATGTATGTATGCCATATCTCCTTACGAGTGACCCTATTCCTCTCTTGATGAGAGAGCGAGTAGGTGGGTGCATGTGAGACGTATTGTAGTGGTGGTAGCCTGTCTATGTCAAAGCCATGGTGGGCCAGCCAGTCTCGTGTTTGTGCATACCATGAGCCTGCTAATGCCATATCAAGTGATGCTTGGAAAGCACGATAAGCAATGCGCTCTGTATCCATGCTCCGAAGTCTGTGTAATAGGCATACTGTCTGGAATAGTGCCTCAACTAGCATCAGTGGTGTAGCGAGCTCTGCTCTAATGATATCATGTGGTACTGAAGGCTTGCTACGGATAAGTCTGGCAATCATGAGGATTTGTGGCCTCTCTAATGTTGTCCATACGGATGTAGCTAATCCCGGTCCCCATATGGCTGCCCCATACATGAGCGCTTGCGTAACCAAAGTGTCAAAGAGCCACCCCTTTGTGCAGGGCTACTGAAAATATGCCTGGTGGCACTGTCTCTCCATCAAAGCTAGTGTTGCGTACCCACATGTGATGCGGTCACGGGTTGCTTGAGACATAGAGAAGACCCCTGATGCTGCTGTAAATGTCACTCCCAAGTAAACATATGATCCGACCACCTCGATCGGTCCACCTGCTCCATTGAACAAACTATGTCTTAGTACGTGTGCTGATGTATGAAAGATCATGACCTTGGTTTTACCAAGGTTCACAGATAATCCTTTGTGTCTGCAAAGTCATCTAGGCCATGTAGATGATGTTGTAGTACTTCTGCAGACTCTGACACCAATACAATATCATTAGCGTATAAAAGAATATGGACAGTGGACCCGCGTACCTCAATGCCATCCCCCCCCTGCTGTTGTATGAAGTCCACTATCTCATCAATGTAGAGACCAAAGAGGGTGGGTGAAAGAGGGCATCCTTGCTTCACCCCGATAGTGCTAGCAAGTGGATGAGATAAGCCCCATGGACATCTGACTCTACCAGATACGCTCTCGTATAAGGCGTAGATCCCCCATATCATCTCATCCTGAGCTCCGATATCAAGTAGTTGTCTGAAGAGTCATTCCCTGGGAACAGTGTCAAATGCTTTGCGGAAGTCCACAAAGCAACAATATAATCTCCTCTTCCTCACCCTTGCCTGGTTGATCAGGCATCTCAGAGAGAGAGAGAGAGAGAGAGAGAGAGAGAGAGAGAGAGAGAGAGAGAGAGAGAGAGAGAGAGAGAGAGAGAGAGAGAGAGAGAGAGAGAGAGAGAAAGAAAGAAAGACTTTTTAACGTCTATTAGAGGCCAAAATCGGCCTATGAGACAAAACATATACATCAGTATGATCCAATCCACTGTGATCCAAAACAAAAATAAAGTGTGAGTACTACAAACGGGTATAAAACGAGGGATAGTAGCTGGCATCAAGGGTGTGGGGTGCTATGGGTATGCACTCTATATGCTCAATGGGTGAGATACAAACATGATATGCATAGGTAGGGGAGGCTCGATGGTGTCACAACCCCCTAAATGCCTGGAGTGGGTGTAGGATATAATGCATCGGTGGGTAAGGCATCATGGCGATCCTCACAATGCTCTGGGCGTCCAAATCGATAGGGGTGCGTTGCTGACGTCTCTGTATCTCCATGTCATGGCGTGCGTGAATCGCCGGAATCTCTCTCTGATGTGGACGAGCACTCCGGACAAGGGGTCAAGGTCGTCGACGCTGTCGTCTAAGCTGCTCTGCTCTGTGTAATGTGACACCCAGAGAGAGAGAGAGAGAGAGAGAGAGAGAGAGAGAGAGAGAGAGAGAGAGAGAGAGAGAGAGAGAGAGAGAGAGAGAGAGAGAGAGAGAGAGAGAGAGAGAGAGAGAGAGAGAAAGAAAGAAAGAAAGAAAGAAAGAAAGTCATATTAACGTCTTCTGGAGGCCAAACTTGGCCTATGAGACAAAAACCATGTACAAGTGTAGTAACCCTGTGTAGAGGATGAAATGAAATAGAAGGTATATCGCGACACAAAGATATATATAAAGCTGGAAAAGGATGGGGAGATGTGGCTCTGACTCCGCAGATAGTGGCCACCTAATACATGGGGGACATGTGAGTAAAAGTGTGAGTAAAACACCCTAGCTACCGGTGAATGGGTGGAGGTGGGTGTAGTATGTGGTACATCGGGGGTGGTACTGAAGGCTTGCTCTCGATAAGTCTGGAAATCATGAGGATCTGTGGCCTCTCTAATGCTGTCCATACTGATGGTGCTAATCCTCGTCCCCATATGGCTGCGCCATACATGAGCGCTGGTGTAACCAAAGTGTCGAAGAGCCACCCTTTTGTGCGAGGCTCCTGAAAATATGCCTGGTGGCACTGTCTCTCCATCAAGGCAAGTGCTGCATATCCACGTGTCATGCAGTCACGGGCTGCCTGAGACATAGAGAAGACCCCTGATGCTGCTGTGAATGTCACTCCCAAGTAAACATATGATCCGACCACCTCAATGGGTCCACCCGCTGCCGTGAACAAACTATGTCTGCGTACCTGTGCTGATGTATGAAAGATCATGACCTTGGTTTTACCAAGGTTCACAGATAACCCTCTGTGTGTGCAAAAGTCATCTAGGCCATGTAGATGATGCTGTAGACCTTCTGCAGACTCTGAAACCAGTACAATATCATCAGCGTATAAAAGAATATGGACAGTGGACCCGCGTACCTCAATGCCATCAGCCCCCCTGCTGCTGTATGTAGTCTACTATCTCATCAATGTAGAGACCAAAGAGGGTGGGTGAAAGAGGGCATCCTTGCTTCACCCCGATAGTGCTAGCAAGTGGATGAGATAAGCCCCCCGGACATCTGACTCTGCCAGATACTCTCTCCTATAAGTCATAGATCCCCCATATCATCTCCTCTGGGGCTCCGATATCAAGTAGTCGTCTGAAGAGTCGTCCCCTGGGAACGGTGTCAAATGCTTTGCGGAAGTCCACAAAGCAGCAATATAATCTCCTCTTCCTCACCCTTGCCTGGTCGATCAGGCATCTCAGAGTGAAGATGTGGTCAATGGTAGAGTAATCTCGCCTGAAGCCTGCCTGTCCTGGAGCCCTGATACCCTTCCTCTCAGCGAGAGTACTCAACTCTGTCTCCAGTACCGCCCCATATAACTTGGCCAATATAGGGCCAATCATGATCGTCCGGTATGTAGCTGGATCCATAGTATCTCCTGACTTATGAATGGGCACTATGGTGTGCTCAGTCCATGAGTCTGGGAACCCTTCAACCAGTGCACGGTTGAAGAGGTGGGCAATGAGCGGTGCAAGGGTCGTGCCTCCGTAGATGAGGTGCTCAGCCTGTAAACCGAAAAGGTCATGGGCCTTGCCATGCTGTAGACGGGCAATGGCGCGTCCCACCATAGTGGGTGTGAAGAAGGCATATGTAGTAGGACGTGAGCTATGTGGTCTAGGAATGGGGGGCTGGTCTGGGATCTCGTATAGGCTCTGTGCATAGCTATGCCAAGTGCTCAGGTCTCGGATGGGTGTCTTCTGTCTCCTCTCTCTCAAATGTCGCCATGCCACTGCACTGTCTCGACTCATGAGTAAATGATAAATATCCCAGTACTGTCTCTCTTCCCAATCACGCCGTTTGCGGTGAGTAAGGCTCTGCATGCGACGCTGTGCCTGTGTGTGTGTAATATCCCCTCTATGCTCTAAAATGCGTAGGTGCTTCCGTAGCTCGCGACAATCTTCATCATACCAACGATTCTGAGGCATGGAACCTCTGCGTGGAGGGTTTATATGTGTGCGGTGTGGGAAACTGCAGAGAGCTGAGTCGTGTAGGATGGTGGTGAACTGTGATGTAAGTGTGTCCAAGGGTGAGAGTGGATCGAGGGAGAGTAGGCGGGTGTGTAAATGGTATGCATAAACGTGTGAGAGCTCATGTGTGAAGTGTATCGTGATGTGTGTCTCAGTGGGTGAGGGAGGGTCTAATGGAATAGGAGATGAGAGTGTGAATGTGATAAATGTATGGTCAGCACCAAGTGGGCGTGGTCCATATCGTATGCATCGCACTGATGTGACTGAGTGCATCCATTGAAGTCCCCCATAAGGAAGACTTCACCTAGTGTGCTATAATGTAGTATGTGATCTGAAAGTGCTATGTATGGTGAGTCTCTGTCTCGGATCGGTCCCCCAAGATCCTGTCCTGTGTATCGAGATCCGCCTGGAGGGAAGTAGCATATAGCAATGTAAATCCAACTCCCATGTGCTATCTCCATGCGGACCCACATGAATCGTGCCTCCTCATCTCTCCCTATAATATGGATCCGGCTCTGTATCTCCTGTCTAAATACGATGGCCACCCCTCCCGACCCTCGCGCTGTACTCTGTCTCGTGGTGGTCCTAAATGCAGATTCCCAATGAAAACCTGCAATACGAGGTAGACCTCTCTCTGGGCTCTCGTGGGTCTCTGTGATGCAAGCAAAGTCATGAGTGTCTAGGATCTCTTCCAATCGGTCTGGCCGTGTCCAAAGTGCTCCATTGCAGTTCCAGACTGCTCCTCTGAGTGGTGACTCCTGATATGGTGTTGCCTCATAGGCCACGTATCCCTATTTGATAGGGCGTCCGTCAATGAAGACTTTACCGTCCCGGTAGAAGGCCTTCTTTCCCTCTCGTCGGGCTTGAAGAATATGTGGCATACATGTCCGACGGTGCTCTATCTGCATTCTCGTGAGATCTTCGTCCATATATAAAACTCCTCCAGGTAGTCCGCGTAGTACTGGTCGTCGTCAAAAGAAGGCGATACGTGTATCCTCAGAGCTCATAGGAAGGATGAGTGCTCGTGGTCGGGACGTGTCTTTACCAACCCTCCATGCCTCTTTGAAAGGCATGCTCTCGTACCCCAAGCGTCGGCAGATGTCAGTGGCATCTGCATCCGGTGATGTGCCTTCTGAGAGCCCTGTAATCCGTACATGCAATCGGCGTGTGTGTCGAAGTTTCTCTTCCTCGAGTGTGTCCTGGACTCTAGAGAGCTCTTCTTTCCGTGCCTCTTCACTGACTTCTTTCTTGACCCTCTTGTGAACAACTTCTACCCATGTCTCTCGAGTGGACTCCACTTCTGATCTGATTTCCTTTTTGAGCTCTTCCTTGAGTTCTTCCACTTCAGAGATCTCTCCTTCCTCTTTAACCCTAGAGATCTTCATGTGAACAATCTCTTCTTGAAGGCGGTGGATTTCAGCCTTCAATTCGTCTCTCTCCTCTTTCATGTCTTTGATTTGATCTTCAAAAGCTTTAAAAAAGAGAGAGAGAGAGAGAGAGAGAGAGAGAGAGAGAGAGAGAGAGAGAGAGAGAGAGAGAGAGAGAGAGAGAGAGAGAGAGAGAGAGAGAGAGAGAGTCATATTAACGTCTTCTGGAGGCCAAACTTGGCCTATGAGACAGAAACCATGTACAAGTGTAGTAACCCTGTGTAGAAGATAAAGTGAAATAAAAAAGTATATCGCTACACAAAGCTATATTGGGCTGGAAAAGGCTGGGGAGACGTGGCTCTGACTCTGCAGATAGTGTCCACCTAATACATGGGGGATCCCAAAATGTGAGTAAAACGCCCTAGCTAGTGGTGATGGGTGGAGGTGGGTGTAGTATGTGGTACATCGGTGGTGGTCTGACTGCCTCCTGAAGGAAGACAACCCAGGGGGTGGTGGTACGCCTATGCTCCATCATGTGGTCGTAGGCAATCCTGATGCGTGAGATATCCTCCTGATATAGTCGTGGTCGACGATATCTGCCCATGCGTGGTCGGCGCCGTGCTCTCTGTGCTGCTGCCTGGTGGAGCATAAGCCCTATAGATGGACCTCTCTGATGTAGCTCAACTCGCTGAAAGAACTGGGTAATGGTCAGCTGGGTACTCACTCGTGGCTGATGTATGGGCTGTAGTGACCGCTCTCGCCTCTCGTATGCTGCTGTGAGAAAGCGTCCCAAGCGTCTCTGGTCTCCCATAGTCATGCACATCTAGAATGACTCCTCGATCTGGAACTGTGCTCGTAGGTTTAAGTATGCTGGACATCTGATAACAAAATGCTCCTCACTGTCTACCTCTGTCTGGCATACAGGGCACCACCTCTCCTCACGGGGGACTCCTCTGGACCTACCCCTCTCAATCTCGAGCTGATGTGATGAAACCCGGAGCTGCCCAATGAGGACTCGTAGGTGGTGGGGAAGGTAGATGTGCATGTATCTCGGATCTCGATGAAGCCCGTGCCTGATATATGTGGAAAATGCTCGCGGTAGTAGAGCATTTTCGGTGGCAATGTACCCCTAGGGCTCACCCATGTCCTCTGTATGTATGTATGCCATATCTCCTGACGAATGATCCTATTCCTCTCTTGATGAGAGAGCAAGTAGGTGGGTGCATGAGAGTCGTACAATAGTGGTGGTAGCCTGTCTATGTCAAAGCCATGGTGGGCAAGCCAGTCTCGTGTCTGTGCATACCATGAGGAGGTGTCCCCTGCTAATGCCATATCACGTGATGCCTCGAAAGCACGATAAGCAATGCGCTCTGTATCCATGCTCCGAAGTCTGTGTAATAGGCATACTGTCTGGAGTAGTGTCTCAACTAGCATCGGTGGTGCACCGTGCAGAGAGCTCTGCTCTAATGATATCATGTGGTACTGAAGGTTTGCTGCGGATAAGTGTGGCAATCATGAGGATTTGTGGCCTCTCTAATGCTGTCCATACTGATGTAGCTAATCTTGGTCCCCATATGGCTGCCCCATACATGAGCGCTGGCCTAACCAAAGTGTCGAAGAGCCACCCCTTTGTGCGGGGCTCCTGAAAATATGCCTGGTGGCACTGTCTCTCCATCAAAGCTAGTGCTGCGTACCCACGTGTGATGCGGTCACGGGCTGCCTGAGCCATAGAGAAGACCCGATGCTGCTGTAAATGTCACCCCCAAGTAAACATATGATCCGACCACCTCGATCGGTGCACCTGCTGCTGTGAACAAACTATGTCTGCGTACCTGTGCTGATGTATGAAAGATCAAGACCTTGGTTTTACCAAGGTTCACAGATAACCCTCTGTGTCTGCAAAAGTAATCTAGGCGGTGTAGATGATGCTATCTAGAATATGGACAGTGGACCCGTGTACCTCAATGCCATCTCCCCCTTGCTGCTGTATGAAGTCCACTATCTCATCACCCCGATAGTGCTAGCAAGTGGATCAGATAAGCCCCCTGGACATCTGACTCTACCAGATACTCTCTCGTAGATCCCCCATATCATCTCCTCCGGAGCTCCGATGTGGGGGGGGGGGGGGGGGGGGGGGAGAGAGAGAGAGAGAGAGAGAGAGAGAGAGAGAGAGAGAGAGAGAGAGAGAGAGAGAGAGAGAGAGAGAGAGAGAGAGAGAGAGAGAGAGAGAGAGAGGGGAGAGAGAGAGAGAGAGAGAAGGGGGGGGGAGAGAGAGAGAGGGAGAGAGAGAGAGAGAGAGAGAGAGAGAGAGAGAGAGAGAGAGAGAGAGAGAGAGAGAGAGAGAGAGAGAGAGAGAGAGAGAGAGAGAGAGAGAGAGAGAGAGAGAGAGAGAGAGAGAGAGAGAGAGAGAGAGAGAGAGAGAGAGAGAGAGAATGAAATGAAATGAAATGAAATGATATATTTACGCCTTCAGAAGGCCAAAATGACCTATGAGACCAGAAGTTACAAAACTGGTGAATCTGATACAAAATCTGAGTACCAAAGGAAGTGGTATTGAAAATGAAAGATTTAAAATAGCTAAGAAAAGGCTAACACCAAGACTAATACAACAAAGGGCTTATACATAGGAGGGATGTGCTGATATACAAGGCTGGAGATCTATCCTCATCTGCACTGTGGGCATCTGAAAAGTAGAGCTCGAATCCTCCGTTGTAGTCTCCGATACTGTGTAGCACCTCTCACTCTCGGTTGTCTAGATCTCCCTAGCTCCACTGCTCGGTCTATGAGAGTGCCAGTAGTGGCTGTATGAGTGTGGACAGAGCTGTGTACTAGATGCTCTAGTGACTGCTCCTCTAGCTGTCGAGTGTCTGGTGTAAAGAAATCCGTAATCTGTCTCTGGGACTGTCTCCCTCCAGCTCTCCTCAATAGAGTGTCTCTATGTCCGTGTACGTCTAGTAGATATAGTCCAAGACATCTCTGATCCTCAAAACTCATGACTCTAGATAGAGGCCAGAAACCCTCTCTGATTAGAGAATGAAAACGGCCCCGTATCTCATAGTATACCGTGCAATGACATATGTAATGTAGCTCTGTCTCTGGCTCTAGGTGACATAGACGGCATATCCTGCTATTTGCAGGTACCCTTCTGAATCTGCAAGTCTCAATCTCAAGCTGATGTGAGGATGTGCGCAACTGGCCAATGGCACAACGCAAGGCATGGGAAAGGTGTGTATCCATATAGCTAGGACGAGTCACAAACCCATCCGTTGTGAGGTGTAGAAGATGCTCTCTATAGAAAGCCATATTCCTACCCAACTCCTGTGTAGGCTCAATCCATGTCCTCCTGGTGTCGAGCTGGATCAGATCCTGACGAATGAGTCTAGTAATCTCCACCCGTGTCAGGTACGTCAGGGGTGTCTGTAAAGAGTACTAGAAAGGAGGTCTCTTGTCCATGGTAAAACCATGTGTCTGAAACCATGATGTCATCTATGCAAACGAGCATGATGTATCCCCCTGCAAAGTTAATTGTCTGGATGACTCGAGGGTGAGCCTCGTTTATCTATCTCTGGTAGTGTGACGTGTCCCATAAGCTGTGTACAAAGGAGAGTGCTCTAGTGAGTGCCTCAATCTCAATAGGGGGAGCAGCTAGCTCCGCTCAAATGATATCATGTGGTACGGAAGCCTTGGCTCTAATCAGCCGAGAGATCATAGATACCAAGGACCTCTCCATGACTTTCCACCCATCCTGACCTATAAAAGGTCACCAAACCTGTACCCCATATAGCATAGTAGAGGCAACCAAAGTATCAAAGAGCCATAACTTTGTCCTGGTTCCTGAAACTGAACTTGCGAGCACATCCTTTCCAATTCTCCCAAAGCTGTAGATGCTCTGGTCAGTCTAGTCTCTGCTGCTCTCCTCAAGGAAAATCTCGGTCCAGTGAGTACTACCCCTAGATATGTGTATGCATATGTATACTCCAAAACCCCCTGCCCATATGTGAAAATAGGTGTTGATCTCCTGATCCACTGCGGTGTGGTGTTAAACACCATAACCTTGGTTTTATCAAGGTTTACAGACAGACCAGTATCCTCTGCAAAGCTGTGTAGAGCATCCTAGTGTTGTTGCATACCCTCCGGTGAGTCACATATGAGAGCAATATCATGAGCATATAACAACAATGGGATCCACGTCCCTGCCAACTCGGCCCCTCTATCACCCTCTCTGTCAATCTAATCAGACACCTCATCAACGTACATACCAAATAGAGTAGGAGACAGTGGGCAGCCCTGTTTCACTCCAATAGTAGAGTGAACTAAGTCAGATACCCCTTCTGGGGTGCAAACTCGTCCCACCACTGATCTGTACAAAGCCATAATCCCCCACATCAACTCTATTGGTACCCCCATCTCCCGTAGTCTGCGCATCAATCGAGCTCTCAGCACCATGTCAAATGCTTTGCGGAAGTCCACAAAGCTACAATAATCCGCTTCCCGTGTGACCTTCCCTCTTCAATGATGGCTCTAAGTGTCAGAATATCATCAAGAGTGGAGAGACCCCTCCTGAAACCTGCCTGACCCTTTGCCTGCATACCCTCACCCTCTGCCCAATCACTCGAGTGCTGCTCAAAAATGGATGCATACAACCGTGCCAATGTGTGTCCAACCATAATAGTGCGGTAGTTTCCCGGCTCTATAGGATCCCCTGCCTTGAAGATAGGCACAATAGTAGACAATCTCAAAGTCTAAGGTAACCCTTCACACATGGCACGATTGAATAACACTGCAAGAACCTCCATCAACATATCCCTAGCATGAATAAAATGCTCCTCCACTAGACCGTCATGGTCATATGCCCTCCCGGTCCTCATCTTGTCAATGGCCCTCTGTACCATTTGAGCGGTAAAGAAAGTGCTCGTGGCTGGGCACGGCTGTGCAGGGCCCGGAAGGGGTTCTTGTTCAGGAACCATATATAGCGATGTCGCATACTGACCCCATACATCATGTGAAGTAATCGCTGGGGGAGTGGAGTGCTCATGAAAAACTCGCCATGCCTCTCTTGAGTCCCTGCTGAAGAACATCTGATATAAATCTCGCTCCAACTGAGCCAGGTAAGCCCGCCTCTTTCGTCTCACAAGGCGCTGGAAAGCAATATGAGACTGTCTGTAAGTGATAACTCCTAGCGGAAGATCTCTCTGAAGCTTGGCTCCCATCTCTCTGCATTCCTAGTCATACCAACTATTCTGGGGCATGCTCCCAGACTGTCGCCCCTGAACCGGCCGGGTGTGTGGATATGCCACTGATGCGGTGCATAGGGCACTATGCAATGTCTCCGTCAGTAGAGTGGTGCACTCCTCCAGTGAGAGACTTGGACCAACTGTGCGTAGACGGTCCCAGATCTCCTTTGTATAAACGGAATCGGTCTCTGATGTAAATGTGTAACGGGTATGTGACCTGCCTACTGATATCTGGGCTGTACTGTACTGAAAAGAGACCGATAGTGTCAAAAGAGCATGATCCACTGCTACACCCACAGGTCTAGCTCCCACTGTGAAATCCTGAATGCAGGGGATGAAGCTCGGCTGTGTCATGATATAGTCCAGTGTACTGGCTCCATGTCTATGTGGAAAGGAAGTGAAACGAGCTGCCCCAGGAAATCGGTGTAGGCCTAGTATGGCAAACCCATGCGTAGTCCTCATCTCAATGAGATATCTCCCATACTCTGTCTGCTCTCTATCATGCGAGCATCTGTCGAGCGCCAACTCACCCACATCCATCTCTCTAAGCATCTCATCTGAGGTGTCGTAGAAGACTGTTTGTGAGTTGCCCGTTCGGGCATTGAAGTCCCCTAGGAGAATGATATCACCATCCCTAGAGAACTTCCAAATATCATCATCTAGAAGAGAGAAAGGTGATTGCCCACTGGGTGCAACATATACAGACGTACTGGGAGGGAAGTAACATATGGCAATGTATAAAAATCGACCTGTGTCAGCTCTCAGCCTCGCCCACATATATCGAGCATCCTCATCTCTCTGTACGATATGTAGTAGTGGTTGCAACTCCTCTCTGAATAGCACTGGTATTCCTCCTGACCCTCTAGTCCCATGTCCCGATCTCACGTTTAGCTTGTGGGCTGCTCCCATCTATATCCCACGACATGCAGCATCAATTGTCCAGGGGCCTGGTGGGTCTCTGAGAAGAAAACAATGTCTCTATCTCTGAAACTCTCCTCAAATGCACCAATGTCCAACCTCGTAGATCCATTACAGTTCCAAGTAGCCATCTTCAATGTGGTCCCATAGGTCTCGCACCGTCATGTAGTGCGTGGCTCGAGAATCACCACCCGACCATCTCTGTAGAAGGCTAGCTTTCCCTTCTCTCGTGCCGCTCTAATCTCTGGCATTACCTCTCTCATATGCGCAAGCTGTGAGAGAGTGAGGTCATCGCCAAGGAAAACACCTGTCTTCTTGAGAATTAGTCTCTTCCTCAAGAATTCCTTCTTCTCTTCCAATGAAGGAAAGCGCAATATAAGAGCTCTCTCCTTTGAAGATTCTCCAAGGTCCCCGCTTTTCTTGCCTACTCTCCATGCCTTTGTATGCAAAGGCTTATCCATCCCCATCATGGATGTGAGAGTTTTGACCTCCTTTTCCACATCATTTATGTCCTTGAGGCTAGTTACTCTCACATGTAGTGCCCTTGTCCGTCTTCTTTGTTACTCTTCTAGGGTCATGTTGATAAGAGTAGGTGTACAAGGAGCTTCCTTAATTTTTTGCTTTCTTAGCCATTTCAATCCATTTTACGGCCTCTTGTACTTTCTTTTGCGTTTCGGATATGACTGTAGCCCATGACTTCTTCTCCTCATTTTCTTTGATGGTCCGTACCTGTTCTTTTATATCTTTCAGCTCCTCGATCACCAAAGGCTGAATTTCACCTTCTTCGAGAACATGAGATGCTGCCACTTCCATCAACTGTTGTTCGATTGAGGCTTTCCCTTTGAGTCTATCAATTTCACCTCGCATCTCTTTTCGTTCTTCATTCCATGACTTGAGCAGGGCTGCTGTTTTCTTTCACCGCTTCCGCTCTCCATTCCTTCATCTCTCTCTCAATATGCTTCAGCCGCTTATTAGTTCTCGTAAATGTGACTTTCGACGAAGGGGAAGCCGAGAGAGAGAGAGAGAGAGAGAGAGAGAGAGAGAGAGAGAGAGAGAGAGAGAGAGAGAGAGAGAGAGAGAGAGAGAGAGAGAGAGAGAGAAAGTCATATTAACGTCTTCTGGAGGCCAAACTTGGCCTATGAGACAAAAGCCATGTACAAGTGTAGTAACCCTGTGTAGAAGATAAAGTGAAATAAAAAAGTATATCGCTACACAAAGCTATATAGGGCTGGAAAAGGCTGGGGAGACGTGGCTCTGACTCTGCAGATAGTGGCCACCTAATACATGGGGGATCCCAAAATGTGAGTAAAACGCCCTAGCTACTGGTGATGGGTGGAGGTGGGTGTAGTATGTGGTACATCGGTGGTGGTCTGAGTGCCTCCTGAAGGAAGACAACCCAGGGGGTGGTGGTACGCCTATGCTCCATCATGTGGTCGTAGGCAATCCTGATGCGTGAGATATCCTCCTGATATAGTCGTGGTCGACGATATCTGCCCATGCGTGGTCGGCGCCGTGCTCTCTGTGCTGCTGCCTGGTGGAGCGTGAGCCCTATAGATGGACCTCTCTGATGTAGTTCAACTCGCTGAAAGAACTGGGTAATGGTCTGCTGGGTACTCACCGGTGGCTGATGTATGGGCTGTAGTGACCGCTCTCGCCTCTCGTATGCTGCTCTGAGAAAGCGTCCCAAGCGTCTCTGGTCTCCCATAGTCATCCACATCTGGAATGACTCCTCGATCTGGAACTGTGCTCGTAGGTCTAAGTATGCTCGACATCTGATAACAAAATGCTCCTCACTCTCTACCTCTGTCTGGCATACTGGGTACCACCTCTCCTCACGGGGGACTCCCCTGGACCGACTGTAGTGGGTGCATGAGAGTCGTACTGTAGTGGTGGTAGCCTGTCTATGTCAAAGCCATGGTGGGCAAGCCAGTCTCGTGTCTGTGCATACCATGAGGAGGTGTCGCTTGCTAATGCCATATCACGTGATGCCTCGAAAGCACGATAAGCAATGCGCTCTGTATCCATGCTCCGAAGTCTGTGTAATAGGCATACTGTCTGGAATAGTGTCTCAACTAGCATCGGTGGTGCAGCGAGCTCTGCTCTAATGATATCATGTGGTACTGAAGGTTTGCTGCGGATAAGTCTGGCAATCATGAGGATCTATGGCCTCTCTAATGCTGTCCATACTGATGTAGCTAATCCTGGTCCCCATATGGCTGCCCCATACATGAGCGCTGGCGTAACCAAAGTGTCAAAGAGCCACCCCTTTGTGCGGGGCTCCTGAAAATATGCCTGGTGGCACTGTCTCTCCATCAAAGCTAGTGCTGCGTACCCACGTGTGATGCGGTCACGGGCTGCCTGAGCCATGAGAAGACCCCTGATGCTGCTGTAAATGTCACCCCCAAGTAAACATGTGATCCGACCACCTCGATCGGTCCACCTGCTGCTGTGAACAAACTATGTCTGCGTACCTGTGCTGATGTATGAGAGAGAGAGAGAGAGAGAGAGAGAGAGAGAGAGAGAGAGAGAGAGAGAGAGAGAGAGAGAGAGAGAGAGAGAGAGAGAGAGAGAGAGAGAGAGAGAGAGAGAGCTGGATGCAGGATCCTACAGTAGGGACTATGCTTCTTGGAAAGTTGACATATGGCAAGATTCATTCATACAATAACAAGAATGATAAGAATGGTCAGCCATGCCCAGCATCCTACCCATTGAGATGTGTTGTGCCACCGCCATCAAAGGTTGTATTTGAAACTGCTTGTCGTTTTACTATTGTTATTCTTATTTTTGGATTTTGACAACCTCCCCTGCTATCTTCTCTTACCTTTCTCTTCTTATGTTTCGTTCATTTCAGAATGATGAGAAGCAGAAAGAGAAGGATGTTTCAAAGAAGACAAATGCAGAGGGGTTTGAAGAGCAGGTATGTTCTTCTTTGTAATATTTTTTTAATGGTTTCATACACTAGTGTATGTTATTATTGAGTCATGTGACAGGTACGGGATGCAAAAATAAAAGTGTTGGCAAGTCTCTCACGTGCAAGTGCAGAGGAACGAAAAGAGTGGAATGATCTGGCGACTGCTCTGAAGGTATGCCGGAATGTGAAGTGTCACACCACAATCATTGGTTGTGAAATTTTCATGCTGTAAATAAGGATAATTCTAGAACGCTGACAAGGATGCGATTCATATGGTTTCTATATCTGATGCAACCAATAGGAATTGTGTAACTGTGCATCTAATTTACTGATGATTGAAATGATTCGAAGTGTTTAGTATGTTCATTCGTAAATTACCAATTGTTAAGGGTTGTGCGATATGGAGAACAGGAATCATCACTATACTCAGAAATCAAGTATTTTTTATGGACAGGAATTGAACTCCTCCAAAAGCCCATGCTAATAATATTGCAAGCACAAATAATCTGTACCTAGGATTCGTCATGCTATTTTACAGGGTTGTTTTGTTTGGCATCATATTTTACTTTTTTGTTCTTTTAATGTTCTGGGCATATATGTGCATGGAAAGTGAGATCAGGAGATTATGGGAGAGACAATTAGGTTTGTAGACTCGGAAGAGAAGACAGTTGACTGTCAACATAAAGAACTTCTTTCCTTCTCTCTCTCTCTCATCTATCTATCTAGCTATCTCTATCTCTGTTTTTGTGTGTGCACGCATGGCATGGCAGGATCCTCCCTGCTAACAATGCAAAAGGCAGGTGATACTCACAACATAAAGCATGGACATCAGGCTCACTTTCCAGCCATAGGATACACAATAATTGAACTCCGGAGTCTAGGACTCTGTAGCCACACAGGTGGCTGTCACCTCAAGGGCTGGCATCCCATACCACTCATCAACACTGAACAGGTATATTGGAGACTCCACCAAGGGGGAGATTCCAAGTTGTTCATCTGAAGAATTATTGACAAATGAATGCAAGGTCCCCATTTATAGATTTATTTAAGGATGTAGCCTGGTTCAGTCTAGCTAAACACTCCAAACTTGGCCATGCATTTTAATTGCAGGTGCCCATCTAGATGTCATCTGGGTTTGGGGATGTAACACTTCCCCCCTTACTTACAAATGGTTTGTCGTCAACAATTACCTTGGTTACATATGAGGGAATCTATCATTCAATGTCCTAATGGACTATTGGTTTATATAGACTGAAACATGTGGTCCCACTCGATCATGCTTCTCATAAGAAGCCCCACATGAATTCCTAACTCTCTATCCAAAATCATCCATCATATGCTCCAAAAGAATTTTCCGAAGGAAATCCTCCTCTTTGGACTCCCACTTGAGGTATTACCAAACCATCTGGTTGGAGCGACTTTTGCAAGCATCTCACATGCAATGTATACACTATAGTCTATGATTCATGGACACAAATTCAACTTAGCGAATGCCAAGTTATCTTCGTTGCAGTCTGCCGAAGGAGCATAGTTTGTGGAAGATGCACCCTTTGCACTTGTCACCTCGGAATCTTCTTAGAATGCAAAGCCACCCTAAGGTACACTCCACCTTGCCATTGTAGGCAAGTGATTATGTGCAAATTTTGATTGAGAGGAAGTGCAATTTGCACTCCTTTGAACAAGACCAAATATCAAGCTTAACAAGTGCAAGCCGTCACCAGTTTACAATACTCACTCTTACACAACATATAAGAAACCACACAAAAATTACAACCACACTAGTGAAATCATTTAATAGCTAGGTTGAGGCAAAAGCAAGTGAGGAATTTGGTTCACTCTTCTCCAAATAAGCATTACATAAAAAATGTTTAATAAGCCATGCTACCCGTAACTCCATACTCTAGTGGATAATATTACAACGAGGCCTTAGGCTAATCTTTAGTAACAATAAGTGCTTGTCCTTGAGCGGGTCCGATTGGTGCCACACGGAACAATAGATCTCACATACTCAAGGTTACCCTTAAGCCTGACGTTACCAACTTCTCTGTAGAATTTCACATATACTATGACAATACATATCCCCTCTTCAACGGCTTAGGGTTCCTTTCACATGTTAATGTGTGAGAGTCTTGTGGAGGTGGCCTTCTTTGGATATAATATCTAATGGTTGTGATTGTGGGAGGTTTAGCCGCTTGGTCAAGTAGGTTGTTTCCTTCGAGTGGGCATGCAACTACCCTTGGTAGAGGTTAGAGCTCGGCCAATTACTCGTCGAACATATTGTTGGTCTTCTGGGTAAGCATGGTACTATCACGTGGTCAAGATGGTTGGCGTACCTAGTGGTGGTTGTGGTGTTGGTGGTCCTATAGTGCTTGGTTGTCCTCCAAGTGGTGGTCCTCTAGGTTTACATGATGGTAGTCCTAGTCATGGTCCAATTTTGTGGTCCATTAATGGTTGGAGAGGACTTCCATGTGCCTTATCCCTTGTCCAACTTGTTTCCTATAAACTTGGTCTAGTGGCCTCTTTACTTAAAAAATTTCTTAAATCTAACACAACCTCGGACATTATGAGTCCAATGGAGTAGGATAACATGAAGACAACATGGTGCTAAGCTATCTTCTAAGAAGACAACAGGGTGCTTGGTTATCTTCACCACTAGGTTATATCGATCGTAGATGTGAAATACCATCAAAGCATCCCACAAGGAGTTAAGCTTACACCATACATGGAAGATTTATGTCATGTATATCCACATACCAAGTGTAGATGCAACCATGGAGTATACTATCATGGGGAATTTCTTTTATAAAAATACCCCAAGGAGTTGCTATAATTAAAAAGGTCCCATGAGGGCATCAAGCTTAAAGTCACACATGATCGTCCGACTCCCAATCTATCCTCATGGACTTCAAGTTGTGCACTCTGTCTATCCATCAATCTCATAATGATCTCAAGATGACCTGTATGTACAGATGGGTCTCCTACATTATTAATCTTGTGCCAAGCTTGCTAGCATACTATAGACCCCCCTTTGGCAAAGCATGCTACATATGCAATGCTTTTGCAAGAAGGTAATAAATTGAATCTTGACTTGTGCAACTTATAGCTCGGACCCTCCTCATCAACTTGAGTCACCTAGTGAGGACTCAAATGACATCATAACTGTGAGGGTCAAGAACAATCCTTTGATAGAGTCCAAAATGTTATAAGCTATCTGCTATCCAAACTGCGTAAGTGACTACACATGCAAGTACCCTTTGCCGAGCTGCAATAGATGAAAACACTACAGACACTCTAGTGGACCCTCCCACTTTATGTATCTTATTTTAAATTTTGATTGTTGTAGCACTTTGTGCATCTCAATAGACATCTACAAAAAGTTTCCTTCAAGAATCATGAAAAATATCGGTTTATGATGGTCAAGGCACAAAACAAATGGGGACAAAATTAAACTTTTCTGATAAACCTCATCTGATTACATACCTATCTCCCCCTACCCTAAAAGGAATCTAGGGTGGATGTGAGCTCTCACTCACAGTAATGAGTCATAGAGGTACTTGGGCTCCCATGACTAATGGGCTACAATGTCTATGGGACTAAGTCTTGGATCCCAAGGTGGGGATCTTCATGCGTCAAGAGAAAATATGTATAAGGATTGAGACCTCCATGGAACCAAAGTGAGTGCACCTCATCAAGTCGAGGGCATCAATCACATAGGGGTAACACCCTTCCCAAAAGGAGACCACAACATATGTATTGATGAAGGTGAGGGCTGTTGCTGTCAAGAACTTCCTTAAGAACTAGGTTTGGGGGATCAGATTACTCATAAGAATATCATACATTTTTGCTCCCTTATTGTAATATATTTTACTTTAGACCCTACTGTTCCACATAGAACACATAAGTGCAATAGAGAATCCTTACTCTTCCAGAATAAATGCACAGATTACAAGTTCATTAGAACACAGAGCTTCTGCAACACTGCAGACATCCTCCTGAACAAGGAAACAGCTTCTCAATATTTTAGTAAATTAATGTTAGAATAATTACAAGAGCTAAGTTTGGAGTCCGTACTGGCATCATGCTAACACTAGCATGCATGCTGGAGAGAATCCACAAACTTCGGAACTTTAGTTCTATATCATCACCTGCTTCTGAAAGCGGATGCATGACCACCCTGTCCAAATCATAGAGAAATTCTTCCTCTTGCTATTTGGACAACAATTTGTGCACTTCTTCCTCGGCTTGAGCCGCTTTCCGCTGTTGTTCTATCGCAACTCTTGCCGCCTCTTCTTCTTGCTGGTGTCAGGCTTCCTCTTCTGCTTGAGCAAACGAACCAGCCCTGGCCTTGGCTTTTTGTAATGCTTCCGCGTCAGCCCAACAAAATGCTTCTTTCATGACCTCTGTCTTTCGCTTTTTTCTTTCCCTTTCTTCCTCTGTCCCCATGGTAGCCACACCCGTCCTCTCGTGTTGTTGCCGAAGGTCCTTGAGGAAATCTTTCTACGACACTTCCTCTAGTTGTCAAATAGCATGAAGAGGTCGTGCCAGATCAAGAAGATTCAGAAAAGTTCCTATTTTGGTGTTTAATGTCTGAGACTTTTTTGACACTCTGAACACTCATCAGACCTCCTTTTGAAGCTTTTTGAAAAGTAATCCATCCAATTGACATCTGTTCCATCTTATGCTGCTTCGGCCAGTAGGGAATGTAGTGTTTGGGACACTCTATATGGATTGCTTACATGGTTCGGTAACAAGGTAGCCAGATGCAGCCCCATCTTCCATGGCAACAGGTCGGGCAGCCATGTATACTTATACTTGTTGGAGGAAGGTTTACTGAAGGTTTTCTCCATCTCTGAGGCACACACTAGGTTTACTGGAGTCGTTATGCCTTCACTGCTAAGGTGAACCTGATGCACAATGCATTTGGTGAGTACTTCATCGTGTTTGATCAAAGACTCAAATATCATCTTTTGTCAAAGCACCCAACTTTGAGGAGGCTCTCCACTGGACATATGCAATGGCTTGTGAATCCAAGGGCCAAGTGTGAGTCTTTATCTGTTCGAAGTGTTGGGTTCACAAGTTGAGTCATGAAGCAAATCAGAGATGCATACATATGATATACATGAGATTACATATCAAAATGTTGAAGGCGTACATACCTTATGTCTCAAGTCATTTGTCTTTTGCTAAAGCAGTCAGCTTTAAACAGGCTGTCCACTCCACATATGCAGTGAAAGTGAGTCCAAGGGCGAAGTGTGAGTCTGCATCTGCTTCAAGCATTGGGTTCTCTACTAGAATCATGATCCACATCATGAATCCAAATACTTACATAATCCATGCATATCATACAATTTCGAATAGGAAGTTTTGAGGTTACATGTTACAATGGTCAATGTTACATGTTACATACCTTGAACCTTTTAGGTGCCGGGTCATGGTTTACAAACACTGTTTTATTTGTGAGTATATCGTAGGGTTTGACCAAAGACTCAAGTCCATTATCTCTTGCCAATTTACTCATCTTTTCCACATATGCAATAAGGAGTGAGTCCAAGGGCCAAACATAAGTCTTCATCTGTTTCAAACGTTTGATTCTCTAGTAGAGTTTGAACCAAATCATAGATGCTACCATTCAAATATCTTTTGAGAAAGTAGTAAACTTGGTGGCACAATCCTCCTAAATGCACCATGTTTAGAAAAGTTTATATTTGACGGCCCAGGTGCAAGGGTGCATCTGAGTCTCTTAGACTTGGGGTCTCTTTGCCATAATGCTTATCCTTGCAAGAGTGCTTATCCTGAAAGTAGGTACTACCCGGTAAAAGTTTCAAACTTTTATAGCTATATGATTGATTACAAATACCAGGACCTTATGAATCTTTCTCGAAAAAGTATTTACAATGCTGCATACAAACTTTTGTAAGAATGTGATTGGCTACATGTAACACATGACATGATCCTATGCATCTGTTCTTGAGAAGCAGCTGAGCAGATGGTAGAGAGAGAATGCATAGTTTCCAGGGGGCAGACAAGCTTTGCGAGGGACATCCCCATTCTTGATCACATTTTTAATTGTTCAAGCTTGTAGTGAGGAGGGAAGATCACCTGGGATATGGATATATTATTGTATTGTTGATTCCCATATCGCATGTCCCCTACACTAAATTTTGGATTTTGTTCGTTGACATTCATCATGCAGCTGGAGTATCCGAATTGTTTGAAGCTTCTCCATGAGATTCTCATTAAGGTTGTTGCATCCCAAAAGAAGGAAGATGGAAGAAATGGTATTAACGAGGTGAGAAAACTCTTGAAGTCTCTCCTTATTGTTTTACACTTTTATATTTTCAGTAATTCTCTTCCACTGACCTCTTGCTTTGTAGGTTATTGAGTCTGCAGATCAAGTAATCAATATAATAGATAAAGATGCAGTGGCAAAATTTTTCGGAATTCGTTCTGTAGCTGAAGATCCAGATGCAATGGTTGGTTTGTTGTCACTTTTTTAAGTGTTAGAAAGGAAGCTCTATTCAGGTTGGATTTTTGTGTTTGATAAGAAGGAAAACTGGTTTTATTATTTTCTGGTGCAGAAATATGAGCAAGACATGATCAAGCAACGTGATGCATTGGTTGATGCTCTTTATAAGAAAGGGATTGCATTGGCAGAGCTGGAGGATGACTCAATTGTGAGGCTCATAAGTTCAAACGTATCTTATACAGTTATACTATATAACTGCCCTTAATTTTGGAGGCTTATGAAGTTCTGAAGTTAGTTGTGAATTGATCATTCATGCATTTCCGAGCTCTATTTATCTTGTTATTGTGATTCGATAACCAAGAACCTATTTCTCCCTGGTCAGAAGAGTTACCTTTGTGCTGATAGCAGCGCCTTGATAAAAAATGGAATTAGACTTCTGACATAATTGTAATTTGTTGGTTCAGTTCTGCATTCTTGCTAATCTTCATGGAAGATTAGCAAGAATGTTGGTTCAGTTCTGCATTCTTGCTAATCTTCAGTTCTGCATTCTTACATACATACATACATACGTACATACATACATGCATGCATGCATCCACACACACAGACACACACACACACACACACACACACACACACACACACACACACACACACACACACACACACACACAGAGAGACACACACACACACACTCTTGCACGCACGCATACATACATACATACATACATACATGCATGCATGTGCATGGATGCATGCATGCATGCATACACACATACATACATGCTTGCATCAATACGAGCATGCATAAATCCATGCATCCATCCATACGTACAAACATTCAAGCATATTTACATACATACATTTTTTAGAAAGCATAGCTGTTTTATGACTATATACAATGGACTTTGTGTCTTGGAAGACCGCACACAAAAGACTAGAGATGGCGTAAGGACTAGAAGAAATAAGCCAAACTATTTTTTGAGTTTCTATTTCCAAAAGGTGGTAGAATTTTAAAGCGAGACACTTGTTTAGCGAAATAAGTGGTTTGAAAATAGGGAAAGTTTCTAGTTTTTAAAGGAAAAGCATTATGATATTAATCATCGAGCTTAAAGAAAGCAGTTGGAACATGCAAAGGAGATGTGCTCCGAATATGGGAAGCGAAACAAACAAGAATATGATCTCACCTATGTTACACATGAAAGGGAAAGCAAATTCATTTTGTTGCTAGTAAAGGTAATGGAGTGTTGAAGTGATACAATTCCTATAAAAGTCATGGTTAGGAGGTCCGAAAGCAAGTGTCATAGGTTTTCTTAAAATATTGACTAGTATGGTTACTCTAATAGCATGAAGATCTCATTGTAATCTTTTTTGAATCTCCACAAAGATAAGGAAGAAATCTCTTCCATGAACATGAAAGGAAGTAGGTAGTTATTGATGGTATTTTTAAGGGGGCAAGAGGGAGAAATTGCCATAAGTAATGAAATTTTACATAGTGATTGTCGAAGGTTATGATAGTTGCATGGATTTCCATGACAAGACATAGTAATATGCATGCATGTGTGAAATTGAGTAGGCCCAAGGCTATCATTGAGTTTGGAGTGACCACTAGTAATGAAAATGTGCATGGTTGCTTCCCAAAGCTGAGAGGAGTGCATGAACTTTTATGAGAATGCATAGCATGTATGAAATCGAGTATGTCTAGAGCACCTTTGAAGTGAGGTTCCAAGACAATGTCTGAAGCTCATGGAAAAGCTCAAGAAGTCGATGTTTCTACTAGAGAAACAATTCGAAAAGCAAGGACAGAGCCGAGAGAAACAATTTGCAGAGCAAAGAGACAAGAGCACTAGTCCAATCTTGGTAGAAAGTGCACATCTCGAAGAATATTTTGAATAATGAGCACACAGAAGTGGTAGCGCCATTCATTGCTCTCCATTTAGCAAACCTTTGATACTACCCTTTGTAGAATGGATGAAATATTTGATAAGGAGAAACACTAATGTGAGGAGGGCATCCAAGATGTTTTTAAATGCATCCTCGATCCACGCCTGGTGTCAGCACGCTTGAGAATCCTTCTTGCTAACTAATCGAAATACAAGGCACACTCATACAACATAGAAGTATAGACATTAGACTCACCTCTTGACAATGGCATTGAACAAGCTCACTCTCAAGCCTTTGCGTGTGCAAATACACATATGGCCATCACCACAAGAGTTGGTGTTCCATATCACCACCCCCACAATGTATAGTGGCAATGATGACTCCACAAATGGGGTTTAGAGTCCAAATGTGCATACTCAAGGTGATGAATGAATGGGCCAACGAGTCTTCATAGGATCCACTTGAAAGGATGGAACAGTTCATTCCAACCGATTCTCTTCATAACTACACACATTCATGCATATGCCTCCGATAAGGTGGGGACACAACGTTCCCATCTTATTTTTAGTTGATGCCCTCAAGAACGAACTTAGTAATGAAACTAGAAAATCAACTCTTTAATGATCTTATTGACACCCAAATTTCAAAATTAGATGGGGCCCTAGTGGAATATAATAGGTAGTTTCCTTCATATTTGAGTTTGGCATGAGTGTTGTGACAAAGTCATCTTGCAAGTTGCTCTGATGACCCTTTCAAGTGAGGAAGGTGGAATACATGGTGCAAAACGATTCTTGGAGGTAGTTCTTGCTCATAGACCTATGCGTAACCTTCTTTGTGGTTTGAGCTAGACCACAATAATGAGAAGATAAGCTTATGCACATGCTAGTCCCATCTAATTGTATGAATCCCCCTTGGTACATGAAGGACACCTACATTGAACCTAGAGGTCATTATGCAAAAAAAAGAACTATACCCAATAGTGAAATGCTTGATATTCCTATAAGAAAACTCACTTGGTGCAAGATAATGCTTCTTCTTAGACTAATGGTAGGAGTCGTGGTCAACGCATAACCTCTATGATATGGTTGGTGAGCTTGGTCTATCCATGAACCTTTGGATGATCTTCAGATGGCATGGACAAATGGGTGTCCAACTTGCTGAAGATCACATACAAGTAGTTGTAACGGACTTTCATGTGCTGATGAATAACAATCACTTTAAGAAATTCATGCAATTTATGCAAATCATACATAAAGAGTTAGGCTGAAGCATGACTATTCACATTGAAACTAGTCAACATCTCCATGGTATGGTTGGTGAGCTTGGTCTATCCATCAACCTTTGGATGATCTTAGGATGGCATGGACAAATGGGTGTCCAACTTGTAGAAGATCACACACAATAGTTGTAACGGTCTTTTATGTGTTGATGAATGACAATCACTTTAAGAAATCCATGCAATTTATGCAAATCTTCCACAAAGAGTTACGCTGAAGCATGACTATTCACATTGAAACTAGTCAACATCTCCTCACCATCTTCATGAGCCTACCAATGATGACCCAAATGGCATCATGAACCCTTGGGGTATGGTTGGTGAGCTTGGTCTATCCATCAACCTTTGGATGATCTTAGGATGGCATGGACAAATGGGTGTCCAACTTGCAGAAGATCACATACAAGTAGTTGTAACGGACTTTCATGGGTTGATGAATAACAATCACTTTAAGAAATCCATGCAATTTATGCAAACCGTCCACGAAGAGTTAGGCTGAAGCATGGCTATTCACATTGAAACTAGTCAACATCTCCTCACCATTTCATGAGCCAACCCACGATGACCGAAATGCCATCATGAACGTTTGGGATTCATGGCAATTCAATTAGGAAGTCCATGGAAATGGAAATTCACTTATCAATGGTGGATGTAAGAGGTCTCCAATCATATGTTCTAAGCTTTCTTAAGTTAACTCATGATTCTTCACAGTGGAACAAGTTGATATAAACCTCACCACTTTTGTACACTTATCCAAAACAATTGAAATGCATTTTGACCCTTTTGAATTAAAGGGAAAAAAATATGAAGTCCACAAAATTGGAAATCCATCTAGTACACACTCATGGAGAGACGTTTCAATGTCATTTCCCAAGCATAGCCAAGGTCTGGTATAGGCTATGATGTCTTGTAATGCGTGCTATGACACTTGCTAAAAATCTGATGGAATATAATGCTACACACCAAGTACCCTAGTTTACTCATTTATAGCATGGCTGCACTGGTATGCACACTGTTTCAAACAGTGTTTAGAGTTTTAAGGGTCACACGGTGCAAACTGGAAAATCCGGTGCTTCCAAATCAGAGTTTTTTGTTTTTTTTTTTTTTTTTTTTTCTTTTTGACCTAAAAAAACCTCGATGGTGCAGCTGCTTTCATTCACACCCAAAGCCCTTGCATCTGTGGGTCAAAGCTTCCCTACACCTCCTTGCCTTAAGCTCTCCACATACCATTGTGCTCCACGCACGCTTGCTTCACACACCCTTCTGCTCCACACACCCTTGTGTTTGTCAAAGATTGCTATTGTTCTTTAGTTTTTTCATATTAATAATGGTATGTTGAACTTAAACTTTCAAGTTCAAAGTCATGATTTAATTAAAGTGCATTGAAGTAATGAATATGTTATCTGATTATTCATTTAATCATGTGACATGTATGATGTGACACAATCTACAACTGATGAATCATATGTATGACATATGTATGTATACACAGACACACACACACTCACACACATACATATACGCACCTAACACACCTGACTGCTATGTTTATTAGTCTCTTAGATTCTTTTTCAGCTATTCACTACCTAACCTGTTGGTCTCTCATTTTGACTTCATTTCATCTCTCTCTCTCTCTCTCTCTCTCTCTCTCTCTCTCTCTCTCTCTCTCTCTCTCTCTCTCTCTCTCTCTCTCTCTCTCTCTCTCTCTCTCTCTCTCTCTCTCTCTCTCTCTCTCTCTCTCTCTCTCTCTCTCTCTCTCTCGGCCCCCCCCCCTCCCAAAAAAAAAAAAAAAAAAAAAACGAAAAAAATGAAGACAGAATTTTTTGTATTATTTTCAGAGTTTTATCTGAAATTATTAAATATTGTAAAAGCTAATCCAAAATCTTATCAGGTTGAGTTGTTTAGTACTGAAGAAAACAAGGAAGAGGAGAATGTACAAGGTACAGAAGGGACATCCAACGTACAACCTCCCATAGCATCTGTTTCAGAATCTTCAGATGCAAGTGGAGGAAAGTTTGAAGAAACATACCTGGAATTACGGAAATGGGTCGATATATCATCTACAAAATACAGTCTTCTCAGAGTGATACATGAAAAACGAGCTGGAAGGCTTGGAACTGCCTTGAAGGTATAAAGTAGATTCTATGTTATGCTGACAACTGAAATAATTGGCCATTTTTTGACAACCGAACTATATTATTCGACAGGTTCTGAATGAGCTCCTAGAGGAGGAAGGCAAACCAATTAAGAAGACCTTGGTTGAACAGAAGGTCCATTTGTTTGAGAAGTTAGGCTGGTTGCACTGTGCTGCATATTCTAAAAGGTCATTATTAGCTTGTTTCCCACCCGATTATCCTCTGTTTTAAGGATGGGGTTCTCTGCATTACCATTTGGAAAGGCTTTCCACAGTATTCTTTGACTTGTATTGATGCCCTCAGAACATGTCCAGCCTATCCCTTGTCCTAAAATTTGAAACTGTGGTCACATTGACCTGATTGAGCCACATGAGGATAAAGCATCCTCATTGGTCCTACAGAATTGTATTTAATTATTGATTTTTTTTTTCCCTGAAAATCATTCTTCCTCTAAATTGCTCCTGAAGGAAGCTGCTTAGTTTGATTTGTAACTTCACAAATAACACTTTTAGCCCATGTTGTACCAAATCACATAAATATCGAATGCCATTTTGCCTTGTAGATCAACGGTGCACAGCCTTAGCCCATGGAAAGCCAAGTATCAAATAATGAACGTTACTTAACCTTCAAGAGAGGACTAGCCATGATTGTCAGCCTCTTTCAAGAATGTGCAAAGAAGTGTAGCTTGTAATCATCTGAATATTTTGATGCCTTGGATTTGTGCATTCAATTGATGCCACTTAATTGTTCCTCTACATTCAACTCTGTAAACCATAGAATCGGTAGATTCAGATGAAACCTAACTATAGAATTAGGGACTAGAATTGTAATTGAAGTCTGATATATAAGGTTTCTTGTTTTGTTCCTTTGTAACTCCTGTTCTTTCACCTCTGGCAATTGCACAAGTTTCCTGATTACATAGTCCTTCCATGGGGGGCATTCTTCACTAATTTGTATCAAATAGATGCATGTTACATAACGTGCTGCTTCATGGAAAGATACTACTCATATTGCGATTGTAATGTTGAGGTCAAATTGATTTTATGGGCAGGTCAGGTCAGTCTTGCTTTGTCTTTGAAAGCTACACATTTCTTCACTGAGCGACATGCACATGAACACATTTCTTCCTATATGTGTTGATTTCTGTTTGGAGTTTCTGACATGAACACATGCTTTGTGATATGTAAAGTGCAACATATGGTTGCACCTTGAAATACGAGAAAATCCATAAAGCAACAGCAACATACACATGCATGCACACACGCGTGTGCGTGCACACACACACACACACACACACACACACACACACACACACACACACACACACAACTGTGCATGCACACACACAGACACAAGTGTGTGTACGTACACACAAAGACACGAGCGTGAGTGCCCGTGCACACACAGACACAACGGCGCACACACAAAGACACAAGCATGAGTGCCCGTGCACACACAGAGAAGCGCGCACACGCACACGCACACGCAGATGCACGCGCGCGCACACACAGACACACACACACACACACAGACACACACACACACACACACACACACACACACACACACACACACACACACACACACACACGTGTGCCCATGCAAGCCCACAAGCATGCACCCGTTCACACATACAATGATACATGTATGTGTCTATCTTCATCAGTTTGGGAATATTTGATAAAGCTTGAATGATACCGAAAAGATTGACATGGCTCTTGCGCAAGGATGAGACTCACAAATCGAGAAATGACCCAAATGTATGTTTGTGTGTGTATGTTTGTATGTATGGATGCATGTATCATGTATGTATGTATGTATGTATGTATGTATGTATGTATGTATGTATGTATGTATGTATGTATGTATGTTTATGTATGCATGTATGTATGTATGTACGCATGTATGTATGCATAGTTTTTATTCTCACGCATGGGATTGGGCATGCGCACCTATTGGACGTTTGCCATTTTTCATACTTTTCCGTACGTTTTCTGTACTCGAGAGTCGAATCGTGGGAGTATTATTGAATAGAAGAAAAACTCACTTATAGGTGTGAGTTTTCTTGTGTGAATTAACTTTGAGTCTTAATTTAATGTACATTATAAGTGGGAAATCTGATTTCTGTACTTCCATACCCATATGTGTTTGCCATATGGTTGAAGTATAAAAAAACTGTGTATGTACGTATGTATGTATGTATGTATGTATGCATGTATGTATGTATGTTTGTATGTATGTATGTATGTATGTATGTATGTATGTATGTATGTATGTATGTATGTGTGTATGTATGTGTGTATGTATGTATGTATATATGCGTGCATGCATGCATATTGTATGTATGTATGCATGTATGTATGTATGTATGCATAGTTGTCCCCTTCTCGGCTGAAACTTTTACCTTACTTTTGACATCAAAAATGTGTTTATGACTTGACCATTCACGATTGTGGAACAAGAATTTATCCTTTTAATTTGATCATAGTGATCTTGAACGATGGCATACATATAGTTTACATACAGTAACGTACGGTTTTAGATGGACTAGAAAAATATTTGGCGTACGATGAGGTAACGGAAGTAAGCATATAATTAGTGCTTAAAAGTGTATCGAATATGAATAAACTATAATGCATAGATTCTTGATAGTAGATACATAATACATTATTATACCACATCACTACTTAGATAATACATTATTATACCACATCACTACTGAATAACTACTATGCTTTTGCTGACCTTATTTATCATTTCTCTGCTTTTGTGCTACAGGATGTGTACTTTGTAGTTTTTGTTTCTGCTCTAGTATGCCTTTAGTCTCGTATTTTGTCCTTGTGATTTTAAGTGTGGTTGTGGATTTCTCATTCATACTTAATTGAAGCCTTTGTTATCATTTCTTTTCTACCTGTATTACTGTACATATCTTACTTGCACTGTTTTGTCTGCTTTTCCCACTCATCTTTGCTTACTTTTCACGTTTTCTACTTTCTAGATGTGTTGCAATATAATTCTTTGTTAGTGTTCTAGCCCCCCCCCCCCCCCCCCCCCCCCCCCCCCCCCCCCCCCCCCCCCCCCGCCGGGCGCCACTCGGGGCCCTTTTTTTTTTCAAAGTGGAGAGAGAGAGAGAGAGAGAGAGAGAGAGAGAGAGAGAGAGAGAGAGAGAGAGAGAGAGAGAGAGAGAGAGAGAGGGGGGGGGGGAGGGAGGGAGGGAGGGAGGGAGGGAGAGATTTAATCTCCGGTTAATATATTTTAAATTAGGATATGCAGTATTTAACTATTTCAGAATCTATGTGCATTTCCGTTTTCAGGCTAAGTTTGTTATTAAGGTATGGTAGCTCTGTATCCAATGTTGGGGTTTTCTTCATGCCTTCTAAGTCACTTGGCATTGGGTTTAACAAGGGTCATTTCTAGTGACGATATTGAGTGTGTGGACGCTCCGGATCTTTGAGTGGAGAATGTTGTGAATTTTGTGACTAGTTTTATGGACAATTAAGCCAAAGCAATCTAGAGAATTATGCTCACACAAAGAATATCTTACAAAATGCAATGGACATTCTTGCAGTTGGTGAGATTACGATAGCTTGTTTTGTCTTGGAGTTATAGACTTCCTTATGGTTGTATTTTTTTATAGATCCTATTCATGATTTTGATGGTACATGGTATTAGCAGATGATTTGTATGATGATGGACGGATGGATATTTATGATGGAATAGAAAAGGATTTGTTATATACATGAGTATGGAATCAAGAACACTATTACATTGATGGTTTGAATCGAATTTTCTACTCTCTTTATGATCCTTGTGACATAACATGTTATTGTTGTCATCTTGAGACCAATTTGGTTCCTTTTTATGTGGTTTGTCATCAGCACATGATCATAAACTACATTGTAAAAATATAATCCCTCATCCTTTTGATGTTTTCTTTTTTCTATTGTAAAGGGTCTAAATTTAAAATGATACAACTGCATGTGATTTAGTTAAGATTATGTGCTGTGTTTGAAGGACTGAAACAAATTTTCCGTGTACTCAAAACTATTTTTTTTTCCTCTTGCCTTCTTTTTTTATTATTATTTCACCCAGTTATTCGATTATTTGTTCAAAATTCATCTCCATCGCTTGTTTTTGGATGTGTCATTCTTTCCAAATTGTTATGGAAACTCTGGAGTGTGGATAAATGATATCTAATTTGATGGAGATAGATTTTTACGCGTGTGGACTATGAAATGGAGCACTTTACTATGTAAAATTTAATGTTCTTTACTTAAGTTCTTGGATGGTTTATACTACGTGCAGTTTTCTTATTAAGTGTTGCAAACTTTCCATTGTAAATCTAATAGAGAGGTCCACATGGGTTACATTTTATAGGCTGGAATCTTGCATAAGCTTATATATTTCTAAACATGGGCTTTCTCTGATGAGGCATCTTTTTGTTAGAGGCTCCTAGTTTCTGGGCCACTTTTCTGCTAGGTCTTCTATTGAACTAGAGAGTTTTGAGGATGGTTGAGATGAGCTATCTGAGTCTTTCTAGACCTTTGAGGGTTCCAATTCATCTCCTAAATTGTCCTCAGATCTTTTGATGCTATTGATATTCAGTAGCATGTAGAAGTTGATAAACTAAGAGATGCATTCATTACATATTTCCTTTATGGGTATCTTTTTTTATTCATTTTTAATGGCTAATAAGATCAACGAGGTTCTTAAGATGATTATGAATTCAAGCTCTACTTGTAAGTCAACGTAAATAATAGTTATGTCAAAACCCTTGACATATACTTCTATGTAAATGATTACATACAGAGCAGTTTAGCAAGCTTTGTAAATCAACGTAAAGAATAGTTATGGTACAACACTTGATATTATACTTCTATGTAAATGATTATTTACATTTAGCAAGATTTTCTTTTGTCTTACCTTTGTTTGTTTTTGTTTTTCTTTTTTTTATTTATTTATTTATTATTATTATTATTATTATTATTATTTTTTTTTTTTTTTGGGGGGGGGGGGGGGGGGGGTAGGGGGTGTGTGAGATTTTGTAAGAATATGTGGATTATAAACCATCAAAGAATCTTATTGTGAATGACATGTGCATTGTACCTAGATTAGGAATCAGGTCTTTTAGATTCAATACATGCATCAGGACACTTGATGAGAATTGAGGTTATAGTATGATATCGTTTCTACATGATGTAAAGGGCTTTTGATAGCCAGGATTTAGGTGTAGCCATTGGGATAATGATTTCTTAGCATTGTGCCCAGTGATTGTCAATAGTTCAAAAACCTTACTGAAGCTGAGGAATTACATGTTGCTACGAACATAGCTGTATTCAAACACTTCCAAACTCACAAGGACCCTTGGGGAGTTTTTTCAAGTTTTCACACAATCACACGTCTGCTCCTACGCTCAAGCTATTCGTGATACTATTCTTTTCAAGAGAGTTTCCTGTTGATAAAGTTCCTTATTTTTATTGGATTGAACATTCGTCATGTTCATTTATCTTTTTCATTTCTTTATTAGTTTTTCGTGACGTTTTGCTTTATTGTTTTGCTTTTTTCATCAAAGGCTTAGTTGATGAGTTCTATCTACCATAATAATAGGCTGTGTTGTATGTAAATCTTTCTTCGGCTTATTTTGGATTTCTTTTCATGGTATTGAAGTATGTGCTCTTAAACAGTAGGATTTCCTTTTAACTTCTGTGCGTTTTTTTTACTCAATGGCTTCCTTGATGAGTTTTGTACACCATAGAATTAGGTTGTGTTCTTAATCAACCTTTTTCTGAATTGTATTCAATTTCTATCATCAGATGAAAATACTAAGCTCGTAGACATTAGGATTACCTTTTGAACTTTTTACTTTCCGTCCCTCGTCTCCTCTCAATAATCTCTTTTACCCTTATGAAGCATATATTCATTAGGATTTTCATATTATCACTTGGAAAGTCATATGTTGTAGCGACCCCTCCTTCTAAGTTCGGCAAATTTGAGATCATTTTTATGTCAAATCACTCTATGGGTTCCTCCTATGCTCGGAACATCAAAAGATGCCTTTCGCAGTCGTCTTTGTTTTCTTCATTCAACCCCCTTTCTGTCTACAAAGTATCATTTCGTTAACTCGATGCACCTTTGCATTAGATCAATGTTTGTCGCATGTGTTTTGTTATTTACGAGTGCTATATATGAGAGACTGAATCATCGAAAATCATTCAATGGAATTATAGGGGCACACGAGGCTTTGGATGTTATAGCAAAAGCTTATGTAGTGAATCGTGATGCTACCAAAGCAAAGGATGTGGATGCTTGATATTTTGTTTGGGTTATTATCTCTTCATTGAGCTCGATTCCCCAATCGACAGATGGACTGCATGATGCAGCGACGTAACACACTATGTTAGGGCACGGATGTATTTCCTATCAAGGGCTATTTTTCTCGTAAAAATGATATCTTATAGATCTGCCGTCAAACATCAAAATGTAGGTTCAAATTGATGATATCATTGTATTCGCCTAATTATATATATGAGTATCAAAATACATCACATCAAAGGCAAATTACGATTCGTGATTGTGCTGAGTTAGTTTATCATACCCATCAGTCTTAGGCCCTGATGGGAATACGTCGTGTAGTATTAGATTGTCTTCACGTTGATCGGCGGAGGGTCTTGTCCAGCTTAACAGCCTGTAAGTAAGGTGAATAGTGAAAACTTCACACTTGCTGGCAGAGTCCATCATGATGTTCTTTCGTCCGCGCTGCGAAGAAAATAGTGGCGGATATTAATCCAAAAGTCAATGGCTGCTGGGATTCCTGTCTTTGTCGTGCGATCGAGCCTTTCAGATGAGCCATAGAGGGCTGATCTTAAGACCTGTTACGAACAAGATGGGTGAAATGCCCATGTGGGGTAGTCAAACTGTCTTCATGAACTATCACTAAATGGATGATATCTTCATCTCCTCCCACATTCCCCCTTGCCCTGGAGCACCCATTTTGAATATTCAAGTTCTGCTCATGAACGAGGAGGAGGAGGAGGAGGAGGAGGAAGAAAGAAGAAGAAGAAGAAGAACAAGGAATATGCTATCTTAAAATATGATCGAGAACCTACTCGGTATGCACATGAAGCGTTTGAGATCCAATTCAAGGAGAGAACTATGTCGAATGAGTTAAACAATTATTTAAGTGAGCATGGCATAAATAGATAACTATTATGGATTTACGTGCCGCAACAAAATGCTGAAGTTGCACAAGCTATGTTAAATGAAAAACGTATGCCACATACATACCAAACAAAATTATGTCATTCTGGTGTTCATATAATCAAATGAGATCAATTTGGAATGTTATATAATATAATGCTTTACAAAAATCTTTTGAAAAGTTAGACAACTATGAGGTATTTGAAAGTGTTCGATCGTATATGTGACGCACATATGCTAAGTCAATTAAGACACAAGTTTGAACTAAACTCTAAGAAACGTAATTATTCTTTGGATACAAGCTAGAAAAAGAAATTTACGGATGTGATAATATTATTACACAAGATAGAATAGGAAGCAACATGTTACATTCGATGAAAAAGTTTCTCAGGATGCATCAAAGGACATGACAATGATAAATGATCATACACTTGATCCCCCATATGATGCTCATAATTAACTTAATATGAGCCAAAAGTATATCAAGATTGTCAATTATATGAGTTTCCTATATTATAGACCTCATGGAGTGGCAGTGCATAAGATTATTCGAGGAAAAAAACGAGGAGAGGTTAGGATTTCTATTGAATTCAAGAGTTGATGAAGAATATGATATGGAAAAATAATATGGAAAAAGTGAAGAATAATGCATTAAAAAGTAATATTACATGGAGATGAGTGAAATTGTCACTTGGTAAAAGGACTAGAAGGTGCAAAGCATGTCTTTTTTGCAAAAGGGTATGCACAAAAATATTAGCTTGATTATGTTGAGATTCATTCTTATTGCAAAAATGATAGTTTTGAGAAGTATAATCACATGAGAAATTGTGAATGGCTAGAAACCTTATCAAATAATATCTCAATGGAAGATTGCAAATGTGTACGTGCCACAATGAGAAGGATATGTGCATCTTAAATATCTCAACTTTCTAAATGTAAGATTGCAAGAGGAAGTGTATATAGTGAAAAGAATATGGCACTAGTTTATAAATTTAACAAAGTTCTATATAGTTGAAACAAGCTCCAGAAGGTTGGTGTGAAACATCAAGTAAGAAGTTGAGTATGCAATTCGAACAATCAAAGGTGAATTACTCACTCTTTACTTGGAACATAATGAATAATATAGTACTCATTATGATTTATGCTCATGATTTGATCAATATTGGCAATTGGAAGTTGAATTTCTTCATGGTAGACTTAAGAAAATGGAAATATTTTGTTACACTTGAAGTTATATCTATGTTAGAATATAAATGGATGATAGAACATCATTATATTTAGGATATGCTCTATAGATTTGGCAATGAGTGTTTGTAAGCAATTTGATATGCCACTCGATACAAATATAAATGTTATGGGTGATTGAATATATTTTCCGGAAGTTCAAACTATGGAACAATCACTAATGTGATTTTGAGTTCTGCAATTGGTATTGTGAATCAATTTATGCATGAATCAAAGTAGATCTTGATGTGCACAAAGGGATCTTTCATCTAAAAAGTGAAGCCATGTATATATGGATGTTTAGATGTAGATTGATAAGGAAATGTCGGCAACTAAAAGTCAACAAATAGATCTGTGCATTTTCAATCGAAAGTACGATGATCACATGGAGTATAAATATATAACCAACTATCCTATTATCAAGCACAAAAGTTGAATAAAGACTTGTTAATCAAGTTGTTTGCAAAGAAACCTGGTTGAAGATATGGGGGCGGACGTAGACACGAAAATGATTATCTACTATGTCAACAACATTATGCTAGCAAAGAATCTAACTTAACATGCTAGATTGATAAAAGTCAACAATAATATGCTAGCGAAGAATCCAATTCACCATGCAAGATTGAAGCATTTTCAAGTCCATTATTAATTTGTTCATGAAAAAAATCATACAAAGAGAACCAAAGTTAAGGTACATCAAAATAGGAGAACAAGGAGGACATCTTCGAAAAATCTCTTTCCATTGAGAAATTTTTATTAAAAAATGTATTATGAATTTAAATTTTTAGATTGCGTTTCACGTTTAATTTCATACTTGAACGGATTTCTATATTTGGATATGCACAAGTGCATTTCAAGCTTCAAGGGAACAATCAAAGATGTAACATTGAACTCTAAACAAATGTACATATACTTTTTTCTTTATGAAACTTATCCATGGTTCAAATGGAGCCTTTCTCGTTTGCCACCTCAGTCTCCCGCTAGCTTTGTGCATGTATGTGAATCGCATTGCTCTCATCTCCTCTCTTGCATCATGCCTCTCCCATGTATAGTAATAAAGGGGAGAACAAGGAGAAAAAAGAAGAAGAATAGTAATCGTAATATTAGTATAGTAGCAGCAGCAGCAGTAACAATAGGAGTAGCAGCATCAAAGCATCAAGAGTAGTAGTAATAGCGGCAGCAGCAGAAAGAAGAAGAGCATGGAGGAGGAGGAGGATATGAAGGGGAAGGAGGAGATGATGAAGAGGAAGCAGGGGGGAAAAAGGGAGAAGAAGCAAGAGGATGAGGCGACGGAGGAGATAAAGAAGCAAATGAAGATCAAGACAAAGAAGATGGCGGCAAAGAAGAAGAAGAAGAAGAAGAAGAAGAAGAAGAAGAAGACTAGTTAATGAGTTCCAACTCTGAGAACGACATGAAGTGCTCTTTGTAGTATTGCAGTTTCGATGGAAGGGTGTGTTATGTCTGCCAGACCTCTTGTCTGATCATGATGTTCTTCTAACCATGTGACAGCAGACTTTTATGTGTATCATCTGCATACTGGAGTGGGGATAAGTGAATGATGTTGCAAAGTGATGATCCGAGAGCCAAGTGGTCATCTGCAATTATACATTAAAGGTTGTCGAAAATGCAAGAATGGCCTAGGAGATTGGATTTTCCTATTATGAGCATGAGTGGGCCTAATGCTTATATCTAAGCTCCATAGCCCAAAGTGGTGAGTTCAGGCCCTTCAAAGGATGCAATTTAAATTGGCAAGCGTGGGGCTGTCTACTTGCCTAGCTGATCGGATATGTGAATATCCGCAGACCAATGCACATCACATGGACATGCATTTCACAGCTTTATGATCGCTCCCTAATACGAAGGAATAGAGGTCTTCCTTTTGCTAAAGTTTCAAAGAAGTTTATCTGGCTGCTCTTGGGTCAAGGTATTCGTAACATGAAGATTGGGGTCACAATATTATTCACATGAAGATTGGAGATGCATCCTCTCCCCCCTTCCCAAACCCCAAAAAAGTAATAATAAAAGATTGGAGATGCATCCTCTCCTCCCCAGTGTCAAGGCCAACAGTGGAGTTAGTCTCCTATTCATCCACATTCAGATATTAAAAGTTTGGAATCCCTCTTATCTCCCTCCAGTGAACGGAGTTCCAAGCTCAAAAAGTAAGAATGCTAATTTTCTGTTTTCGAAAGGGTGTCGCTTGAGGGGTTTGACTATCTGGATATGGTAAGAAAAAGTATATTTCATTCAAAACTGAATGCGCATATTGATCTTAAGCCTTGAAGAATTTTGTTTTTCATTGAACTTTTGGAAATAGATTACGCCCCTAGTGTTCATATGCCTTAACTGATGTCTTTTTTAATTTTAAGTTAGGTATAAAGTGGTTGGAACACAGAATGAAAGTTATCTGGTTTTATAATTAGGATGGATGTCATTAACTACTGAAGTCAGGTGCTCTTTTATAGGTCTGTTCATTTCATGGTTGCATCTTTTACAAAGTGAAGCAAAGTAATATGTAGATTCTTTTAAAATTAAAAAGAAAACGAAAAAAAATGATTACATTAGTTGTTTCCATTCATCTTCCATGCTGTGGAATGAAAGTGTATTCGCATATCTTGTCAATAACAAATTTCTTATAATGCTTAAGAAGAGTACTTTTATTGCTTTAATTGAATTGGTCTAAGATTAGTTACAGGTTGAATTATTCTGCACAGAGGAGAAAGAAGAGGAGAAAGAAGAGTAAGAGAAAAAGGCAGAGAACAGTGTTCAACAGATGAACAGCACCTTCCTTGGAATTATCAGGTGACACTGCAAAGAGTTTTGAGGAAATCATACTTGGAATTTAAGAAATTGTTTGTAATATCCTCCATAAAAATATACCTGCTCATGGTACTCATGAAAAACAAGCTGAGAGTCTTGGAACTGCATTGAAGGTGTAACATAATTTTAACGAACAGTGGCAATTAAGACAAATTTTCACTCTTTCAACATTAAATAAATAAGTCTGAACGGACATTTTGCTAAGAGGACGTTGATGAGACAGCAGTCGATTTGTTTGAGAAGTTCAGTGTTTTCCCACCCAATTTTCCTGTGTCTTCAGCGCCTTAGTGGGAACTTTGGACCTTCGAGTTACTGAGTTCAAACCAGTCATCTCCTCTGGTTTTAGGACCGTCCTTTCCCAGTGTCTACTTTAAAAATGGGGCTTCGGACTCTATATCTAGAAGTTGCTAGACGTTTAATCCTTGCTTTGTGGGATTCTGGTCCCATGAGTGCTGTGTCCGCCTTTCTTCAATTAATTCAAGCTAACCGGAAAGAGTAGATCTCAATGGTCGAACTTCCTTATCATAAATGCTTCTTACTTCTTATACGAATGCAAGGTTTGCCTGGAAGTTTAATAAGTAGATGCTTGAGCTCACAAGAAGACAAATCGCGTAACTATAAAATTCTGGTTTCCTCCCTCGTATATTATCCACAGCTTCGACTTATTAGAAGCGAAGTCATTATTCACAGCTTCAACTTGTTATAAACGGGGTCACAAGTTATAAACGGGGTCACAAGAAACATCAAACGCTTCCGAACATTCAAGCGAACAAACCGTTGTCTGCTGACAATTTCCAAATGTGTGTGGAATTCATATGAGTTACTTATTTATTTACATACAGTCACTTTCATCATAAAGAATAGCATGTGATCAACCAAAGTTTCAAATTGATGCCCTTGAATTGTTGCTCTATAGTGGAGATTGGAGAATCGGGGCGAATCTCAACTATGCTTCGCTGATTCTTTCTTACATCAATTTTCTTTTTGTTATATGGCCTTCCAAGTCTGTTACTTTCTTCGATATTGGCACCAGTGGCATTGCAGATTCAAATAATAATAATAGATCAACGTCATACCAGAAACTGCTGATACAACAACATGATAGTTTGCTCCATTGGTTGTCTAAACACGCCAATGTGTCCCTTGTCGCTTGAAAATTGGGTAGTTATCTTACCACGTGATGCGCGTTTTTCAACTTAGCTTCTTCTACGTGCATTGTTTTCTACTTGGACTTTTCCGTAAGTGATATTCTTGCCTTTTATGGAATATAAATGTTCTATTGGAAATGAAACAATATTAACAACCTTGTGAAAATGCCTATAACGACCACATTTAATTGGTTCTCTTTTTTTTCTGACGTTTTCTAGTAGCCTTAGTTCTATGGCTTTCTATCTCACATTTATGGTTTCCAAGCACTTCTTTTTTTTTGAAAGAACCAGGAAAATTTATATTAATGGTGGACGTACAAAGAGTGCCTTGGGCAAGAGACACCCACTCCAACGACTTAGTTACAGATCATAATACATGCCAATTCTTTTACAAGAATACTGACAGCTAAGAAATTCTTCCACCTTGATGGCAAATTTTCAGCCAGAACCTTGTACACATCAGCACTATGACAGGGGGCATATGTGATATTCCTAATACAAGCCAAGGAGGCCTTTTTAAGTTTTTCAGGAAGGGAAATGAGGTAGTTTCTCCTTCTTTTGCCAAACATGGCTTCATTCCTACTGAGCCAGATGTACCAAAGAATGTGGCCCCTCCAGATATTCCACAACAGAATGTCCAAATTCCTGCAGCAACCAAGAATCACCTCCATTTTGCTCAGTTGGGGGAAATCATTAACTTGTAAATATTTTTCCACAGGAGCCTAGAACTTTTTGGCATGTTGACATTCAAAAAAGAGGTGTCAAACATCCTCCACAAGGCCACAAAATATACAGGTCCCACCATTAGTATAAACTTTCCTAACTTTGTGGTCCAATCCACATGCCATGGTGCAACATCAGCCATTGAAGAAAGGAATGTTTGCTGCAGTCTGGGAAAGCCCACAAAGCTTTGAATTTGTAGGTCCATTGATGAGGAGACCAATTAACTTGCCACCTCGTATTAAGCTTGTTCAGCATTTGAGCAACAGATCCCTTGTCCTTCTTGAATTGCTTGAAAATGATAGCAGCAATGTCCAGCAGGGCCACCTTTTTCCTGTGCCAACTGTCAATCTTTTCCAGTAGAAGGTTTCTGTGATTGTGGACCACCTGTAAGCAAGACATAGACAAGTTAGTGACAGAAATGACATCTTGAACATTCCTTACCATGCCATCACACATAAAATTGTTCCAGGTAGTGATTCCAGCTTTGTGGCATTTGTGCTTCTTGATAGCCAGACTTTTTTTGTTACAGAAGGCCAACCAGCCCAAGCAGGGAGATTCTTGCATATAGAAATGAAGAGAACAAAAAAAATCTTTAGGGGGGTTAAAGGATTTCTTAGCTTTGAACCAGGCCTGCCACATCCTGCACACCAAGGGGCTACCAAAAGGGGTGATAGGATGAGGAGAAATTAAAATGTCCCATAAGTTGAGATTTTTCCAAGCTCTGTAATCAGACAGACAGAATCTAGCAGTGTTCCTTTTAAGGAGACAAGCCCACACATCATTGCAATTAATACATCTCAAAATCCATTTAGCAGCCAAGTTATCAGCCATCTTAACAGGATTCAGAATACCCAAACCTCCTTGATACTTAGGTAAACAACAGATTTTCCAGGCCACCTTAGGGATTTTCTTTTGGCCAGACTTGCTACCCCATAAGAAGTTTCTAGCCAGACAGATAACCTGTTCAAGTTGTTTGCTAGAAGGAGACCAGCAAGCCAAGAAATAAACCAGCTTAGGGAGGATGTAATGGTTAAGAACAAAAGTTCTATGGGGGAGGGAGCTGTTAGCATCATACCAGAAAAGCAGGTGCTTTTTAAACCTTTCAACCACCCAATCCCACCTTTGAGCAAAAGTAATCTGAAAACCCATGGGAATCCCCAACAATCTAAAAATCTCCCCATCCTTGATGATATTACAGCCAAGTCTAGCAACATAGTCAGGAAGAACATCATTAGAGGCTTTAAAACCAGTTTTAGTGTGGTTAACTTTGGATCCACTTGCAAGACAGAAGGTCTACAAACATTCCAAAAATTTATTCACTGAGAGGTCATCAGCATTAAGAACAACATTAGTATCATCAGCAAACATTTGTAACCCAAGAGGGGAAGGGGAGTTATGCACATTAATACCTCTTATCAAACCACTGTTCATAGCATCTTTCACAAGCCACCCCAAAGCATCACTAGCAATGGCAAATAACAAAGGAGCAAGAGGGCAACCCTGTCTAATGGATCTACTGAGAGTAAAGGGGTCAGAAATATGCCCATTGATGGCAACCCTAGAACAAGCATTGCCAAAAAGAGTACTAACATTTTTTATAAGTCTTTTTCCAGCACCCAAATCTTGAAGTGATTGGAGAATAAAGTCCCATTCAATCTTGTCATAAGCCTTATCAAAGTCAATCTTTAAAAAATAAAAGTTTTGGTCCAACTCCTTAGCATTGTCTATACCTTCCCACAGAGAAATAATAGCATCAAGAATGTATCTACCTTTGATGAAGCCCTTATACTCAGGGAGGATAAAAACTTTCATCATGGGACTAAGTCTTCTGGCAATGGTAGAAGCTATAATCTTGTAAATGGTGTTGAGACAAGTGATAGGTCTCCAATTGTTAAGGTCATCTTTGCTACCCCTTTTGTGAATAAGTCTAATAACCCCGGTGTTAATGTGATGATGGAGAAATCCCTTGCTAGAAGCCTCTTCCCACACCAAGAGAATATAAGGAGTGAGAAAATCACATAGCATCATGAAGAATTCATTGGGCAGACCATCAAATCCCGGAGACTTATAGGGTTTCAATTTATAAATGGTTTCTTTGATCTCATCGGCAGTGAGGGGCAGGTCTAGAATGGGAACCAGGCTTTCAGGAATCATTTTTTTCCTTTTCAAAGCAATAGTAGCTCTGGCCCTCTGGATATCCTCCCCCCACTTGGGAGAACCAGAGGAAACATCCATAAAGAAGCTTTTAGCCTCCTGAAGAGTCTCCTCAATATTTAAAGTATGACCACCTTCTTTTTTTTTCAACTTGGGTATGAAGTCCCTGACTTTGTTTTTTTTCAAGAGAGAAAACATATGTTTGTTATTCCTGTCCATTTTCCCACTCCAAAATTCTTTTGATGAGGCAAGAGAGTAGCTAGCTTCAAGATAACTTTCCTTACACAATCTCAAGTGTAATTTTTGGTACTTTTGAGAAGTAACATCCAGAGCTTTTAGCTTATCAACAATAGCACTACGTCTTTTAGCTCTAAACTCTCTAGCTTGTTTCTTAAAGTGAGTAAACAAGCGTTCAACATCTTTAATTGCTTTTTTCCAAGCTAAACCAAGAGATCTAGTATTGGTAAAATGTTGGGAAAAGATTCTTTTAGTCTCAGTCCTAATACAAGGAAGCTTAAGAAGGTTGGCATCGATATGAGGCCAACCAGACCTGAAGGAAGGACTACCCATTCTAAAGGTGACAATTAAGGGTTTATGATCAGAAATCAAAAGGGAATTATCACTAAGGGCACTAACCTCCCAATTTTTTTGAAGAATATCATTATTTACATAGCATCTGTCCAGTCTAGCAGCAGTATAAGCCATACCAGTTTGCTTATTGGACCAAGTAAAACCAGAATTTTGAGAAGCATCAACAAAATCATGCAGGTTACAGAGCACATTCCAAGTAGCTTTTTCAGAACCATTAATGATGTTACCTTTGCAATCCCACCTGTCTGATACAAGTGACCATATTAAAATCCCCAACCATGATAGAAGGCCCTTGAACTTGACTGAGCTCTTCCCAGCAGGTTTTCCTACTCAGACTCTTATTAGCAGCATAAACAGAGATGACAGAGAGGTTATAGGGGTTACCCAAACTAATAGAGCACCATTGGTTGGAGCTACTAGAGGACTTACCATCCAGAGTAGGGGCCAGGGACTTAGCGAGACCAATCACTGCACCACCTTTACCATCCTGATGATTAGTGAAAAATGAGTTGAAGTGATTAGACAGAATATTAAGATTAAACTTAAGAGAGTCTCCACCAATTTTGACCTCCTGAAGACAAACAACATCAGGGAGTCTATGTAAAGACTGAATCCACCTGCTAATCATTCTAGGTCTGACATGATCTGTAAGACCCTTAACATTTATTGAAAGAATAGAGAGATTAGACATAAGCAAAACAACAAGATTTATTTCCTACTATTTTTAGTAGGCTTAATTGCTGAGATAGATGATCTCACTGTATCTTTTCTTTTTGGTTTACTTGTGATGGCCAGTTGTCTTGACATATCAACATCCTGAGACATAGGCACAATTTCATCATTGACAAGGTCATTATCCATAATTTCCAGTTTATCTTGGTCCATAACATCTAATTCCTGCGTGAAAATTTCATCCGATAGTGTAGTATCAGCACATAATGCAGGAGTAGGGAGAAGTTCAGAGATAGCCTTTCCCTTAAGGTCATTGTGGGTAGACACATTGAACACTTTGTTTTTTTTTCCTATTAGGGACCACCCTGTTTCATACTTACTCTGTTGTCCCTTGGAACTCCCTGCAGCATCCTTGTTTGTTCCTGCAAACAATTCATTAGGGTTGATGTTTTCTTTGGGGCTTGAGGGACCGATGTTGTCAGATTGATTGGGGCAATCCTCAAAAGGGTTCTGAACTTCTTCTAGCAGAACACCAAACATGTTGTCAGTCTTAGAAACTTTCTTCTTACCTTTATTAGCCATTCTTTTAGCAGGGGGGTGGGGGAGGAACTACTGTTAGGAGCAGAGTTGACAGAATCTTTGTTGGAGTCGTCTCCTACCTTTGGCTTTTGCCCTTGAAGTAAAGGACAGTCTTTGATAATATGACCTTGTTTATAGCAATTATAGCAAGCATTGGGGATATTTCGGTATAATACCTTTTGGGTGTGAAGTTTTTTACCATTCGAGTCCTTGATTACGATATAAGGTTTGATTTCAGTAGCTATGTCAACTTCTATTAAAACTTGGGGGTCCCATCTTGGGTTAATGATGTTATTTCTACCTTTTTGACCAAGGACTTTACCAACCAACTTTCCTAAGCTTTCAACCCAAGGGTAATAATCAATGGGCAGTTCAGGGAATTCCACCCACATAAGGATTTTTGTGGGTTTAGGACCTTTAGGGTTGAACCCAATATACCATTTGAAAAAAGACACAGGAACATTTCTGATTAGCCACTGACCTTCACTTATAACCTGAAGAGCACTGTTAGCATCTTCAAAAAAGAAAAGGAAATAATTATTAGGGCAATACTGAATATGTTTAACCATAAGACCTCTTGACTCCCAATGTTGTTTAATCCAGTTTTTCAATATTTCTTGAGCTGGCCTAGGTCCGTGGCATAGACCAATGACCACTCTATTAGTGAGATGCTCATGCCATCTATCTAGAGAAGACTTTTCAATGATCAAAGCATCATCTTCTTCGTCATTACGGACATTATCAAGAACTATTTCATGGGGGTTTTCAGAAACCTTACCTTTCCCTTTGTTAGGTGACAGAGTTGAGTTGATGTTACCTACAAAATGGTGGATATCATAGAAGGCATCATCATGAATGGTCCTGGTTCTTGCCAGATCAGCATACGTCCTCATCGGAGAGTGAACTTCTGTTCTTTCCTGCTGCGGGAAAGCGGAGGTCTTGCCAGTGCTAGAGTCGAACTCAGCATTAGGGCACCTGGAATCCATGTCAAGCTTGGGGGTCGAAGAGGGAATGCAGTTAACATGGAGTTGCTCTGGAGGTAGTGGGATACACCCAGGACTTGCACATTGATCATCCCCAAGGACAGAGAGCCCATTCCGAAGGGCTTTGAACAAAGCCATGCAAACATAAGAGAGTGAGCTCGCGCGCACACAAAAAGCCCCTCCCCCCAAAGAAGGGGGAGGAGGGGAGAGCCGGGAGGCCGAAGACACAGACGACCTGACGAGAACACTCCTCAAAACCCTAGCCAACTCGACAGGACTGGCTGAAGGTTCAATTCAAGTTCTTGCCACACCCCCAGTGTTGTATTTTGACGGGTTTCTAAGAACTTTTGTACTTGTCTAAAGAGCGTATTCTGTTAACTTGCATTTTTTGTTGAGCAAGGATCTTAGTATGGTCACCTTTAGCTCATGCATTGAGCATATCAGTGTTTTGGGTGTTATTAGCCTTTTTTTTTCAAAGAAAGCGTTAGAGTATATTAACAACAGAGGGGAGAGAGAGAGAGAGAGAGAGAGAGAGAGAGAGAGAGACAAAGAAGCTCAACGGTATCCCTTTCTCTTCAAGAGGGACCAAAAACGAATATAGTAGGTGGAGCATTTTTTATATTTTAATCCCCTTTGTGCGGGAACCACTTGGTTTGAGTTTGTTATTCTCAACAAAAGACACCCGAGAGTTTCGAATTCTTTTACCAAGGAAACCTAGGGATAAATCTATGTACTACTCTTTGGGAGACACTCGAATGATAATAGTGCATCTTTTCTTCCAAATTATCGAAAGGGCTTCATTTCTTATCACATTCCATTGAGTTGAAGAACACTCAATGGCCTTGCCAAGCAGAGCTTGTTTCCAATTGATTGAGCCATCCAATGTGAGGATATCTGAGGTCACCTTCCAAACAAGGGCATTCATTGGACAAAAGAGGAAGATGTGGCCGTTTTATTTTCTTTTCCTATGAAATCTTTTGCACCATAGGGGGGCATTGCAAATTTTTCAAGCACTAGCATTCATCTAGATCCTTTAATGTTCCACAAGTGAGTGTGGGAGCTCTTTAAACTTTAACTCCCATCTGATCGAACACTAGTTTGTGCATTTATTATTGAGATTTTGGTGGAAATCGAGAGTTCTTTTCAAACTTGAAATTTCTTCTAGTTTTTTGCCATTCCTCCACTTAAGCCCCTTTGGATGCAAAGCTTCGTGAACAAGAAGAAAGTAGAACTTTGGCTCTCTTCAAGCTCTGATCGTGTACCTTTCAGGCACCAATCATCATACCCCACTCGGAGATTAGTGCCAACATCCTCAAACTTTATCGAAACTCTTCTAATTTCAATCTAGAGGTTCATCCGTTGATGATAGCATTTGGACAAGGCTTTGCTTTCTTTTTGGAGGTTCTCCTTCTCCGCTTCCTTGATGCCAAAGATAGGGGACTTAGATGGAATCATTTTGTCTAATATCAACAACCCACTTATAGTCACTATTGACATATTAGTGAGGGTTAATCTAGGAAGTTCAATCATTGAGATTTACTCTTTGTGTTAAGCTTGAATTAATTGAAAGGCAAGAGTGAAGATGGGCATAGCACCCATGGGATCCTTGGGTCCCACTAAGTAGGGGTTAGCTGCCTAGCATTCCCAAGATACAAAGTGCAAATGCCTATGAAGGTAGGACTAGGGGCCCTAGGGCAAGACGAGAACACTAGTTTGAAGTAGCCCGAAGATCAATAATGTAGTCACAAGTGAAGGTAGGACTAGGGGCCGACCATGATGAACTACCTGAAGACTTTTTTCATCCCAACATATATGTTGGGGGCATCCCTTGTTGGTATGGGGGCTTAGCCTTCACCCTTAGCCCAAGATGCGGCTTTGTAAGAAATAATACCATAGTGGAATAGACTAGAAGATAGACCTGAGAAAAATGCAAACATAGAGAGACACAGACTAGGAGAACTTAAATTCTCAAATTGCCAAGAGTAATGTACCTACAAAGATGGTGTTGTCCACCCGCGCGCTCCCAATGTGGAGCTTAGAGGGAGATCTAGACAGACTCTAGATGAAGGGCTTACTAGTGCGCAATGCTATGTAAAACTACAGATGGGCCATGCTTAAATAGCTTTTACAATGGGAGTCGGTATAGATGAATGTAGTTGGGAGACAAATAGTCAAAAAAATATACAATTTGACAATATCTCCATGAAGAGGAGTGCTACGTCTTGGCCCTACACGCCAAGGGAATAGGTCTCTCGGACCTCACAGAAAGGGATGAGTCCCCCTCTGCACTCCCCCATTAAGGTTCTATGGGGAAACCACACGATGCCACAAGGCCTTTATTTTTTCCTTGAATGGCAATCCAATGGCGTGGAAGTTTATGCCCTACCTAAACTAATGGCTATGCTCACAAAGATCATCTATTACCATCAAAGTTCACAGATAGATCTCATCTAACTTGGAACTTAGGGTTCCACAAATGTTTGCGCTCTCACTATGGTTTCTTCTCATAATGGGAGCCTTACAACATAGAGCATCAAGGATCATTTGTCGTCACTTGAGGGTGGAGTATTAAGTATATCTAACATGCTTAACCACCTAGGCTAACACGTGGGGACATGAAACTTCATCTTGTTCCAAGCTTCTGAGAGGGAGCCAACACTGAGCCTTGGAGATCACAAGAATGGAGGAAAAAATAACAAAATTCTAAGTAGATCATCCCAGCTAGGAGCCCAAACAATGACAATCTTTTACTATTTTTGAGGATCAAATTCGACCAAGGTTCTCTTTTATTGATCCAAGATGTATCATCCATTTTGTAGCAAGCTTGTTCATCAAGGTTCCAACATCAAGAATTCCTATACCGCGTGCTTCCATAGGGCTAACATAGAAATCACACTTGATTTTAGGCACCCCCCTCATGTTGAGGCCCTTGGTCAAAAGAAAGTTCCAACACAATCTTTTAATCCTCACCAATTCATTATCATTTGGCCTCCAATAAGAAATGAAATAAATGATAGAGGGTATAAAAAATGTATTGATAATAAGAGCATTGTTTTCCACATTTAATTGCCTACCCTTCCAATATTGTAACTTGGATTCAAGTTTGTTTAGTGCCCACATCTATCTCTCGCCCATTACAATGCCCAACAAGAAGAGAATATGGCCTAAACCAAGCTCATTACATGCTTGTTCCTTGAGAAAGTGATGGAGGATGAACAAAAGCCTTGAAACCTATCTTAGCATCGTTAATTTTGGAGCCATAAGCAAAGAAGACAATGCAATGCCGAAACCGAGACATGCAACCATCTTCATTATAGAGAAGCACATAAGTTTCATCTGCAAACATCTTGAAGACCATCTAATCTCATCTTTTGGTAAATAAAGCCCTCTTATTTGGCCTAACTCCACAAGGCTTTTGTCAAGGTAGCTACGATCATTAATATCTATAGCAAATAACGTGGGAGCTAATGGGTAGTTTGGTGTTAAAATGGTTATTAAGGGATAAATTAGAGGATGCAATAAATGAATTTTTATGTTTTCCTAATGTTGCAATCAATAGACATATCTAGAAAATAGTTTTTGCATGTTATGAAAAATTAGTAATATGAATGCTCATTCCCTTTTCGAAATTACAACTAGTATTTTAGAGTAATGAAAAGAAACTTAACAACTAGATATTTTATAGAATGTGCATGATTTATATATGAATTATATTGAAAGAAAAATTAGGATTTACCACTTGATGGATGCAATAGATAACATTGTTTAAAGATGAGGGATAATTAATAATTAAGATTCCTAACTTCACCTCCTACACCCATGGTGTTATCTTTGTATCTGTAGTGTCTTTACCACTATGATCCTTTTCCTCAAATGGTGCCTTAGTGTAAGCGCAACTTTCTTTAATTTTTGCATCATAGGTTCTCTTTTGCAGTGATCCTAGGGGTATTTCGTCCATGGGAAGTCACACTTTATTGTTGTTCTTCATCAACTTCTTCTGTGTTGCCCTTGTGCTCCGCTTGCACATGGATCTTCCTCATGTCATGATTATCTTGCTTGGGATCTTTTAGTCCTAAGAATTCACTATTGGAGCCTTCCCCTTCGTTTGACGAGGGCAGGCTCACTACACATCGCAGTACAACGTGATGGATACTCTGCACCCATCCATTTTATCAAGTCTTCATCTTCAACTATGCCATTTTTTTTTGTAAAAAGATAATTTCATTACTTAACTAAAAAATAGCACAGAGGCCTACAAACCCAATCGAGAATCTAGAAATGTATAGAAGGGGGAAATCACCCAACACACCCAACCAACACCAAGATATACCTAGCTCCTAGAGGACGGGATTTGGCGGGGGGGGGGGGGGGGGGGGGGAGGCAAGCAGGCGGCTAGTAATTCCAATGGATAGGATCATGCTAAGTGGTGAAGAAGGGGCCTTTCTTAGTGTGGATTAGGTCCAACTAGAAGTCCCAAACTATCTTGGCGAGGGGGATCATATGATGCTCGAAGATGTGCCATCACCTAGCCCTCTAGATAAACCACACGGAAAGGCTCTCGATAAGTTCCTAGTATGGGTCCTCAATGCCATTCTATGGGAGAATTTTGAGATCCTGAGTGATGTCAATCTGCCCATCCTCGATTGATAAAATAGTACTACCAACCTTATGCTCATAGCAAAGGGCCAGGCTAGTAAGTGTTGGTGCAAAACAAGCCTACACACATTGGCTTGGAACATTGGAACCTTGGAAGGCTTAAGCTTGGAACTCTTGCAGAAAGTCTCTACATGAAGAATGAACCATAGGAACATAGCCTTATTGTTCTTACCATTTATCTCATGTAAAAGTCTATATGACTTTAACCACTCTTGTAAACTCACCTACTTGAGAAAGTCGTGGAAAAACTAATTGATTGAGTGGGTGAATGATTGAGGGAATATCTCAATCAACTTTTAAGTGAAAGATTCTAGGAGATCAGTTTGAATTCAAAATCAAATGACCAATCAACTCTTATAAAAAGATGAGGAAAAAGTCGCGGGTGTGAGACTCTCTTCCCGAGGCAATTCTGAGTGGATCATTGAGTGTGTGTGAGCTACACCATAGCCTACACCTCTGAGTACCATTGAGCATCACATTACATGCCAATGGGAATGTACAATCATTAGATTTAATCAATATACTTACATTCATAATCTCTGTTTTCTCTGAGTGACTATCTTCAACTCTGACAACTTCAACAGGGCATATCTCAAGATCTACTGAACCAAATTGGATGATTCAAAGTGCATTGGATTCAGCTCAAAGTCTACTATATACCTACAAAGTTTCAAGACCATTGGATCAACTATCACAGAGAAATCTTAGTCGGGGTGCTCACTGGTCTGTGACTGTAAGTCTCCTAAAAAATCGGGGGTACACCTTATTTTGCTAAAGTGATTTCTCTGAGTGTAGTTTATCATTTTCTTTCATTATACTTGCAAATGGAAGCTTACTAAGCTAATAGAATATCTCTAGAAGGAATTTTGCTAATTGTAACTACACTGGTCACACTGAGCATAACACTGAGCAGGTGTCAATACCAAAATAGCAAGTTTTTCAGGATTTTGAAGTCACAAGTAGTCTGTCTTGATTTGATCATTACTCATAACATTTGCAAAGCACATATATGGTTTCTTGGTATCATTTGGAAGCTCAAGGAGTCTACTAAGCATATCTGAAGTCAAAGGAGGGCAGGTGTGAAGCAGGTCTAGCAGCACCAACTTGATCTTCTGAGTGCATCCAACCATCACTCCCAACAGTGGTATCAGAGCAAATAAGGTAATCATGGGTGATGGTTTCCCTTCCTTCATTGACAAATTGGACAGAAACAATTATCAGGCTTGGTCATTGAGAATGAAGACCTATCTACAAGGGAGAAGCTTATTTGGATACATATCAGGAGATGAGGAATCGCCCTCATTCAAGACTAGAGGCCTACCTACAAAGGATGAACATGAGAGGCTCAATCAATGGTGTGCAAAAGATGCTTTGGCAAGGTCATATCTCTTAAACTCTATATCTGACTTTCTTTTACCTCATGTAAGGAATTGTAAGACTTCCCAAGAGACTTGGGAAACCTTGTCAACATATTTTTCATCAAGCACAAGGGCCAGAAAGAATCACCTATGGATTGAGTTTACAACTCTTAGGAAGCAATCAAAACAATGTGTCTCAGATTTTGTCACCAAAGTTAAAGACATTGCAGATCAACTTGCAAGTGTTGGAGAAGAAATTGAGGAAGAGCAAATAGTCAGACAAGTGATCAATGGACTAAAGGCAGATGACAAGTGGGAGAGCTTTACCACAGCAATGGACTTATACATGGACATCCAAGCACCTGATCTAACAACTCTGATTGGACAACTCTTTACACATGAAGCAAAGATCACAAAGAATGGAGAGCAATCAAAAGGTAACAATCCATCTGCCCTATATACTGATAAGAAGGTAAAAGATAAAGGTAAAAGCAAGAAGGTTGATGAAGAAGGCTCTACCTCCCAAGCAAACTATGCAGGGAGAGGTAGATCATCTAGAGGTAGGGGCAGAGGAGGTAAGTCAGGTAGGGGGAGACCCTACAATCAATCTCCATGCAATATTTGTGGCTTGTCTAACCATACCACAGATGAATGCTACAAAAACCACAAGAACCAAAGAGGAAGAGGTCACCAAAGAGGAGGATACTCTCAAGGTAGAGGCAGATTCAACCAATCTCAAGGCTACCATGGCTACAACAATAATTACAACAACAGCTACAATCATAATGGCAGCTATCAAGGTGGATACAGAAATAGGAAGGATTACAACAATTATGCAGAGGAGCAAGATGATTCCTTGTTGATCATGAACATGACATCTAAGTCAGGTATCAATGATGATCACTTATTCTATATTGATTCAGGTTGCTCTAATAATGTAGCTGGAAATGTTGCATTACTCTCTGATTTGGAAGAACCCAAAGGCAAGCATCAAGTACAGACAGGTGATGACACTAAACATTCAGTTGTTAAAGTAGGCAATGTCAAAACTAGTGATGGTAATCAGAATCTATTGAGCAGAGTATTGTATGTTCCAACAATCACCAAGAATCTGATGAGTGTAGGTCAGATTGTGGAAAAGGGTCTACAGGTCAGGTTCACTCAACATGGTGCATATGTGGAGGATCCAAGACATGGATTCAGAAGGATAGCCAAGGGAGAAAAATCAGGTAGATTGTTTACCTTTGAACTTGAAGACACTAAGAGTATTGCTTTGTACAACTATAAGGATCAAACACTATAAGAATTGGAGATTTGGCACAAGAGATTAGGTCACATTGGAGAGAGGACCTTAAAGCAAATGAGTAGGGATCAATGTGTGCTTGGGATACCTAATGTATCCAAGCAACACATGATATACAAGTGTGGGGCTTGTCAATTTGGTAAGTCACACAGATTGCCTTATACCAAGAAAGGTTTTATGGATGAAGACTATCTGGAATTGGTGCATACAGATGTTTGGGGACCTAGCAAGGAGCCATCCATATCTGGATCAAGGTACTATGTGTCCTTCATTGATGACTATAGCAGGTGGACTGTCTTATACTACATGAAACATAAAGATGAAGTATTTAATTGTTTCAAAAAATATCTTGCACTAGTTGAAAATCAAACAGGTAGACATTTGAAGAAGCTAAGGTCAGATGGTGGTGGAGAATACTTCTCCAATGACTTTGAAGATTTCTTGCAGGAAAGAGGCATCAAGAGGGAGATTACTACAAGGTACTCACCTGAACAAAATGGGGTAGCTGAAAGGAGGAATAGACTCATTGTAGAGACAGCTAGGTCTATGCTAAATGAAAAGAAATTGCCAAATTATCTTTGGGCAGAGAGTGTATCTACTGCCACATATTTAATTAACAGGTTGCCATCAAAGACACTTGATGGGATGACACCCTATGAGGCTTGGCATGGTAAGAGACCATCTCTGGATCATTGCAAAATCTTTGGTTGTGTTGCATATGTGCATATTCCCTCACAGGTAAGGGGAAAGCTAGACCCTAAAGCTGAAAAGTGTATCTTCATTGGTTATGATTTGAATCAGAAGGGATACAGGTTCTATAACCCCTTAAACAAAGGCTTCAAGGTAAGCAGAGATGTCATTTTTGATGAGAATGATTCATGGTATGAGAATGAATGCAGGAAGGTTAGTCTACCTTATGACATGGAAGAAGACTTTCCAAAACTTATCAGGCAAGAACCAATTCAGAAAGAGGACACAAGCTCAGATGATGAAGACACCATCAACATTGAAGGGTTCAAGGCTTGGAAAACCAAAGGGAAGATGAAGATGAAGCAACTAGAAGATAATCCAGAATCCTCAACACAAGCTATGAGGAGATCTCAGAGAGAAAAGAAAAAACCTATTAGGTATGGGTATGATACTTCACTTGTAACCAAGCACTCTGTATATCTTGCAAAGGATCTCTTGAATGAAGAACCAGGTACATTTGAAGAAGCAATCACTAAACCAGAATGGAAGGAAGCAATGGATGAAGAAATGGAGGCTCTCAAGGAAAGTGATACTTGGGACTTGGTACCCAAGAAGGACTCCATGAAGGTGATTGGATCCAGATGGATCTACAAACTCAAGAGGAATTTAGATGGTACAATAAACAGGTATAAAGCTAGGTTGGTAGCCAAGGGTTTTGCACAAACCCAAGGCATTGATTATGAGGAGACATTTTCTCCTGTGGCCAAGATGCCAACTATCAGAGTTATGGTGAGTGTAGCTACATCCAAGAATTGGAACATGTACCAATTGGATGTGAAGAATGCATTCTTGAATGGATGGATATCTGAAGAAGTCTACATGTCACAACCACCTGGCTATGAAGATCCCAAGAAGGTAAATCATGTTTGTAAATTGAAGAAGGCTCTGTATGGTTTAAAGCAGGCACCTAGAGCATGGAATTACAGGTTGACAACTTACCTCCAAGACCAAGGATTCATAATGAGTAAAGCAGATACTTCATTGTTTATCAAAAGGAACAATTCAGAGGTAATATACTTGTGTGTCTATGTTGATGACATCATTATTACAGGAAATGATGTTCAGGGAATTAGACACATTAAAGGACAGATGATGAAGGAATTCAAGATTAATGATCTTGGATTATTGAAGTACTTCCTAGGACTTGAATTGGTCTATACAAATTCAGGTATCTTCATTACTCAGAAGAAGTACATTCAAGACATGGTCAAGAAATTTAATTTGCAGGAAGCTAAAGTCTCAAGCACTCCTATGGAGGTCAACCACAAACTCAGTGCTCATGAAGGAGAAGAACTCCAAGATATTACAGGTTACCAAAGTATGGTAGGTAGTCTTAATTATGCTACCTTAACCAGGATTGATATATCATATGGTGTTAGTGTACTTAGCCAATTTATGCACAAACCAAGAGTACCTCATTTAGAGGCAGCAAAGAAGATAGTAAAGTACCTAAAGGGAACACAAAATCATGGTTTGTACTTTCCCTATTCATCAGACATTGATATTAAGGTATATTCAGATGCAGATTGGGCAGGTTGCAAGGATGACAGGAGAAGCACATCTGGTTACATATGTTTTGCAGGTGATAAACCAATTTCATGGTCATCCAAGAAACAACCCACAGTAGCTTTGTCATCTACTGAGGCAGAATATAGAGGGCTAGCAAATGCCACTCAAGAAGCCATATGGTTGAAGCTTTTATATTCAGAATTGGGTCTATACACAAGATCACCAATCATCTTTGGTGATAACACAAGTTCTCTTCACCTTGCAGCTAATCCAATTTATCATGCTAGGACAAAACACATAGAGGTTCACTACCACTATGTGAGGGAGAAGTTACTTAGCAAAGATATTCAATTGTCATATGTGTCTACTAATATGCAATGTGCAGATTTGCTTACTAAAGCTCTGGATGGAAGCAAGCTATGCAGATTTAAATCCATGATTGGATTGCAGGAAATAATTGAAGACTAGAGATGAAGACTTGAGCCAAAGTGTTTGGCTTGAGGGGGAGCTGTTGGTGCAAAACAAGCCTACACACATTGGCTTGGAACATTGGAACCTTGGAAGGCTTAAGCTTGGATCTCTTGAAGAAAGTCTCTACATGAAGAATGAACCATAGGAACATAGCCTTATTGTTCTTACCATTTATCTCATGTAAAAGTCTATATGACTTTAACCACTCTTGTAAACTCACCTACTTGAGAAAGTCGTGGAAAAACTAATTGATTGAGTGGGTGAATGATTGAGGGAATATCTCAATCAACTTTTAGGTGAAAGATTCTAGGAGATCAGTTTGAATTCAAAATCAAATGACCAATCAACTCTTATAAAAAGATGAGGAAAAAGTCGCGGGTGTGAGACTCTCTTCCCGAGGCAATTCTGAGTGGATCATTGAGTGTGTGTGAGCTACACCATAGCCTACACCTCTGAGTACCATTGAGCATCACATTACATGCCAATGGGAATGTACAATCATTAGATTTAATCAATATACTTACATTCATAATCTCTGTTTTCTATGAGTGACTATCTTCAACTCTGACAACTTCAACAGGGCATATCTCAAGATCTACTGAACCAAATTGGATGATTCAAAGTGCATTGGCTTAAGCTCAAAGTCTACTATACACGTACAAAGTTTCAAGACCATTGGATCAACCATCACAGAGAAATCTCAGTCGGGGTGCTCACTGGTCTGTGACTGTAAGTCTCCTAAAAAATCGGGGGTACACCTTATTTTGCTAAAGTGATTTCTCTGAGTGTAGTTTATCATTTTCTTTCATTCTACTTGCAAATGGAAGCTTACTAAGCTAATAGAATATCTCTAGAAGGAATTTTGCTAATTGTAACTACACGGGTCACACTGAGCATAACACTGAGCAGGTGTCAATACCAAAATAGCAAGTTTTTCAGGATTTTGAAGTCACAAGTAGTCTGTCTTGATTTGATCATTACTCATAACATTTGCAAAGCACATATATGGTTTCTTGGTATCATTTGGAAGCTCAAGGAGTCTACTAAGCATATCTGAAGTCAAAGGAGGGCAGGTGTGAAGCAGGTCTAGCAGCACCAACTTGATCTTCTGAGTGCATCCAACCATCACTCCCAACAGTAAGTAAGCCCAAAGCAACCACACCTTAAGAAATGGTTGGAGGTCACACCTTCCTAGTCATGAGTCTCAAAATCCACTACCAAATCTGCTAGGCCAATCGGCAATCCCATAAACAATGCTGCTGAGACTCCATATGATAGCCACAACCTATAAAATCTAGAGGTCGGCCCCCATAACTCAGCCTGGTGTCGACAACAATGCTACATGCTAACCATATGCCCCTTTAAGCTAATTTCACAGAAGAGAGTCCCACCTTGAGTAAAGCCCCGAAAAGCAATTAAGACCTTATGAGTGAAGGCACCTAACCAGGCCGTCAAAGGCAAGAGATCAAACTGGGTCCCCCAATCTCTTGGAATAGAAGCCTCAATATCCTTCAACATCTAAGGCACTACATGCATCCCCATACAATGATTGTGCTATTGTGCCTTGATGAGGCTCCAAAAACTAATCCAATCTGTCATATTACGTCGAGGACCTCTAGCAAAATCACCCCAAGAAACATGAGGCTAGGAGCCAATCATGAACCCTCTCTCTATGTGAATGAGAGGATTTCAAGTAATGGTCTGACGGATGTGCTCCTTAGAACATGAGGGAGAGAGGTGGATAAGAGCAAGTGACAATTGCTTCCAAGATCTCAAGATACCGTAAGCAAGACGATCCTCACTCTACTTTAAGAACCCCATGTACATCTCATCTCAACAAAAAATGATAAGATCTCAGGTTTTCAAGGCCCGTTAGTAGTAGGATCAAAGAGACCCAGTCTTGGACAAAGAAAATCCTTCCAAGGCTCTGGGCCAAGAAACAGACCACAAACAACAAACTTGCCTACCAAGGCTTTGCTTTGGAACACAATTGATAACCCCAAGGCCACCATGTTCTGTAGGAAGGGTGATGCACTAGCGAGAAACCTTAGCCCAAATGGGGCTTCCATCACCTCCAGAACATTTAAAAAATCCTTATTATCCATTGAATTCCATGAATATAGGAGCTCCAAAAGATCCAACTAGAGGTGATATACCACATCATAGCCCGAAGAACTTGGTTAACCACCACAAGCCTCCCAACTAGGGACAAGCGCGTAGTGCTCCAATACAATAACTTCCTCTTGATGGTCAAGAGGAGATGTGACATTTGTTACTTAGGCAAGATCTCAAGAACAACATGGCACCCAAGATACCAAACTCTAGTGCCAGGAGGGATCCAATGAAACAGAGCGCAAGGAAGCCATCTAGGTTGATCATCCGAGCCAATCCAAAAACCACATGACTTATGCCAGTTAATCTTGGCACCAGAGGCATCAAAAAATGTATTCAAAGCATAGTGAAATCTGGTCATATTGAGCTCATGACCTTGCAAGTAAATGAAAGTGTCATCGACAAACTCACCATCCAATAGAAAGTCCTCTCTAACAAGAAGCCTGATACTCTGTAACCGAGTGTCTTGAGCAAACAAAACAACACCCATGGCCTTAGCAAAGAAGGGAAATAAAGTAGGAGCTAGAGGAGAGTCCTGTCTAATCGATGTCAAAATGCTAAATCTCTCCCCTTGGCCCCCGACCACAAGAACCTTCAAATTTTTCCATTTAATCCTAGAGGATCTAGTTCTTCTGACTCTCCAAATGAAATAGTAGTGACCACTCTCACATGGCCAGGTCCTGTCTCCATGTGTAGTTTCTTGTGCATGTCTCAATCTTACCCACATGTAGTTGCATCCCAATCATGGATCACCTTAGAAAATGTAAGCCAAGGTTGTCCTAGGAGCAAAGGAAAAAACCTCCTGGTGAGAGAGAAAGCCTTAATACCACAAAATCTAGGGCAAACTCAAATCCTTGCATTGTCAAGACCATCTCTCTACTATCTTGATAGGATTTACCTTACTCTCATGTGCCATGGTCATGCTAACTTTGTGTCTCTGAATGGTTGGAGGCATAACCTTTGCATTATTGCTTCAAACATAAGATTAATAAGTGAACCGCCATCTATAATGACTTTCATAATTTATTGATCTTTACAACTACTTGTGGGTTCAAATAATTGCTTAGTGAGGCTTGGATCACAAAATACTGACCACTACTTGTTGATGTTGATGCACCCAGAGATGTTACAAGGTTCATGATCTTGCCCCGAAATCAAGCGCCCATTTTCAATAGATAATAGAGACCTAGTTGTTGATAGGTGTTCTTTAATATATTACATATAGAGAGAGGAGTCATGGGTATGTGTATTGCTAGCTCTAGGGTAATGTCCTCCAAGTTAGTAGCCTAGATAGATATGAGAGTTCTTGTAGTTGGAATCCCATTATGGGGGTTTCTTATTCTTTTGTTTTCGATATTGGATTTTCTTGCTCTACACTCGATACCATATTGTGGCGTGACTCCTTTCATTCGTGTCGATGTGTTGGAGTTTCTTGCTCTATGCTAGATGCCTCATTGGAACTAGGTTGCTTTTGCGAGCTAGTGTCTCAGTTTTCCACTACAACATTTTCTCCTTGTAGAGCTTGCTGGGCCCTTGTGCAGATCCTTATCAACAATATTTCCCACGGTTGCACAATATTAGCAATAGACAACTGAAGGGATGCGCTCGTTTGGGGAGAGGTTCCACAAAAACATGGGAATAATTGTTTATCCAGCTTGAGGAGGCTTGCTTCATACAATCTTTGTTATAGTTATGCATAGGTCCATGTAGTTTGTGCAAGGTGATATCTTCTCTAGTAGAAGGCATGTACTTTCAATATGTCTGTACTCACCATATTTGTGGCACATGACTGGTCATCAAGGTTGGTTTCTTAGCCAACTAGTCTGATCCATAAGACCGTTCTGCATGCCATAGTTAGATGGAAAAGAAAAAAATAGTGGCACTTTAGGAGCATTGCTGAGATGAGAGCTCTGTAGTAGCCATGGGCTGAATCATCAAAACAAAGCTCTGGGGGGTCATGGCTAGTTTTCCTGAGTATGCAGGAGGTTGTGGTTCTTCCATGCCCTTGAAATAATAACACCCTCTTATCTCATGTCCCAACTTCCCACAGAACTAACAAATGATGTTCGTGGGATACTCAACATGTAGATGCCCCTACGGATGACATATTGTACACTAGAGAGTGGCCTCCCTTTCTCTTAGTTTCTTTAGAAAATATTTCTTCCTTAGTGCTTAGAAATTTTGTTGTGTCCAAAAGTCATCCTGCTCTCTTTTGACTTGTATTGGAGAGTGGTCCCAATGCCCTACATGGGAGGTGGCTTTGTTAAAGTGAACATGAGCCTACTCTATGAAAATTCTCATGGCCACAAACTCTTCAAGTTGAGTGTTCAATGCTAACAAGTCCTCAAGCTTGTGCCTTGTCATGATGGGGTGCACTTTCTCTAGCCACTTCTTGATGAGGAAATTACCAGGTGCATTTTGCGATTTGGTCACCAAGGCCTTTGTTCTCATCATTAACTCAAGAAAGGATTCACCTTTCTTCAGATGAAGATTCTCCAGCTCATTGAGCACTTGCTCAGTAGAGTTGGTGGGTCTAAATGCCATAGAAAATTCTTCCTTCATTGATTGCCACATCACAAAGTGGTCTTCTTAAAACTAGCTAAACCACTTTTTGGCTAGCCCATCCAAGGTTGCTCGAAATAGATCCATAAATGCATTGGTCCACCCTTCCAATAGCTACTCTTACACAACATGAGAAAGCATCTCACATGGTCATATGGATATTTACTTGATACCCCCTTAAAGATCAAGGAGTTAATGTTGATGCCAAACAAAATGGATGCAAGGTCTCCTCCTTGAGCCATGTTAGATTCATAACCTTTCCTCTTCCACCTTGTGCATGCTTCGACCTTACACATGCGTATGAAGACTGACTTCTTCCTGTCCACAGATGAACCCTTCAACTTTAATCTTTTCCTCCTATGGGCTCTATTTATGCTTCCTGTTGTGCAAAGTATTACTTCTGTTTCATCTATGTTCTATTCATCTCTTGCCTCCCTCAATGCTCTGATGCTCTTGCCTCTAAATGCACACCGGTATGCCTAGCATGTATCTCGTAGTGTCCTCTCTTTCTTCTATCCACCTTTGATCCACTATGTGCCTGAATTGCTCCCTTGGCCTTCTTGTGAGGGATGAAAAGTCTGAGTTAATGAGTTCCTTCAAGTCTTTGCTACCCTTGAGCCTCCATATTGTACCAGCATTATTCAAGGTGGTGTTGTAGGAAATGATCTTTCACATGGGTAAGATGCAGGAATATCTATTGAGTTTTGTGTGTCTGACTAAAAAGGTTTTGCAGATAGGAAAATGATTATTTATGATATGAAGGATGGATATGGCTAAGGTGATGGACGTTGGTAGAGGTAGTGGAATCAATTATGGGCAGATTGTAAGAGAGCATACACAGGAGTATTGGACATCAAGAATTTGGACTATCAAAATTTTAGAACTAAGGGATTGAGAACATAACTAGACTCAAGAATGTTCTAGCCACAAGGATTAGCAAGGGATACCAAAATCCATTTTTCTATCATTTTTCGAGTACCAAAACACTTGTAGTTGCCTAAAATCCTTTGCCTCAGATTCTAGTTGTTCAAGAATTATTCTTAAATGTGGAATGATACTTTGAAGATCATACGGATGCCCACCACCAAAAGTCGCTCCACCCTAGAGTGGACAAAACCAAGGTAGTGTTGAAGATAAATGTACAAGATCAATTTCACATGAGCTATGCTTGGATAAATTTACCAAATATAAAGATAAAGGAAAAGAAGAGAGAAAAAAAAGAAAAAAGACTCTAGTCAAAATTCATGATGAGTAAAAGATACAATATCTACCTTGTAGTAAGTGGCATGTAGTGGGCAATCAAATGAAAGTGGTGAGTTAAGAAGGAGGCACAATCTTCTTCACATCCTCATTGTTTATAAAAGTGGAGTGTGAAGTAAGGAGAGAAAGAGGCAAGAGCTCTCAATAGTCAGATCTGGTCATTTTGTCATTTTGTCTTCCCATAGACTCCTTCTAGCCGCACGTCATTTTGTACATAGCTATGTTGTGAAGCTCATATCGTAGTGTATATGTAGCCATTTCTTGTGTTTAAACACTCATTGGAAAGCTTATCTTGTGCACATTCTTTTTTCTTAGATATCTCCTTCAAATCTTATATATTCGCTGAGATATTATTCAAAGAGTGAAGTCCAGTTTTTTAGCATACCTATGTAGACAGGTAGTCTATTTTGGTTGGTTAAGTTTCCTGACCAAAACATATCCAAATTGCTTGCTTTTTAGCTTGTTGGAAAGCTATTTTCATATACTTTATTTTTTTGAAATATCTTATTCAAAGGATGTATATTCTATGAGATATCTATCAGAGAGTGAAGTTTAGATGTTTAGTATACTTATGTGGGTAGGTGGTCGATTTTGGTGAGTTGAATTTCCCAACCAAAACTCATCCAAATTACTTGATTTTTATACTGTCGAAAAGCTATTTGTATGTACTTTCTGTGTCGTAATTATCTTCCTCAAAGAATATATATTTAGGAAGTTATTAGTCCGAGAGTGAAGTTCAATTCTTTAGCATACTTGTGTGGACAGGTAGTTCATATTTTTCAGTTGTGTTTCCTAATCAAAACTTGTCCAAATTAAGTTATTTATAGCTTTTCAGAAAGCTCTCTTTGCCTACTTTGATTGACTAAAGGCACAGGTCCATTTTGGGTTTTGTATTGAGATAAGCAAGCTATCTAAGGTGCAGCTGTTTGTCCAAGTGCTGGACATACAAGGGATCACTACATGTTTTCATTGTGCATAGGAGAACTCATTCTCCATAGTTGGCATCAGAGAAAACTTGGTGGTGAAGCTTCATCAACAGAGTTGGAATTAAAGCAAAGCAAAAGAGGAGCTACAAAACAAGGGGGAGCTTCACAAACACAAGAGCAAAGGACAATATAACTATTCGAGGTAACTCTCAAAGTTTTTGATAGTCTTCAATGGCTCACTTGGGTCAACAAGTAAAGAAATTGGATAAGGATAACTATCCCGTGTGGACGTTTTGAATGACGAACTACCTAATGGGCAAAGGCTTGTGACGTATTGTGAGCGGCAATGATGCTCAACCTCGAATCTATCAAGCTACGGCCATGGAAGTCCAAAGGAGGCAAGCAAAAGAATGGTGGGAAGAGAGGAATAGGAGAGTCATGTTCCTCATTTCACAAGTCATTACTAATGCCATGATAGGGCATATTCAACATCTAGAGAAAGCTAAGGATGCTTGGGAAGCTCTTGAAAGGATGTATTCAACAAATACCAAAGCTAGGAAACCTCAACTCAAGAATGAGTTGAACACAATCAAGAAAAGTTCGAGTCAATCCATAGCTGAATATACTTTGAAGATTAAGGAGCTAAGTGATGCTTTAGCTTCTATTGGCACAATGCTTGAAGACAAAGATCTTGTGTGTTATACTCTCAATGGATGGAGAGAAGATGAAAGATGGAAGCTTTTTATAACTTCTATTAACTTGAAAGATGCATATCTAGGTTTTGAACAACTAATCCCTCATTTTTTCACAAAAGAGTTTAGCTTTGGTGGCCCCAAAGGAAAGGACAACCACAACCAAATGCTATATGCAAGTCTAGGTAAAGGAAGGAACTCAAGAAGAGACTGAAGAGGAAAAGGAAGAGGTCATAACAACTCCAACTACAATCAAAACAATTCGGAAGACAACAAGGATGCATCAAATGTCAACACACAAGGAAGAGGTCGAGGTAGAAGTAGAGGAAGAGGACGAGGCTCCTATAACTCTCATAAAGGTATAACCTGCTATCATTGTGGTAAAGTAGAACACTATTCTAGCGATTGTTGGGTGACGAATGAAAGAACAAATGGAGGCAATCAAAGGAGCCAAAGCAACTATGCAAGCACCTCAAGTGAAGGAAGCAAGGACACACACTACTTGCAATGAGACATGAGTATAGAAGTTCTTTTGAAGATGAAAAAAAATGGTACATTGATTCAGGTTCTAGTAACCATATGTCATGCCAAGGAAGTTTGTTCACTAATCTACAAGTACCAAGTGGAAAAGGATGTGTTGAAACAGGTGATGATACTCAACACATAATTGAACATATTAGAGATATAAGGCTTGGAGATACAAGTGGAGCAAAGGTACTATCTAATGTTCTTCATGTTCCTACAATTTCAAGGAACTTGATTTCAGTAGGACAAATGGTAGAGAAGGGTTATCATGTCATATTCAATGAGAATGGATGCTTCATAAAGAATCCAAAGGAAGGCTTCAAGGTCATTGCTCGAGGTAGAAGAGAAGGAAAGATGTTCACTTTGGACATCCAATATCCATATGGAAAGGTCATGTACATTCAATGTGGGAACAAGAAGATTTCAGAGCTGGAGTTATGGCACAAAAGAATAGGACACATCAACATTCCAAAGCTGAAGGACATGAGCAAACATGAAGTGGTAAGAGGTCCTCCAAAATCTAATAGCATTGGCCTACATGAGTCATGTGAAGCTTGTTAACTAGGAAAGCAAACGAGGCAACCATTCAAGAGGAGCAATTATGTGGCCCCATATGTCTTGGACTTGATACATACGGATGTATGGGGACCAACCCAAGAGGCATCAATGGCTGCTAATAGATGTTTTGTCACCTTCATTGATGATCACTCAAGAAAGGTATGGCTGTTTTGTATGACGCAAAAATCAGAGGTGTTTTCTATATTCAAAAGATTCAAAGTTGAAGTTGAAAAAGAAACAGGAAGCTCTATCAAAACCTTAAGGTCCGATGGTGGAGGAGAATACTTCTCCAAAGAATTTTCATATTTTCTACAAGAGAATGGGATCAAAAGGTAGTTTACTTATATGTATACACCACAACAAAATGGAGTAGCTGAGAAATAGGTTAAAGAAGCAATTTTCTAAAGGCAATGAAAGAAGATCTTCAAGGACAAGGTATCCAACTCAAAGACTGAGTTATGTTTCATGGTGAAACATTTTGCATACATGATATAGGTTATCAAAGACAAAGAGCCCGATACATATGAAGAAGCTTGCACACAAAAGGAATTGAAGCAAGCTATGAAAGAGGAGATCAAAGCTCTCAAAGATAATCACACATGGGAGCTAGTGCCAAAGAAAGAAGGTATGAAGATTGTTCCAAACAAATGGGTGTTTAAAGTAAAGAGGAATGCTAATGGTTCACTAACTAGATATAAAGCTAGATTAGTTGCCAAAGGATTTAAACAAACACAAGGCATAGATTATGATGAAGTTTTCGACCCTGTTGCAAAGATGGGAACAATCAGAACATTAATAGAAATTGGTGCTTCAAGGAGATGGCCATTATATCAAGTCAACATAAAAAATGCTTTTCTCAATGGAGAACTACAAGAAGACGTACACATGAGTCAACCGGTTGGATTTGAAGATGAAAACCATCTAGACTTTGTTTGTAGGTTGAAAAAGACACTTTATGGCTTGAAGCAACCACCAAGAGCATGGAATCAAAGATTGGTAGAATATCTAACTAAGTGTGGATACAACTCAAGTAGTGAAGATCCTTCATTGTACATGAAGAAGGAAGAAAATAGAGAGGTATATATTTGGATATACATCAATGACCTCATCATAACAGGAAATGATGTTGCTAAGGAGTTTAAAATTTTAGATCTTGGAGAGCTGAAATAGTTTTTAGGAATTGAAGTTGTTTATGGAAAAAGTGGCATCTACTTGATGCAAAGGAAGTACTTGTTGGATGTTCTATTTAGATTTGGAATGAGAGAATGCAAACCACTCACTCAACCCATGGACACAAATACAAAGATTTGCTCAAATGATGGAGAACTATTGGAAGATGGAACGACATACAGAAGCACTATAGGATCATTAATCTATGCAAAAATTACAAGACCTAATTTATCTTATGTTGTTGGTGTACTTTCTCAGTTTATGCAAGCCCCGACAAGTGAACATTTAAATTCATCCAAGAGAGTGTTGAGATATCTTATGCTGTTGGGTACATTCAAAGGAAGATAGGAGATCAACCTCAGGTTATGTGTTCATGATAGGAAGCAAACCTATCACATGGAGCTCAAAGAAAAAACCTACTATTGCACTTTCATCCATGCAGGCTAAATATAGAGGATTCGCATTTGCCACATGTGAAGCAATGTGGATTAAAAAGCTTTTGGTTGATCTTGAAGTGCAAGTTGGAACCATCCCTATTTTATGGTGATAACATGTCAAGTATTTACTTGGCAAGCAATCCTATGTTTCATGCAAGGAGCAAGCACATAGAGGTCCACTACCATTATGTAAGGGAGAAGGTATTGAGCAAAGATGTGGAGATAAAGTTCATCAGAACCAAAGAGCAGTTTGCAAATATGTTTACAAAGTTCTTGGATGCTTCTAAACTCAAAGGTTTCAAGGATGTGTCAAATTTGCTAGATATGGTTGAAAATAAGTCCCAAATGAGCTTGAGCGAGAGTGTTGAAGATAAATGTATAAGCTCATTTTCACATGAGCTATGCTTGGATAAATTTACCAAATATAAAGATAAAGGAAAAGAAGAGAAAAGGAAAAAAAAAAGTCTAGTCAAAATTCATGAAGAGTAAAAGATACAATATCTGCCTTGTAGTAAGTGGCATGTAGTGGGAAATCAAATCAAAGTGGTGAGTTAAGAAGGAGGCACAAACTTCTTCACATGTGCATTGGTCATAAAAGTGGAGTGGAAGCACATTCTAAATAAGGAGAGAAAGAGGCAAGAGCTCCCAGTTGTAGGATCTGGTCATTTTGTCATTTTTTCTTCCCATAGACTCCTTCCAGCTACACGTCATTTTGTGCACAACTCTATTGTGAAGCTCATATCTCAGTGTATACACGTTTTTGCTGCGCATAAGAGAACTCATTCTCCACAGGTAGGAGTCCTAAATAAGGGTAAGAGGAGCCCTATCTACACCTGAGGATCCATAGAAGCGAGATCAAGGGGAACTTATTCGACACGTCATATATAAAGTGTATTACTTATAAAAAAAAATGATAAGGTAGGTCAAAATGTGCTATACAAAAATAAGTGTCACATCTGTCTCGCTATAGTAAGGTGAGCATGGAGACATTTACAAGTGGTAATGGCTCATCTCGTAGAGTGGCAATACAAGTTGCTCCTTGACTTAGTAGTGTAACTATTTTGTACGATCCTTCACAAATTCGAGTAAATTTTCCTTGGCTCTACTTCTACTTGGCAAGGTTGTAGAGTAATACTAGTGAAACAACTTGAACCTTAGAAGACCACGGAGTTTTATCATGTCGTGCTTTGAATTTTCCCTAGGCGTCTTCCACCATAGCCCGAACTTCTTCATGAATCTCTTCCAACCTTTCAAGCCAACGAGTTGGGAGGCTAAGGAAATTGTATCATCTCAGGTGGTCCCATGGCTCTATTGCTTGATATGAGCAGATCTTATCAAGAAATCTAGACGAGTCTACGGTGTACACCCATAAACTAGAAGGGTGATTGTTTTCTCGTGGCCTTGTAGGATGTTCTATAGGCCAAAAGGATGCCTAGATAGGTGGATCCCCATGTTTTTGGACTTATGAAGTATTCCTTGCATAATAGGTGGATCAAGGTCTTGTTTGTGCTTTTGGCCTAATCATTCATGCAAGGATACTAGGCACAAGATTTCATGTGAAGGACTTCATAATTAGCAAAAATGACATGGAGGATGGAGTTGATAAAATGAGTGCCTTGATCTGAAGTGATTCCGATGGGGAAACCAAATCCTACAAATATGTGTTCGAATGAAAAATCGGGCTACTGAAAGTCATTTTGGTATAGATGTAGATCCCACAAGAAGTTACAAAGGCCATATTTGATCTCTTTCTGTGGAAGATGGACATTTGATTATATTCATTGTAAGCATCCATGAAGTTGTATAGGGTATGTCTAGCTACATCCTCCACTGCTTGCTTTGAGAATGGAGTGGGACATCCATCAAGGATGGTAACTTTGTTGAGAGTCATAAATTGATGCACACTCTATTTTTTTTGGATTGCTTCTTGGGGGCTAGCGCCATGGAACAAATCCAATTTGAATGCTTGATGGGAACGATTATCCCTGCTGCTTCCATCTTGTCAATCTCTATTCTTACTTTCTGCATACTTTGAATTGAGTCGATAAATTCTTCCCTGTACTAGTTTTGCATTTGGGACAAGGGGAGTAGTGTGGAGTCCCAAGGTCATGGGGATGTCTACCAAATCCTTATAGTTCCATGCAAAAGCATCAATGAAAATTTGTAAATGAATTTACCTTGTGCAAGGGGATTGGTTCTTGCCTTAACCAAGATGCTAATAGGACTGGTCTCACTTCTTCGGGCGCTCCTATGTTCATCTCGTGCACCGATGGTGTTAGCTTTGTATCCATAGTGTATTTACCACTATGATCCTTTTGCTCGAATCATACCTTAGTATAACCGCAAGTTTCTTTAATTTTTGCATCCAGGGTTCTCTTCTACAACCATCTTGGGTGTATTTTTTCAACGTGCAATTGCACCATATTCTTGTCCGTTAGCTGCATCTCTTCTGTGTTTCCCCTATGCTCCGCTTACACTGAGTTGTTCCTCGTTTCATGCTTATCTCGCATGGGCTCTCCTAGTCCTAAGACTTTGTTGTTGGAGCCTTCCCCTTTGCCCGAGGAGAGCTCACTAGAGATCATGGTAGAGCATGTTGGAGATTTTGTACCCATCAGCAAGTCTTCATCTTCATATATGTAATTAAATATTGGAGGATCTGTCCCGTTTGCATACTTGATACACACTTTAGGTGATTTGGTGTACTTGAAATTGCAAATTCATTGCTCTCCATTACATTCTTTCTATGTGTGCTTGTGAGCTCTCTCTCTCTCTCTCTCTCTCTCTCTCTCTCTCTCTCTCTCTCTCTCTCTCTCCCGCCATGTGTCAATATTACAGAATCTCCAATTTCCTTATCCCAACACCATTTCTTCATAGACTCATCCATATTCTTTTTGTGTGCATTTAGGAGCTTTCTCTCTATCAATATTATAGAACCTTGATTTCCTTAGCCCAACACCGTTTCTTTATAGATTGCTTCATTCATAATATCTTGTATACTATACAATCTGATGAGCCTAGAACTCAAAATGTGCTCCCCTATGCTATATTTTTTTACTATGTGCTTCTGAGCTCTATCACTATTACACAATCAATGACTTCAATATCTATCAAAATCCTGGATTTCAATAACTGTTCGTCTAAATCTTTAAACCAAAATCAATGATGAAAGTTTTCACCTAAAACATGCTCCATTGTTTTACCTAAACTTGCTTCCAATATAGACTCCTCCATTCGGATATATATTACATACTTTTGACGGTTGGTTAAGCCTAGAAATCCAAATGTCGTGTGCTCCACTATACTTGTTTTTTGTCATCAAAGTTTGCTATTTATCAACACCAAAAAATCCTCGGGTTCGATATTTTCTACATTCTTTTGGCACCACGTTGGGACCCAGATCTACAAGTCTCTTGCTCTTGGCTATACTTATTTTGCATTATCTCAGTCACTATTTCAAAACCCTTGAGTTTGATATCTGCTACATTCTTTTGGTAGCTCACCAATCTAGAGCTATAGGTCTCTTATCCTTTGTTAAACAATCATCTATGTTTCATGTGCATTGGTGAGTTCTCTCTCTCTCTCACTCTCTCTCTCTGTCTGTCTCTCTCTTTCTCTCATGGTAATTATAGAGCAGCAAAGACCGTTTTGAATGGCGAGTGATTAATCTCTCAAAAATCATGAAAATGTACACGCTCACCCGCAATCATATTTTGCATGGTCCTTTTATTTAAAGACATTTTACTCTATGATTCCTTTGTAGATAGCATAAACACATTAAACTGTATCAAATGCAACATTGAAGATAACTATCTGGCACCCCCTCATAGAAATCAAAAAGTTCATGGCTATCTGGCACCCCCTCATAGAAATCAAAAAGTCTGTCCTCTTATGGCAAATTCTTCATCACGGAATCTGGACCAACCTTAAGGCTAGCAAAATCTGTGGGATCCCTCCCTGGTGCAAACGCTGCCACCGGTCTATCGAAGATGTTACACACATCTTCTTTACCTGCCCCAACTCCAACAGACTCTGGCAGGTGGTTGGAAAGAGAATTAGACTTCAAAAACGTCTCAGTTGGCAGCAAGCCCTGCTGGGAGAAGCGATCGGCTGCTCCGCGACTCTCTGGAATGCCATCAGAGGGGAGGTTCTATGGAAAATCTGGCGGGAAAGATGTGCCTTCAACTTCGGTGACTCCCCCAAGGAGTGGTCAATTGAGAAATCGCTGCTCCTCCTTGGCAAAAGGATTGTCAACTGTAAGAAATCCCCCCCCTTTAGGCATCATCAAGTACTCCTTTTGATCGATAACAAGCTTAAACCCAAGTGGGCCCCACACGAGGGTGATGAGAGGGTAATTAACCTTCTCTGTAATGTCATCTAAGCTCTGTAAAAGCTTCCCCTGCTTTGTGGGATTTGGGGGGTCCCGTGGGCACTAGTCCCCTTTTCTTGTACTTTTCTTTATTTAATTCAAGTCCGGGAGAGTAGGCTATTGCCGAACTTCCTTTACATTAAAAAAAAAAAAACATTGAAGATAACTAGTAGGAAAGGGTAACCATGGCATATAACAAAGCATATCAGAACTAGGAGGATAAATAAAAAAATCAAACATTGTATGAGAGTGTAGGCCTATGCAAAAGTGAGTAGAGCTATGCATACTGAAACTTCCTTTCCAAAAGCTTTGTCGGTAGATCTATGTGGATTGGGGAATTATTTGGCAATGTAAGAGGATTGTAGTTTATGCAAACAAGTAGGTGTAAAGGATTTCATAATTGACATCTTCAACGAAAGTCCTTGTACGTGCACCATTTGATTTAAATTTTATGCACTCAAATGTGCATAAAACATCATGATCATATTTTGGCATTTATATTGTGTTGGGTCCCATGGATGAACATTTCTTATACTTCTAAAGAGGTTTATTGAGACCTACACAAGCAACGACTTAGAGCCTTTTTTAAGAGTTTTCATTCATAAATATGCTTATTTTATCATGAGAACCACTAGCAAAGGAAGATCAATAGAGAGAAGAAGAGAAGGTACAAAGAAACATGGGTAGAATAGATAGCACATTGGAGAATGGAGTCAAGATTTACGACATCCACTAGATACAAAATAGGTGCGGGTTTCTTCTATTACTAGTTTCCTAGCTCTTTTCGGAATTGGTATCTACTCATTTCCTAGATAATTAGAGGCTATTCATTTTGGGTGTGAATGGATTTCTTTAAAGCATGGAAATTTTTCTAAGAATGAGCATAAAAACTTTATTATGCAGCCTTACCTTGGGAATATCCTTGATTTCTCCTTGGAGCATTTTAAAGTCGACATATAGTTGCCAATGAACTCTAGGAATTTAAAGCCCATTCTTGAAAAGCTCAAAGATTATTACAGTGTTGAGGAAGCATCATTTAGCTTTGCCCATTCACAAGAAATGTGCAAATCTGTCGAGGACCCGATCACTACCAAGCTTGGAGCGTTGTTGTATGCCAAGCTGTCCCACCCAAATGCACCATTGGTATTGTTTTGGAAAACATATCATGATGCGACTCAACCTTAAAGAGTTTCTTTATTTGTTTTCTCACACATTTAGGTGGCATTGTGGTCTACAATGACATGTAGAGAGTTGGAAGGAGTTAGAAAGATAGTACAAGTCATTAATATAAATGTTTCATTCTTCTAATTTCCTTTGGATTGATGCTACTTTGTCTATTCTTGGAACTTGGAGATGTGTGTAAAACTATTTAAAAACATTCAATTATTTTTAAACTCCGATGAAACTATATAACTAGATGAAGATCTACAAAATGAAAAGCATAATTCTATTGGTTGTACATTAGAAATACAAGGTTTTATCAGGGATCCATAGGATCATTTTCATTGTGCATGGTATTGTTTCCTTTCACTTTCTATTGTTATCTATTAAGTAGGTACTGTAATTATATTTTTCAATATCAATACATACTATTGATTGTGTATGGCCTTGTTTCTATTCATGTATTATCTACTGCTTGTAAAAATCTATTTGGTTTAAGACTATATAGAGATAATCTAGTTCAACATGCTATGATGAACTGCTAAGTGGGGTAAAAAGACTCCCATTTCAAGGATTCTTCCTAAAACAATGATGTTCAAATAGATTTGAATTTATAAATAGATTTTGTCATTTACTTAGAAAAATCAATCCACATTAAGGAGATTGAACTGAATAACCAAAATTTTTAAGTGGCAGAACTTGTTTACATTCGGTTAAGGGGCAATGGGTGTGGCCCTTTAGGAAGATACATGAGAAGGAAGATCATATATTTACTTTCTTATCTACATTCATTGGATGCGCACTCGGACCAAGCATTAGGGTGCAATCAGGTGCAGTAGATAGGTTTTTTGGAGCTCCATTACTTCACCTTTTATTGGACTTCTACATTTTGTTCTTTTGATATCCAACAAGCTTGAGCCATATAGGAAACATTTTTGGCTTGCTATTTGTCTTCTCTTCTTTTTATGAAGTCCGACAAAGGAACATCCAAGACTCCTACTACTTTATAAAACATGGACGCGGCTTCTGTGGGACATGAAGTTCATGGCTATCTAGCACCCCCTCATAGAAATCAAAAAGTCTGTCCTCTTATGGCAAATCCTTCATCATGGAATCTGGACCAACCTTAAGGCTAGCAAAATTTGTGGGATCCCTCCCTGGTGCAAACGCTGCCACCGGTCTATCGAAGATGTTTCACACATCTTCTTTACCTGCCCCAACTCCAACAGACTCTGGCAGGTGGTTGGAAAGAGAATTAGACTTTAAAAACGTCTCAGTTGGCAGCAAGCCCTGCTGGGAGAAGCGATCGGCTGCTCCGCGACTCTCTGGAACGCCATCAGAGGGGAGGTCCTATGGAAAATCTGGCGGGAAAGATGTGCTTTCAACTTTGGTGACTCCCCCAAGGAGTGGTCAATTGAGAAATCGCTGTTCCTCCTTGGCAAAAGGATCGTCAACTGTAAAAAATCCCCCCCCCCCTTTAGGCATCATCAAGTACTCCTTTTGATCGATAACAAGCTTAAACCCAAGTGGGCCCCACATGAGGGTGATGAGAGGGTAATTAACCTTCTTTGTAATGTCATCTAAGCTCTGTATAAGCTTCCCCTGCTTTGTGGGATTTGGGGGGTCCCGTGGGCACTAGTCCCCTTCTCTTGTACTTTTCTTTATTTAATTCAAGTCCGGGAGAGTAGGCTATTGCCGAACTTCCTTTATATTAAAAAAAATTAAGCGAAACAAAGCTAGTGGACCTATTTGAATCACTACTCTCTAGTGGCACATATGGTGACCTTGTTGAAGATCTAAGTGAATGAGAATCAATGGAGTTATATGAATCATTCTTCACCAGCTTTCATAAAAAATTGATCGTTGAGATAGAGCCTACAAAAGTAATATCCCTGACTAAGTATAAATAACATAAAGTCCGAATGAGCTACATTAGCTCACCTCCACTTGAGAGGTTGGGTGAAGAGTACATTGCGGGGGGTAGTCTGGCACAATAGACATGTATGAAAATAGAAATTTGAGGTGAAATTTAGAGGAGTAAATATATGGGTCCCTATTAAATATACAGGTTCACATGCATGAAGAAGGTCAAAATCTTGAAACATTTCGTGGCTAAATGTCACTCGCAATCGTATTATCATGAAAATGCAAGTCATGAATACACTCTTAAAAGAGATCATCTTTATGATGATAACCAAGGACTTGATATTATGAACCAAGGCAAATATATGTACGCCAAAATATGGTCAAGATGAAACCACAAGATTCACACAAACATAAGGAGATCAAGTTGTAAGAAGCATGTGAATGGATTTGACTTCTACAAATCATGGATTCTCTATTTACAAATATTTGGAGAAAATTTATAAATTGATATATTATAGAATAAAATTACAAGACCCACCAAACTATAATGAATATGTGAATGGTAACTATGGTAATAGTAAGAAATAATTTGCTGATGGGTTAAAGATACAATGGCTTGCAAAGTATTGATAGGAAGATTTTATTTTCAAGCCTATCTCTACTATCTTGATATCTATAGTCTATTGCCTTCAAGTTCTTTGCACTTCATTTGCATCTCTCTCCTCTTCATCAAATATTTTCCTTTATGCACAAAGAAGAAGTTTGCTGGTAACACATGCGACCACTCTTCATGCATGTCCAATTGAATTTGATGAACTGTATTCTCGTATCGTAGATTAATAATGGTTATTGGATAACCTACATCATCTAACACCTCGATGTCTATATGCTCTGGGACCTTTGGTCCTATTGAGAACATTGTTTTGATGTATAGGTTAAGGTACAAGTTCCAAAAGATGAAAATACCTTTGCGAGGTCTTTAAATACTTCAAGAAGGCTTAAAAAAAATATAAAATATTGTTGAAGTACCACGTGATATCTAGAAAATTAGAACTCAAATAAGCGAGTCACAAGAGAGTTGTTGTGGTGTCCTAGTAGAAGATCGATATGACTAGTTCTCAAAGTCTAGCCATATTTTTCTTATTGCAGCACTTAAGTCATGTAATACCTCCACCCAAGTATCTATCGTGAGTTTAGATGTATTAGGAAAGGTTTTTGGTTAGACATGCTCTTCTTTGAAGTTTAGGAGAGTCATACGTCCATCTCTATGTTGCTATAGTTTTGTAGATAGAGATTGCAAAGCTTGTATCTCCCTCATTATATATCCACATCACATGTTTCATGGTTCATTCTATTACTATCTAATTTCATCTTGTCAATATTCATGTTCATTGGATTTGTGAGCTGAGAGCATTGGACTTTGCAAGACTTTGTGTTCTTGGTTTAGCTCTCTTCAAGGTCTCCATTAAACCTATAAATTTGTAAAGTTCATATCTCCTTGTGTATTTATCCAATTTTAGGGTTCTATAGCTCTAGGAATAAGTTTGTGAGAAGGTCAACGAGTTCCTAGGGATTCAACCTACTTATAGCTATACTTTGGAGGTCAATAAACTCCAACATTGGTATGAGAGCAAGGAATTGAATCTTTGAGAAGTTTTAATACCTTGAGGAAGAATTTGAAGCTATTGGAGTAGAGGTTCATCATCAACACTACATGAAGTTAGAAGGAGACCAAGGAAGCATCTCAAGCAACATCCAAGCAAAAAAAGGCCCATAAACTTCATTAGAAAGGAAAATTGCATACCTCCTCTTATCACATACATCCAAAAGGAGGGTTAATAGAGGAAGTTTAGTATTTACATAATGGTGGATCAACATTCATAAATAGAGAAGCTTGATGAGAACAACTATCACGAGTGAAGATTTAGAATCACAACATACTTGCAAGGTAGAGGCTTGTATGGTTTGATTGATGGCACAAATATCAAACATCTATTATGGGAGGATCCAAATTTCCAGTCATTGAGGGAATTTAGATTTTGTAAAGAAAGAGATAAAAAGGTTATATTCATTTTATCACATAATATTCAATATTCAATGGTAGGAAACATACAAGACCTAGACACTAGTAGGAATGTTTGGGGGGTCCCATGGGCACTAGTCCCCTTCACCTGTACTTTTCTTTTCCTTTAATTAATACAAGTCTGGGAGAGTAGGCTAAGGCCGAACTTCCTTTATTTAAAAAAAGGGGACCTAGACACTAGTAGGAATGTTTGGCTTGCATTGGAACGGTTGTATGCTACACATACAAGAGCAAGGAAGATTCAAATAAAAAATGAGTTGAACAACATAAAGAAAGATATAAGGACATCGGTCAAAGATTACTTATTGAAGGTTAAAGAGATTGTAGATCAGCTAAGATCAATTCAAACTCGTGGAGGACAATGTCTTGGTTGCGCATACTCTCAATGGACTCAAGGATGATGAGAAATGGAAACCATTAACTACTTGTGTTTATGTCAGAGGAGAATTACTAGATTTTGATCAGCTTGTTGCACTCATGGTAATGAAGGAGATGAATCCAAATGGATCTACTTCAAATAAAAAACAATCTCAAGGAAAAACTCTCTATGCAAGATCATCAAGAGAGGATGTAGAGGTAGAAAAGGTTTAAATAGAGGTCGAGGAAGAAGGAATACATCAAATGATGATGAGTGGACTTTTTTGTAGCTCCTTCAACACAAGAGGAAGAGGAAGATCAAGTGCTAAAGGTGCGAGAAGCTACTACAACTACAATCAAAGACAAAGGAATGAAGATAACAATGATTGCTACATATGTGGAAGGTATGAAAAATATGCTAAAGATTTCTATCAAAATGCTCAAACTCAAGGATTGGACTATAAAGAAACATTAAGTTGAGTAGCAAACATTAAACTATATTCTTGGCATGAGGGAAATACCCATTGGAACAAGAGGGGAAGAATGTTGAGAACATTGTTTTGATGTATAGGTAAAGGTAAAAGTTCCAAAAGATGAAAATACCCTTGGGAGGTCTTTAAATACGTCAAGAAGTCTTAAATAAATGATAAATGTTTGCTAAAGTACCATGTGATATCTAGAACATGATAACTCAAATGCGTGAGTCACAAGGGAGTTGCTATGGTATCCTAGTCAAAGGTCAATGTAGCTAGTTCTTAAAGTCTTTAGGAAGGTTTTCGGTTAGTCATGCTCTTCTTTGAAGTCCAAGAGAGTCATATGTCCATCTCTGAGTTGTTCTAGTTTTTATATAGAGATTTCACAGCTTTTATCTCCCTGAGTATATAGCCAAATAATATGTTTGATGATTCATTGGAAAGCTCTTACTATCTAATTTCATCTTATAGATTTTCATGTTAATTAGAGCTGTGTGTTGAGATCAATGGTCTCTATAAGTAGTGTGTATTATTGTGTTTATCTCTATTCAAGGTCACCATTAAAACTGTAGATTTGTAGAGGTCTTATCTCTTAGTGTATTTATCTAATTCAGTATTCTATAGATTATTACGAAGCTCTAATTTTCTAGAATATTTATGTAAAATATTTTTGAAAATTGTAAGTGATTAGAGAGCAAAAGACTCTATGAGCATGACTAGTTTTCTGCACATAAGTTTGTGAGAAGTTAGAACTAGTTCTTAGGGGGTTCCACCTACTTTTAGATATACTTTGGAGGTTAATAAACTCCAACAAGTCCATGCGTACAAGGGTGTCACCAATATGGTGTTTTCTACCATACATTAATGATATTATGTAGGTATGCAATGCAATCATGTGCTTAATGATGTGTATTCAAAGCTATTTGGTAGTGGACTTTGTCAAGTTGTTTCTCATATGATTTCTTATAAAATAGCATTGTGGACAAAGAAATTTCTATATCATGAAAAGAAACCATGATCTATCACATTAAATACCTTCAAGAGATCCAAAAGTATAGAGGTAAGCATGAAAATAACTATCTTAAAAACTTTTGAGAAGATGGTGGCACAAAGTAAGCTTTGTATATTTTTGTATAGCTTGTTATGGGCTGCATCCATTACACTATTTTTGGGTACTAGCCACACCATTCTACTCCACTCCTTTTGTAGAGGGAGCTCCCAAAGGTACCCCTTTGTGTGCACCTCATCCACAAGCTCATATAAGTGATCGTAGAAGAAAATACCCTTCTCTACAAGGATAGACCCTACTCTCCCTCAATATTTCATACTATGTAAACAGCCATCGAGTACATCTATTATCCCAATAATGCATTCAATGGGCTCCTCTCCTCATACAAGGAAGGATGCACTTCTACAAAAGATAAATACATATCAAAAACACATTTCTATAAAAAAAAAATCAGTGAAGGCATAAGAACGCCTTTAAAAACATAAAGGATGCACATTTATCTCCAAGAGATCAATATAAGATTAATTGAAGCAATATATTAGTCGTATAATTTGACATATGATGTGGTAACCCTCTATCGTGCTTGATTTCCACGACAAGATCATTGTGTGTGTAAACATGTTCCACTAAGACTTGTGTAATAGTTTTTTTTTCCTTTGTGGATACCAAAGGCAATAATCCTAACATACCATGGTCACTTGAATGTTGGAGTTCAAGGTCTAGGGAAGCACATGAACAACACAAGGAAGAAGAAGAAGCTTGGAGCACAACACAAAATACTGAGTGTATTACCACTAGAATGTACAAAGATAAGTAACCTGTTAACGCAATAGGCGTATATACAAGCCATGGAAAAAACCTCCTAAAGAGGGAAAAAATTGCACCGATGGTCCTAGTGTGTTCACACACATCACTACCTAAATATATTAACGGATCCCCCCTAAGAGTGATGCCATGAACAAGGAGCTAGCACTCATGTATAAGGAAGTGCCAAGCTATGTGGAATTAGTCCACAAAAGGAAGTAAGCCCAAAGCTTTGTGAAAAGCTTCAAATTTCTCCCTAGGCAGAGCCTTCGTGAGAAGATCTACAATGTTCTTCTAGGTGGGCACATATGCCAAGCTAATCTCTCCAGTAGAGAACCTCTCCCTGACAAAATGATAATGCACCTCAATGTGCTTAGTGCGAGCATGGAACACAAGATTCCTTGCAACTGCCAATGCACTATGAATCTCAGTGAAGATGGTGGTGGTCGAAGATTGACTATGATATGCATGAGCTACCAAGCATGAAGCAAAAATCACTAGTGGATACACGAGTGTCATAGCAACCAGCCTAGTGGGTGTCAAAAAAAGCATGTAAATCTGGCGATAGCGATCCCCCCTTGGGATAAAACAATGCAAGTAGTCGGGTACCACTCAAATAGCAAACGATGCACTTAACTACTTGCCAATGCTTGACACCTAGGCAATGCATAAAGCTGCTCATATGTGAGACAACAAACTGAATATCTGGTCGAGTAATGCATAAGTAAATCAAGCATCGAATAGCCTGTCGATAGAGAAAAACATCAAATGCATCTCCAACATCATGAAAACTCAATTGTAAACCTATCTCCATAGGAGTGGCAATAGGTTTACAGTCTTCAAGGCCAAAACACTGCAGTAATGTGCCAATATATTTCATTTGAAACAAAGCTATTCTGCCATCAACTTGCATAAACTCAATGCCCAAATAATGATGCAAATGCCTCAAATCACACATCTCAAATGAGGCTTGCAAATCAGCCTTAAAATAAGCAATATGCTTCTCATGAGGACCAGTGAGCAGCATGTCATCAACATACACAACAATGATCAGAAGCACATCATTTGCATGCTTAACATATAAGGTTCTCAATCGAACTCTTCTCAAAACCATGTGCAATCAGATAGGCATGTATCTTTTCATACCAAGCACCTAGTGCTTGCTTTAAACCATATAATGCCTTCTTCAACCTGCACACCTGGTTTTCATGCCCTTTCTACACAAAGCCATAGGGATGAAAAACATACACTTCTTCATGCAAATAACCATTCAAAAATGGAGTTTTAATGCCCAAGTGATGTACATTCCAACCATGATGAGCTCCAAGTGCACAGATGCTACAAACAGTAGTCATTCAGCAAGTATGAGCAAAGGTCTCATAAAAAAAAATTCCTCTTTCCTGAGCATAACCCTTTGCAACAAGCCTAGCCTTACACTTATCAACGGTTCCATCAAGCTTATGCTTCAGCTTGTATTCCCACTTAGTGCCAATGGCCTTCTTGCTAGGAGTCAAGTCACACAAAGGCCAAGTACCATTCTTCATTATAGCATCATATTCAGATTGCATAACAGCCATACAATTTTTTGAATTTTGTGCTTCATCAAATGAAACAGGCTCATTCTCATCATAGAGACTAGAGGTAGCCATAACATAGCAATCTAATGCAAAAAAGAGGCACTATGAGAGCCTAAATGAGTATGATATGATAGAGGTGCATCTAATTTGCTATCAGACAAAGTGTGCACCAACCATTTTGGCATAGTTTTTGCCTCCTTAATATCAGCTCTCTCATCAACAAGTGCATCATTTAGATCTGCATCAGAAATGGAATGAGTTGCATCATCACATGAAACATGTTAAGGCTGAGAAGTTGCCTCATTAGGACCAGCACTAGACTATCCACCTGTAAAAAGAGGCAGCAAAGTGTCAAACATGTATTTTGAGCTAACAGATGTCTCCTTACTACATGAAAGTAATGGCTAAATAGAATCTTCCACAAAAGCAACATCATGGCTAACCAAAATGCATTTAGTTTGTGGATGATACGGACGACAGCCTTTGCTTTTAGATTGTACCCAACGAAAATACATTTTATTGCTTTATCATCCAATTTCCTGTGTTGTTGTTCAGGCACTAATGCATATGGCAGACAACCAAAAACACGCAAGTGAGCAACAGATGGCTTATGACCATGCCAAGCCTCATATGGAGTGATAGACTACAATGCTTTAGTGGAACACTTGTTAACTACATATGTTGCACACATAACATCCTCAAGGCAAAGATTATGTGGTGAAGCCTGACTCTTGACCATACACCTTGCCATCTCCATGAGTGAAGTGTTCTTCTGTTTAGCAACTTCATTATGTTGAGGAGTATACGGCACTATACACTGATATCCCATGTTCAGCCAAAAATGCATTAAAGTCAGAAGACATATATTCCCCCCTTCGATTAGAATGGAGGGTGTTCATTCTACATGCTGACAGATTTTTAGCCAAAACCAAAAACTGTTTGAAGCACATAAAAATTTCAGACTTTTCTTTCAATGGATATACCCATGCATGCCTGGAAAAGTCATCGATGAAAGTCACAAAGTAAAGACAGTTCCCAAAAGAGGGTGTCTGCATAGGACCACAGACATCACTCTGAACAAGTTACAATTTTTGAGTAGCTCAAACTGAACCATCTTTTGGGATGAGGGAACGCTGCATTTTGCCTAAAATACAGCCTTCACATACATGTTTACCAAGTGCCTCAAGTATGGGCAAAGAGGACACCGTTTCATATTTTTGTGGGTGTAGCAAACTAGCAAAATTCAGATGACCAAAGCATGCATGCCAAAGCTTTGCATCTGACATAGTCTGAGAGTCATGTACTACACACTCTAAATCATTCACAAATTTTTCATAGTCTATGAGCTTATATAGTCCACGACATAAAATGCCAAAAGCAATAATGACATCGCCTGAATTGTACATCTCTCATCAACAAAGTTTGCAACCAAGCCAATCTTGGCTAAAACTAAAACTAATAACAAATTCTTCTTGATCCCTGGCACAAATAAAGCATCTCACAATGTATAAAGAACTACCATCAGCAGTAGTCAGAATGATCTTACCAACTCCCATAACAAGATAAGAAGAGTTTTTCGTGCATGTGACAGTATTCCCTATAGGGGCAGGCTCAAGTTTAGTGAAGAAAGTGCACTGCGAGGTAATATGTTTGGTTGCCCCACTATCAAAGTACCAAACATATGATTCTAGTACAAACATACACTATTCATGTGAAGATGGTTCAAAACTGCAAAAAATAGTTAATGCCTATTCTTCATTCTGCACGAGATTAGTAGACTCAGTTTCGCCATTTCTCGGACGAACGCCAAGCAAGAAGTCCTCGCAAGAAGAATGAACCTCTCTTTGTCGGCGGGCACATCATCGTAGACATTCTCGCTCCCTGCAAAGAAAACGGTAAGGGTCCGGCGATCGCGATCGCTTCCCCGGGTGCCTGGTGTCGCGATACCTCCACTGGAGGCATCGCTGACGCCTCCCTGGGTGGAGGCTTGATCGGCTTGATCGTCGGGCGTCCGAGTATCGCGTTTTCGGCGGTATCGTTGATCGTCGGGCGTCCGTGATGGTCGGCGACACTTGAGGACTGAAATATCGACGATACCGGCGGTGGTGGAAGTACAGAATCGATCGCGGTGAATCCCGCCGTCCTTTTCTCCCGCGATACTCCCCTTCCGCGATACCCGGCGACACCGCGCGATATCCGGCGACACCTGGCGATACCCGCGACATCCGACGACCCCTGGCGATACCCGCGCGATATCCGGCGATTCCTGGCGATACCCGCGCGACATCCGGCGACACCCGGCGTTACCCGCGTGATTTCCGGCGATACCTGGCGACGACCAATCTTTCTAGTGATACCCGGCGCCTGGCGATACCCGCGCGATATCCGATCTTCCCTCCGGGCGACACCTGGCGGCGCGCGATACCTGGCAGCGCGGTCGCGACACCGCCCCCCGCGATCTCCGATCTCCCCTCCGGGCGATACCTCCAGTGACGACCGTCGGGAGGTTGGGACCCAGTGCTTCGTCGGCCTCCCAGGAGACCATAGCCTCCGGCCCACGTGCTCTCAAGTCTGAAATTCAAATCAAAATTCAGAAAAAAAAATTAATTATGTAACCTCGATTGTCTTCAGCCGGAAAAGAAAGAGGAGAAAAAAAAAAAAGAAAAAAGAAGAAAAGAAAAAAGAAGAAAAGAGGGGAAAAAAAAAAAAGAAGAAAGAAAAAAAAAGAAGAAAAGAAAAAAGAGAAAAAAAAAAAGGTTGAAGAAGTAGTGTTTTCTTTGGGGGCGAGGTGCTTCCTTCTTTCGTGGGGTTTTGGGCTTTGCCAGTTGGCTCTCCTCTCTGAGTGTTAGATCTTCTATTTTGTCATGGATTTGTTGCCCCCCTCGCTAGTGAAAAGCAATCTGACCCCTCCTCCCGGGGAGACCGCTAACCTGGCCTCCTTGCTGGAGGGGGGTTCTTGTGCCGCCCAAGAGGCCCTCGAGAATGTTGAACCCCCCTTGGTCTCCCTCAACAGATCTGCAATTTTATCTACTCAGGAGGAGCTCAAGAAAGTTTGCCTTGTTGGCCAAATGTTCGGCCCTAGGCCTCCGCTCGAAACTGTGCGTCAGTGGCTTCGCAACGAGTGGTTCCCCCGCGGGCTTGTCGTTTGCAAGTGTCAGTTCTTGCCGGCAAACCACTTGCTGCTAGTCTTTGAAAATGAAGATATGGCGTTTCGGGCCCTAAGCGTCGGTACTTGGCAGCTTGGCCGGGCGACCCTCTGCCTTTTCAGATGGTCCCCTGACTTTACTCCCGACAAATCGAAATCGCTTCGGTACCCACTCTGGGTTGAGCTCCCTAACCTGCCGTACTTCTTGTACAACTTTGTTTGGGACATCGTTTCTCCCATCGGTAAGCCGTTGGCCTCACGAGAGGACATCGGCGGCCTCATCTATGAAGGTGCAAGACACTCGTTCCATGCCCGGTGGCACCCCCAAATCTGTGTCGAGGCTGACCTCAGCCTGCCCCTTCCATCGAAGATCAAACTAGACCTGGGCGAAGGGGACGTCTGGGAGCAAGACATCATCTTCAAAAACCTTCCCAACGCGTGCTTTCGCTGTGGCCAACAAGGTCACAGGATCAAAGATTGCCCTTTGAGACGGAAAAACAAGCGAAATCAAGGAGCCCTCAAAAACGCTCAAGACAGCAATGGTGATTTGAATCGCTCGACGAAAGTTGAGGACTTCAAGGGTCCCCCTAACCCAGAAGCTGATGCAGACGGGTTTATCGAAGTCAGAAGAAGAAGGAAAAGAAGCCCTAGGGCGACCTCCGAGCGAAACAACAAGCCTGTTTCCCCCTCCAGCAACTTGTATTACAATCTGGAAAAGGAAATCAACGAGCTTGACTTCCCAGGTGGGAACCAACTTGAGGAGGACACCGATGTCAAAGGCCTGGAGATCCCTGATAGTAAAGAATCCTTGCAGGAGGGCTACAGTACAAGCAAAGAAGACGGCTTTACTACCAGCAACGAAGATAACATGGATAGTGAAAGCTCCATCATCGGATCGACTATTCCGGAAACGGAGCTGGAAACGGTGTCCTGTTCTTCCCAGCAGGAGGCATCCCGCAAAGGGAAACAACCTATGGAGTTACCGTGGAAAAGCCCCCGCAAGAACCTATTGCTAAATCGGGATCCGATCCGAGCGAAAAAGAAAGATGAAACTAAGAGAAGAAAGGACAAGGCTCCCTCCCGAAAAGAGGGATCAACTCAAAAATGATTGTCATCTCGCTGAATGCTAGAGGGCTAACCGACCCCTCAAGAGCGACCATCATTGGTCAATGGCTCCGCGACATCAGCCTAAACCCTGATTTTATATGTATTCAAGAGATTAAAATTGACGGTGAAGACCTCCAGAAACGGCTCAGACAGGTCTCCTCGGCCCACGTGTGGATCCCAACGAAGCACCAGCGTGGGTCCGGAGGAACGGTTATCGGTATTAAACAAATCTGGTTTGAAAAGCTAGAGAACTCCATTGAAGATGTAAATCACCGCTGGATTGCTGTTTCTTTTGGTGCTCCTCTTAGTGTTACGATGGTTTCACTGTACGCCCCTAACGGAGATTTGGAGAGACAGAACACTTGGGCCTCCTTAGACTTGCTTCCCCACAACGTGCTTATTTGTGGAGACTTCAACATGGTGGAGGACCCTTCGGACAGATGGATGGGCAAGGGCAGGGTCATCGACAGTCGGGAGAAAGAAACGTGGGACATGACCAAGCTTCACTTGGATTTGGTAGAATTCAAAGACTCGAATGGCTTTTCTTGGTCGAATCTCCAAACGGGCGAGGACCTGAGGAAAGCTAGACTCGACAGATGCTACATCTCCCAAAGTTTTACTCATCAGTGGGGCCTCCCAACCATCACGCATCGCACTGACCTCACTATCTCTGACCACTACCCGATCGTTATCACGTTTCATCCCTCCAACAGGTTCCGCAAGGCTCCGTGGTTCCACGCCAACGCTGCCACCTTCTCTCTCCCCTCCGTCCATCAAGAAATTACCGAGGTGTGGAAGATGGCGTTCGCTTCTGGCTTGGCCCCAGCCAAGTGCTGGAGAAGTGCGGTGGATAAGTCTCGTAAGATCATGAGCAGAACTAAGAAGATGCTCGAGACCGTGCGGCGGGCTCGTAGGGAAGCTCTCTACCACAGACTCTGGCGGCTCGAGGAGGAAGTGAACAAAGGAAAACACCAGGCCCAGCAAGGTCTCCGAAAAATCAGAGCGGTTTTGAGATACGAGGAAGAAATACAAAGGAAAAACTTGCAAATTTTTTTCAAGGAGTGGTGGGCTGGCAAAGCTGACAAACCCACCAAAGAGATGTGCCGCATCCTCAAAAGGAAGCACAACAGAGAATCGATCCCCCTTCTGCTTGATCCACAAGGCAATGTATGCAATTCGGAAGAAGATAACTTTGGCATCATCGAAGGGCACTTCACGAGAATCCTGGGAACTTCGAACCCCCTCTCCCACCATAGAAGGGACTGTATGGCTACCATTTCTAGGATCTCCCCCCGGAGGATTCCACCCAACCTCCACTCCCTGCTTCATGCCCCTATATCTGAATCAGAAATCATTGAGGTCATTGATGCCCTCCCTCTCGGTAAAAGCCCGGGACCCGACGGACTCACCAACGAGTTCTTTAAATCCTTCAAGCTGGTGGTCGCCACTCCTCTCCGGATGGTTTGGCAAGAGGCGCTAAAGTTTGGGGCTCTTCCTTCCTGTTTAAATAATGGAATTATCAAGCTGATACACAAGAAAGGGGAAAAGAACAGAATCGAGAACTGGCGGCCTATTACGATGCTCCAAACCGGATACAAGATCATCGCCAAAGTCATTGCCAACAGAATCTCGTGCCACCTGAGATCTTGGCTTAGCGAAGACCAAAAAGGTTTCATCAAAGGCAGGTCTATTCTGGAAACCATTATAGACATATGGGAAGGTATCCAATTTGCAAATGAGTCTAATCAAGACGTGGTCTTCCTCAAGATCGACTTTGACAAAGCCTACGACAGGCTAGAATGGGACTATGTCTTGCAGTCGCTCCAAGATCTCGGATGTAGTCAGAAATTCACCAAGATGATCGCGACCCTTCTCGGAAACGCAACGACTCAAATTAACGTTAACGGTAAACTTTCGAAGGCGATCCACCTTAGAAGATCTATTAGACAAGGGTGCCCTCTGGCCCCCCTTCTTTTTGCCATAGCCACTGAGGGGCTGAGCAGACTTGTGGCGCATCATGTGGAGATTGGCAACATCGAAGGCCTCCGGCTGCCCCACGACAACAGTCAAATCATCATGAGACTATTTGCCGATTATATGAATGCGTTCGTTCACAATGATAATACAAGCCTGGAGACTTTCTGGAGGTGTCTTGCTACCTTCTGTGAAGCCTCTGGATCCAAAATCAACGACTCTAAGACCGCCTTTAGGGCTATTGTGGGACATCAACCTGACCTTCTCACTGATCATGGCTGCCAAATCATTCCGCAGGGCCAAATCTTTCGTCTTCTTGGAATCCCCTTGGGGTTTGGCGTCTCTATGGAGCAGAGATGGAATTGGGTGTTGGCCAAACTCGAAAACAAGCTTAACTATTGGAAAGGTATGCAAATCAACCTCGCTGGGCGTGCGATGGTTATCAACACGTTCCTCCTCTCTTCTACCATCTATTTCCTTTCTTGTTGGAGACCGAACGAGCAAGGCCTGTCCAAATTGAACAGTATTTGTAGAAACTTTCTTTGGACGGGCGATCATAACAGAAGGGGGGTGCCCAAAATCAAATGGACCACCTGCATTAGCCCTAGAGATAGCGGGGGGCTTGGTATCCTGGACATCGGGTATATGGCTAACAAACTGGCTGCCAAATGGATGATTAAGGCTTGGTGCAATGGGGAGGCTTCGTGGGCCAAGCTGATCTTCAGAAACAAGGATGAGTTGGCCCTCATGGGGTTCCCAAGCTGGAAGAACCTCGATATCATGACCCTTCTCTTCTCCCCGATCCCCGTCTTCCCTAAAGGTTCCAATCTCGTGTGCTCCCTTTGGAAGGGCTGGAATAAAGTCAAAAGCTTCACAAGAATTAGTGAGGACTGGAAGTGGGCGGCCGGAATCAGACAAAACGACTCTATCTGGTTTCCGATACATGGCATTCGGAGGGTGGAATCGTGGAACATTCAAAATGCCAAGAGGTTATGGAACAAAGGTTTCAAAAAATGGAAACACCTCTGGAAACATGACACCCACAGCTGGATCAATTTCGAGGATATTGACCCTAGCGTTAACATCTCCTACGAAGAATGGAACACTCTGCAAAGCCGCTGTCTCGCATGGGATCGTCACAAGACTCGCCTTCTCATGGGACACGACACACCAAACTCGCTCGGCCTCAAATGGCACAATGGAAATAGCCTACTGAAAATCCCGAACATCAAAGAATCGGCTGACCATCAGATCAGCCTCAATAAGAAGTGGAGCCTGTCTTGGACGCGGCTTCGGTGGGACATGAAATTCATGAGTATCTGGCACCCCCTTATTGAGATTAAGAAGTCGGTCCTCTTATGGCAAATTCTTCACCGAGGAATTTGGACCAACCTTAAGGCTAGCAAACTATGCGGGACTCCTCCGTGGTGCAAACGCTGCTACCGGGCCATCGAAGATGTCCCACACATCTTCTATACTTGCCCCAACTCCTACAGAATCTGGCAGACGGTTGGAATGAAAATCAGACTTCAAAATCGGCTTAGCTGGAAACAAATCCTTCTGGGTGAAGCGATTGGCTGCTCCGCGGCACTCTGGAACGCCATCAGAGGGGAAGCCTTGTGGAAAATTTGGCGGGAGAGGTGTGCCCTCAACTTCGGCGATCCCCCCAGGGAGTGGTCGATCGAGAAATCATTATTCCTCCTTGGCAAAAGGATTATTAACAGCAAGAAGTCCCCCCCCTTCAGACACCATCAAGTCCTCCTTTTGATCAACAACAAGCTTAAACCCAAGTGGGCCCCGCATGAGGGCGACGAGAGGGTGATTAACCTTCTCTGTAATGCAACCTAGCTTTCACTCAAGCTTCCCCTGCTTTGTGGGATCTGGGGGGTCCCGTGGGCACTAGTCCCCTTCTATTGTACCGTTCTTTCTTAATTTAATTCAAGTCCGGGAGAGTAGGCAATTGCCGAACTTCCTTTATATTAAAAAAAAAAAAAAAGATTAGTAGACTCTGTTTTGGGTGTAGAGGCCTCTACATCAACCATTCCAACCTCTTTAGCAGCTAGTTTTTGACAACTCTTGATGACATGATCATTTCCTTTAGAGTATTTGGGAAGAAGGAATGCTGCATTTTGCCCAAAATACAGCCTTCACATACATGTTTTACCAAGTGCCTCAAGTATGGACAAAGAGGACACCATTTCAGATTTCTGTGGGTGTAGCAAACTAGCAAAATTCAGATGACCAAAGCATGCATGCAAAAGCTTTGCCTCTGACATAGTCTAAGAATCATGTACTGCACACACTAAATCATTCACAGATTTTTCATAGTCTATGAGCTTATACAGCCCATGATATAAAATGCTAGAAGCAATAATGACATCGCCATTTGACATGAATTGTACATCGTCATCAAAAAATTTCACAACCAAGTCAATCTTGGCTAAACCTAAAAGTAATAACAAATTCTTCTTGATCCTTGGCACAAATAAAGCATCTCACAATGTATAAAGAACTACCATCAGCAGTAGTCAAAATGATCTTACCAACTCCCATAACAAGATAAGAAGAGTTTTTGGTGCATGTGATAGTATTCCCTATAGGGGCAGGCTCAAGTGAAGTGAAGAAATTGCACTTCGAGGTAATATGTTTGGTTGCCCCACTATTAAAGTACCAAACATCTGAGTCTATTACAAACATACACTATTCATGTGAAGATGGGTCAAAACTGCAAACAATAGTAAATGCCTATTCTTCATTCTCCACGAGATTAGTAGACTCTATTTTGGGTGTAGAGGCCTCTGCATCAACCATTCTAGCCTCTTTAGCAGCCAAATTTGGAAAGCTCATGATGACATGATCATTTCCTTTAGAGTATTCACAAAACAATTTTTGCTTTTCTATTTCTTCTCACCTCTGTCTTCCTTCTCGATAGTCTAGAATTAGCAGATTTTTGCTTAGTAATAGAAGAGCTCCATTTACCTTTGTCGTTTTTACTAGCCAAGAAAGCTTGATCTACAGAACACATAATGGACCTATTCTGCCTAGAATGATCTTCTTGCAACAGAACAGAGACTAACTCCTCAAATGTTAAGGCATTTGGATTGCCTTTCATTATCAAGCAAAGAGTAGAAGCAAAACTCTACTATGGATTGAGAAGACCATTCAGAACCGTCTGCACAAGTGAACTTTCAAGTAAGACTTCATTAGCAAAAATAAAATGTTCCTTCAAATCTTTGATCTTAGTCAAAAAATTGTCCATGGAATCACCTTCATTCATGTGCTCACTCTCCAACTGTTTTCAAAGGTAAGCAACACAAGCCTCATTCCTTGCTTGGTATAAAGTGGTAAGTGTATCCCAAGCATCCTTAGCTATTCTACAAGAGCGAATGTGAGGAATAATGGCATGTTTGAAAGACAAGGCTATCAACACATGTGCCTGAGCATCTCTACCATCCCAATGAATTTTCTCTACAGTAGGTGCACTAGGAACCACAACACAAACATGCACATGAAGAATATCATAATCTTCAGTGTTGTCTACATCACCTTCAACAACTATCTTTATAGGTGTAATAGGATGTTTTTCAACACCCTACACAATATTCCACATTTCTTTTGCAACTAATATAGGACACATCATATAAGACCATAACAAGTAATTAGTACCGTCCAACTTATCCTCCACAACCAACATATGGAATAGATCACTACTTTCAACCATGGCCACTGACTAAAATACCCTGATGCAAAAAATTGATTGTATCTCAAAAAGCTGAACAGAACTACCCTATTGAGTACTACTAAACGTGTAGTAGACTTCGAGATGCATATAATGGCAAACCAAAACCTATATATATCTTTGGCACAAAAAGATGAAATCACCTACACAAGCATTGTAATAGTGCGTTCGGAGGTCGAAATGAGCTCAGATCATGATTTTGGCATGATAGAGCAAAGCAATTTTAATCTCCTAATCACCCTGAGTATGCTTACCAAATTTGATGCGATTCTGAGATTGTGATGAGAGGGGTGTCAATGATGCCCTAGATGAAGCGATGACCTACTCTGATACCAATTATCAGAGTTCAAGGTCTGTGGAAGCACACGAACAACACAAGGAAGAAGAAGAAGAAGCTTGGAGCACAACACACAATACTTGATGTAATGCCACTAGAATGTACAAAGATAAGTGACCCATTAGGGGAATAGGTGTATATACAAGCTGAGGGAAAAAACCTCCTAAAGAGGGAAAAAAGTGCTCCGACAGTCCTAGTGTGTTCACACACATCACTACCTAAATATATCAACATTGAAGACACTTACCCCATGCTTTTGATTCTATCATCATGGTTGCATGAGCACTAGAGACTTTTTTGAGGTCCATTTATCCTCATAGATAGTAATAGAGAACATAGATGTTGCAAGTCTACAAGGCCTATAGGAGGATGCAATGGAGCTTGCATAGCATCAAGAAGTGATGTCCTAAGAAGTAGAGGACATGCTCAAGAAGAAAGGTGCACAAGGAAGATGATGAAAAACTTTCAAAATTACCTATGTGGGAGCCCCACAATATACCCCTTTCGAAACAAAGGTGTTTCAAAAGCACACTTGAAACTTCCATCAAACCACCTCAATCACTTTTCCCTTGAAACTATATGTTCTCCCACTCCAATTTTCATATTATCGTATGATTCATGAAAAATATCGAATTTTATGTTGGCATTCACCCTACTAGATGTGCTCTTTTGTCTTTCTCCTATAAAAGGCCCTCCTTCTGATTTCCAAATAGCATGCTAATGGGGGGGGGGCTCTACAAGTAATGTTATCTTGATTGTAGTAAAGTCTTCTATGAATTTGTCATGTGCTTTGAGTAAGCTCGTATAATCTTCTAATGTAACCTTGATGTTGTTAGCAGGACTATTAGGAAGTGCCAGGGATTGATGGGGGTGGTGGTGATGAGGTCTGTTGTAGCTTCTATTTTTTTGCATTTCTCCTCTGTAAACGTGTATTCTCCTCCCTTGTTGCTATGAGGTGGCTACATAAGCCCATATTATGGCCTAATCTAGCATTTCATTGCATTTGTACTCAAAGGTTTTCTTCTAAATCTTTCATGGCCTCTTGGTTTTGCTCTTTCCAATTGAGTTTCCAAGATAGTATGTGCCTCCTTGCAGGTAGTAAAATTTGCATTCAGAAAGGCATTTTAGACCATTATGGATCTATGTCCTAATTTAAGCGAAGTCATATGTTGTTGGAGGTCACAATTGAATCAATCAAGAGCAGCATACTCTTCGCGAACTTGTGTTATACAACTTATCATTCTTTTTTAGCAACCTCGATGCTTTGTGTTGAGTAGAAATGATTTGTATCTAGAAAAGAAAAATGGGGAAGTGGTTATGCAAAGGGGAAGGGGTTGGTTGACGGGTAGTGCATATGCTAGTAAGTGGTGGTGGTGGATGGGGGATAGGGGATAGTGAGGAGAAGTAGTGGGGAGTGAGGAATCAATGGTCATTAGGGGACAAAGTGAGCCTTGCATAGGCCTTGTAAGGATCCCTAATTTTAATGGATTATAAAGCTTAAGACATGGGATTTAGAGGGTATAAAAAACCACTAGTGGTATTGTGGAATAAAATAATTCTTGAAAGAGATGTGTATTTAAATCCTCATCCATGCACATCCATAGCCTTTGGATTTTTTAAATCACTTGTTCAATTTAAAATAGATGGAAAGTAAGAGAGAGAAGGTGTTTGAAGCTATGGGAGTTTGGAGAAAATCTTTCACACTCTCTACAAGATTATTGACCATTGGATCTTGAAGAATATGCAAGGTACAATCGAATGGTAGACCTAGCCATTTCATCCAACTCATCCCAATCATCTTCATCCATGTCAACATGCCTCCTTGAGATTCCATTTACTAGCTTCCATTGCCTCCTCTATATCGGCACATCTTTAATTTGATTCTTCCATAGAGCAAGGTTTGTGCCATCAAATTTTTGGATCTCAAAATGGTCTTTGCCTTGCAAGTTATAGCTCCTTCTGGGAACACTAGCCCTAGACCCTAATTCACGAGATGTACCTGAGATCTCTGATCCCATGATAATCAAGAACTAACCATAATGATAATGGAGCTAGAAGGGTCCAAACACCATTAAGGCTCAAAAACGGATGACCAACTCTCAAATTGTGGGAAATTAATAGAGTCTCCCACCAGAGAAATGGATTAATAAACAATAATGAACAACCAAAAGGATTATGTGAGAATATATGTAATCACACCAATAAGTGTATCAAGGAGTAAATCGACCACTATATAGTTCACCAAACCAAAATCTGGGAAAATTTTATTAGAGTCTCCTCTGCAAAATGAGCATATGAACAATGGGAACTACTCATAAAATTGCAAGGACTGACATGTAAACTTGCAAAGGCAATCACTGACTCCACTTCATATCATCTTTCAACCAAAAGAAGCCAACTTGGCTTATTGAAAAGATGAAAAGCAAGTATGGTTGAGGTTTGGGTTCATCAAAACAAAGCCTCAATCTTCCTCTTCCACTCATTCCTCTAATGATGCTCATTTGCAAAAGAAGAAGAGAAACAAATATTGCCTAAAGGTTGGTTATACTATTGATGAGTCTAGAAAGCTTGCTAAGCGCAATGAAAAGAAGAAGGAATCTAGCATGTCTATTGTTGAAAATTCAGCAAATGCAAAGAATGATGAAGCTAACATGGCTCAAGATTTTTGGGCATGTTTTGTTACATGTCATTATGATGCATCTTTGCATTCTAAATGTATGGTTGTGAGTGAGGCTGATTTGGATTAGTTCCTTGATAGTGGTACTTCAAAGCACATAACATCATGCATGTTTACCTCTTTGAAAGATGCAGCCAAAGGAGGACATGTGGTGTGTGCAAACAATGCCTCTTATCCTATCATTGGAGTAGGAGAAATTGAGCTTACGAGTGAAAATGGAGACGTGATTACCTTGAAAAATGCATTATATGTGTCCAGTATCAAGAAGAACTTAATTTCAGTTCCATTGATTGCCAAAGCTGGACTTCATTCACACTTTGATGATAAGTGTATGGTTCATGATTTTAGCAACGGTGATGTTATCGTGATGTCCAATACATTATGTAATGGTTTGTATCGCATGGATACATACACGAGGGCATTTTGGATGGAAGCGGTCATGTGTGCAAACTATGTGTTGAATCGCTACCCTACAAAAGCATTGAGATTCATCACTCCTTATGAGGCTTGTAATGGACATAAACCCATGGTTAGTCATATGTGCATGTTTGGTTGCTGGCATGTGCCATCACAACAACATCACAAACTTGATGACAAGGCAAAGAAATGTATATTTGTTGGTATTAATGCTGAAAGTAAGCAGATATCCTTTGTATCATCCATTGACAAACATAATTATTGTGAGTCCAGATGTGTTATTTGCTAAAAATTCAGTTTTCCCTCTACTTGAATGCAAAAAATAGCCAATAGTTAGCTCACAAGATGTGTTCAATACACTCAGGCCTTTGTTCCACAATGGTGCGCTTGACCATGGCATGTAGATCAGCCAAGTGAGGCTCAAAGGGCTGAAAATTTCCAATAAATTAGAGTTGAAAATGCAGAGAATTTCCAGCCTAACATGGTTGAAATTTTTCAGCCAAAAATATCAAAACTGCTAGAAATTTCCATCCTCATATGGCTGAACATTTGCATCAAAATATGGCTTAAAATGAGCATGAAATTCAGCCCACACATTATGTACATATTGATGATGTATTGCATAATGAACGCATGTCTATCAAGAGTGCACAAACTATGCCAACGTGGCTGAAAGAAACTTTGCAGGACAGCAAACTGAGTGCACCTTTACTTGGTAGAACAAGATCAAGCTCTCACCATGCATCAAGCAATTTTGTGGATTATTCTCTTATTGCAACATGTAATGAAGAGCCACTTTCTTTTGAAGATGCATGTGACGATCCACAATGGATGAGTGCTATGCAATCAGAAATGGATTCCATACATAGGAATGGTACTTGGGAGTTATGTGAATGCCCAAAGGAAAGAATGCCATTGGTACAAAGTGGGTTTACAAGATTAAGAGAAAGTCTGATGGTAGCATTGATTGCTAGAAAGCTAGATTGGTTGCATTGGATGCCCATCGAGGTTGGAAAGTGCATCAGTTGGACATAAAGTCAACATTCTTGAATGGTGATTTGCAAGATTGGTTGCCAAACGATATGCGCAACAATATGGTATTGACTATGAGGAAACTTTTACACCTACTTCATGCATGACTACCATTCATACCACGGTTGCATTGGATGCCCATCGAGGTTGGAAAGTGCATCAATGGACATAAAAACAACATTCTTGAATGGTGATTTGCAAGAAGAGGTCTTTATGAAGAAACCTCCTGTATTTTCTATGAAAGGGAAAGATCATATGGTTTGTCGCTTGCATAAAGCCTTGTATGGTCTCAAGCAAGCTCCACGTGCATGGTATGACAAAATACATAAGCACTTGGTTGCTCTTGGCTTCACATGTATTTCAACTGAAAGCACACTCTATGTACTTAAAGATGTGGCTGATATTACAATGCTTGTTCTTTATGTCGATGACATACTCTTGAATGGGTCATGTGATGCAAAACTTGACATTCTTATGGTTGATTTGCAGCATACTTTTGATGTCACTTATCTTGGTCTTTTGAGCTACTATCTTAGCATCCAATTTGTATCCGTTGAGGGGGGAATTGTTATGCATCAAGAAAAGTATGCTGAAAAACTACTTCAGTGTTTTGACTTTGACGATTGCAAGCTAGTTTCCACACCAGTTGAGATAGGATTTAAGTTCTCAGTTGAGGATTCTATTGATGCATTTAACACTTCTCTTTATCAGCAAGTTGTGGGATATCTTATATATGCATGCAACATAAGGCGAGATGTATAGTATGCAGTTTCCTAGCTAAGTCGATTCATGCATAGCCCTAGCACTAAGCATTGGCAAGCGGTGAAATGTGTGTTTCGATATCTCAAAGGCACTTTGGGTCTAGGTCTCTTTTATGGAAGAGATATTCAGCCATGCTTGCATGCTTTTACAGATAGTGACTGGGTTGGTTGTTATGATACTGACGTGTCCACTAGTGGTAATTGATTTTTCCTTAGAGACTCATGCATATTTTGGTTGAGTAAGAAGCAAGCTATAGTGGGGACATCGAGTTGTGAAGCTGAGTATAGGGAAGTTTTCACAGCTACAGTTGAGTGTATATGGATGAGACGCCTATTGATGGATCTTTGCATGGAGATTGATGTTGTTACACACATTCTCACTGATAGTTAGAGTGCATTGGATGTTGCACAAAACTTAGTGTTTCATGCATGGACCAAACATATGGAGGTGCATTATCACTATGTGAGAGAGTGCCTCCATGCAGGAGATATTGATTTGGTATATGTGCCTACACAATATAATGTGGCAAACATATTCACCAAAGCTCTTCCACAGGAAAAGTTTGAAGCTTTTCGAAAAGCTTTAGGCTTATTACCTTGTGGGGTTTGATCTGTCACTCCTTATATGTGTTCACATCATTCACTCCAGGGTGATTTGTTACACTTATGTGTTTCTCAAGTTCTTTTATGTGAACCTTTTCCCTATACATGGGCACTTTTTACTTTAGTGCTGGCTAGAGGTTTTTTCCCCATGTTACCACATACCGGATTCACTCATGTGTGGTGGTACTTTGTACTTAGGGATATTATTTGGCTCTTACTTCAGTTCAGTTTGTCGTCAATAGAGTGAGCTATTCTAGCCATCCGTCTTCTCTATTTGTCTTGCTGCATTTGTGCTCTTTGTGTTTGCTTCTCGTGTGTGTCTCGCACTTCTACACACACCTAACATATATCAATGACCACATGGACGTACATAAGCGGTATCCATAGAAGCATACTGTAGCTCAGTGATGAGTAGCACCTCCTTTAATGTCAATCCAGGAAGACATGAGGATGGTATGAAGACCTCGAACAAGTGATGGCACAAGTGTGTGAGTGAGAAGCACAGTAACATGCACACACATACACAAAGATGCACACACATGACAAGAAAAAAGAGAGAGAGAGAGAGAGAGACAATGGAATCACTTCTATTGCCAAAGAGTTGTCATACAAGCTCAAATCTACCACAAGCTAGCCTCAAAAATGAGCTCTGTAGCTCTATTTATAGTTTTTTACTAGCTTTGGTCGTGTTCCGACCTAGTGTTTGGCCTAGTTAAAAATTAGGTCCCTAAGCTAGTTTGGAGGCTCAAACGAGCTCTGAAAATTATGAAACTTGGTAGGCAATTACTTCTAAAGCTCCTCAAGCTTGAGGACTCCTTGGCTTGCACAAAATAGAGCTACAAAAAGGTGAAACAGTATTTACAATGGTTTTCAATGATGAGAATCACTTTTAAAATAATGTAAGGATTGAAAAAATTTGATGGGTTGCCTCAGTGCTAGATCTGCGTGTATGCCCGTACTTGCTTCTTCCTAGATGATGCCAACACTCTCCCCCCCCTAGCGTCTATCGTCTCTGACAAACCTTTTCTCCACGGGGTGATCAATGTAGTGTTGGACTATGTCAGTGGCTAGCTCCTGTTCTCTGATCCTTAGTCCCCTAACTAGATCTCTTCGAAGAGCATCCCAATTGACCATGTCCGGAATGTCAGGTTGTGGTGTTGTATATAGCTCTGAATGCATAATCTGTTCGCATGCAAATAGCTGTAGAAGATGGGTTGGTCGTGGCACGAACACTTCAGAGTGAGATTCCCAAAACCCGGTGGTAAACACATCATCAAATGTATGTTTATAGCAAGCTGGGAGATATATGATCCTCGCATGCCATGCATAAGCAACCCAAATACTCGGGGTTGTGCTCATATCATAGAGTAAGTCATAATTATCATTTATAAAGCCCGGGATCAGAGGCTGGATGTTATGTACATTGCGGAAAGTCTTTAGTACTAATTGCATCATGTCCAGGATCTTCAGCATCATCTGAGTAGTGACATCATTCATGGGTTGTAGTCATGGCATCCAGTGTCTGATTGTGGCCATCATGTAGGCTATGGATGGTGTGCCTTGTGGTGGAGCAATGGAGGGGTAGTTGAGCCATTGTTTGCAATTAGCATTATTCTGAACTTTTATAGCAAAGGATTTCCATGATCGTCTTTGCTACACTGGCCCAAAGCATGCATTATACTCTAAGTGCATGGGGGCATGGTACCACGTTTGGAGCATCACTAGGTAAGTCTCCAATAACTTTTGCCGCCAGATGGGTTGGAATATGGCACCTTTTTTGGCTTCTTCTGGAATGCCCTCTGGTTGAAACTGTGTTGCAAATGAAGGAAACTGATTTGTGACTCATTTGATCTCACCGTTGTAATCTGCCAATAGCACTAAGTAAGGCTTATACTGTAATTATGAACTGGTTATGAGTCTTCTGGGAGCCAAGTGCTTGAAATATGCTGATTGAAGTATTGTCTCTTCAATAGCTTTCATGGCCAGCATTTGAGTGGATATGCGCTCTTCGTGAGTTTGGCCCATCTCTTCTACTTGTTTCATCCATGCCGGAGGGGGTTCCTCATATGTGTCTTGTCCTTCATTAGTGACCCTCCCGCCTGGAAGAGGTTGAGGTTCATAATTATCTTCGAAGGTCTCTTCAATGGGAATGGTAACTGCTTCTTCTTCTGATGTTTGATCGAGTGGCAATGGTGGTCGTTCGTATTGTAATAACTTCATGTTTAGTTCAGTGACCTGTTTTTGGAGCACGAGCAGCTCATTGTCGGTTGAAGATTCTAGCAGGGGTTGAAGTAGCGATGCTCACCATCTCTTGAGGTTCTGCTGTATGTGGTGTGGGCACTGTTTGTCTTTGTAATTCATTCACCTAGTCTGCAAGTCGATCGTGCGCGTCCAAGATATTTGCATAATTTTCTAATATCTGCTCAATATTTTATGAGGGAAGAGCCTGAAACTTAGCCAAATCTATGGGTGCCCCTGGAGTGTTTTCAATGGTCGCTTCCAGATTTTCTTGATTTTGTTGTTTTAGCCTTCTATTCTCTTCTTGGGCAGCTGCTAGGTGTCGGCAAAGTATTCTTTGTAATCTAGCATTGCGGGCTAGTTGATCTTTGAGGTGCTCTTCGGTCACTTCACCTGCCTCTGTATATTTGGCTTCAATCTCCGCATAAGATTGCTGGAGGGCGGTAAATTGTTCTTGCAATGCACTATTATTCAACTCCAAAGCATCAACACGTGCTTGGAGGTGGGCAGACAGATTACATAATTATTTGTTGTTCTCTTCCAATAATTGATATTCTTGTTTCAGCTATGTGGCCGCTTCGAACATGGACCACAAAGATTCTCTCCGAAGCATCATCTAAGTAGGTCACTTTTCATGGGTTGTCAAGATCTTTGAACTCATAGATGGTAAGTGCTCCCACTTCGTTAGGCTTTTCAGGCTTATACCTCCAAAAAGCCTCATTCGTCTCTTGATTTATGAGTAAATCTATGCTCCTAATGTCCTCGGGAACCCACTCTGGAGTGATTATTCTCGTCGGGACCGACTTGCCTTGAGGGGTTTTTGGCTCTTTTCCTAGATTTCCTTGCTCTATGTCACCCATGTCAGCCTCTACGATCACATTGTCGAACTCGTCTGTCCTATCTGGAAGGGTGGCGACCACATAAATCGTTCCTTCTTTATCTACATATGCTCCATTTTCAAACTTCACTACCGGGTGTTCCAGTCCATGGGGTTGATCTGGGTTTTTAATATGAACCACAGACCTTCTCAGGCCGTCTTCGTAGATGCGAGCACCTAGACGATTGGTCCTGATATATTCCAATTGAGTCTTGTAAGTTCCTTCTATCTTTTCTAGGTACGCCACTCCTGAACTACCTATTGGTCTCTCTATATTATAGGACATCTCCAAATTGCTTGTTTTTGAACTTAGAGTGTATGGATAATCACTCTATTGCTAGGCCCAAGACCTAGCACTATGATTGACACTAGCTTCAAAAGACCTGAGGCTTTCTCTATGTCAGCCTAAGTGTCTTCCTGACCTTAGGTTCATATGCCTGGGTTTTCTTCCCTCTAGTCCCTAGTACAAACTCATTGCAGATTAGTTCGTATCAATCACTTTGTTCTTTTTAGTTGATTATTATGTTAGGCTCTTGTTTGACATCACGTCATCGGGAATACTTAAGTGAATTTTGCACTTGATAATTGATTGATTCAAGTTTACTTTTGTTCCTTAGGGTCTTTGCACGTAAGACCTACTTAACGCTTGCACTTAGTCGATTAGTTCTCTTGGACTTGATTCGTTCCTAGCGTCACTTTAATTACTCACCACACCTAAGTTGCACTTAGCCTAAGCTAGGAATTGGCAAAGGGGGTTGAGAGAACTTCCAACCTCCACTCACTTGTAGCTCTGGTCGCTACACAAGCTGAGAAAGCCTTCTCCCAAGCTTGGTATCCTTCCTTGCTAGCTTGCTTTGAATGCCTTGATTGCTCACGATGTTCCTGCAAAGGTTCACAAGTCAATATTGCTCTTCATCACAATGAATTGACAGACACACATCAAAAAGTATAGGCCCCCCTTAGAATAGCTCTCTACACCCCCTGAATCCTATCACCACCTACTCCCACCTAATGGACAACTTAAAAATACATGTTCCAAAAGTTCACATATTATTTTTACAAAAACGAGACCAAAATCTCATCAATTGGAGTTCGTATGGTGAAGTTATGACCATTCAACTGCTTGGGGGTCAAAACAGGTTCTCAGGGTTCAAGAATTTATCTAAGGTTTTCTAGTTGTTTTGCCCACTTATAAGACTCTAAGGTAGTCCCTATTTGTCAGAAATCAAGCCCAAAATTACCACAATTACACAATTACACCCCCCAAAAAATTATGCGTGAAGCTAGTGTATTGCGATAGCTCAGGTCGATGTGTCGCGATACCTCGGTGTGTCACGATAGGTCGATGTGTCACGATACCTCGGTGTTTCGCGATACCTCGGTGTGTTGTGATAGGTCTATGTGTCGCGATACCTCGGTGTGTCGTGATACCTGGGTGTGTCGCGATACCTGGGTGTGTCGCGATACCTTGGTGTGTCACAATAGATGCGTGTGTCGCGATACCTCGATGTGTTGCGATACCTCAGTGTGTCACAATACCTCGGTGTGTCATGATAGAGCAGAATATGGTGAATTCTACTGATCAACCTAGTGATCCTGGGAGCTCTCAGCCTGCGTTGTGTCGTGGTGCACTCGGATTCGTGATAGGGTCAATTTTTTGGTGTGTCGCGATAGCTCAAGGTCGACATCTCGGGGCTTGTGCAGATGAATTCCATACCTACAGAGCTTGTTGGGGATGGTGATGTTGCTAACACCTACAAGAATCATGCAAAAAACACACAAACACAACAATGCACTCTCGCTCTCTCTCAAACTCTCACTATGCAAATGAGGTGAATGAAGTGGGAGTGGGAATATTAAAGGAATATGGAGATGGTGTGGAGCGGAGATGGAGATGGAAATGGAGATGAAGATGGAAAAAAAATTAGTGAAAAATCAGAAATAACCTACTACTTACCTTTCCAACGTGTCCTCTCTACGTCTTACCATCACACGTTCGTCCTCAAAGCTCGAATCCCCGGCAACGGCACCAAAATTTGGTGTAGCTCAGTGATGAGTAGCACCTCCTTTAATGTCAATCCGGGAAGACATGAGGATGGTATGAAGACCTCGAACAAGTGATGGCATAAGTGTGTGAGTGAGAAGCACACTAACATGCACATACATACACACACACGTGCACACACGACAAGAACAAAGAGAGAGAGACAATGGAATCATTCTATTGCCAAAGAGTTCTCATACAAGTTCAAATCTACCTCAAGCTAGCCTAAAAAATGAGCTCTGTAGCTCTATTTATAGTTTTTGACTAGTTTTAGTCCTGTTCAGACCTAGTGTCCGGCCTACTTAAAAATTAGGTCCCTAAGCTAGTTTGGAGGCTCAAACGAGCTCTGAAAATTATGACACTTGGTAGGCAATTACTTCTAAAGCTCCTCAAGATTGAGGACTCCTTGGCTTGCACAAAATAAAGCTACAAAAAGGTCAAACGATATTTACAATGGTTTTCAGTGATGAGAATCACTTTTAAAATAATGTAAGGATTGAAAAAATTTGATGGGTTGCCTTAGTGCTAGATCTGCGTGTATGCCCATACTTGCTTCTTCCTAGATGATGCCAACACATACATAGTGTGTTTGTGCTCAATATATGCAGTAAAGTGGCACTTAAAGGTTGAATCCACAGCCCAAACACTAGCCAACAACACCTGCAAGTGTCTATCAACTCTATTCTTTCGGCTCAAGAAACCTACATAAACTTGCGATAGCTAGTCCCACCACAATTAAAACATTTCAAGAAACCTATAGATTTACTAGTTTTGATGAAAAACACAGCCCCAAAAGTGAATATTTATCATTGAAGAAGTACAAAGAGAACTCTTGTTGATGTTCTTGAACCTGTGTAAAGAGAACTATGTGCAAAAGTACTCCAAAATGGCTCCAAGAATCATCCCAAAAATGTTTTAAAAAAAGGCTTTGAAAGCAAAGAATGAAGATTTGAGGGACCAAAACATGCTCAATGTAATGTTAACCTTAGTCTTTCCCCTTCTTCAGACACCACAAGAGTGTAGCTTAGTGACAAGAGAGCTTGTCGGTTAAGCAGGCTCCTGGGGGAACAAATAGGGATGGGTGAACTCCCAAGAAGTGTCAGGAACCTCCATCTTCCTTGATCATTGAGGTCCTCCCTCGTGCACAACCAATGATGCCAATGGTGACTTTGGTGACTCGGATGACAAGATATTCCAAGGTCTATGCCTTGGTCGTGTGAAGAGAAGGATTTGTACTTGATGAAGATGAAGCGGTGCTACAGAACCTTTGCACTACACCAGCCAAATGAACTCCATTTTCCATCTTGAACTTGGTAAGCATATCTCCAATATACTTTCTCTAAGTTAGGAACATACCTTTCTCTGTATATACCATTTCCAAACCTACGAAATATGTGAGCAGCCCAAGATCACTGATCTTGAACTCTTCTTTCATCTGAGCTTTGATCCTCTTGATTCCATATGCATCATTACCTATAATTATTATATTATCCATATATACACAAAGGTATATGACCTCTGAGTGGTTCATCTTGATGAAGAGGGAAGCACTCATAAGTACTCTGATTGTGGGCATTTTTGCCATAGGTGAGAATGTTTCCTCATAATTAATACCTTGGATTTGAGCAAATCCTTTGGCTACAAGCCTTACTTTGTACCTATTTATTGAACCATCAGAATTCTTCTTTATCTTGTAAATCCACCTTGATCCAATGACCTTCATGAGATGGTTTCTTGGGAACCAATTCCCATGTCTGATTCTCTTGTACAGCTTCTATCTCTTCTTCCATGGCATCTCTTCATTTTGGCTTCTTCTTGGTCTCTTCATATGTTGATGGTTCTTCTAAGTTTGTACCATGAGCTATATAAATGGAATTCTTACTGACCAACGAAGTGTCATATCCATACCTTTTTGGCTTCCTTTTCTCTCTAGTAGATCTCATTTTAGTTTGTTGAGAAGATTTTGCCACGTCTCTCAACTCCTGCACTTTAGCTTTGCCTTTGGAGTTCCATGAGTTGATTTCCCTTCTTGGAGTCTTTTGATCTTCTTCAGAATCACTTGAGCCTTCATGTATATGGAATTCTTCCTCTCGATCATAGGGAATCTTGATTTTCATGCAATGATATTCAAAACAAGATTTTTTTTCATCAAAGACAACATCTCTACTTACAATAGAACCTTTGTTGATTGGATTATATAGCCTAAAACCTTTTTGATTAAGGTCATAGCCAATGAATATGCATTTCTCTTCCTTTGGATCCAATTCTCCTCTGATTTGTGAAGGTATGTGTGCATGTGCTATGCACCCAAAGATCCTGCAACGATCAAGACTAGGTCTTCTTCCATTCCATGCTTCATATGGTGTCATCCCATCTAGTGCTTTTCATGGGAGTGTATTGATCAAATAGGTGGCTGGGGACATAGATTTTTCCCATAGGTAATAGGGAAATTTCTTCTCATTTAGCATTGATCTTGTAGCCTCCACTATGGTTCTATTTCCTCTTTCTACCACTACATTTTGCTCTTGAGTGTACTTGGTTGTAATCTCTCTTTTAATCCTTCTCTCTTGGAGATAGGAATCAAAGTCATGGGAGAAGTATTCTCCCCCTCCATCTGACCTTAGCCTCTTCAATGTTTTCCTATTTGATTTTCTACTAATGCAAGATATTTCTTAAAGCGTGAAAACACTTCATCTTTATGTTTCATGAAGTATAATATTCTCCATCTGCTACAATCATCAATAAATGACACATAATACCTTGATCCAAAGATTTATGGCTCCTTTCTTGGTTGCCATACATCTGTATGGAATAATTCCAATAGGTCTCCATGAATGTATCCCTTCTTTGTGAATGGTTGTCTATGAGACTTGCCAAATTGACAAGCATTGCATTTGTAAATCATGTGTTGCTTGGAGATATTTGGTAATCCAAGCACACTTTGATCCCTATTGATTTGCTTCACAGCTCTTTCACCTATATGAGCTAACCTCTTTTGCCAAATTTTCAATTCTGATAATGTTTGGATACCAGAATTGAACAAGCCAATGTTCCTAGTCTCTAAGAACGCAAATATAAATAGTCTACCTGAATTTTCTCGTCTTTCTATCCTCTTGAATCCCAGATGTGGATCCTCAAAAAATGCTCCATCCTTTGTGAATCTAACCTGCAATCCTTTTTCAACAATCTCACCTACACTTATGAGGTTTTTTGTGATGGTTGGTAGATACAATACATTGCTCAATAGGTCCATATTACCATTTGAAGTCTTCACATTGCCTATCTTTTCCACTAGATGTCTTGTGTCATCTCTTGTTTGGACTTCATGACTATTCCTTGGATCCTCTAAGTCTGAGAGTAGAGCTACATTCCTTGCTACATGATTTGAACAACGTGAGTCTATATAGAATACATGTTCATTTGCTTTACCTTGGTTCATATTCATGGTCATCAAAAGTAATGAATCCTCTTGAGTTTCATCATTTCCATAACTGTTGTAGTCTCTCCTTCCTCTATATCCTCCTTGATAATTATTGTTGTTGTATGAGTTGTTGTTGTTGTGGTCATTGTTGTTTTTGAATCTTCCTCTTGAGTTTCCATATCCTCCTCTGTTGTAACATCTTCCTCTTTGGTTTCTAGGATTCCTTAAACAATTCTGAGTAATGTGATTAGTTAAGCCACATATGGCACATGGAGAGGAGCTTTCAGATCTCCCCCTACCTTGTCTTCCTCCTCTATCTCTTCCTCTTGAACCTCTACCTCTTGTTGCAAAGTTTGCTTGGGAGATACTACCTTCATCATGAGACTTTTTTCCTTTGCCTTTACCTTCTTTATTCTTGTTCTTATCTATATATAGGGTAGAGGATTGATTACCTTTTGCGATTTCTCCATTCTTCATAAGCTTTGCCTCATGTGTTAACAATTTTCCCATGAGGTTGTTGAAATCACGAACCTGCATGTCCATGTAGAGGTCCATGGCTATGGTGAAAGCTTCCTATTTTTCATGTGCTGTTATTCCATTGATTACTTGCCTTACTATCAGCTCTTCATCAATGACTTCTCCAATGCTCCCAAGTTAATCTGCTATGTCCATCTTGGTGACAAAATCAGTCACACTTTGCTTGGGCATCTTCTTGAGTGTGGTGAACTCCATTCATAGTTGATTCTTCCTAGTCTTGGTACTTGATGAAAAGAACGCTTTAAGAGCGTTCCAAGTTTCTTGTGAAGTTTTGCAACTCTTGATGTGTGGAATTAAAAAAATCAGAGATTGAGTTAAGAATGTATGGCCCTGGCTAGAGCATCCTTTGAGCACCATGTGGTTAACCTTTCTTGTTCTTCTTGAGTTGGTTGTCCTTTTCTCCTGAGGATTGGCATCATCTCATCTCTAGAAATGTTACCATAGAGGTTTCTCCCTTCAAGATAAGCTTCCATTCTAATTGACCAATCTGAGTAATTACCTCAATCCAATTTATCTATGGATGAAGGAAAACCATCTCCCATGTTGATTCGTTGTTGCTCTGATACCAGTGTGAGGAGATGGATTGATATGCTCCAGAGATCAGTTGGTCTTGCACAAAACTTGCTCTACACCTGCCAAATCAGATCTAGTGATTCTTAGTAGACTCCTTTGGCTTCACATTAATGCATTTAGAACCACCAAGTGCTTTGGAACATCATTCTAAAAAGTTTGTACCAAAAAACATAGCTTGCATATGCAAGGAATGTGAATAAACCTTCTACTTTGGGAATCCACGTGCTTAGTCTTTTGCTCAAAACTCACAACTTGGAATGAATTGACTAGAGAGCTTTTATAAACATCTAACTAAAGATTATAGCTACCTTAATCAAGTTATTTCATGAATTTAAAGGCACAATACACTAAGAAATGAATCTAGCAAGTCAGGGGGGGTCATCTCGACATTTCAAGAACTAGAAGGTGTGTAGACCCAGTCACATTCCTCACTTCATATCTTGAGATTGGCTAAACCAAACTTAATGAAACTTCATAAAGATAATCCAAATGTGATACCCAAATAATTAATGGAAGATCAAGAACCACAAAGACAAGTATGGATACCCAAAAAGTCATTGGAGAAAGCAAAGCAAGAATTATGAGTAATAACCAACATTCGTAGCATCTAGACAAAGCCCAAACTTCATATTTCTTGAAATTCTCTAGTACTTCAAACAATGATTCCTCCTTTTTTTGTTTCACTACTTTTCTTTTCTTTTTCTTTTTACTGCCTTCACCTTCCTCCCTTGAATTTACAGTCTTAATGCTTGTGAGAGGTTCTTCTTCTTTTTGGGTATATACTCCTAAATTCTCGAGATGGTGCTCTTCTGAGTTAAAGCAACTATCCATCACAATGGATTCTAGGTCATGGTCATCCTCTTCTTCTTCAAATACATCACTAGGGCCACATTCTTCTAGCAAGGGCTCACACATGAACATAGAGATATCATAACCCTCCTCATCACAATGAGATGTCCATTGTTATTCATTGACAGCAATGTCCATGGTGGCTAAGATTTTTGCCCAACCGTGAGGCTCAAATTCCTCATCTAGAAAGATCATCGATGTGGAGGCTGGGTCTCTAACTGGTCTAATTTCTTAAGAAGTTCCTTCTTCTCTTGCTTTTAGGCATCTGTCCTCTTCCTCTGCAACATTGCACATCCACAAATGAGTATCTTTATGCATCCAAGATGGATCATAAGAATTAATCTTTTAGATTGACCTTGGTGGTGACCCCTAAGTGCTGCAAGTACAAGGAATTGGTCCCCCAATCTTGTATTATTTGCAGTTGTCGTAGGAAGGGTCTTCCTAAGATCATCTCATAGACGTTATTTTTGCCAAAGTCACATATAGCAAAAGTGTGTTCAAACTCCACACTACAAGTGGTTAGAGTTATCCCTTCTAGCAATCCTAGAGGCCTTTCAATATGGCCTTCCGCCATTTGAAGCTTCATTCTAGTTGGTCTTAATGCAGGTTTGCCCCATTCCTTCCACGAAGAGTTGGTCGCAATTGCAACATCGGCACCTGAATCCAATATTGCTTTGGTTGTGTAACCTTGGTAGGTGATTGGAAGATACATATTACCTTCTTCACCTTCACTCATGTCTCCTATTTTTTCTAGAGGTATCTCTGGAACTTTTTTCTTAGAGCCTACTTTTGGCATATTGGAATCAAGTTCTAGAACCTAATTCGCTACATGTTTCCATAACTTAGGTTTTACTTCAAGCAGCTCTTCTAAAGTGATAGGACACTAAACCTTAGTGTTCTTCACGAATTCAGTGTTTCTTGGAACCACTCTCTTTGTTTCTTACCAGGATTGTGGGAGCTCTGATCTGAAGAGATTCAGATTCCCATGGGCCTATGAATTGTGGAAATTCTTGTAAAGAATTAGATTCAAAATCTAATCTTTCCTCTTCTTGTTGCTCTGCTTGGTCTCCGTAAATAGATGGAATATCTTGGGGAAATCGGTCATCAAGATCATCAATTTCAAGAATAGGAGGGGGATTACCCTTCTCCTTGTTGAAAGTTTTTCAAGCTCAAGAGTGTGGGAACATGCCCCAAATTGAACCTTCTACATCATCCACAATCAAAGGAGGCTGATTTCCACGAGTTGGAGGCATCAAATCATGCCCATAATGGAAAGAATTTGATTAGAGAAGATTTAGCTCACCTCTTGATGTGATTGGACCTCACTTTTGACATGTATATGCTTTTGATTGGTTAAAGAGGTTAGTATGAGGTCTTTAAAACCTCTAATGAGTTGTATTATGACTTAGAGTCGTGGAAATACGTGCCCAAGCTGCCCCCTTGCTTAAGCACACCCCCTACTAGCTGTTCTCTACATATTTTGCAGAAATTTCACTTTTACACACTCTATCTATCTAGATGTTTTTGGCAGACCCCCGGTCTTGTAATTGTTGTTTCTCCTTCATCCGGAATCCATTCGCAATGATTTTTGTCTTGTTGGAAAGCTTATAAGTTCTACTTTGTCTGGTATAAGTCTCAGGTTCAGTGTCTGCACATGTGCAAAGAAATGTCCAGAACAGTGTCTGTCCAGTTAGCTCATACTCTGTGAAGAGATCAAGTTATCTGTTTTGTTGCAGCTGGTTGAGGCATCATCCAGTATCCAAATGGAGTGATTTTACTCTCATTTAAAAGATCTTAAAGACTAGTTTATGCCTGAAAAATTTCATTTTCAGTCTCTGCATATACTCAGAGAAACTCAGAAAATACAGAGCCTATGTCTGAAAAATTTCAGGATCCTAGGAGGGTTCATTTGCTTTTGTTGTGCACATAGGAGTGTTTATCCTCCAGCAGTGGTATCAGAGCTATAAGTGGAGTATCAAAGAGAGAAGAAGGAGCTACTGAAGTGAAGTAAAGACTTCATCAAAGTTTGAAGGAAGGAAGCAAAGAACGGGCACGTCAACAACAAGGGGAAGCAAATACATCATCAAATCAAAGACGAAGCTTCATCAAGAGGAGTAGCTCTATTTTTTGAGGTAAAAGCCATCCTTTTCAACTTCATTGCATCAAGGGGGAGGTTCAAAAGAGTTAGGAGGCACCATGGCTGATCTCAATGCTTAGATTGAGAAGCTCGAAAAAGGAAACTACCAATCGTGGCGATTTAGAATAAGCAATTTTTTGATGGGGAAAGGTTTGTGGGGACTTGTGAGTGGTGGAGAGCCAAAACCCTACATAGATGAGGTAAATCCAACCAATGATCAGAGAAGAGCAGTAAGAGAGTGGGATGAAAGGGACAAAAGGGTCATTTTCATTTTATCTCAGCATATTAGCAACTCTATGGTAGGGCATATTCAAGATTTGGATACATCGAAGAAGGTGTGGGAGTGCTTGGAGAGATTGTATTCAACCTCCACAAAGATAGAAAAATTCAGCTCAAGAATGAGCTAAATAATCTTAGGAAAAGCCCCTCTCAAGGTGCTAATGATTACATATTAAAGGTTAAAGAGCTTGCAGATGCACTAGGGTCAATCGGTTGTGCCCTAGATGATGACGATCTTGTCGCCCACACCCTAAATGGACTTAGGGATGATGAAAAATGGAGGGCTTTCACAACTTCAGTGTATGTAAGGGACTCTCTTCCTGATTTTGATCAACTAATCACTCTCATGGTGATAGAGGAGATGAACCTTGGTGGTCATAACGCCAAGGATAGCCAAGGGCAATTGTTGTATGCAGGTAGAGGAAGAGGAAGACACAACCAAGGTGCTTCAAGAGGAAGAGGAAGATATCAAAGCAACCAAGGAGGTCAAGGACAACAAGAAAATGCAGGTCAAAGAGGTGGAAGAGCCACAAATAGAGGAAGAGGTGCAAGATTTGGTGGAAGAGGACAAGCCACTTCAAATGGATGCTTTGTATGCGGTAAGCCCGTTCATTTTGCAAATGAATGCTATCATAGAGCTCAAAGACAAGGGAATCAAAGCAACAACAACAACAATTATAGAGGGCAAGGTAATTATGCAAACACATCATCCAGCCAAGGGAATGATTATTTACTTGCCATGAGGTATGGTGAAGATACAACTCAAGCTAGTGAAGATGTATGGTATGTAGACAGTGGATGTAGCAATCATATGTCATGTCGAAAGGAGTTTTTTAGTAATTTGCAGGTCCCAAAGCATCAAGGGCATGTGGAAACAGGTGATAACTCAGAGCATATCATTCAACATGTGGGAGATATCAGTTTGGAAGGAAATCAAAGAGCAAAGTGCTTATCAGAGGTATTACATGTCCCTACTATTACCAAAAACTTGATTTCGGTAGGCCAAATGGTAGAAAAAGGCTATCAAGTTAGGTTCAATGAAAGAGGATGTTTTGTTGAGGATCCAAGGGCAGGTTTCAAGCTCATAGCAAAAGGAAAAAAGCAAGGGAGAATGTTCACAATGGACATAAATCAGCCACACCATTCAATGTATGTCACATATGGAGACAAGAGGATAGCAGATTTGGATCTATGGCATAAACGAATAGGTCACATCAACCTACAAAAGCTCAAGGACATGCAAAGGAGGAGCTTGGTAAGAGGCCTACCAAATTTTACATCTAAAATGTTGCATGAAATTTGTGTAGCTTGCCAACAAGGAAAACAATCAAGGCTGCCCTTCAAGAAGAGTACCTATGTAAGTGCAAATGTTTTAGACCTCATTCATACGGATGTTTGGGGTCCAACAAGAGAAGCATCCCTTGCTGGAAATAGGTATAAAGTTAGAGGTTTCCGAAGCAGATCAAACATGAAGTAAAGAGAAGTTCTTCTAAAAATTTAGAATATACTATAAAGTTAGCATAGATGTGTGAAGATCATGCTAAAACTTGAACACAACCACTTCATCATGTTGGCTAAAATAAAAATTTCAAAAGAAATAAATGAAAATTAGGCACTTTCAGAAAAGGAGAGTTCAAGACTCCTTGATTATCATGACCAAGACTTGACCCTAGAGTCTAGGAGAAAGCAAATAATTAAAATTTTTGCTTTAAGTGTCTAAACCTAGGACATCTTAGCAAAAATTGTACTTTAAGGAGGCAAAAAAATCTACCTATGAGTAGAAGGGAAAGAAAAGGAAGGACTTCACATAGTCCAAACTTTGAAACTTGAAAACAATAAAGTTTCAAAAAATGTGGAGGTAGTACACAAAGATTGCATGCATCAATGTTGTTTGTCTGATTCTATGTGGGTCCAAAATTTCTTTGGACCACATGAATTAGTCAAACTTCATGCTTGCATAAGAGGGGAAAAGACCAAAGTCATGATCGATGACTTGGCCACCCATAATTTCCTAAACTACTCACTAGTGAAGAGATTAAAGTTACCCCAACAAAAGTTTCTACATTAGTATAAAGTGTCCATGATGCAAGGAAAAAACAAGATGGTCTAGGAAACTATGATCTGTGATTTGGAAATTTAGTTCCAAGGATATAAAGATAAATTTCCCTTCCAGATCATGCACATGGAAAGGACTGATATGGTTTTGGGTAGGGAGTGGCTTTAGGGCTTAGGAAAAAACACTCCAAAGAAGTTACCTATTAAACGCTTTGAAATTTTAAAGGAATGGAATCCGTTACCTGATTCAAGGGGAACATGATGTGTCTAGTACCCCCTTAATTTCAAGTATGGAACTAAAGCAACTTGTAAACATCCAGAAAGTAGAAGTTTATATGATACTTCCAACTAATGTAAATAATTTTTATAATATGAATCTGGTCACATATGTCTTGTCTCCTTTGTTTGATCGTGAAAAGTTTAAATTTAAATGTTTAATATATAATTATCAAGATTTTGTTCTAGAAGAGCTTCCGCATGTGTTACTTTCTTCTCGTGGGCAAGTTGATCATGCTATAGACTTGATCCCAGAAACTAAGCCTATATGTAAACCACCCCTATCAACTCTCATATTCCCAATAATCAAAAGTAGAGAAACAACTGAATGAATAGCTAAATAAGGTATTCAATCAAACCAATCATTCAGCTTGGGCAAGTCCCATTCTCTTAGTTAAGAAAAAAGATGGGTCAATGAGATTATGTATTGATTATCGAGCTTTGAACAAAGTTACGATAAAGAATAAATATTCAATGCCTCAAATTGATGATCTATTTGATCAACTAAAAGGAGCTAAGATATTTTCAAAGCTTGATATTCGTCAAGGATACCATCAAATTAGAATTAAACATGAAGATATTTATTCATGCCTTTCAGACTAACAAATACCATTGCTACATTCATGACTCTAATGAACACAATACTAAGCCCTTACTTGAGAAAGTTTGTAGTTGACTTCCTTGATGACAGTCTTGTCTATAGTCAAGATACATTTTCTCATCTAGAACATCTAGAAAGGGTTTTCCAAGTTCTAAGAGAAAAAAAACAATATGGAAAAGAAGGAAAGTGTGAATTATTTTCAATAAACATCAGATATCTTGGCCACATTATATCTGAAAAAGGAATTCAATTTGATCCTAAATAGATCCAAGTAGCTCTCAACTGGCCTCACCCTAAAACCATTAGAGAGATTCAAAGTTTCTTAGGGTTAGTAGTATACTATAGAAAGTTTGTGCCAAACTTTGCAAAGATCCTAATTCCTTCATTTGGGAATTAAAGGGAAAGCCTAAAAGCATTAATTGGGAGAAGGAACAACCTAAAAGTATGGAACAACTTAAGAAAGCCTGTGTTCAATCAAAATGTTTGGCTAATTGCTTTTGAAAGTCAAAAGCTAACTCAGCTCAACAAAATTATTCTACCTATGAGAAAGAGCTTCATGCCATTGTGCATGCTCTAAGAAGTGGAGACATTGCTGCTTTGTATCCAAGGTAACTATATGAAGCAAGTATCAAACGGTTTGCAAACCAATCTGAGTTATTAGGTAGAGAAGCTAGATGGGCCAAGATACTTCAAGCATTTGACTATGAACTCAGATATAGAAGAGGGAAACTCAATGTAGTGGCAGATGCATTAAGAAGAATGCCAATGTTGAATTCTCTTAATTTCATAAAAATTTCTAGTGACTTAATAGAATTAATGAAAGGTAAGTATTAGGGAGATACGAGCTTTAAGGAAGCCTAGAAAAAGGCTTCAGCTTAGGATAGAAACTTATCAACTAAAGATAAGTTTAAACACTATAGTATTCAAGATGAATATTTGTTATAAAGGGGAAAAGTATCTGTCCGTTGTGATCAAGAACTTAGAAGAAAAGTTTTGTTTGAATGCCATGATGCCTTGAGTTCCAATCATTCAGGAAGCAACAAAACTTATGAATTGGTTAAAAGACAATTTTACTGGCCTGTTATACATAAAGACGTGCATGATCATGTAGTTACATGTACAATTTTCCAAGTAAATAAAGACAAAAAGTTTAAGATAGGAGGTATGTTATACCCCATGGAAATTCCCAATGAAAAATGAGAATGCATTTCCATGGAATTTATCATGAGGTTGCCTCGAACTCAAAGAGGTCATGATGTAGTTTGGGTCGTCGTTGATCGCTTGAACAAAATGGCTTGTTTCATACCTACTCAAACTACAGTTAAAAATCTAGAATTAGCTATAGAACTAGCTAAAATGTTTAAAGAAAATATCTACTCACTCTATGTTCTACCTCAAGACATAGTGTTTGATAGAGATGGAAAGTTTACTAGTCATTTTTGGAGAGTTGTGTTCAGTAGGTTAGAAACCAAGTTAAACATGAGTATAGTAGAACATCCATAGATGGATGGTCAAAGTAAAAGGGTCAATCAAATACTTGAAGATATGTTATGAGCTTACGTATCTTCAAACCAAACTGATTGGGAGAACTATTTACCTTTAGTTGAGTTTTCTTACAATAGTGCTAAGCACTCTACAACTAAGTATAGTCTCTTCATGTTAATGTACGGGTTCCAGCCAAGAGCACCGTATGTAGTGGGATTGCAAAATGAGAAAGTCCAAGCAGTTATAGATTGCTTGGAAGATATGAACTTTAGGCTAAAAGTAGCTAAGGAAAACTTGAGGAAATCCCAAGATAGAGCTAAAGCATTTAGCTACCAGAAAAGGTGAGACATTTCCTTTCAGGTTGGAGAACAAGTCTATCTAAAAGTTCCCAAGAAATCTGAAACATTGAAAACAAGAACCCGTCCCAAAATTTCTCCAAGGTTTTGTGGCCCTTTCAAGATTCTCAAAATAATAGGGACTTTGGCTTATGAGTTGGAACTACCACATGATTGTTTAATTCACTCAGTGTTTCATGTAAGTAGATTGAAATGAAAATTGGTTGAATAAGACAATCTTGTACAATAGTCCAAGCAATTTCCCTTCATAACATCCCTCATGAACCATAGAAGATACTACACACTCAAGATCAAAAGACTAGGAATCATTTATATAAAGGGTGCTTAGTAAAATGGTGGGATTTATCTTCCAAACTTGATTTATGCCAACAAAGGACTTTGTTGGAGAGATTAGGGCAAGGCTTTTTTATGTATAATAGGAGCATGGATACGAGACTTGTATTTTTCTAGTGGTGGCTTGGAATTCACCGAAACTTACTTGATGGCTCAAAAATAAGAATACTCTAAGTACTTTTGTACCTTTCATGAATGCGTGGGATGATCATGGTAGTTCTTTCTCAAGAATTTTTTAGTCTACTATTTTACTCTACTAACTTAAATTGTTTATAAGTAAAATGGTTAGGCATTATGCTCTTAAGGTTAGTGTAACATGGAATTTGGATGGCACTTTTCCATCCTTAAATTAAATTTTAGGCATAATACATGCCCAATTTAAATGTTTTAGCTGAATCAAATAATAGTTTCCTAGTATCATATCAATATAACTTGAAAATCAGAAAAAGAAAAGTTGGTTCCTATGCAAGATTTCTTTATATCTTTAAAATAAGCATGTTGATTAAGAATATTACTTATATAAGCATACTCTAATTTAATTTCAATATCATAACATTAGAATCCCAAGAGAAATATCATATTTGAATTTAGTAACATTAGTTAATCTAGCACTTGGTAAGTCATCTACACTCAACATTTAGCATATAGATTTCACAATTTAAATAGTTCAGCAACATCATAATTATTTGTTAAAATCATGTCAATACGAAAACCATATTCTAGACGAATTAGGGATAAATCACTAATTGAAGCATATCATTGTTATTTTATAATAAGTATGTGAAAAGTTTTTGTGAAACTCAATGATTGGTTGTGAGTATTACTAACTAGTATCCATAAATAGGATTAGATGTATTGTGGTGTTCTTGTGATCTAAGATAATTTATCACATAGCAATTCAATTATTATTTCCCATGAAGACGTAAAAGGATGGATTGACAAAAGCCAATGGCTAATCCATGGTCACAATAGGAAAAACAGGAATCCACTAATCCCTTAGTAGAATAGTTGCTTATTTTAGTAGATGGATTATATGGCTTAATTAACAAAAAAACAAATTTCTAAGCACATGGGATCTATCCAAATAACTAAGCTATTTTGATTTTGTCACGGTACATGATAAGTTCCCCATTCCCTTAATAAGCTTATTCGTGCTCTCGGCTTGTCCGTTAGCTTGTGGGTGATAGGGGGCAGACTTCTTATGTATCACCATGAATTCTTGAAGGAGATTTTCAATGACCTCATTCAAGAAGTGCGTACCTCTATCACTAACCAACTCTATTGGTAACCCATATCTAGTGAACACATTTTCGAATAAGAACTTAGCCGTCGTTTGAGCATCATTCTTTGTCGTGGCTTTTACTTCCACCCACTTTATAAGGTAATCTGTGGCTACAATAATGTATTTTGCATGGGAGTTTCTAGCTGGGGGGTTGATGGGACCTACAAAGTCTATACCCCACTTTGAAAATGCACGTCCTCCCATCATTGGCCTTAAAGGCATTTCATCTTTTCTTATCGGATATTGGGCACGTTGGCATGTGTCACAACTCTTCACATAAGTATGTGCATCCATATGAAGAGTGGGCCACCAAAGTCCTGAAAATAGAATGGTCTTAATTACTCTGTCAGGCCCAAAGTGTCCACCTGCAGTACCGCTGTGTGCCGCTTCTAAGACTTTCAAATAGTCTGATTCATGAATGCACAGTCTTAGGTAACCATCCTTACCTCTTTGATATAGGTTGTCTCCTACTAAGGCATAGTCTTGAGCCTCTTGCTCCATGCTCCGTTTTCTTGCAAGACTAGACTGATTGGGTAATGTTCCCGATCTCATGAACTCGACCAACTGAGCACTCCAATCTAGGATTAATGACACCTGATAAAGAGTGGCATGCTCCACTGGGGGTCTCTTCTGGCACACTGGACAATTGTGGATCCACTCTTGTATTTCTTTGTCCATGCTAGGCCAATACACTCCTAAGCGTCTTAGATTCTGCAATGTTCGTTGTTTAGAGTAGTGATTTCCTAGCAATCCTTCATGGGCTTGTTGCAACCAACTAGTATGCTCATCGTCCTCGACACAACAAGCTAATACACCCTCGGTATCTTGCTTGTACATACTTCCGGCCAATATTTGATACTTTAGTGATTTTACAATTTCCTCTTTGCTTGTTTTCACATTCTTATTTGCAGGCCCGAAGGTTAGGACTGGTACCAACTTATTTGCCCATTTAGGAACAACTTCTAAATTGAACAAATAAGAATCGGGCAATTCATCAGACACTCCTTGCGGTGGCTCTCCTGAAGTGATGCGAGAAAGATGGTCTGCCCTAAGATGGGTTCTACCTTTCCTGACAACAACTTCAAAGTCATATTCCATTAGTAAGAGGAACCATCTTACTAAGCGGCCTGTATTGCAAGGTTTATTGACCAAATATAGTAAAGCTTGATGATCAGTGAAAAACTTGAACTTATTGGCCAATAGATAGTGTCTAAACTTCTTCACAGCATATACCATGCCTAAGCCTTCTCTCTCCGTTGTGGTGTAATTTCGTTCAGCTGCATTTAATTGCCTACTAGCATATGCTATCGGCAAATCTAGGTTTCCTTCACCTGTGGGTTGTGCTAGCACACATCCTATTGCATGATTGGAGGCATCTACATGGACATGGAAGGGTTTGCTCCAATCCGGAGTAGTCAATATTGGTGCTGTGCACAAACGTCTTTTCAGCTCGTTGAAGGAATTCTCGCATTCCTCGTTCCACTCAAAATTTGTTAACAACCCATAAAGAGGTTTAGCTATGATGGCATACATGTGGATAAACCTACGGTAATATCCACAATGGCCCATAAAGGCTTGTACCTCTTTAACATTCCTTGGTCTTGGCAACTCTGCTATTGCTCTTACTTTGTCTTCATCTGTTGAAATTCCATTCTTAGAAACAATGTGACCTAAGATCTTACCTTGTCGTACCATGAACACACACTTCTCTGGGTTCAGACACACTCGATAATCTCTACACTTGTTGAAGATTTGTCTGAGCTCAGGGATGTGGTAACTTCTTTCTTGGGAATGAGCGCATAAATCATCCACATATACTTCTAAGCTCTTTCGCAAGAACTCTTTGAAGACATGATACATGAGTCTTTGGAATGTTGCAGGTGCATTGGTGAGCCCAAATGGCATCACACGAAATGCAAAGATTCCCCATTCTGTGGCAAAGGCCGTTTTGTGTTGATCTTCGGGGGCAATGGCTACTTGGTTGTAACCTGAAAATCCATCAAGGAAGCTATAAACTTCCTTGCCTGCAACACGCTCCAATAGATGTTCGGTGATTGGAAGTGGATAGCTATCTCTGATCGTAGCGGCATTAACTTTTTTAAGGTTAATGCACACTCGCAATTTCCCATTCTTCTTGGGCACCACTACAATGGGGGACACCCATTCAGTGTGCTCAATCTCATAGATGAATCCAACTTCAATTAGCCTGTCAATTTCCTCTTTTATTTTGGCCGCATAATTGTCATTATATGTGTAGGGCTTTTGTTTGGTGGGCTTGGCATCAGCGGTCATCGGAATCGTATGAGAGCAAATCTCTGGATCTACTCCTTTCAAGTCTCTATAGTGCCATGCGAACACATCCCTATATTCCCTTAATAGAGCTACAAGCTCTGCTTCTTCTTCTGCACTTAGGTCATCTCCTATGTACGTACATCGTTCGTCGTTCCCTTCAATGGTCACTACAATTTTTTTGGTCTTTTCTTTATTGTCATATGCTTCTCCTACAATGGCCTCTCTCTTAGGCATCCATACCAAAATTTTTCGGTCTTCCACTTCATATTTCTTGAAATTTTCTGGTACTTCAAACAATGATTCTTCCTCCTCTTGTTTCACCGCTTTTCTTTTCTTTTTCTTTTGACCTCCTTCACTTCCTTTCTTTGAATTTATCGTTTTAATACTCGTGAGGGGTTCTTCTTCTTTTTGGGTTAACACTCCTATGTCTTCTAAGTAGTGTTCCTCTGAGTCAAAGTAAGTATCCATCACAAGGGATTCGAGATCATCGTCATTCTCCTCTTCTTCTATGAACTCACTAGGATCACACTCTTCCAACAGGGGCTGACACATGAACACTGAAATATCATAACCCTCCTCATCACAGTGAGGGGTCCATTGCTCTTCATTGGCTGCAATGTCCATGGTAGCTAAGATTTCTGCCCAACCATGAGGCTCAAATTCCTCATCTAGAAATATCATAGGTGTATAGGCTGGGTCTTTTATGGGTCTATCTCCTGGGGGAGTTCCTTCTTCTCTCGCTTTTAGGTGCTTTTCCTCTTCCTCCGTGACTTTGCACATCCACAAGTGAGTATCTTCATGCAGCCAAGATGGATCAGGTGAACTTCCAGACTGCACGGAGATAGAATCTTCTTTCGCTTTGTGGATAGGATTCCACTGTAGGGGTGGTACATCTCTGAAGGTGTAATCCTTCAAATTGACCTTGGTGGTGACCCCTAAGTGCTGTAAGTACAAGGAGTTGGTTCCCCAATCCTGTACTATTTGCAATTGTCGTAGGAAGGGTCTTCCTAGGATCATCTCGTAGACAGTATTTTTCTCAAAGTCACATATAGCAAATGTATGTTCAAACTCTACACCACAAGTGGTTAGAGTTATCCCTTCAAGCAATCCTAGAGGTCTTTCAAAATGACCATCTGCCATTTGAAGTTTCATTCTCGTTGGTCTTAAGGTGGGTTTGCCCCATCGCTTCCACAAGGAGGTGGTCGCAATAGCAACACCAGCACCCGAATCCACAATTGCTTTGGTTGTGTAACCTTGATAGGTGATCGGAAGATAAGTGTTACCTTCTTCACCTTCACTCATGTCTCCTATCTTGTCGAGAGGTATCTCTAAAACTTTTTGCTTAGAGCCTACTTTTGGTATATTGGATTCAAGTTCTGGAACCTGATCCTTCACATGATTCCAGAGCTCCGGTTTTGCCTTGAGGAGCTCCTCTACAGTGAGATGACATTGAACCTTAGTGTTCTTCACAACATCAGTGTTTCTTGGAATCACTGAGTCTTCATCTCTCACCAATATTGTGGGAGCTCTAATCTGGAGAGATTCAGATTCCCATGTGCCTGTGAAATGAGGCAACTCTTGTAACGAATTAGATTCAAAATCTAATCTCTCATCCTCTTGTTGCTCTGTTTGATCTCCATAGATAGACGGAATGTCTTGGGGAAATTGATCATGAAGATCATCAATCTCAAGAATAGGAGGGGAATCACCCTTCTCCTTGGCCCATTTCTCTTCTTGTATTTCCCGCAAGAACTCTTGAGAGTACTGTTGAATTGAAGGAGGTATTCCAGCATCCGTGGAATTAGGAACATAAGCTCCCATTGGTGGTGAGCTTCCTCTTTCAACAACTGGTTGAGCCTGTGGAGGTAAAGAAACTTGTGATTTGTTTACCAACTGCTCTAATCTTTCTAGTAAGCCTTGGAAATGCAAATCTGGCTTGACAGAGTTTGTCTGATTGAACTTTTGACTAGTCTCAAGTATAGCTTGAGCTTGTTCTACCATTTTCATGCACATTTTCATCCGTTCAATCTCTAAATCTGCTCTAGGGTAACTCTTGTCTAGGTTTGCAGCTGTTGGCCCTTCTTGAAGTCGAGCCTAGTAGGCCTTGAACATCATGTCCAAGCCTTCAGGAGTGGGGTCAGCTAATACTGATCCTACTCGGGGTGGTGGGTGGGTTACGTGGGGTGTATTAGAGGGTGGAGGAATGGAGGGTGATGGGGATGGTAGTGGTGGAAGTGTGTGGGAGTGCGGTTGAGATGTGATCTCTATGATTTTTGCCTTGGTTTCTCTCAAGCTTTCTTCAAGTTCATTTATCTTTTTTGCCCATTGCCTTTTCATTCTTTCATGACTATCCTTCCAGGCTCTAGTCCTCTTTTTGGTTATGCTCTCTGTTTCACTCACCTCGGGGCTCTTTTCCTAACCAACACCTTGGTTTTGTTGTAGTGCCTGGGCTCTTGTGATCACTTGCACAGGTGCAGTGGAAGTCACACTCCCTGTGGAGTCTACAACTAACCCAACAACATTGATAGGAGTGATTTTAGGCATGTTATTAGGGTTCTTTGGGCAATCTCATAGGAGATGTTCTTTCCCGCAGTCTTGACAGAAACCCTAAATGGTTACTGGTTGAGGTTGTGTAGGGACAGGCAGTGGACAATCACGTATAAGGTGATCTCCCTGACATCTGAAGCATGGTCCTCTAGGAAATGGGGGTCGTACCTGCCTAGGTTGAGGTCTAGAGTTGGGGTTTGTGTACATGACATTAGCATACTCAGGTTCCCCACTATTTTCACTTGGGTCCTCATCATAGTATGACTCGTTATGCTCGGGTGACTGCATGTAGTAAGCCTGTGGGCTATCAATATGTGTGGAGTCAAAACTATGGTCACTTGGATCACTGTCTGATAGCAATGGGGTGATTGGGACTATGGCTCTATTCGGATTTTCTTCAGCAGACGCATATTTCACTGGGATTGCATTGGTTGGAGCAGGGGGTTGCTGCACTAGGACTAGTTGAGGTCTCTGCTGCCCTTGATACGGTGGCTGATAAGTTTGCTGTGGTCTGTTGTATTATTGTGGTGGGTACTGATTCTGGTATCTACCCTGTTGTGGATATGGTTGAGGGTAATTTTGCCTAACAGTTTGTTATATGGGCAGTCTTGTGCAATGTGGTTGGTGTACCTGCGCTCTATGGTGCAGTACTGGCTATTAGGATTCGCCTGGGGTTGGGCCATAATGGGACATACACTTGCCATATGGTCACCGCCACAATTGTAACACCGCTTAACTGGGGCAAATCTCAGAATTTGTTTGCTAGAGACACCTAGTTTTCGGGCTACCTTCTCTGCAAGTTCCTCAATGGATGTGGATTGACCAGATGTCAAGTTACTAGAGCTATCAGAATCCTTATAGATTTTTGATAGTTCTAATTCCTCACCTAGATTGTCCTCAATGTCTATGCACATTCGCACACACTCTTCTATCGTTCTGGGGTCCTTCAGATACACATATGACCTGAGCTTGGTGCTCAACAATCCATCCAAGAACAAGGCCACTTGTTTGGCTGATGTGGGTAACTCCGGCATTGGACATCTCTCCAGGTACTGCCTAAATCTCCTTCCAGCTAGTCTGACCGTCTCTTGAGGTGTTTGTTTGAAGCTATGAATTAGTGAGGAGTTGTTATGCCTGATTCCACTCTTAGAAAACTCAACGATAAATGCCTCTAAGAGTTGGTCTATGTTTCTAAAATGCCTCTCGTTTAGTGGTTGAAACCACCTAAGGGCAGTGTTCCTAAGGGTTAGACCGAAAGCATTATATTGTGTGAATAGGTCCTCTACTTGTTCAGCTTTCAATACTTGCCGAAATTCTGCCACATGGTCATAAGGGTCTCCCGTGCCATCGAAATAATTCTTCATGGACTTCACCAGTTGAGTTGGTCGCAGGGTCCTAGTGTGTTCTCTCGACCTTGGCAAAGGAAAATCGTCAATATTCCTTTGATTCCATGGGGTTCTATGTCTCTCAGGTTCCACTCTATTCCTTTCTGTTCCCGTTCTTTCCCTTCCCAGGGAGTTGGCAAAACTTACCTCAGGTTTGTCTCTACTTCTATCTCTTTGCGCTCCATGAGCTTGGGAGGTCCCAGCTCCTTGGTGACTGTATGACACATTAGTCCGAGGTTGGGGAAAAACAAATTCACCCTTCCATGTGTAGGCATGTCTGCCATTCTCGGTGACCACGAAGATTCTCTCTGATGCATTGTCTAGGTAGGTTACTTGGCCTGGGCTATCAGGGTCTTTAAACTCATAGATTGTGAGGGCACTCACTTCCTGAGGTTGAGCAGATTTGTATCTCCAAAAAGCCTCATCGGTTTCTCGGTTTAAAAGAAGATCTATGCTTTTATTATCCTGTGGAATCCACTCTGGAGTCATGATTCTGGTCAAGATAGATTTACCACGGGGGGTTCTTGGCTCTTTCTCTAAGTTCCCTTGCTCTATATCACCCATGTCGGTTTCTGTAATCACATTTCCAAACTCATCAGTTCTATCAGGAAGAGTGGTGACTACATATATAGTCCCTTCTTTATCTAGGTATGCTCCATTCTCAAACTTCACTACTGGGTGTTCTAGTCCATGGGGTTGATCGGGGTTCTTCATCTGGACCACAGATCTTCTCAGTCCGTCTTCGTAGATGCGAGCACCTAGACGATTCGTCCTGATGTATTCCAATTGAGTCTTGTAAGGTCCCTCTGGCTTTTCTAGATAAGCCACCCCTGAGCTACCTACTGGTCTTTCCATGTGATAGGACATCTCAGAATCACTTGTTTCTGATCTGGGAGTGTATGGGTAATCACTCAACTGCTGGGCCCAAGACCTGGCAGTGTGATTGACACTAACTTCAGAAGATCTGAGGCTTTGTCTGTCTCGGCCTAAGTGTCTGCCTGATCTAAGGTTCATATGCCTGATTTATCTACCCCCTTGGACCCAAGCACACTCTCGTTGCAGGTTAATTTGCACCAATCACTTTGTTCTTTTGAGTTGAATATTATGTTTATGGTCTTGTCTGAAATCGCGTCGTCAGGAGTACTTAAGTGAATTTCCGCACTTGATAAGTGAACGATTCCAGTTTACCTTTTGTCCCTTAGGGTTTTCGCACTTAAGTCCTATTTACTTCTTGCACTTGGTTGATTAATACTCTTGGACTTGCTTCGTGCCTAACATTGCCTTAATTAATTACCACACCTAAGTCGTACTTAGCCTAGGCTAGGAATTGACAAAGGAGGGTTGAGAGATCTTCCAACCTCAAGTAGCTGGTTGACCAGACTGCTACACAAGCCCAGGAAGCCTTCTCCCAAGCTTGGTACTCACCCTTGCTAGCTTGCTTTGGATTGCCTTGAGTGCACACAATGTTCCTGCAAAAGCTCACCCATTAGTATAGCTCTATTACCACAAGTAATTGAAAGACACACATCAATAATTTTAGTCCCCCTGGAGTAACTCACTATACCCCCTGAATCTGAGGACCACTTAGATCCACCTAAAGGTCAACTTAAAAATGCATGTTCTAAAACTCCCCGTATGATTCTTACAAAAACCAGTCGAGGTCCACGTAGGATTCTCAACGAGCTTTCCAACGAGACCAAAATCTCGTCAATCGGAGTTCGTATGGTCAAGTTATGACCATTCAGGCACTAAAGGGTCAAAACAGGCTCTCAGGGTTCAGGAGATCCCTCTCTGGTTTCTAGGCCTTTTGCCCACTTCCAAGGTTCTAAAGTTATACCAAGGTGTCTAAAATTAAGCTCAACTACCCTTCCAATCACTCAAAAAATAACCCTAAATTTTCATGCGTTAAAGGCCGTGTATCGCGATAGGTCGGGTCGAGGTGTCGCGATAGCTCGTGAAGTGTCGCGATAGGTCGAGGTGTCGCGATAGCTCGTGAAGTGTCGCGATAGGTCGAAGTGTCGCGATAGGTCGTGAGGTGTCGCGATAGGTCGAAGTGTCGCGATAGCTCGTGAAGTGTCGCGATAGGTCGAAGTGTCGCGATAGCTCGTGAAGTGTCACGATAGGTCGAAGTGTCGCGATAGGTCGTGAGGTGTCGCGATAGGTCGAAGTGTCGCGATAGCTCGTGAAGTGTCGCGATAGGTCGAAGTGTCGCGATAGCTCGTGAAGTGTCGCGATAGCTCGTGAAGTGTCGCGATAGGTCGAAGTGTCACGATAGCTCGTGAAGTGTCGCGATAGGTCGTGAAGTGTCGCGATAGCTCGTGAAGTGTCGCAATAGGTCGAGGTGTCGCGATAGCTCGTGAAGTGTCACGATAGCTCGTGAAGTGTCGCGATAGGTCGGGTCGAGGTGTCGCGATAGCTCGCGAGGTGTCGCGATAGCTCGTGAAGTGTCGCGATAGGTCGTGAGTGTCGCGATACCTCGAGGTGTCGCGATAGCTCGGGATATGGTGAATTTTTCTGTTCTGTCTAGTGATCCTGGGAGCTCTAGGCCTGCGCAGTGTCATGGTGCACTCAGAATCGTGATTGGGTGAAATTTTCGGAGTGTCGCGATAGCTCGAGCTCAACGCCTCGGGGACTGTGCAGACAAATTCTGTACCTGCTGAGCTTGCTGGAGATGATGATGGAGCTGCCACCTGCAAGAAACATGCAAAAAACACACAAAGAAAAGCACACACACTCGCTCTCTCTCAAACTCGCACACAACAAATGAGGGAAATGACAAGGAAGAGGGAATATGTAGTGGAGAAGGAGGTGGAGGTGGAGATGGAGAGGGAGGTGAAGATGAAGATGGAGGTGAAGATGGAGATGGAGATGGAGAAAAATCAGAAATTTACCAACTACTTACCATTCCAACGCGTCCTCTCTACGTCTTACCATCACACGCTCGTCCTCAAGGCTCGATCCCCGGCAACGGCGCCAAAATTTGGTGTAGCTCAGTGATGAGTAGCACCTCCTTTAATGTCAATCCGGGAAGACGTGAGGATGGTATGAAGACCACGAGCAAGTGGAAGCACAAGTGCGTGAGTGAGAATCACACAAGCATGCACACACATACACGCACACGCGCACACACGGCAAGAACAAAGAGAGTAAGACAATGGAATCACTTCTATTGCAACAAAGTTCTCATACAAGCTCAAGACTACAAGAAGCTAGCCCCAAAAATGAGCTCTCTAGCTCTATTTATAGTTTTTGACTAGCTTTGGCCCTGTCCAGACCTAGTGTCCAGCCTAGTTAAAAATTAGGTTCCAGGGCTTATTTGAGGGCTCAAACGAGATCTAAAAATTATGAAAATTGGCAGGCAACTACTTCTAAGGCTCCTCAAGCTCGAGGACTCCTCGGCTTGTACAAAATGGAGCTACCAAAAGGTGAAAATGGTATTTACAGGGGTTTTTAGTGATGAGAATCACTTTTAAATGGTGTAGTGGTTTTGAAAAAAATAAAAGGTTGCCTTAGTGCTAGATCTGCTTATATGCTCGTACTTGCTTCTTCTCGTATGCGGCCAACAACCACCAATATAAATATCACAGCTAATAGAAAACACCAGGAATTCACGCAGAAGGGGGAATTAGAATTTGAAAGGGAATCAGAAGATGAAGAAAACAAACCCCAAGACCAATTTGAGGTACCAGCTCACTTTAAAAAATATGAAGTGGAGGAGAGAAAAATTGCTATTCAAATGCCGAAAAGAGAAGCACAGCCTGGAATAGCATATGATAATAAGGAACAAACCAAGAAGATAGTTGTAACTGTAGAAGAAGGAGAGGAACGATGCACCTTCATAGGACAGGATGTCTCATTAGAGGAAGAACAAGAGTTAATTCGTCTCATAAGAGAATATCGGGATGTCTTTGCTTGGACCTATAAGGACTTGAAGGGAGTAGATCCATCTATATGTGCGCATAGAATCCCCATGACATCCGAAGCCAAACCTTCTAAACAAAGACCATATACTTACAATGATGTGTATTCAGCCAAAATAAAGGAAGAAATAGACAAGTTACTAGATGCTGGATTCATCTATGAGATTGAGCACACGGAATGGGTGTCACCTTTGGTGGTTGTACCGAAAAAGAATGGAAAGTTAAGAGTGTGCATCAATTTGAAGAAAGTAAATGCCCCTGAGGACCAACATAAAACAGCGTTCGCAACTGAATGGGGAGTATACGCCTTTAGAGTCATGCCTTTTGGTTTAACGAATGCCCCAACTACCTTCCAAAGATTGATGTGTCATGTGTTCAAGGAATTTTTGAGAAAAAGTATGGAGGTATACGTGGATGATCTTTGTACTTATTCAGCTATACGATCAGAGCATGTCCCTGAACTAGAAAAGATCTTTGCCAAATGTCGACAATATCGAGTATGCCTCAACCCTGAAAAATGTGTCTTCATGGTTCGACAAGGAAAAATCTTAGGACATATTGTCTCTAAGAATGGGATTTCAACAGATGAAGACAAAATCAAAGTAATTCTGGATTTACCAAGACCTAAGATGGCTAAGGAAGTTCAAGCATTTATGGGACATTGTGGATACTATCGAAGATTCATACATATGTACGCCATAATTGCTAGACCTCTTTATGCATTATTGACTCTATTCAATTGGACCGAAGAATGTGAAAAAGCTTTTAATGAGTTGAAGAATCGATTGAGTTCAGCACCAATCCTTCGAGTCCCTAACTGGAATAAGCCGTTTCACATTCATGTGGATGCTTCCAAGTTTGCCATTGGTTGCATCTTAGCTCAACCTGCTGACACAGGAAAATTAGACCACCCTATAGCCTATGCTAGTAGACAATTAAATCAAGCAGAACGCAATTATACTACCACGGAGAGAGAAGGCCTAGGGATGGTGTACGCAGTCAAAAAGTTCAGACATTACCTACTGGCAAACAAATTCAAATTCTTCATTGATCATCAAGCCCTATTGTACCTAGTCAACAAGCCTTGTAATACAGGACGACTAGTACGATGGTTTTTATTGCTAATGGAATTTGATTTCGAGGTAGTAGTCAAGAAAGGAAATACCCACATAAGAGCAGATCACTTATCAAGAATGACCCATGGAGAACCACCCTTAGGAGTACCAGATGATCTGCCAGATACGTACCTTTTTAACCTGGAAGTATGTCCTCAATGGGCAGAAAAGTTGATCCCTATACTTACACATGGACCTAAAGATGGGATCACATCAAACCAAACCCAAGACCTCTGGAGGACTAAAAACCTTCACATCATTGCGGGAAGTTTGTATCACCAGGATTCAAGTGGATTATTAATGAGATGCGTGGAAGAAGAGGAACAAGAAATGTGGCTTCAGAAAGCACACATAAACCAATGGAAAACTCATTTGAATACAAATGGAATGTGGCAAACACTCAAGAGATTTGGCATATATTGGCCAACCATGCAAAGAGATGCACATAACTATGTATCAACCTATCAGACCTGTCAAGAACAAATCCCAGATGAGAACTCTACCTTATGCTATTCTACAATAGCACCAAGATGGAGCATGCCACTGGTAAAGTTCTTGAAAACTCAAGAATACCCAGACGGAGCTACTTCAGCAAGGAAACGCGCGCTTGAAGAACAAAGTAAAGATTATGTTATTATAGGAAAACAACTCTTTAAACGAGGGAAAGATAACCAATTACGAATGTGCATTCACGAAAACGAATATCTTTCTGTTTTAGAGATGGCTCATATAGGAGCTGCAGGAGGACACTTCTCTTCAGATAAAACAGCAAAAATGATCCTCTTTGCTGGAATGTGGTGGCCAACTCTACACCAAGATGCCATAACATATGTGCAACGGTGTGATACTTGTCAACGAACGAAATATCCAATTAGAAGAGATGAGATGCCACTTAGACCCATGATGAGTGCTAGAGCTTTCACAAAATGGGGAATAGACTTCATAGGACCTATTAGCCCACCAGCAAAAGGATCCCATGCCGAATATATAATTGTAGCCACAGACTACCTGACCAAATGGGTTGAAGCCAAAGCAACCAAGAAAAATGACGCAAGAACCACAGCTAAGTTCCTCTTTGAGAACATTTTCACTAGATTTGGACTACCTATAGAAATTGTGAGTGATAGAGGTACGCACTTTGTGAATGAAGTTATAGAAGCTTTATTGAATGAATTCTTGGTAATTCATAAGAAATCAGCTCCTTATCACCCACAAGCCAATGGACAAGCCGAAAGTTCGAATAAAATCTTGTGTACAGTTCTCACCAAAATTGTTAACTATGGTAGATCAGATTGGGATAAGCAGTTACATCATGCTTTATGGGCATTTCGAGTAGCCTATAAAACCGCCATAGGCACTACTCCTTTTAACTTAGTGTATGGACAAAATTCTATTTTGCCAATTGATTTCTTAATTCCCACTCTGAAAGTAGCAACTACTTACGAGTGGACAGGACATGAACTATCAGCTCAATTGGATCAAATAGAAAAGCTTCACGAAACTAGGTTACAAGCAGTAGCAGGCATTTATGCTGCTAAACGACGACAAAAAGCCTACTTTGATGCGCACATTAAGGAAAAAATTTTGAAGGAAGGAGATTTAGTTTTGGTATACACCTTGAAACAACATGCTAAGAAGTTGCAAAAGAGAGGATATGGTCCATTAATCATTAATCGCATATCTACAAGTGGAGCCATCAGCTTAGCAACCTTAGATGGAGACGTGTTACCAAACTACATCAGTGGGTGTAGAGTAAAAAAATATCTAGAACCATTGACCGAAGAAACAATGTCTCGATTAATCAAAGGTAAGAATAGACACATAGAGGAGGAAAGGATACGAGAAGAAGCGAGACAGGAAGCATTGGAAAGAATAAAGAAACGGAAAGAGTGGATGAGAGAGCGAGATGAGAGATATCGACTAGGAGAAGAACTCATCCCAATGGCTAATTTTAGAGCCACTCAAAACCTAGGATCCCAGAGAACACAACCACATTTAAATTTGGGAGCAGGTAAAACGGAGTACCACTTTGTGGATGCTCTCATTGATACCAGAGCTGCTGTAAGCTGTATCAAGCTTTCTCTGACCCACAAACTCAAGGAGGCAGTACGCCCATCGATGGCACAGTTGATAGGAATAGGAGGAACGATTACTCAATGCATAAGTGAGATCACCTTACCGTTGCATCTTGGCAACAACACTATGGAACAAAGGCTATTAGTGTGTCATGATCAAGATTTACTTGAAGAGGTAGTGTTAGGTCAAGACTGGATTTACGAATATGAGGTGACCATTCAATTGACGTTAGGATACATCTCAGCCAGGATAGGACATCGTGAAGTATTCAGTCTGCTAGACGAACGACCAATCAAATCTGTGAGCATGGAGCAAAAAGTTCATTCTAATGAACAAATTCCTGAATGTATGATTACTAGCACTATAGAAACACCTTCGTCAAGTACTATATGTGCGAACACATTGAATTCTGCTTGCACACCATCTTCTAGTCTAGCAAGTCACGAGAGTGTCAATCAAGCTGAAACCAACCTCAGTGAAGCACCATGCATCAGAGAGACTAGTCCTCTGAGTAATTCAAAATCTGTACCCATTAAAATATACCCTATTCCATACTCTAACCAAGCGTGGATAAAGAAAGATGAAGCGGAGGAATATCTTCGACAACAGAAGCACAACCGACATCAGAACAGACAATCAAAGGAGAAACCAACTCAGTCTGAACAACGAAGTCATCGACGAATTGCTACAATATGGATTCCAAAGAAAGTAGTAGCCGCTCAACAGGATCGTTCGCAAATCTGGATTCCTAAGTCATGCGCTACAAAGAAACCAAACCGAAATGATGATCCTCAGCACAAGAAGAACCAATATGGTCCACAGACAAAACAGCCACAAAAAAAGAGTTACTGGAGAAAGAAGGAGTCTGTAATGGCAACCCGAACCATTCCGCGATTTACAAATCAGATCAAGCAGACCTACAACAAGAAGAAAAGAGCCACATTCAGTGGAATTAGGCAACATACTACAAAGCCCAGCAAAAGGAAGCAGATTTGGATACCTAAAGACAAAATAAACGGCATGCATCAACCAACTACTTCCAATTGCACACATATGGAATTGTCAATACCCAAAGTATGCATGATAGGGCCACATTACAAGGCCAAGCATTCGGCACATCCTTCTTCTATTTCAGGATAGTCAAGCACATTTTCCTCTTGGGAAATAGGAGAGCACTTGTACATACATTAAGAACATTACTCAGAAAAATTTAATAACCGCTTCGGCTATAAACTAACTTTTCTGTTTTCCTTTTCAGATGAAAATATAAAAATACTTAAATATGTGAAAAATCCAGGTATTACCTTTCTCACACCCACGGGAAAGGGAAGACACCATTCACTCGGAGCAATATCGAGCTTATGACAAACAAATAAAGGAGGATTTCTGATTATATATGGCAACTAATTCATACTCTATATTGAGTGCAGATGGCGTCTACTGATTCAGAATCTACGCAACAGGAAGAGGTGCAGCTTCTTCCGTTGGAATCAGTAACAAGAGCAAGAGGCCATTGGTTTCGTGATGACCAACCAGTCTCGGAACTCATCTTCATGGCAACTATCAAGATCATGGATACAGATCACTACTTTCCAATCATGTCACAAGATTTCAAGACAATAATACAGGGGTTACCTCATATTGAAGATGTATGGACGCAAGCAGGCATAGAGGCATTTCTCAAATTGCCTATCTATGTTCCAGACTTTCAAAGATGTGCACAAGTCATGAATACCATGCAACCGGCTGCTACAAAAACATCAGTCCCAGAAGCACGCGTATTGGATAAAGTAGGAACATGGAAAACCATCCAATTCACTCACGAAATAATCAATAAAGCTTTTGGATGGAACCAAGCAGGTATTACTAGTGTCAAAGAAGAATGTCATGATCCCAAGAAGAGATCCTTCCTGGAGATTAACAGAATAGACATTGAAGATGCTGTCCGTCTCGTGCATCAACATTTCTGCTTCCCCAGCATGCACAGATACACGGCTCCACAAAAAATTGTAGTCCAAATATTATCACATGCCATGCGACAAATAGGAAACAAAATCAATTTGATAGGGTATGTCCAAGAAAGGCTATTTGAAGCCCAGAAGAAATGGGGCCAGAAAAAGTTTTTGAATGGCAGTTCTGCATTAACACTATTGATATATGAAGCCCTTGAGATGAAAAATTGCTTACGGGAGATGCCAACCTCAGAAGGGCTAGCCAAGTATGCAAAATCCGCTACGGTCCCTAAGAAGAAGAAAGCAGTTGTTAGGGTTGAAGAAGCGGGAACCAGCACACAAAAACCCATGAGGGGTACAAAGCGTCTACGGGAGGAGGAAGCCCAAGCTACACCACAATCAAAGAGAACTCATCTCTTACAGAAGATCACGACGGCACAAATGCCTATTACAAAGAGAGATCTTTCCGCTGCCCTCGAAGAAACACATCAGTACATGCAAGGGCAAGTGAACTTGAACATTCAAGGTCATCATTATAGACAGGCAAGTCAAGAGAAACAACAACGGAGTCCAGAGAAGACACCAAAACAAGCTGGAAGATACAAAGAACTAGGGATCGAGGATTCCAGTACAAATACGGATTCCAGCCTTGAAAAAGATACCTTGGATACTGATATACGGACAGAAACTCAAGAAGACGAATGGAATGAGATCGATCAAGTGGAAGAGACGCCAGGAAATCGTAAAGAAAAGGAAAAGAGAGTAGAAGAATCTATGGAACATGAGCATGTCATTCAATTGAATGACACTACAAAGATCAGCATCAAGGAAGATACAACCAGTGTTACACAGGTAAAACAACCTATTAAAGAGGAAGAACAAACTCCAGTGAGTAAGGAAACGGAAGGGCTATGAAACCAAGAACAGACTGTGATCGAGGTGCCAGATGATACACCTCACAAAAATAAAGAAAACATGGGGGCTGAGTCAAGGATCCAGCTTCAGATTAGGCAGCCCCATGACACTACATTACATATCGCACAGGGCAAAGATATCAATACCGGCGAAGAACCAAGCATTCCAAAAACATGGCTGAATGTGGATGTCACTCAGCTGAAGCCGGTAGTCAAGCAAATGATTCAAACGGCCATGGACACTCAACAACAGTTGATGGAAATAGATGCTGACTATGATCAGGCAAGAAGAGAAAAGAATCAATTTCAAATCATGAGTGAGCAGCTATCGGCACAATTGATTGAAGCACAAAAAGAATTGGCAGTCAAAAATACAGAGGTGCTGACAATCAAGCTACAACATGAGGCATCCATCGCTCAGAATCAACAGATACATACACAACTAACAGAGTTACAAAAATTACATGATGCGAGCGAGGCTGAGAAAGAGAAAATGAAGATGAGAAGCATGTTATTAGAACAACAACTCAAGTTGTATATGGAAGAGAACGACAGCCTCCGCAACAGAAATAAGGAATTGATGAAGTCCTTATTATATGATCAACCAATCGTACAACAGGAATCCACGGAAACCAAAGAAAAAGAATTAAGAGATCAGATATCAAAATATGAAGAGCTGCTAAAGCAAGAACAAGCAAAGATAGAGGAATGGAAGAGCAGATACGCCAATGAAACCAGTGAATTGAAGAGTCAATTACAAAAGGTGAACGCCAAACTGATCCAAAGCTACAGTGAAAACATGGATCATGTAGCTGACATTGGTAAAGAATTGCTGGCCACTAAAGAAACACTCAGGGAAGCCATGCAAGAAATAAAAGAGAAAGATGAATGCATAGCACGATTAAAGACTCAAATGAAAGAGAAAACACCGATCGGGACACCAGTAGTGCTGGCTATGGAAAATCCTACTGACGAGGTAGAGGTAAGTCCTCTATCTCACCCGATCTATAATTCTCCACTACATGAGCAGTTGGCCGACATACATGACGAACATCCAATGCCATATACTGCAGAAATAAGTCAGAAGGAACGGGCACTAGTGGTGTCCCGGTTAACAAAAAATTTTGAAAATGAAGTGGTCAAAGTGATGAAAGAGGCCAAGATCAAAGGTAAAGACCTGGACAAGATTATGAAGCCGTTCAATATTCCATACGGACTCTTGAAAGAGAAAACAAGACGCTATATAACGAAGATTACACAGAAGAGTCCAGATGAGCAGCTGAATTTCAAACACGACACATTCGAATACACGCAAGCAGAGTTTGAAGCTGCACAACCAGTGTGGCGACGGAAATTTTTGGAGAAACATCCCACACTACGGGTGCATTGGCAAGCAGCGCCATATGCATTCCAGGTAAACCCTTCATTTTGTCCAATACCACGCAGAAGGGATACCAGGGAATTTTTGGATTTGCAAAGAAGCGACACTATAAATAAGCAGTGGCTCAATTATCCTATTCTTCCGAGCCTGCCACATAACTACTTGCCAACGGAGGATTATATGGTCAAAACCATAGAATTTTGGCTACAGAATTATGCGACAGTACCTAATTTAACTGTAAAAATGACCAACAAAATACTTAGCATGATCCTCACAGCTTTGAAGGTATTCAAACATGCGGCCTACACCTTTTGGAACTTCATAGATATTAATCAGGGCACGGAGATTCTCATTTTCTATCTATCACTTATGCCTAGCAGACCAACAATAATGGCATATTATTCTAGATTAATGTTCTTGCCAAGTGTATATATGCAGACTTTCGAAGAAGCTTTCTTTACAGGATTTTTTGAGATGGATTCAGAAATTTTTTTGAAGATGTCATCCAATTTAAATGCCAGATTAGTGGCATATGAACTTAGCTTCTTCGCAGATCACAGACAGCCACCCAATTACGGTGTGAAGGCAGAACAATGGAAACAACTCATGATACATGAAGCAAATCTGCTAAATGATACAGAGCAAAGAGTATATCAAACATATGCCCGTCGCTTATCAAAGCCTGTCGGGGACGACAGAGTCCAGGAGGGGGCAGTGTTGAGGGAGAGTCAAGTAAGAAGAAGAAAAGAAGAAGACAACGAAAGAAGCAGCTTCACTAAAAAGGAAATATCTGAAGATATATCTCTGCAAGAAGCCCCGCAGGGGCGCAACACCCATCTCTGCACAGAGCCCCGCAGGGGCACACACACCAAGGAAAGGACGTAACCCACATGGGTGCTTCAACCTCTTGATCTCTGGAAGGTCCAGATCGAAGACTGAAGCACCACATCCTCAGACCTTCCACTGGTGGCGTGCGTGGCAACCCAGAATTAATGAACCTATAGGTGAATTAGACTGCAAAATATCAGGTAGTCAGTCTAATCCCAAGGGTTGCGGGCAAGCAAGTCGAATGCGTCAGGCCCAGAGAATGTAAAACAAGAATTAAGAAGAGGTCGTCAAAACTGAACACCTGTTTTATAAACAGGTAACAATGACCAAAGGTTGCGTGCAGAGAAAAGAAGTGAATAACACAGCAAGGTCCGATGTGTGCAACCAGGACAAATCAGAGCGCCTCTAAAACGTAATGCAAGATCAAGAATCAGGCAATACTGACCACTCGGTGCATGCGGACAACAAACTGATGACAAGAAGCAAAGCCTGTCAAGGGACGACAGAGACGAAGAGGGGGAGAGTGTTGCAGAGCTAATGAAAGTACAAAGCAGAGAAAAAGACGGGCCCCAAAATTTTTCCGATTTGGACATCATATTTTTGTATCATACTCATTCTTGTAATATATTTCCCGTTGTAAAGGCACTAGAGGAGTCCTCTAGATGCATCCCCACAGAAGATTAGAGATTTACCCATGTAAAATAGTAGGAAATTAGTCTTTTAGTGAATAAAGTGCCGGTCTCTTGTGTGAAAGGACCATTTTTAGGGCACTAGTATATAAGTCAAATGTGACTCTTTGTAAAGAACTTTTTGCCATTGTGAGAATAGAGAGCACAGAAATTCGAATTTGTGTCTTCTTCACTCTGTATCTTCTTCTTCGTGAGCGTGTATGCATGTGTATTGCTTGGAAAGAGTGCTTGTGAGTGTTGTCTATCCATGAAAGTGTTTATTTGCTGTAGGTAAGGTGTGTGCGAAGTGTAGGAAGTGCTGAAGTGTAGGAAAGTATTCCCACGACTCAGTATTTTGCTCATAACTTGAAGTAGGAGTGTCAGAATTGAGTGAAACCACTGGCATTGGATGCGTCTTCTTGAGAGCTTCGAAAGCATATGCTATTCGCTATGTTTGGAGCTTGAAGCTGGGAGAAAAGTCCAAAATACTGACGGCTGCTGCACCAAGTATCGTTTCACCTTGACCAACAGTTGGAGCTTGTTTGGATAAGTCTTTGCCTTATTTACACTCTTTGAGTAGTTCATTTGCATTGATCATCACATGATTGCATGTCCTCATACACTCGGCTAGGTTTGTATACTCTTCGGATTGATAATTAAAAGCGTGTATCCCCACTATATGCACTTGAGAGGGGATTGAGGTATAGTCTCTTTCTCCACAAGTCCCTAAGTTGGTGCTTAGGTCAACACCATCATTGGATTTTCTATGTGTGATGCAGATCATTCACTATATGCAAGGAAGGGTGATGATGGCATCATGATTGTGGCTATTTATGTTGATGATTATAGTGGTGATAATGAATAAATCATTAAAGAGGTAAAGCAACTTCTTATGCAGGAATTCGACATGAAAGATCTTGGTGTGCTACGCTATTTCTTGGGCGTTGAGTTTATACATACAAAAATAGGTATATGGATGTCATAAAGGAAATATTTCTTGAATATGCTACAAAAGTATGGTATGGTTGATTGTAAGCCAATTTCTATGCCATTAGATCATAATTTGAAGTTAGATACTACATCAGGTGAAGCATTGGAAAATGCTACTATGTACAAGAAAATTGTGGGAAGTTTGATATATCTCACAATTACGAGGCCTGATCTAAGCTACACGGTTGGACTTGAAAGTCATTTTATGCAGGCTCTCAGGAAGACAAATTTAGATGCTTTGAGGTGCACTCTACATTATGTGAGTGCTACTTTGGATTATGCATTGCCTTATGAAGCTGATGTAGATTTGCAGGTTCATGCATACACAAATGAAGATTGTGCTAGTAGCATTCCAAATAGAAGATCTAATAGTGGCTTTCTATTCTCACTTGGGAGTGCAGCTATTACATGGAGCAGAAAGAAGAAACCCATTGTTGCTTTGTTGAGTACAAAGGCTGACTATAGAGGTGCTGCAATGGGAGCATGTGAGTCATCATGGCTAGAGATGCTAGTTGCAAATTTAGGTCTGGAAGTGCAAACCATCTATTGTGAAAATCTTAGCAACATACAATTAGAATGGAACCCTATTTTTCATGCTAGAACAAAGCGTATTGAGTTATATTATCACTTCATCGAATAAAAGGTATCAACAGGTGATATTGATATAGTTTCTGTGAGAACAGATGAGCAGGTTGTTGATGGAGCAAAGAAGTTGAAGATGTTTCGGAAGACGCTTGGATTAGAGGACATGGCATTGAGATTGAGGGGAAGTGTTGAGATATCAAGCTCAACATGTGATAATCCAGGATAACACGTATCACTTTTTCATTTCTCTGACATGCATGGGGGTCATGCCGGTATATGTTAGGGACACTTCATTGAGCTTTATTAGATTTATCTACCAAGAGTGATGGCACGTTTGTTTCATGTCAGCTCACTCATTCATGGAAATTAGGTTTTTCGTTATATGCTAGTCTTTATATATTGTGTTTGTTGTTTTTTTGTTTTTAGGTCATTCTCGTACATTACGCTTATGTAATAGAAGAAGAAGAAGATCATTCTTCCTTGCCTCAATCTGTGTGTGTGTGCTCCTCTTTGATTGTGAGAGTGGCTCCTCTTCCTTATCTCCTTCCTCGTGACATGTTTGGCACATATGGACAAAATTTCCTACACAATAGTTGTGATAGTTCATTCAAAGGCTAGAACTAACTCAAATCAAAATTTTGATGGACAAAGCAAAGTAGCTTTGAACTCCTAATCACCCCAAGTATGCTCACCAATTTTCCTACAATTTTGAGATTGTGACTGGAGGCATGTCAATGACACCCTAAATGAAGTGGTGACTTTCTCTGATACCAATTGTTTCAGTTGGAGGTCTGTAAAAGCACATGAAAAACACAAGGAAGAAGAAGAAGAAGCCTAGAGCACAACACAATACAAAATGCATTACCAAGTGAATGTACAAATATAAGTGACTCGTAAGGGTTATATGCGTATATACAAGTTGGGGGAAAAACCTCCTAAAGAGGGAAAAAGGTCATGATGTTCTTAAGTATGTTCACACACATAACTACCAAAATATTGCAACAATCCTGTTGTATTGAAGATAGATGTGCGTGCAATGCTTTGTACTAGTGTGGCTCTAGGTATGGTTGGGAGGAGATTGCCTTTACAATTTAAACACTAGTAAATAATTCTTATTAGCATCATACCTTAACCAAAGAAGTTGTAGGTATGTAATGAATTTTTTCCTCTTGATAACTAGTTAGATACCATCTGCTTCATATCTATGTAGAAATTTGGCCTTGAAATGCATGATAAAAATCATTCTTGATGCATTTAATTTTCCTAGTGTACACGGAAAATTAATTCATACAAAATTATACATGGAACACCTTAATGTTTAGGTCTATGTGTGGGTGCTACAACTCTTTGAAACTAGTGAAGGTAGTGGTTTTAGGCCATACACTTATAGTGTTCTTATCTTCCAATGGGAACTTAAGAGCACATGCAATCTCCTTTCTATTTAGTGCAATATTTTTTTCTCATGTGAGAAGTTTGTCACCATAACAATCCCTAGTAGCCTCTCTTCATATTCAAAATTAGAAAGGAATTCCACATGTGTCTTTGCATTGATGTGCAGTGGTGGAAGTTTTAAAAACTGACCTATCTTTGCTTTATTCAATTGGATAAGAGGGATATATCTATGCTCAAATATATGGAGATTGATTTATAATTGTTATCCTAAAGTTTTGCAAATATGTAGCATTGCTATCCCAATCTTGCACCACTTTCAATTGACTCGTAAATGGTCTTCCTAGAATCATCTCATAGCTTGGTTGAAACTATTGATATATTAAGGTAGTGATGTGTGTGAACACACTAGGACTGCCGGGGCACTTTTTTCCCTCTTTAGGAGGTTTTTTCCCCCGGCTTGTATATATGCCTATAGCCTTGACGTGTCACTTATCTCATCCCCCTCGTGTGGGGCCCACTTGGGTTTAAGCTTGTTGTTCTCGATGAGAAACACTTTATGATGCCTAAAGTGTCCAAAATTCTAGGCACATCGCTCCCTCCAAATCTTCTAGAGGGTTTGTGTAACATAATCCTGGTAGGAGATGGTTGAACCACACCCTAAGAGAGAGGATTAGGAAGTAATCCTAAACCATGGCTTTTGGGGCAAGTGGTTAGCCCATCACATTCCTAACCAAGAGGTTGTGAGTTCAATTCCTTACATTGGTATCAGAGCCTAGGAAGTAGGCTTGGGCAAGGTGGAATGATCCAATGGCCTCTAAAAAAGGCGCTTGGGCATCCTCCATGTGAAAGGGTAGGAATTGTGGAAGGCGCGCGGGTCGGTTTCAAGGATGGACCTTACAATGATTGGGGTGTATCTCTCAATCCGTAGGTCGCATTGAGGCATGTAATATACCATTGGAAAGCTCTCGGAACGAACTTTCCAATGAGCTAGCTTGGAAGTGTGAATTCCTCTGGAATCCTTGGGTGTCACTTGATTGAGTGTTCAAGACACCAAGCATGGGTGAGAACAAGGTTGAAGACTGAGGTTGAGAACAAGGGCTTGAGACACCAAGGTTGAAGTAGGCTTGGGCAAGGTGGAATGATCCAATGGCCTCTAAAAAAAGCGCTTGGGCATCCTCCATGTGAAAGGGTAGGAATTGTGGAAGGCACGCGGGTCGGTTTCAAAGATGGACCTTACAATGATTGGGGTGTATCTCTCAATCCGTAGGTCGGATTGAGGCATGTAATATACCATTGGAAAGCTCTCGGAACGAACTTTCCAATGAGCTAGCTTGGAAGTGTGAATTCCTCTGGAATCCTTGGGTGGCACTTGATTGAGTGTTCAAGACACCAAGCATGGGTGAGAACAAGGTTCAAGACTGAGGTTGAGAACAAGGGCTTGAGACACCAAGGTTGCGAACAAGAAGGTCTTCACCCAAGAGTGCTTGCTTCTAGGTGATTTGTTCCTGCAGTCTCAAAATATTTCCAAGGGTCCACTAGAGTTGAAGGGACTTGGGGCATGCGAAGAAGATGTGACTTAGATCCTCGATGTTGCAACAACATCGCTTGCACCACGGCGGAGCCCCACAAAATTTGCTAGCCTTTAGATTGTTCCAAATACCACGCTCGAGAATTTGCCATCCAAAACTTTACAAGAAGAGAAAGCTCAAACTTTACTCAACCAAAAAGTTCTTTACAAATGAATCTAGGATTTTTTAGGTTAAGTTTAAGTGATGGTGTGCATGTGGGCTTGATGGTCCATAACATTAATTTTTGCATCAAGATCTGATTGGGTATGGTGGTATGGGACACCATCCTTAAAATTGATGACCGGTTAAGTTTAAGTTCAATTTTAGTGTCCTAATTTGGACGATTTTGAAATCCATTTCAAGATTTTCTTTGGTTGAGTTGAAGTTGGGTTGACAAAGGTGAGGACACATTTATTTCCTACATTCTACTAGGACCTTAAAGCACATAGTCCTCTAGTTCGGTAATAAGTATGTGAATGTTGCTTAGAAGTGAACCGTACTAGTAACATCTGAGTAAGATGCTTTGATCAAACACAAAATTCATTTATCAAAATAAAGTTTCGGTGAATTTCAAGAGAAATCTTGAAATACTTAGAGTATTCACCATTTTGATAAATCCATGCACAAGTGGTGCACATAAATCAATCAAGTTAAAAATTTGGCTAGAGATAATTATATTCCACATATTTCACATGTTTATGCTATGGATGTCCAATTTGCACATAGTGAATTAGGAGGGGATGTTTAATAACACTTATCATTGTTCCCATGCTTTGAAATAGATCAATTTGTCAAGCACAAAGATAAATGGTACTTAGAATTATTTAGGTAGGTATAAAACCACACAATTATTACCGTAGATCTAATCAGGGATAGAATCCCCTTTTTGTTTAGAGAGTGAAAATCATGCTTCTCAATTTGGACCATGGGCTAGGGGGAAAAGCTATTATATAGTTATACCTTGAAGCATATATTTGAGGAACAAAATGTTCTTCAAGGGGGGGGGGGATGTTATAAAATATATTAGACAAGGTTTAAATACTTTTTGAATTTTAGAAAACTCACAATCTTAGCTTAGTGGTTAATTCTACAAGATGGGAAGGAAGAGGTTTTGGGTTCAACACCCATGGGGGGCATGACAAGAGAGCTATTTTGAAAGAGCTCTAGATCTTTCTAGAAGGATCCATTCAAGTTCATGTGAGTTGACTTGAGTTCAAAGAGGCTCAACTCAAGTGATGAGTACACCCTACCACTAGTTTACTCTAGTGGAAGGTATAAAAGCAGTGGTAGAGATTGCACATGCATATGTGGTCTAGTTATCGGAGAGGCCATGGTTAGTCCCCAAATCTATATAATGGCCAGTTGGGTGGAGAGTCAAAAGGTCATTCTCTCTGGTATGGTATGGAGACTATGTTCATATTAGGGTGTAATACTTAGTGCAATGCTTTGGGCCAAAAAAAATTGTTCATGTGCATGGCTTTGTAGGGTGTGTCATTATGCATGCCTAGTGTGAAATGCAAAGATAAAGGATAATGGTGCAAAAAGAAAAATGGTATCGAGAAAAGTGATGATGGGTGTGTTGTTGAAGAAGTATCCTATTCTAAAGGTTTTAAATACTTCACTTAAAGAATATTGGTAGTTATTGATGTGATTACAATGGCTTGTCCCATTGATGTTGTAGTGCTTGAAGTCACAAACAGTCATAACTACATCTAAAATATTTTCCACATTGCTTGAATGGTTGCAATCTATCTCAATTATAGTTATGCTTGATGATATTCTCGGATAATAATCATGGCTTGTATCAATGTTTTGATAATATGAAAAGCGAAAAGATAAAAGACCAACATTGCCAAATACACATTGAAAAGGATTGCTTAAATGTTCAACGAATTGGCTTGTGATAGGTCATCACCCTTATGAATTGATTTCTCCATGAAAAGAAATGTGATTCCCAATTTGCTTTGGCTTATTCGTCATGCCATTGATGTGCATAATCTCAGTCATCAACTTCATTTAGGATCATATATTTAAACCGAGAGCTTATGCCAGCTTTATTTGTCTTCTCCAAGATAGCACCATTCGGTGCTTGCTTTGTTGACCCTTAAATGCATGCACTTGGAAACCTTCAATCCTCTTACAAAAACGACATTGGTTGCTAAATACTATGATATAAATCCTAGGCCATCAGTAAATAAGATTACTTCTAGTGGCACATTTATTGATGTCATTTAGCAACCACAATTGTTGATGGATCACATGAAAGGAAAAATTAGTAGCAAAGAATCATGGTATACAAGTGACCTTCGACCTTGCATTACAATGAACCTCTCTCACGCATGGGATAGCACAACTATGTCTGATGCATGGAGATCGAATGTGGCCCTATATTGGATGCATAATTGAAGTGAAATTGATCTCGAAAATGGTGCAAAAGATAGGGTTATGCAATGGGCACATGGTTCTTGCATGAAGAGGGTCGTTTCTGCTTACAAAAGAGTCTCCAAATATGATAATAAGCCTCTCTTCAAAGCAATGTTTGGCGTGTTGGGTATATTTTGTGCTGATATTAAGGACATGAATGGATTTACAACCCTTTCTTTTGAGCCTTGGTGGAAGTCTTTGCTTTTCACTGCACATTGGATTGATTGTTTTCAAGTTGCTACCATACAGAGTACTTTAGCATAGGAGTCCTTTGTCGTTGAGGATGGCTTTTCTTATACCATTTTTTGGAAGCCTTGACCTATTGAGCTTGCATGTTCTTTTGCTTTGGCCTCCATATGTGTTGTTGCCATAGACTCGAGCAATTCATAGTAAATGATGAGGACTATCCAATTCTTCGCTCATGGAATGAATGAAAAACCTCTTGAAATGTGTTGTGCTGTAGGGAGTTTCCCATGATAACACACTCTTAGGCCCTTTTTAATTTTTTTGAAACACGAAGGCATATACACATACTTGTAAACACTTCCCTTTTTGTACACATATATATATAGGGAAAAAATCCACACACGGATATTGTAGGATCTGTTTGTTAGAGAAGATATCTTGAGAATACCTTTAGGATATGTTCGTTAGGCACATGTTCAGTTTCTGACTAGTCTTTTGAGTGCATGGAGAATAAGAGCTTAGCCTATAAATAAGGAAGCTCATTCTTGGGAAAGAAGACATTTTGGTTCATGTGAGCCTTATTGTACATAATTATTATGACAGGGAGCTCTCTATTTCAGAGTATGTTCATTTTTTACATTTTTATATGTGTGTGTGAGTGAAGTGTGTGTGCATGCTTCTCTGTCCTTAGGTGTGTGTTGAATTGCACATTTCTTGTATTTTCCACTAAAGACTAATTTTTTTAAGTAGCTACCCTTCATTTGTTCTCAAGAAGTTGTGGCTTGCTATTTCTCACTAGTATGTGGTATAAATACGTTCCTCATCATCCGCCTGAAAACATATATTGGGAATGAACGCTATAACTTAGGTGGATGAGGGGCCCAAACAAAAAATGTGACCAACCCCTGCCATGAAAAAAATGCAAGAAAGAACGCTATGCTGGAGGGGGTTCTGTATTTTCCCTTTTTGGTTTACAAATTTTAAATTCGTTAACAGTTAACACCAAAGGTGGGGGGTATGAAAAATAAACATTACTTGCGTGTCAATTATTCTCTTCATTATTGTTTATATGAAAAATAATTAACACACAAGTAATGATATTTCAAATGATACATTGAGTCACTTTGAAACTTCAAATAAACTCCGTGGGCAATACATAGTGGCTATTCGTGAATTATTCAGTGCAAGTACATACTAGCTATTCATGAATTATTCACTGCAATTTTGGATTTTATCTTAGCATAAATATAAGAACGCCTAGTGATGTTAACTTCTGTATCATATGTTTCTGTACTTCATGTACGAGTATAACAGGTCACGATTCTTCTAAAAGACTTCTTCCCCTTATTGTTTTATTCAACTTAAAGACTTCTTGTCTTATCTTTAGGAATCAACCTTTATATTGTTCTCTTTGACTTGATTTCTAGCCATATGGTAATCAGGGAGAACGAACAAGAGTAGAAAATTTATATCTAATGCCATTATGGGGTTTCTAGACACACACACACACGCACACTGTATATATATATATATATATATATATATATATATATATATATATATATATATATATATATATATATATATATATATATATATATATATATATATATATATATATATATATATATATGTATATATATATATATATATGTGTGTGTGTGTGTTATATATATATATATATATATATATATATATATATATATATATATATATATATATATATATATATATATATATATATATATATATATATATATATATATTATCAAAGCTATAATTAACTATCAGCTATAATAATCAATTACCAAAGCTATTTCATTTATTATGTAACTTGGCTAATAATCAACTATCAGCTTCATATTAAAGATAAAGTTCGCCCTATATCTCACAATATTTTTTCAAACCAGTCTAACGGAATAACATTCTAATTTTAATAATTGCAAGTAAACACATTAGCATACATACATCAGATCCTAATTTCATAAAAAGAGTTTACAATTAAACAATAGGTAGCAAAATTTTATTGAATTTTAGGGCATGGCCCCAACATTGTAAAGATAATAATTGTGGTATCAATATCAATGCTAATGGTAACTACTTCTTAAGAGATTGTAGCTCGTAATTTGATAGTTAATCATTAATGAAGATTTTGTTGTCTAGTAGTATTTAATGTTCAATTTGTTTCTTCTTGTGTATATTGCAAACAATTATAATATCAAAGTCTAATACAAACTTTAAATACATATTTATTTGAAAAGAGTTGAAGGATGACAATCATAGAGCAGATCCAATGATGTAGCATATTATACGGTTCTTTAATGCATTGATCAAGGCCATGCAAAAAAATTTATAGTTTTTTTTTTTAATGCAAAAGGGCCTTAGATTGTGTTCTCATGGGAAACTCCCTACAACCCATCGCATTCCAAGAGATTTTTCATTCATTCCATGATCAAAGAATTGGAAGGCCCTCCTCATTTACTCTGAATTTCTTCACTCTATGGCAACAACACATTTGGAGGCCAAAGCAAAATAACATGCAAGCTCAATAGGTCAAGGCTTCCAAACAATGGTATAAGAAAAGCCATCCTCAAGTACAAAGGAATCCTATGCTAAAGTACTCCCTATGATAGCCATTTGAAGAAGATCAATCCACTGCGCAGCAAAAAACAAAGACTTCCACCAAGACCTAAAAAATATGGGTTGTAAAGCCATTGATGTCCTTAATATCAACACAAGATATACCCAACACTCCAAATTTTGCTTTGGAGAGAGACTTCTTATCATATTTGTAAAATCTTTTGTAAGCAAAGACGAGCCTCTTCATGCAAGAACCATGTGCCCATTGCATAACCAATTTTGAGACCAATTTCACTTCGATTATGCACCCAATATAGGGCTACATTCGATGTTCATGCATTAGACATAGTTTTGACATCCCATGCATGAGAGAAGTACATTGTAATGCAAGGTCAAAAGTCACTTTTACACCATGATTCTTTGCTACTATTTTTCCCTTTCATGTGATCAATCATCAATTGTGGTTGCTAAATGATATCAATAAACGTGCCACTCTAAAGAATCCTATTCTTGGAGATGGCATAGGATCTATATCACAATATTTAGCAATCAATGTCCTTCTTTTTGTAAGACTATTGAAGGTTTCCAAGTGCATACATTTAAGGGTCAAGAGAGCAAACACCTAATGGTGCTATCTTGGAGAAGACAAAGAAGGGTGGCATAATCTCTTGGTCTATATAGTTTAGACAAATGGAGATATATGATGCTAAGTGAAGTTGATGACTTAGATTATGAACATCAATGGGATGACGAATAGGCCAAAGAAAATTGGGAATCACGTTTCTTTTCATGGATAAATCAATTCATAAGGGTGATGGCCTATCACAAGCCTATTCTTTGAGTAATCAGGTAATCCTTTTCAATGTGTATTTCGAATTACTGGTGTCTTATCTCTCCACTTTTCATATTATCAAAGCATTGAAAGAGTTCATGGTCATTATCCGTGAAAATCATCAAACATAAGTATACTTCAAACAGATTGCAACTATGGTGAAGCAATGTGGAAAATAATTTAGATCTAGTTACACTATCTTTGATTTCAAGCTCTACAACATCAATGGGACAAGCCATGGCAATAAAATCAATAACTACGAATATTCCTTAAGTCAAATATTTCAAATTTTTAGAACTTTAATACTTCATCATCAACACACCCTTCATCACTTTTCGCGATATCATTTTTTGTTTTACACCATTCTCCTTTATCTTTGCATTTTAGAGTAGATATGCATAATGACACACCCAACAAGGCCATGCACATGATTTTTTTTACCCAAAGCATTGCACTAAGTAGTACACCCTATTAAGAACATAGTCTCGGCACTAAAGAGAATGACCTTTTGACTCTCCACCTGATCAACCATTATATAGATTTGGGGACTAACCATGGCTTCTTAGATAACTTGTGTCCACATATGCATGTGCAATCTCTACCACTAGTTTTATACCTTCCACTATAGTCAACTAGTGGTGTGGTGTACTCATCACTTGAGTTGAATCTCTTTGAGCTCAATTTAACTCACATTAACTTGAGTGGATGATTCTAAAAAGATCTAGAGCTCTCTGGGAAAGAATCTCTTGCAATGCTCTCAATGGGGATTGAACCCAAGATCTTCTCCTTTCCATCCTTGAGACTTAATCACTAGGCTAAGCTTATGAGTTGTCTAATAGTATAGAAGTACTTAAACCTTGTCCAATCTACTTCATAGAAATTGCCCCCCTTGAAGAAAATTTTAGTCCTTGAAAATGTGCTTCAACCCATGGTCCAAATTGAAGGCATGGTTTTCACCTCTCTAATTCACCTCCCTAAACAAAAAGGGGATTCTATCTTGGACTACATCTAAAAATAAGGTGTTTGATCAAAGCATCTAAGTCACATGTAGCTACTATGGTTCACTATAAGAGGACTATTGTTCCCAATCCGGGCTTTAGGATCCTTGTAAAATGTAGGAAAAAAATTTTTCCTCACCTTTGTCAATCCAACTTTGGACCAAAGAAATCCTAAAACAGCATCGTCGAACTTATGACACTCAAATTGAACTTAAACTTAAGAAATCACCAATTTTAAGGATGGTGTCCCATAACACCATACCCATTAAGATCTTGATGCAAAATTTAATGTTCTAGACCATCAAGCCCACATGCACAACATCACTTAAATTTAATCTTTCTCAAATTCAAGTTTTGCACTAAAAATTGAACACTATGTCAATTTCTAATAACTTTGAGCCTATGTTTAACTCAACACCTTGCTCCAATTTTTCGAACACTTTATTTTCATTATTTGACTTAAAGCATACAAGACTACTTCTTTGATCTTCAAACTTAAGATCTTTTAAGCAAAAAACTAGTCTTCAACTCAAACCTTAAGTCCTTGGGTATCACTAACACCTTTGAGCTCTAGGCTATGTCTAGAGCCTTTTACCTCTTAATTTCACATCCTGAAAAATTCTCTCAAGATCCAATCCTACTTAGGAATCTTTGCTTAAGACGAAAAACTTTATTCTCATCTCTCTAAGCCTTACTACCCTGACAGGGTTTATAGTAGTCCCATTCAAAACTACTTGGCTAATCATAATCCAAGCCTCATCATTTTCTATTGATCAAGTGATAATGATTAACACTTAGTCTTCATTTTAAGATCTCTTTCTCCATCTACAAATCTCAATGGATTACCCTATGGATTTTCTAGTGATCTCCGCATTGACTCAAGTCTAAGTATCAACTAATTCTTTTTATATTTTAAATCTATAGAATCTCTTTAAGATTGAAACTTCTTTGGCTATACCAATCATAAGGATTAAGTACGAGTAGTTGTGGTTTGGGGCTTAACTAGGAACTACTTGAGATTGGGTTATCTCTTTTCTATCCTCCTAGTTGATGAAGCTTTTTGATTCTTAAATATCTTAATCATTAAGTGGATTTTAAACAATTGAAATGCTTTTTGAAAAACTTGGTTGCTACCAAATTGGATTATCAATATCACTCCTAAGTTGTATGTTAGAATCAAATCTTAGTTCTTTCTGGGTCCACAAGCATTGGATACTTAAAACCTTCTTAAAATTTTACTTTAAGGTTATCCCTTAACCCTGTTAGACTAAGTTCAAGACTAAATGATACTTATCATTATGGTTGCACTAAAAAATATACTTATCTTCATAGTTTCTTGTACTTTTATTCTCTTTTCTTAGGCCTTTTAGTTAGAGTGGACATATTCTTAATGTGTATAGCATACTTTTAACACATACGCGGCCTATGCCATGATGGTGCATTTGTGGATGATGATGAAATAATTGGTGAAAAACATACGTGGATGTGCCCATGCACCCATCCCCTCTAATGTGCTCATTCCCTCACCCAAATACCATGTTGGAGGTAGGCCTTGTATGTCTCCTCATCCGAGTACAAATAAAATGTTTGAGGTAGGTTTTTCTGACCTCCTCGTGTACAAATAGAACCGTGTGGTTCCCGTATGGGCGAACCCAATACAAATCTATGCGCTTATAATTTGCGCTTTTACAATACTTTTTGAATGAAAAAACATGCGAATACATCTCCACTCATCATTTTGAAATGTTATGACGCCATGAGATACTCGACATAACTACTGACTCTATCAAGAAAATGATTAAAACTTGATAGCTGAACTATGTTTTGTGGTGAAGAAAATTCAAATGAACTCTGATTTTAATGAGCTTTAAGTGATTGAAATCTTGCAAGAGAAGCTCGTGCAAGCTAAAAATTGTGAAAATTAGACACTCAAGCAAAGACTAGCCCGCATCCAAAGTTGATAGATTGCTAGGCAGCCATCGACTTGAAGCAATGTTTGGAATCGGATGCTGCCCAAAGTCAACTTGGAGATAGATTCTCAAGTTTGAATATTTATACTTATTGAAAACTCTTGAAAGAATACATCTAATCTTTAAACAATGGCTAAACAATGATACCTTTAAGGAACAAATCAAAATTCCCTCTTGCATGATTTGCACTTTTTTGAGATATGTGAAAAATCATATCTTTTCCTCTTCTCTTGGAGATTTTCACTTCCATCTTCCTCAAATCCATGGCTCCATATCGATGGCATGCATTTATTTCTTCCTTGATTGCATGCGTTGTGGAGAAAATCCCTCTTTCCCCTTTAACTTCTCTTTCCATGCATCTTTATTTCATCTCCTTTCTCCTCGTACACTCATTTAAGGAACCTTTCCAACACATTGTATAATTAATGCCTCACATGATAGCATGGATCTCTTGCAATGAGAAGGTTTTTCAACTCGCGGATAACTGTTGTAGTGCTGACCAGACAGAAGGGACATGAATGGTTATAAGAGAAACCCCAGCTTCGGGAAAAGAATCCCTCCATCATGTAGAACTTAAAAGTAGAGTTTAGGTGAACATGAAATAAGAATGTAAGGGATAAGATAAGCTTCGGGAGGGCTTATCTTTACGTGCTCTAAAAGCACATAAAATCTACATGCATAAAAACAAGCCTTAATGACACAAATGCAAAAAAAAATATCCCGCAACAAAATTTTAGATGGTTTTTATAAAAAAACATCCATAAAAAATGGCCGAAATTATAGTAGTGCACTTCAAGGACGAAATCATTATTGGATAGAAAAGAGCAAATGCTTCTTGAAAGGCTACGTTTCTTGTTGATACTTTTAGCTAGTCAAAGAAAGGGCCATACTAATGAATTGGTTGACTTGTTATCTCACACGTGAAATATAAATATTGAGATCCACTAAGCACATCTGATCGTCACGACTCATAAATACGACCACACATATGACATGAATACAATCCTTTGAAACTTGAAAAAGTGCATGCCATCGAGCAAACGAAATCATATGTTGTTGGTTTGGCTTTTATTGTCTACTATATTTTTGTTTTCATTTCTAATGATACTTTCTTTTTTTCAATCATACAAGAATTCGTATATCACATCATATTACCTTGGGTGTGTGAATATTACCCCTTCTATGTAAGGAGAGTGGTGAGTACGCCACACGGCATTTAGAGAGTGGATTACCTTTATGATGTGTACAAGGGGGAGGGGAGTTGGGGAGTTAGGCTCAAGTGTGTGACTCATGCATACATGCATTACCATTTGGGTCTGATAGGGTGGTTTATCGTAGCCTATGTGTGTGTGTGTGTGTGTGATAGGGAGTTTACATGATGTAGGAGCGATGAGCTATGGCTATGATGAGGTGTGATTGAAGTGAACGATTGGAAAAGGACGAAAAGTAATTTTATGTAGACTGTACTGTCAGAAGTGGGATTTGAACCCACGCTCTCTAACGAGAACCAGAACTTGAGTCTGGCGCCTTAGACCACTCGGCCATCCTGACTTGGTGGAATAGACTTTGTACGCCATCAAATTTGATACAAATAAAACGAGAAACCGTTGCCTTAACCAACAGCGACGCCTGGAAATCACCTGCCCTGCGTGTGAACGGTAGCTTTCTACATGGCAGAAACCATTTGTAATCACACCCAATAACCATCGGGCACGTCCAATAACCATTGCTTTGTGAGCGCCACTACTTCAAGCACGAACGCATCAAGACAATGGTAAATCTGTTGGTAATTTTAGCAAAAAAGGCGTTCGAAAAATGTCTACGAGAAAAAAACCCTAACTTGCATCAAAGAAGGCTAAGGTTTTGTTGTTTAATGTGTTCAACCCCCTTTTGGAGGAAAATGAAGACATCAATGCTCCTCAAAAACAAAACTTACATCCTAATGTTGAAAACACAGATATTGATCAAGGAGTTCTGAAATGGAATTCTCATGTAGGCACTAAGTCTAATAATGCTGTCCATGATTGCTCTAATCAGGACCCTCCTTCAGATGTAGGTTGGACACATGTACTATGAGGAAAGAAAAAGGATATTCCTCTAATGCAAGTTCTGGATACAATTCTTCTCCTCAATCCTCTAGTGAAGAGGGATTGAGCAGTAAAACACGTATTGAGTCTACATTTATTGCATCAATTGAATAAAAAAGGCCTTGGAAAAATGTAGGTTTACCACTCTTCTAATGAAGATGTGCCAATGACACAAATTGAAGATGATATATCTTCTGCCTCCAAACACGTGAAACCAAAGAGGAAAGATCCAGTTAAAGTCTCTCGATTTGTGCTCATGATGTTTGAGTCCCTGAATTGTTTCAATACTCTCATGAAATATTCTTTTTCGTTGTATTCTCTTGTTGGCAGAGACATGAATAAGTTGATTTTCATGCTGGACAACATCTTCATTAATGTCTACTTATGAATCAAATCAATATGGTTTCTATTAACATCAAAGGGTTTACGGACCCTGTTCGAGCTGAAATTCTGAACACTTGGCTTAAAGATCTCTCTCTCTTACCTGATCTTCTTTTTCTTTAGGAGGTCAAAGTCAATGGCTTGAAGTTGCAATCTAACCTCAAAATTGCTTCATCTAAACACTATTGGTACTCAACTGCTCACTTTGATAGTAAAGGGGGAGCTTTGATTGTACCTCTTTCAACATTAATCATCTTGTGTTTTGAGGTTATTCTTAGCCCCACAAATCAATGGATTGCTCTTTAATGTAAATGGCCTCTTGAGTATATCTTTATTAATGTTTATGTTGCTAATATTCATTCTAAGAGAACTAAGTGATGGAATGAACTTGCTAAGCTTGATGGTGATTTTATAGTGATGGGTGATTTCACTATGGTGTTATCTCCTTGTGGCTGTGAGAAGGTTTCTGGTATGATCTAATCAGTAATAAGGACATTAATGACTTATCTTATAACTCTGGCCATACTTGGACTAAGAGTAATAGATCTTCCTCCCTTTCTTCCAAGTTAGATAGATGCCATATGAGCATCAAGGCTTCAAGAGCTTTGACATACTGTTTCTGAGACTAATCCTTCCCTTAGATGTTTCATCATATTCCCTTGATCATCAAGCTCTTTCATAATTGCACTAAGTATACACCAAGGTGGATTCACCTTGACTCTTATCCTTGATATTTCTTGTGAAGAGACTAAGAATATTTCTAGATGCGATTTTAAGGATACTCTTGTTGATATATTTAGGTAGTGATGTGTGTAAACACATTAGGAACGTTGGGGAACTTTTTTCCCTCTTTAGGAGGCTTTTTCCCTTGGCTTGTATATAAGCCTATAGCCCTAACGGGTTACTTATCTTTGTACATTCTAGTGGTAATACATTCAGTATTGTGTGTTGTGATCCAAGCTTCTTCCTCTTCCTTGTGCTATTCGCGTGCTTTAGCAGACGTCTAACTCCAACCATTGGTATTAGAGCAAGTTGCCACTTCATCTAGGGCATGGTTGACACCCCTTCAATCACAGTCTCAGAATCGCATGAAATTTGATGAGCATACTCAGGGTGTTTAGCAGATCAAAACGGCTTCACTCTGTGGTGCCGAAATCATGATGTGAGCTCGTTTCGGCCTCCAAATGCACTATCACAGTGCTTGTGCAGGCTATTTCATCTTTTTGCACAAAAGCTATATACAGGTTTTCGTTTGCCAGTATAAACATCTCGAAATCTGCTACACGTCTAGTAGAACTCGTCAGGGAAGTTCTATTCAACTTTTTCAGATACAATCATTTTTCTGCATCAAGGTATTTTAGTGAGTGGCCATGGCTGAATTCAATGATGTAATCCGTATGTTACCCATTGTGGGATTATATGATGCAACATGTATTGGTTGCAAAAGGAGTGTGGAACATTGTGTAGGGTCTTGAAAAATGTCCTATTACACTTGCAAATACAGGTATTGAAGCTGATGCAGATGGCATTGAAGATGCTGATATTCTTCAGATTCTTGTTCGTGTTACGGTTTCTGTTGCACCTACCATAGAGCAAATTTGTTGGGATTGCAGAGATGCTTAGGCATATGCATTGATAGCCTTGTTGTGTACTTGAGCCGAGACGACTCAAGGACTTGTGCCAATGAGACTATACCTCAATTGCCACACAAGTGCATATAGTGGGTAATTTAACACACATCTAATTGTCAATCCTAAGGAACGACGTACCAAGTGTATGAAGACGTGTGCACATGTGATGGAAAATTAAGTGGTTTAGCTAGCATGCATGAGAAAAGACTACTACCTCTCACACTCGCTGAAATACTGAAAGTGTTTGCCGCAAGCCTCTCACAGCAGTTTTTAGTATTTTTGAGGTTTTCTCCCAGCCCAGAACTCCGAATATAAGCAATAGGGTACTCTTTTCGAAGCTCTCGACGAGACGCATCCAACGGCGGTGGTTTCACTCAATTCTAACCATTCTACTTCAAGTTATGGCAAAAACAGTGAATGACGGGAATCACAATTACCCGCGCCACAACTTCTCCTAGCTTGCGCACGCACTACAGCAGCTCAAAACCAAGGGGAAGGGGTAGACAACAGTCCTACACATGCATTACAAGCATAACACACACATACAAGAGCGAAATGAAGATCAAAATCAGCAAGGAAGAGGCAAACTCGAAAATTTGAAGAGCTCCTTCTTCACAATGGCAGCAAGTCTTTACAAAGAGTCACAAAGTGACTTATATACATGAGCCCTAAGTTTGGTCCTTTCACACAAGAGACCGGCGCTTTATTCACTAAAAGATTAATTTCCTACTATTTTACATGGGTAGATCTCTAATCTTCTGTGGGAATGCATCTAGAGGACTCCTCTAGTGCATTTACAAAGGAAAATATATTACAAGAATGAGTATGATACAAAAAATATGATGTCCAAATCGGAAAAATTTTGGGGCCCGTCTTTTTCTCTGCTTTGTACTTCTTTAGCTCTGCAACACTCTCCCCCTCTTCGTCTCTGTCGTCCCTTGACAGGCTGTAGCTATTCGTCGGCTGATTACTTCTTTTCTCCGCACGCATCCCTTGGTCAGTTTTGTCTGTAATTAAACAGACATGCAGATTTGATGGCCTTCTTGATTCAAGCTCTACTACTCGAGAGCCTGCTGCATTTGTCTTGCCTGTTGACTTGGGTTGCCACGCACGCCACCAGTGACTAGGAATGTGCTGTTCTTAGTCACCCTCTTAAACTTTTCAGCCTCTACCCCTTTCTAACTTTTGGTCCTCTGATTTGTCCTGGTTGCACACATCTGACCTTGTTGTATTGCTTTGAGGCTGTTTGCTTTTTTCCACCGTGCAGGACTTGGATGTTTTGCCTTTTTGCCTGATGCGTGCCCCTGCGGGGCTCTGTGTAGAGATGGGTAATGCGCCCCTGCGGGGCTTCTTGCAGAGATATATCTTCAGATATCTGCTTTTTAGTGAAGCTGCTTCTTTCGTTGTCTTCTTCTTTTCTTCTTCTTACTCAATTCCCCCTCAACACTGCCCCCCTCCTGGACTCTGTCGTCCCCGACAGGCTTTGATAAGCGACGGGCATATGTTTGATAAACTCTTTGCTCTGTATCATTTAGCAGATTTGCTTCACGTATCATGAGTTGTTTCCATTGTTCTGCCTTCACACTGTCATTGGGTGGCTGTCTGTGATCTGCGAAGAAGCTGAGTTCATATGCCACTAGTCTGGCATTTAAATTGGATGACATTTTCAAAAAAATCTCCGAATCCATCTCAAAAAATCCTGTAAAGAAAGCTTCTTCGAAAGTCTGCATATACACACTTGGCAAGAACATAATTCTAGAATAATATGCCATTATTGTTGGGCGGCTAGGCATAACTGAGAGATCAAAAATGAGGATCTCCGTGCCCTGATTAATACCGATGAAGTTCAAAAAGGTGTAAGCCGCGTGCTTGAATACCTTCAAAACGGTGAGGATCATGCTAAGTATTTTGTTTGTCATTTTTACAGTTAAATCAGGTACTGTCGCGTAATTTTGTAGCCAAAATTCTATGGTTTTGACCATATAGTCTTCCGTTGGCAAATAGTTATGTGGCGGGCTCGAAAGCATGGGATAATTGAGCCATTGCTTATTGATAGTGCCGCTTCTTTGCAAATCCAAAAATTCCCTGGTATCCCTTCTGCGTGGTATTGGGCAAAATGAAGGGTTTACCTGGAATGCATATGGTGCTGCTTGCCAATGCACCCGTAGTGTGGGATGCTTCTCCAAAAATTTTCATCGCCACACTGGTTGTGCAGCTTCAAACTCTGCTTGTGTGTATTTGAATGTGTCGTGTTTGAAATTCAGCTGCTCATCTGGACTCTTCTTTGTAATCTTCGTTATATAACATCGTGTTTTCTCTTTCAAGAGTCCGTATGGAATATTGAATGGCTTCATAATTTTGTCCAGGTCTTTACCTTTGATCTTGGCCTCTTTCATGACTTTGACCACTTCATTTTCAAAATTTTCTGTCAATCGGGACACCACTAGTGCCCGTTCCTTCTGACTTATTTCTGCAGTATAGGGCATTGGATGATCATCATGTATATCCGCCATCTGCTCACGTATTGGAGAATTATAGATCGGGTGAGATAGAGGACTTACCTCTACCTCGTCAGTAGGATTTTCCTTATCTGGCACTACTGGTGTCCCGATCGGTGCTCTCTCTTTTATTTGAGTCTTCAGCCGTTCTATGCATTCATCTCTATCTTTTACTTCTTGCATGGCTGCCCTGAGTGCTTCTTTGGCTACAAGTAACTCATTTCCGATTTCAGCCACATTATCCATGTTTTCACTGTAGCTTGTTACGAGTTTTCCCTATGCTGTATTTAACTGCTTTTTTAATTCTTTTATCTCTTGATTGTACCTCTGTTCCGACTCTTCTCTTAGTGTGCGCTCTTGTCTTAGCGAATCTGCATATTGTGCGATCTGATCTCGTAATTCTTTTTCGTTCGTTTCTGAGAATTCCTGTTGCTCGATCGGTTGATCATATAATAATGATTTCATTAATTCTTTATTCCTGTTTCTCAAAGTGTCATTTTCTTCCATATATACCTTTAGCTGTGTCTCGAGCAACGTACTTCTAGCTCTCATCCTTTCTTTGTCCGCCTCGCTTGCATCATATGATCTCTGTAAATTTGCGAGCTGTGCTTGGAGTTGGTGATGCTGAGTCACTAATATATCACACTTCGTTTTGATTTCGATCAACTCCGTGTTCCTGGCCGTTATCTCCTTTTGTGCTTGAATGAGTTGTGATGACAGTTGTTCGCTCATTATCTGGAATTGACTTTTTTCTTGCATTGCTCTATCATAATCTGCATCTATTTCCATCATCTGTTGTTGGGTATCCATCGCTGTCTGAATCATTTGCTTGACTACCGGCTTCAGCTGAGTGACATCCACATTCAGCCATGTTTTTGGTATACTTGGTTCGTCGCCGGTTGTGACATCTTTGCCCTGAGCGATATGTAATGTATTGTCATGGGGCTGCCTAATCTGAAGCTGGATCCTTGGCTCAGCCCCCATGGTTGCTTTATCTTCTTGAGGTGTGTCATCGGGCACCTCGATCACAGTCTTTTCTTGGTTTTGTAGCCCCTCTGTTTCCTTACTCACTGGAGTTTGTTCTTCCTCTTTAATAGGTTGTTTTACATGTGTAACACTGGTTGTATCTTCTTTGATGCTTATCTTTGTAGTGTCATTCAATTGAATGACATGCTCCGGTTCCATAGATTCTTCTACTCTCTTTTCCTTTTCTTCCTGATTTCCCGGCGTCACTTCCACTTGATCGATCTCATTCCATTCATCTTCTTGTGTGTCTGTCCGTATATCAGTATCCAAGGTGTCTTTTTCAGGGCTGGAGTCCGTATTGGTACTGGAATCATCGATCCCTAGTTCTTTGTACCTTCCAGTTTGTTTTGGTGTTTTCTCTGGACTCCGTTGTTGTTTCTCTTGACTAGCCTGTCTATAATGATGACCTTGAATAGTTAAATTTACCTGCCCTTGCATGTACTGATGTGTTTCTTCGAGGGCAGCGGACAGATCTCTTTTTGTAATCGGCATTTGAGCCGTCGTGATTTTCGGTAAGAGATGAGTTCTCTTTGATTGTGGTGTAGCTTGGGCTTCCTCCTCCCGTAGGCGCTTTGTACCCCTCATGGGTTTTCGTGTGCTCATTCCAGCTTCTTCAACCATAACAGCTGCTTTCTTTTTCTTGGGGACTGTAGCTGATTTTGTGTATTTTGCTAGCCCTTCTGAGTTCGGCATCTCCCGTAAGCAATTTTTCATCTCAAGAGCTTCATATATCAATAGTGTTACTGCAGCACTGCCATTCAAAAACTTCTTTTGTCCCCACTTCTTCTGGGCTTCAAATAATCTTTCTTGGACATACCCTGTTAAATTGATTCTGTTTCCTATTTGTCTCATGGCATGCGATAATAATTGAACTACTATCTTTTGTGGAGCTGTGTATCTGTGCATGCTGGGGAAACAAAAGTGTTGATGCACGAGACGGACATCATCTTCTATGTCAACTCTGTTTATATCCAAAAATGATCTCTTCTTGGGATCATGGCACTCTTCTTTGACACTAGTAATACCTGCTTGATTCCATCCAAAAGCTTTATTGATTAACTCATGTGTGAATTGGATAGTCTTCCAAACTCCGACTTTATCTAAGACACGTGCTTCTGGTACTGATATTTTTGTTGCGGCAAGTTGCATGGTATTCATTACCTGTGCACATCTCTGAAAGTCTGGCACATAGATTGGTAACTTGAGGAATGCCTCTATGCCTGCTTGTGTCCATACATCTTCAATATGAGGTAGTCCTTGTATTATTGTCTTGAAATCTTGTGACATGATAGGAAAATAATGATCTGTATCCATAATTTTGATTGTTGCCATGAAGATTAGCTCCGCCACTGGTTGATCATCCCGGAACCAGTGACCTCTTGCTTTTGTTACTGATTCCAATGGAAGAAGCTGCACCTCTTCCTACTGCGTAGATTCTGAATCAGTAGACGCCATCTGCACTCAATATAGAGTATGAATTAGCTGCCATATATTATCAAAAATCCTCCTTTATATGTTGGTCATAAGTTCGATGTTGCTCCGAGTGAACGGTGTTGCCCCTTTCCCGTGTGTGTGAGAAAGGTAATACCTGGATTTTTCACATTTTTAGGTATTTTTATATTTTCATCTGAAAAGGAAAACAGAAAAGTTAGTTTATAGCCGAAGCGATTATTAAATTTTTTGGAGTATTTTTCTTAGTATTTGTACAAGTGCTCTCCTATTTCCCCGTGAGGAAAATGTGCTTGACTATCCTGAAATAGAAGAAGGATGTGCCGAATGCTTGGCCTTATAATGTGGCCCTATCATGCATACTTGGGGTCTCGAAAGCTCCATATGTGTGCAATTGGAAGTATTTGGTTGATGCAAGCTGTCTGTTTTGTATTTCGGTATCCAAATCTGCTTCCTTGTGCTGGGCCTTGTTGTATGTTGCCCACTTCCACTGAAAGTGGCTCTTTTCTTCTTGTTGTAGGTCTGCTTGATCTGATTTGTGAATCTCGGAATGGCTCGTGTTGCCCTTGCAGACTCCTTCTTTCTCCAATAACTCCTTTTGTGTGGCAATTTTGCCTGTGGACCACATTGGTTCTTCTTGTTTTGTGGATCATCCTTTCGGTTTTGTTTCTTTGTTGTGCATGACTTAGGAATCCAGATTTGCAAACGATCCTGCTGAGCAGCTACTACTTTCTTTGGGATCCATATTGTAGCAATTCGTCGGTGACTTCGTTGTTCATAGTGAGTTGATTTCTCCTTTGATTGTTTGTTTTGATGTCGGTTGTGCTTCCGTCGTCGAAGATACTCCTCTACTTGATCTTTCTTTATCCACGCTTGGTTAGAGTAAGGAATAGGGTATATTTTAATGGGTACCAATTTTGAATTACTCAGAGGACTAGTCTCTCTAATGCATGGTGCTTCGGTGAGGTTGGTTTCAGCTTGACTGACACTCTCAAGACTTGCTAGACTAGAACATGGTGTGCAAGCAGAATTCAATGTGTCCGCACATATAGTACTCGATGAAGGTGTCTCTATAGTGCTAGTGATCATACATTCAGGGCTTTGTTCATTAGAATGAACTGTTTGCTCCATGCTCACAGATTTGACTGGTCGTTTGTCTAGCAGACTGAATACTTCACGATGTCCTATCCTGGCTGAGATGTATCCTAAGGCCAATTGAATGGTCACTTCGTATTCGTAAATCCAGTCTTGACCTAACACTACCTCTTCAAGTAAATCTTGATCATGACACACTAATAACCTTTGTTCCATAGTGTTGTTGCCAAGATGTAAAGGTAAGGTGATCTCACCTATGCATTGAGTAATTGTTCCTCCTATTCCTATCAATTGTGCCATCGATGGGCGTACTACCTCCTTGAGTTTTTGGGTCGAAGAAAGCTTGATACAGCTCACAGCTGCTCCTGTGTCAATGAGAGCGTCCACCAAGTGGTACTCCGTTTTACCTGCTCCCAAATTTAAATATGGTTGTGTTCTCTGCGATCCTAGGTTTTGAGTGGTTCTAAAATTAGCCATTGGGATGAGTTCTTCTCCTAGCCGATATCTCTCATCTCGCTCTCTCATCCACTCTTTCTGTTTCTTTATTCTTTCCAATGCTTCCTGTCTCGCTTCCTCTCGTATTATCTCTTCTTCTTTTTTTCTATTTTGGGCAACTACCAATCGCGCTAGCATTTGATCAGTCAAGGGCTCCATGAATCGTCTTACTCTACATCCACTGATGTAGTTGGGAAGGATGTCTCCGTCTAGTGTGGCGAGATTGACTGCACCACTAGTAGAGATTCGATTTATGATCAAGGGTCCATATCCGCGTTTTTGTAGCTTCTTTGCATGTTGTTTTAGGGTGTACACCAGGACTAAGTCTCCTTCTTTAAGTCCCTTGTCTTTTATATGTGCATCATAATATGCCTTTTGTCTCCGTTTAGCAGCATAAATGCCTGCTACTGCTTGCAATCTTGTCTCATGTAACTTCTCAATTTGATCTAGTTGTTGGGATAATTCATGACCATTCCACTCATATTGCTGGGCCACTTTCAATGTAGGCACTAAGAAGTAACGTGCAAAATTGCATTTTGCCCATACACTAAATTGAAAGGTGTAGTTCCAATGGCCGTTTTATATGCAACTCAGAATGCCCAAATTGCATGATGCAATTGTTTGTCCCAATCAGATCTTCCATTATTGACAAGCTTAGTCAGCACCGTGCATAGCACTTTGTTAGAGCTCTCAGCCTGTCCATTGGCTTGGGGATGGTATGGTGCTGATTTTTTATGAATCACCAAGAACTCGTTCATTAATGACTCAATTACCTCATTGAGGAAGTGCGTTCCTCGATCGCTAACAATCTCAATAGGCAAGCCAAAGCGGGTGAAGATATGCTCAAAGAGAAATTTTGCGGTAGTTTGAGCATCATTCTTCCTAGTGGCTCTTGCTTCTACCCATTTAGTTAAGTAGTCCGTGGCTACTATGATGTATTCTGCATGTGATCCTTTGGCAGGTGGATTGATAGGTCCAATGAAGTCTATCCCCCATTTTGTGAAGGCTCTCGCGCATATCATTGGTCTTAATGGCATGTCATCTCTCCGAATTGGGTATTTAGTTCTCTGACAAGTCTCACAACTTCGTACATACATTTCAGCATCCATATGTAGAGTTGGCCACCACAAGCCCGCAAAGAGAATCATTTTAACAGTTCTTTCAGCCGAAAAATGACCTCCTGCAGCACCTGCATGTGCCATTTCTAATATGGGTAGATATTCTCCTTCATGCACACATAATCTTAGTTGGTTATCCTTCCCTCGTTTGAACAAGTGTTTTCCTATGAGAATGTAGTCCTTACTCATTTCCTCTAAGGATCGCTTTCTTGCCAAGCTAGTTCCTAACTCATGTTCTTGAGTTTTTAAGAATTTCACTAATGTTGTACTCCAATTGGGTGCTATGGTCGAAAAAGGTAGAGACATATGATCTTCGGGAACCGTCTCTCGGCATTCTGCACAATTACTTACGTGTTCGTGAACACTCTTGGGCATGTCAGGCCAATATACTCCTAATCTTTTCAGTTCTCGGATAGTTCCATGAATCCCTTTGTGTGTTCTCCACTTGTTCACATGGGCTTGCTCAATTAGTTGCGTTTGTTCATCCTCATCAACACATCTGAGTAACACTCCGTTGGGTTCCTTGTAGTATACACTTCCTGACACAATGTGTAAATTCCTTGATTGAAGAATTTCTTTTTTGCTATTCCTATTGATTGAGTGTTGAGGCCCATGAGTGAGTATAGGGATCAATTTCTCAGCCCACTTTGGACATACTTCCAGGTTAAAAAGGTAAGTATCTGGCAGATCATCGGGCACTCCACTCGGTGGCTCTCCGTGTGTTAGCCTCGAAAGGTGGTCTGCTCTTACATGTGTGTTCCCCTTTTTCACTATTACTTCGAAGTCAAACTCCATTAGCAGTAGAAACCATCGTACCAACCTTCCCGTGTTACAAGGTTTATTGACTTAAGTACAACAAAGCTTGATGGTCTATGAAGAATTTGAACTTGTTGGCTAAAAGATAATGTCTGAATTTCTTCACGGCATATACCATTCCTAAGCCCTCTCGTTCCGTAGTGGTGTAATTTCTTTCGGCTTGATTCAGTTGTCTACTCGCATAAGCAATTGGATGATCAAGTTTGCCTTCATCAGCCGGCTGGGCTAAGATGCATCCAATGGCATAGTTAGAAGCATCAACATGAATATGAAAAGGCTTGCTCCAATTGGGTGATTTCAGAATTGGGGCAGTACTAAGTCTTTTTTTCAACTCTGTGAATGCCTTTTCGCACTCTTCTGTCCAAGTAAATTGAGTCAAGAGACCATACAAGGGTTTTGCTATTATGGCATACATGTGAATGAACCTACGGTAGTATCCACAATGTCCCATAAAAGCTTGCACTTCCTTTGCGTTCTTGGGTCTTGGTAAGTCTAAGATGACTTTAATTTTGTCTTCATCTGTTGAGATTCCATTCTTAGAGACAATATGTCCTAAGATTTTCCCTTGTCTAACCATGAAGACACATTTTTCAGGATTGAGACATACTCGATATTGTCGACATTTGGCAAAAATCTTTTCTAGTTCAGGGATGTGCTCTGATCGTATAGCTGAATATGTACAAAGGTCATCCACGTATACCTCCATACTTTTTCTCAGAAATTCCTTGAACACATGACACATCAATCTTTGGAAGGTAGCTGGGGCATTCGTTAAACCAAAAGGCATGACTCTAAAGGCGTATACTCCCCATTCAGTTGCGAACGCTGTCTTATGTTGGTCCTCAGGAGCAATGGCTACCTGATTATACCCTGAAAAGCCATCCAAAAAGCTGTATACTTCCTTCCCTGCTACCCTTTCCAAGAGATGATCAGTGATTGGTAAAGGATAACTGTCCCTTATGGTTGCGGCATTTACTTTCTTCAAATTGATGCACACTCTTAACTTTCCATTCTTTTTCGGTACTACCACCAAAGGTGACACCCATTCTGTGTGCTCAATTTCATAGATGAATCCAGCATCTAGTAACTTGTCTATTTCTTCCTTTATTTTGGCTGAATACACATCATTGTAAGTATATGGTCTTTGTTTAGAAGGTTTGGCTTCGGATGTCATGGGGATTCTATGCGCACATATAGATGGATCTACGCCCTTCAAGTCCTTATAGGTCCAAGCAAAGACATCCCGATATTCTCTTATGAGACGAATTAACTCTTGCTCTTCTTCTAATGAGACATCCTGTCCTATGAAAGTGCATCGTTCCTCTCCTCCTTCTACAGTTACAACTATCTTCTTGGTTTGTTCCTTATTGTCATATGCTATTCCAGGCTGTGCTTCTCTTTTCGGCATTTGAATAGCGATTTTTCTCTCCTCCACTTCATATTTTTTAAAATGAGCTGGTACCTCAAATTGGTCTTGGGGTTTATTTTCTTCATCTTCTGATTCTCTTTCGATTTCTGATTCCCCTTTCTGTGTGGGTTCCTGGTGTTTTCCATAGGTGGTGATATTTATGTTGGTGGTACCATTTCTTAGATTCATTGGTTCGGGTTCCATTTCAATGCTCTCGTAGTCCTCCTTCCAGTCTTTCTCGATCACTTCTCCTTCTTCAGCCTCCTGAAGGACTACCATATACAGGCTAACATCATAACCCTCCTCATCGATACATTCGTTCATGGTCACTACTTCTTCGTTTACACAGACATCGAGGGTAGCTAAAATTTCCATCCAACCGTGTGGTTCAAATTCTTCATCCGGAAATACTTGCGGCATGTAAGCTGGATCTTGTACAGACCTCGCTATTCCTTGTTTTTGCTGCCAACCTTTTCTTCTCTCCTCTTCCTTTTTGGCCGTCTGGCATATCCATAGATGAGTGTCCTCGTTCATCCAGGATTGATCACTAGAACCTACACTATGAATTGATCGATCGTCTTCCTCCTTATGAATTTGATTCCATTGTAGAGGTGGAACATCTTGATAAGTGTATGTATGTAGGTTTATTCTAGTGGTGGTTCCTGCGTGTTGTAAGTATACCGCGTCTTTTCCCCAATCTTGTACGACCTTTAGCTGTCTCATGAAAGGCCTTCCCAGGATCATTTCATAATTGCTTGGTCTTTCAAAGTGACATATTGCTAAAGTATGTTCGAATTCCACTCCACACGTAGTGAAGACTACTCGTTCCAACAATCCTAAGGGTCTTTCCGTATGTGCATCTACCATTTGTATTTTCATGCATGTTGGTCTTAATGCTGGTTTTCCCCATTTCTCCCAAATTTCTTTGGTAGCAATACCAACACCTGCTCCTGAATCTAGTATGGCTTTGGTAGTGTAACCCATGTAAGTAATTGGAAGGCAGGTATTTCCTTCATCTCCCTCACTAAAGTCTCCTACTTTATCCACTGGAATTCTCACTGTGTTTACTTCATCTGCTATCTCGTTCTTTTCCTCCTTGACTTCCCATTGATTGATTAATTTCTCTTTTAAATGTGGTTTTACCTTTAACAGTTCTTCAAATGTTAGGGTACATGGGATTTTTACCTCTCTAAGGCGTTGTATGATCTCAGATGTTTGAACTGATGGGTTCGTTTCTCGTTTCCTCATTGAGGGAATGCGATACAATTCTGAATTGTGTTCGTACTCCCCTGTGTAGTTGGGTAGTTCCTTTACATCTTCCTCTCCTTGGTCACTTGCATCCATCGAAAAAATTTCTTCTAAATTTAGTTCAGGTATTGATCCCTCTATTTCGTTTTCTGCTTCTAGTTCTTCAAAGGGTGGTTCAATTCCTTCCACTTTCTTCCATTTGTCCTCTTGAACTCGTGCCCATAGATCTTTAGTCGATTTTCCTTCTACTTCGGGAACTATGGATCCTTCCTTTCTCTCAACACCATGTTCGTCATTCTGTGGTTTATTTACTTCAACATGGATAGTGAAAGTTCCATCATTGGATCGACGATCCCGGATACGGTGCCGAGCACGGGGCCCAAGTCTCCCCAGCAAGGGACATCCCACAAAGGAAAACAGCCTATGGAGTTACCCTGGAAAAGCCCCCACAAGAACCGACTTCTAAGTCGGGATCAGATCCCAGCGAAAAAGAAAGACGAAGCCAAGAGAAGAAAGGACAAAGCTCCCTCCCGCAAAGAGGGATCAATACAAAAATGATTGTCATCTCGCTAAATGCTAGAGGGCTAACCGACCCCTCAAGAGCGACCATCATTGGTCAATGGCTTCGCGACATTAGCTCAAACCCAGACTTTATATGTATTCAAGAGGTTAAAATTGACGGAGAAGACCTCCAGAAGCGGCTCAGACAGGTCTCCTCGGCCCATGTGTGGATCTCAACGAAGCACCAGCGGGGGTCTGGAGGAAAGCTAGACTCGATAGATGCTACATCTCGCAGAGTTTTACTCAGCAGTGGGGCCACCCTACCATCATGCAACGCACTGATCTCACTATCTCTGATCACTACCCGATCGTTATCACTTTTCAACCTTCCAACAAGATCCGCAAGGCTCCGTGGTTCCACGCCAACGCAACCACCTTCTCTCTCCCCTCCGTCCATCAAGAGATTGCCGACGTGTGGAAGGTGGCGTTCGCCTCTGGCTTGGCCCCAGCCAAGTGCTGGAGAAGTGCGGTCGACAAGTCTCGTAAGATCATGATCAGAACTAAGAAGATGCTCGAGACTGTGCGGCGGGCTCGCAGGGAAGCTCTTTACCACAGACTCTGGCGGCTCGAGGAGGAAGTGAACAAAGGAAAACACCAAGCCCAGAAAGGTCTCCGAAAAATCAGAGCAGTGTTGAGATACGAGGAAGAAATACAAAGGAAAAACTTGCAAATCTTCTTCAAGGAGTGGTGGGCTGGCAAAGCCGACAAACCCACCAAAGAGATGTGCCGTATCCTTAAAAGGAAACAAAACAGAGAATCGATCCCCCTACTGCTAGATCCACATGGCAATGTATGCAATTCGGAAGAAGATAATTTTGACATCATTGAAGGGCACTTCACGAGACTCCTGGGAACCTCGAACCCCCTCTCCCACCATAGAAGGGACTGTATGGCTGCCATTTCTAGGGTTTCCCCCCGGAGAATACCACCCAACCTCCACTCCCTTCTTCATGCCCCTATCTCCGAATCAGAAATCATTGAGGTCATTGATGCCCTCCCTCTCGGTAAAAGCCCGGGACCCGACGGACTCACTAACGAGTTCTTTAAATCCTTCAAGCTCGTGGTTGCCACCCCTCTTCGGATGGTTTGGCAAGAAGCGCTAAAGTTTGGTGCTCTTCCTTCTTGTCTAAATAATGGAATTATCAAGTTGATACACAAGAAGGGGGAAAAGAACAGAATCGAGAACTGGCGGCCTATTACGATGCTCCAAACAGGATACAAGATCATTGCCAAAGTCATCGCCAACAGACTCTCGTGCCACCTGAGATCTTGGCTTAGTGAGGACCAAAAATGTTTCATCAAAGGCAGGTCTATCCTGGAAACCATTATGGATATTTGGGAAGGTATTCAATTTGCAAATGAGTCTAATCAAGATGTGGTTTTCCTCAAGATCGACTTTGACAAAGCCTACGACAGGCTAGAATGGGACTATATTCTGCAGTCGCTCCAAGATCTCGGATGTAGTCAGAAATTCACCAAGATGATCGCGACCCTTCTCGGAAACGCAACGACCCAAATTAACGTTAACGGCAAACTTTCGAAGGCGATCCATCTTAAAAGATCTATTAGACAAGGGTGCCCTCTGGCCCCCCTTCTTTTTGCCATCGCCACTGAGGGGCTGAGCAGACTTGTGGCACATCATGTGGAGGCTGGCAATATCAAAGGCCTCCGGCTGCCTCACGACCACAGTCAAATCATCATGAGACTTTTTGCTGATGATATGAACGCGTTCGTTCACAATGATAATACCAGCCTGGAGACTTTCTGGAGGTGTCTTGCTACCTTTTGTGATGCCTCTGGATCCAAAAACAATCACTCTAAGACCGCCTTTAGGGCTATTGTGGGACATCATCCTGGCCTTTTCATTGATCATGGCTGTCAAATCATTCCGCAGGGCCAAATCTTTCGACTTCTTGGAATCCCCTTGGGGTTTGGCGTCTCTATGGAGCAGCGATGGAACTGGGTGCTGGCCAAACTCGAAAACAAGCTTAACTACTGGAGAGGTATGCAAATCAATCTCGCTGGACGTGCGATGGTTATCAACACGTTCCTCCTCTCTTCTACCATCTATTTCCTTTCTTGTTGGAGACCGAATGAGCAAGGCCTGTCCAAACTGAACAGTATTTGTAGAAACTTTCTTTGGACGGGCGGTCATAACAGAAGGGGGGTGCCTAAAATCAAATGGGCCATATGCACTAGCCCTAGAGATAGTGGGGGGCTTGGTATCCTGGACATCGGGTGTATGGCTAACAAGCTGGCAGCCAAATGGATGATTAAGGCTTGGTGCAATAGGGAGGCCTCGTGGGCCAAGCTGATCTTCAGAAACAAGAATGAGTTGGCCCTCATGGGGTTCCCGAACTGGAAGAACCTTGACATCATGACCCTGCTATTCTCCCTGATCCCCGTCTTCCCGAAAGGCTCCAATCTCGTGTGCTCCCTTTGGAAGGGCTGGAATAAAGTCAAAAGCTTCACAAGAATTAGTGAGGACTGGAAGTGGGCGGCCGGAATCAGACAAAACGACTCTATCTGGTTTCCGATACATGGCATCAGGAGTGTGAAGTCGTGGAACATTCAAAATGCCAAGAAGTTATGGAACAAAGGATTCAAAAAATGGAAACACCTCTGGAAACATGACACCAACAGCTGGATCAACTTCGAGGATATCGACCCTCGCATAAACATCTCCTACGAAGAATGGAACACTTTGCAAAGCAGATGCCTCGCTTGGGATCGTCACAAGACTCGCCTTCTCATGGGACACGACACACCGAACTCGCTTGGTCTCAAATGGCACAATGGAAATAGCCTACTCAAAATCCCGAACATCAAAGAAACGGCTGACCTCCAGATCAGCCTCAACAAGAAGTGGTGCCTGTCTTGGACGCGGCTTCGGTGGGACATGAAATTCATGGGTATCTGGCACCCCCTTATAGAGATTAAGAAGTCTGTCCTCTTATGGCAAATTCTTCATCGGGGAATTTGGACCAACCATAAGGCTAGCAAACTTTGTGGGATCCCTCCTTGGTGCAAACGCTGCCACCGTGCTATCGAAGATGTCCCACACATCTTCCTTACTTGCCCCAACTCCTACAGAATCTGGCAGACGGTTGGATTGAAAATCAGACTTCAAAAACAGCTTAATTGGAAACAAGTCCTTTTGGGAGAAGCGATCGGCTGCTCTGCGACACTCTGGAACGCCATCAGAGGGGAAGCCCTGTGGAAAATTTGGCAGGAGAGGTGTGCTCTCAACTTCGGCAATCCCCCCAGGGAGTGGTCGATTGAGAAATCACTATTCCTCCTTGGCAAAAGGATCGTTAACAGTAAGAAATCCCCCCCCTTCAGGCACCATCAAGTCCTCCTTTTGATCAACAACAAGCTCAAACCCAAGTGGGCCCCGCATGAGGGCGATGAGAGGGTGATTAACCTTCTCTGTAATGCAACCTAGGATTCAATCAAGCTTCCCCTGCTTTGTGGGATTTGGGGGGTCCCGTGGGCACTAGTCCCCTTCTATTGTACCTTTGTTTCTTAATTTAATTCAAGTCCGGGAGAGTAGGCTATTGCCAAACTTCCTTTATATAAAAAAAAACTCATAAATGGTGACTGGATTAGGAGCAGCTTCCCAAATTGAGGAATGTGCTCTAAGGAGATACTCCATCCCATTGATCAAATATACATCCATTAAGGTGTCATCCTGGGGAATCAGATCTCCTCTCCATATCCTCGCAACTGTAGATCTTCCTCTAGGTGTAGTTACTTGCTCTTCATTCCCTCCTCCATTTAAGTTTGAAGCATTATTTTCTTCACCAATTTCATTAATGTTCTCTGGGTGTTCTGTGACAACATATTGGATATCTCTTTTGTCCATGTAAAGCCCTCCTACGTACTTGACTGCTGGTCTAGGCACTATGTAAGCTTCTGACGCTTTCTTTAACCTGGCTACTGATCTGTTTAGACCATCCAAATAAACAAGGATCTCATGTTGGTTGGTGTTCACATACTCCAAGGAGGTTCTATACTCTCCCTCAATAATTGACATTATGCCAATCATGGGTACTGTGTTCTGCATATCCTCTGAAGCCATGGGAATTTCTTCTTCTGACTCACTGGAGGTCTCAGAGTAATGTGAACGGTTACTTGGCTCTGCTACACTACCTACAGAAGAAATTATACTTCTTCGGCTTCCTAGGGTTCTTCCGGATCTCAGGTTCATCCACCTCAGTCTTTGCTACCCTTGGGCCCTTGGCACTCTTAATTACAGGTCAAAAATTTACAGAAGACTTAGGCTGGAGAAAAAAAAATGACTGAAGAAGAATTTTCTACAATTCACAATACTTGTCTCCAAAAATCCACGATACCCGATCTCTGGGTTCAGACGATACACGATCCCTGACAAATATCGCGATACCTGATAAACGATACCGATCGCTTGAGTGAAACGATACCGATACTTGGTCACAGGCGATGCACAACCTCTCACGATACTTAACTACCACGATACTTCCTACAAACGATACTTGGCTCCCAACGATACACGATACTTGAGATCCACGATACACGATCTCTGAATTGGAACGATCGACGATACACGATATTTGGCAAGTATCGCGATCTCTGTGAAGCGATACACGATACTTAAGCCAAACGATATGCGACCAACGATCGCCGATATTTGAACGAAACGATACGCGATCTTTGGCAAGTATCGCGATCTCTGTGAAGCGATACACGATACTTGAGCCAAACGATACACGATCTTTCTCCAAACGATCGCTGGCAAAACGATACACGATACTTGTTAGGTATCGCGATTGCTGAACCAAACGATACACGATCGAAGGGAAATATCGCGATACTCGACCACAGGAGCAAAACGATACTTGATAAGTATCGCGATACTCGACCGTGGGAGTAAAACGATACTTGACCCTTAGACAATTTTTGTGAAATGTTTTTCAAGTTTTGTTTTTATGCCCTTGTTTTCCTAGTTCCTCTCTCCTCTTCTCACTCTCTGTATCAATCAAATCACTCTTTTTACCCCCGGTAGATCTCAGACGATACCTGACGCAGATCGTTTGACACTGATATTGAATTATTTGAATGATCAAAAAGATCTAGCAACTGAGTGGCTCACCTTTGATGCTCTGTCTCACTCTTCTAGCACCCTTTCTTGCTTCAAGCTGCTCCACAAGCTCAGACACGACACACGATACTCGGAAGCTCGCGATACTCGATAGCTCTCTCACGATACTTGCTCAAAACAAGTGATTTTCAAAATGACTCTTTGTGGTTTTTATACTTGGGATTTTCTATTTACTGAAAATGAAAAAACAAGACAAGAAGTGAAAGCTACTCTAATCTACTCCCTCACTCTTCCTACTCTCCTCCCAAACCTAAACCTGAAACTTATCACACACACCTCGGAGATGTGAAGTAACAAGTGCTGAAGTGACTGACTACTTGCCAAAGGACAATTTTACCTCTACAAGTACGATTCTATCACACTCGATCTATAACCATCACGAAAGCACCTTGGTTGAGTGTTCCTCGGCAACGGCGCCAAAAACGTGTGTACTTGAGCCGAGACGACTCAAGGACTTGTGCCAATGAGACTATACCTCAATTGCCACACAAGTGCATATAGTGGGTAATTTAACACATATCTAATTGTCAATCCTAAGGAACGACGTACCAAGTGTATGAAGACGTGTGCACATGTGATGGAAAATGAAGTGGTTTAGCTAGCATGCATGAGAAAAGACTACTACCTCTCACACTCGCTGAAATACTGAAAGTGTTTGCCGCAAGCCTCTCACAGCAGTTTTTAGTATTTTGAGGTTTTCTCCCAGCCCAGAACTCCGAATATAGGCAATAGGGTACTCGTTTCGAAGCTCTCGACGAGACGCATCCAACGGTTGTAGTTTCACTCAATTCTGATCACTTTGCTTCAAGTTATGGCAAAAACAGTGAATGACGGGAATCACAATTACCCGCGCCACAACTTCTCCTAGCTTGCGCACGCACTACAGCAGCTCAAAACCAATGGGAAGGGGTAGACAACAGTCCTACACATGCATTACAAGCATAACACACACATACAAGAGCGAAATGAAGATCAAAATCAGCAAGGAAGAGGCAAACTCGAAAATTTGAAGAGCTCCTTCTTCACAATGGCAAAAAGTCTTTACAAAGAGTCACAAAGTGACTTATATACATGAGCCCTAAGTTTGGTCCTTTCACACAAGAGACCGGCGCTTTATTCACTAAAAGACTAATTTCCTACTATTTTACATGGGTAGATCTCTAATCTTCTGTGGGAATGCATCTAGAGGACTCCTCTAGTGCATTTACAAAGGAAAATATATTACAAGAATGAGTATGATACAAAAAATATGATGTCCAAATCGGAAAAATTTTGGGGCCCGTCTTTTTCTCTGCTTTGTACTTCTTTAGCTCTGCAACACTCTCCCCCTCTTCGTCTCTGTCGTCCCTTGACAGGCTGTAGCTATTCGTCGGCTGATTACTTCTTTTCTCCGCACGCATCCCTTGGTCAGTTTTGTCTGTAATTAAACAGACATGCAGATTTGATGGCCTTCTTGATTCAAGCTCTACTACTCGAGAGCCTGCTGCATTTGTCTTGCATGTTGACTTGGGTTGCCACGCACGCCACCAGTGACTAGGAATGTGCTGTTCTTAGTCACCCTCTTAAACTTTTCAGCCTCTACCCCTTTCTAACTTTTGGTCCTCTGATTTGTCTTGGTTGCACACATCTGACCCTGTTGTATTGCTTTGAGGCTGTTTGCTTTTTTCCACCGTGCAGGACCTGGATGTTTTGCCTTTTTGCCTGATGCGTGCCCCTGCGGGGCTCTGTGGAGAGATGGGTAATGCGCCCCTGCGGGGCTTCTTGCAGAGATATATCTTCAGATATCTGCTTTTTAGTGAAGCTGCTTCTTTCGTTGTCTTCTTCTTTTCTTCTTCTTACTCGATTCTCCCTCAACACTTGTCTATCAAGCGTGCCATTATTCCTCACATTCGCTCTTGCAGAATAGCTAAGAATGCTTGGGATACAGTTACCACATTGTACCAAGCTAGGAATGAGGCTCGTGCTGTTTACCTCCGAAAACAGTTGGAGAGTGAGCATATGAATGAAGGTGATTCTATGGACAGTTTTCTATCAAAGATCAAGGATTTGAAGGAACAGCGGAGTTTCTTCACTTCATTTGAGCTTGCACCTACAGGGAATACTATCACATGTGCCAACAACTCCTCTTATCTTGTCATGGGAGTTGGTAAGATCATTCTGACTACTAATGATGGTAGTTCTTTCACTTTTTCAGATGCTTTATTTGTGCCAAGGATCAAGAAAAATATGTTATCAGTTTCTGCATTAGCCAAGATTGGCTAAGTTGTGAAATTTGTTGATGACAAATGTATAGTTCATGATTTGTCAAATGGCGACATGATTATTGCTTTTGGCATTTTATGTCGTGGGTCGTATAAGCTCATAGACTATGAAAGATCTGTGAATGATTCAGCATGTGGAGTACATGATTCTCAGGCTATGTCACATGCAAAGCTTTGGCATGCACGCTTTGGTCATCTGAATTTTGCTACTTTACTATGCCTGCAGAAGTCTAAAATGGTGTCCTCTTTGCCCAACTTGAGGCACCCAGAAAACATGTCTGAGAAGGCTGTATTTTGGGCAATATGCAGTGTTCCTCCTTTCCAAAATATGGTTCAATTCGAGCTACTCAAAAATTGCACCTTGTTCACAGTGATGCCTGTGGTCCTATGCAAACACCCTCTTTTAGAAACTATCTTTACTTCGTGACTTTCATTGATGATTTTTCTAGGCATGCATGGGTATATCCATTGAAAGCAAAGTCCGAAGTGTTCATGTGCTTCAAATAGTTTTTGGTTTTGGCTGAAAATTTGTCAGCATGTAAAATGGGCACCTCCGTTTTGATCGAGGGGGGAATATATTTCTTCTGACTTTAATGCATTTCTGGTTGAACGTGGGATAAAACATCAGTGTACAGTGTTGTATACACCTCAACAGAATGGAGTTGTTGAATGAAAGAACATGTCACTCATGGAGATGGCGAGGTGTATGCTTAAGGATCAGGCTTTACCACATAGTTTTTGGCTTAAGGTTGTCATGTGTGCAACATATGTACTTAACAGGTGTCCCACTAAAGCACAACAGTATATCACTCCATATGAGGCTTCGCATGAACCCAAGCCATCTATTGCTGAGATGCATGTTTTTGGTTGTCTGGCATATGCATTAGTGACTGAACAACATCACAGGAAATTGGACGATAAAGTAGTAAAATGTATTTTTGTTGGGTACAGTTCTGAAAGCAAATGCTATCGTCTGTATCGTCCATAGACTAAACACATTTTGGTTAGCCATGATGTTGTTTTTGTGGAAGATGTTATTCAGCCTTTACTTTCATGTATGAAGGAGACATCTGTTAGCTTCGAAGACATGTATGGTACTTTGCTGCCTCTTTTTATAGGTGGACAGTCTAGTGCTGGTCCTAACGAGGCAACTTCTCAGCCATTGCAAGTTTCATGTGGTGATGTAGATCATTCCATTTCTGACGCAAATTTGCATGATATTGAGGAGGCAAAAACTATGCTAAAATGGCTAGTGCAAACTTTGCGTGATAGCAAAATATATGCACCTTTGTCATACCATACTCGTTTAGTCTCTCATAGTGCCTCTTTTGCATTAGATTGCTATGCTATGTTTGCATCTAGTCTCTCTGATGAGACTGAACCTGTTTCATTTGATGAAGCACAAATCTCTGAACATTGGATGGCTACAATGCAATATGAATATGATGCTATCATGAAAAATGGTACCTAGTCTTTATGTGACTTGCCTCTTGGCAAGAAGGCCATTAGCAGTAAGTGGGTATACAAGCTGAAGCGTTAACTTGATGGAACAGTTGACAGGTATAAGGCTAGGCTTGTTGCAAAGGGTCATACACAAGAAAGAGGCATTGATTTTGATGAAACCTTTGCACCTACATGCCAAATGACTACTGTTCGTAGCATTTGTGCACTTGCAGCTCATCATGATTGGAATGTACATCAATTGGACATTACAAAAACATTTTTGAATGGTGATTTGCATGAAGAAGAGTATGTTTTTTAGCATCATGGCTTCGTGGAGAAAGGGCATGAAATCAGGTGTGTAGGTTAAAGAAGGCATTAAATGGTTTAAGGCAAGCACCACGTGCTTGGTATGAAAAGATACATGCCTATATGATTGCACATGGTTTTGAGAACAGTCCAACTGAAAGCACCTTATATGTTAAGCATGCTAATGATGTGCTTCTGATCATTGTTGTGTATGTTGATGACATGTTGCTCACTAGTCCTCATGAGAAGCATATTGCTGATCTCAAGGCTGATTTGCATGCCTCATTTGAGATGTCTGATTTGGGGCATTTGCATCATTATTTGAGCATTCAGTTTATGCACGTTGATGGTGCATGGCTTCGTGTCAAACAAAATATATTGACATATTATTGCAGCGTCTTGGCCTTGAAGTCTATAAGTCTATTGCCATTCCTATGGAGACAGGTTTACGATTGAGTCTTCATGATGTTGGAGATGCATTTGATGCTATTCTCTATCAGCAGGCTGTTGGATGCTTGATTTACTTATGCATTACTCGACTAGATATTCAGTTTGTTGTATCACAGATGGGCAGGTTTAAGCATTGCCTAGGTGTCAAGCATTGGCAAGCAGTTAAACGCATATTTTGCTACTTGAGTAGTACTTGGCTACTTGGATTGTTTTATCCCAAGGGGGGATGACTACCACCAGATCTACATGCTTTTTCTTACTTAGATTGGGTTGGTTGCTATGACACTTGTGTGTCCACTAGTGGTTTTTGCTTCATGCTTGGTAGCTCATGCATATTTTGGCTGAGGAAGAAGTAGCATATTGTGGCCACTTCCAATTGTGAGGCTGAGTATAGGGTAGCTTTCATAGTGACTATTGAGTGTGTGTGGCTCAGACACCTTATGGCTCATTTGGGTGTTGTTCAGTCTTCTACCACCACCATCTTCACTGACAGTCAGAGTGCATTGGCAGTTGCGAGGAACCATGTGTTCCATGCTTGCACTAAGCACATTGAGGTGCATTATAATTATGTCAGGGAGAGGTTCTCTGATGGAGAGATCAACTTGGCATATGTGCCCATGCAGGAGAACATTGCATACCTTTTCACGAAGGCTCTACCTAGGGAGAATTTTGAAGCTTTCCGCAAAGCTTTGGGCTTACTTCCTTTTGTGGATTGATTCCACATAGCTTGGGACTTCCTTATACATGAGTGCCAGCTCCTTGTTCACCGCATCACTCCCGAGTCCCAGGGGGATTTGTTGATATATTTAGGTAGTGATGTGTATGAACACACTAGGACCGCTGGGGCACTTTTTTCCCTCTTTAGGAGGTTTTTGCCCCCCCCCGCTTGTATATATGCCTATAGCCCTAACGGGTTACTTATCTTTGTACATTCTAGTGGTAATACATTCAGTATTGTGTGTTGTGCTCCAAGCTTCTTCTTCTTCCTTGTGATGTTCGTGTGCTTCCGCAGACTTCTAACTCCAACAACTCTTTCTCCTATTGGTGCTTGGGAGAAGGGATGTTAAAAATATCTTCACTCATTATAGAAAACTGACTAAGGAGATTAGGGCCTAAATAAGGATGATGATAATCAAAGAAATAGAGGGCATCATGAGCACTAATGTGCTTGACCTCATGTCTAGTCAAAGGGTCCTAGAGCTTTGTGATAGACTAAGGTATGAGTACTACCTCTTAGCTTGTAGTTCTCTTGCCTCTTTAAGGGAACTTTGGGCTTGTAAATTTGAAAACCTCAACAAAAATATGGTTTAGTTGATGAAGAAGAAAAAGGCTAAAGATTTCATTCCTCTTCTTAAGAAGAGCTCAGGTGGACATACTATGAACAACAATGAGAATCTGTAGGAGGCTGATAGCTTCTTTACCAATGTTTTCTCTAGGCCTCCAAGTGGGGGGAAGGACATCTAGAGGGCCAGAGCTCTTATTGCTCTTAAAAGGCAAAAATATACTCCTCAAAGCCTAGCTTCCCTCCTAGACCTACCCCTAACTGTCAGTGAGGTTAGAGAAACCATCAGTGAATTGAAACCTTAGAAATCTCCTGGTTTTGATGGGATCCCTAATGAATTATTCTTAGTTCTCAATGATTTCTTGACCCCCATAATTCTCTTGGTCTCGAAAGAAATTCTGCGAAGAGGTTCTCTCTCTACTTTTATCAATGCTAGAGTTATCAAGTTGATTCACAAGAAAGGACCGAAGGATGACTTAAACAATTGGAGACCTACTTCTTGTCTGACTTCTATCTATAAAATTCTTGCCTCCTCCTTGGCCAAGAGACTCATTTATTTAATGGATCAAATCATCTTACCTAAACAAAAAGGTTTTATTAGAGGCACATTCATTTTAGATGCTATTATTTCAATTTGGGAAGGAGTGGACTTTGCTAAAGAGTCTTTTCAAGATTTTTTCTTCTTTAAAGTTGACTTTGACAAAGCCAACAACAGAATTGAATACAACTTCATCCTCTAGTCTCTTCAAGATATATGTGATGGTAGGAGATTTATCAAATATGTGATAATCTCCATAAATGGTAATTTATCCTATCCCTTTAGACTTTAGAGATCCATCAAACAAGGATGACCCCTAGCTCCCCTTCTTTTTTCTATTACTAGTGATGCCCTAGGATCTCTAGTTAGAGAATGTATGAATAGTGGTGAAATCCAAGGATTAGAGGTCCCAATCTCCCCCTCTCAGCTTGCTTTATGAATGTTTGTTGATGATACTAACATGATTACAAAAGCTAAAGATGATTGTGCTGAAAACGTTTTTAGCTATTTGAGTACTTTCTGCCTTACTAGTGATTCCATTGTCTACCACCAAACGACTACTTTTTACACTTCCATTAAGTCCATCCTCAATATATCTATATAAATAAATGTGAAATGATCCAAGAAGATGTCATTTTTAGATTGCTGGGAATTCCTATGGGGTTTGGTGTCACTTATGATGAGAGATGGGATTGGTTGCTGAATAAGTTTAGGAATGAAATATTTAAGTGGATGTGTTTGCAGCACAACTTGTCTCACAAGATTTTTTTTTTTAAATCATTACATTCTACCCTCTTTGATTTTCTTTTTATCTTGTTGTATGCCTAGTAAAAAGTAGATGTTGCAAGTTGTTGCATTAGCAAGGAGACTTTTTTGGGCTGGTTTAGATGATACTACAAAAATTCCAAAGGTGGCTTGGATCATATTGTTGATATATTTAGGTAGTGATGTGTGTGAACACTCTATGGTTATAATGTTGATTACATGATTTCTCTTACATAATTTCCATTTGTATCCATTGCATGAGTGCATCTCCATTTTGTATCTAGCAGGCACTCCATTTCCATTTTATTTCCATTTTATATTGTCTCTCTTTTGTATTTTGGTACCTTGTCATTTGCTTCTACCAGTGTTTTCATTCTCCTTCAAGGGGAATTATCCCACATATGATGTACTTTGGAGAGTCTCTCCCAACTCTATATAACGATGGCCTCTCCCCCCATTTGTACTTGGTTAGAAGCTTGAGGAGCCTACACCATGCTCTTGGCAAGCTCACTCTAATCTATGTGAGTTTTTTCATTTCATGGTCTACTCATTTTTTACTCTCACACTATTTTTTTTTTGTGAGTACACTCTTCTTTTAATTTTGCTTCCATCCGTGTACTCTCTACATGGTAACAGAGCATTAGGTGGAGGTCTTGTTCATGTGTTTGGTGGTTGTTTTGGTAGTGGTGTTGATAGAGCTTGGTGGTGTGGCTCTCCACTCATTGGGAGAGGTCCTTTTGCCATCATTTTGTGCTCTGTTTGGGTTACATTCTAACCATTTTCCCACCCTCCCACCCTTCTTTTTCAACCATTTTCCTACCCTCCCACCCTTTTCTACTACCCCTTTACCCCTAATTTTTCCCTCCCTCCCATCCTTTCATTTAGTGGTATTTTGCAATTGTTTTAGTGGTCGTTGTCATACCCACTATAATTACATCTCATCAAACCTTCCCATGAATATGTCAATTAACAATGCAAAATATTTGGCTTCAATTTTACATCCATCTTCCTTTATCTCAAAGGAGTGGATTCAAAAATTTGTGCACATAGGATTCCTATTGTACTTTATGCTAAGCTAATCAATCAAATGCTATAGAAGTAGAATGATGTATATTTTGGAGGATTACATAGATATATGCCCATTACTAGAACTGCTTTTCTTTTAGGTTCTTTATCACTCTTATTCATCTACAAACTAGAGCATATATACTAGAATGAAGGAGAAATTTCACATGATGAACAACTTTAGACAACATTTGCAGTAGTGTGGTAATATGAACCTTCAAGGTAATGATTTGGTCTGAAAAATGCACGTACAAGATTCAATGGATAATGTTTCATGTATTGAAAAAAAATTAAGGAAGATATTAGAGGTTTATGTGGATGTTCTTTGTGATTACTATGAAAGATATAAAAAACCATGAAATATAAAACCCTAAAAAGTCACATCTTTGTACATTCACTTGGTAACACATTCAATATTATGTGTTGTGCCCCAAGCTTCTTCTTCTTCTTCCTTGTGCTATTTGGGTGCTTCTAGAGACCTCAAACTCCAACAATTGGTATCAAAGAAGGTTGTTGCTTCATCTAGGGTGTCTTCAACACATCTCCGGTCATAGTCTCAAAATCACATGAAATTTGGTGAGCATACTCAAGGCGATAAGGCTTTCAAAGCAACTTCACTGTGTGGCATCATAATTTTGATCTAAGCTCATTTTGGCCTCTAAGGCAATTTCGTCCTTTTGTGCCAAACATATATACAAGTTTTGGTTCACCAGTACAAGCACCTTGTTTGCTATAGGTCTAATAAAGCTTGAAAGGGTGGTTCTGCTCACCTTTTCGAGATACAATCATTTTTCTACATCAGGATATTTTAAACAGTGGCTATGGCTAAAAGAAATGATGTATTCTGTGTGTTGGTTGTTGAGGATAGATTGGATATCACTAATTACCCATTGTGGGCATATATGATGAGTCATGTATTGGTAGCAAAAGGACTGTGGAATATTATGTAAGGTGTTGAAAAATAACCTACGACACCTACAAATATAAATATTGAAGGTGATGCAAATGACATTAAACATGATGATCTTGAAATTCTTATTTGTGTTGCAGTTCTTGGTGCACCGAAACTTTTTTGTGATGGCAGAGATTCTCACATACATGGATTGATAACTTTGTCTATCAAACGTGCCATTATCCCTCACATTTTCTCTTGCAAAATAGCAAAAGATACTTGGGAGACACTTATCACTTTATACTAAGCAAGAAATAAGGCTTGTGTTGCTTACCCTTGAAAATAGTTAGAGGGTGAGCATATGAGTGAAGGAGATTCTATAAATAATTTTTTGACAAGATCAAAGATTTGAAGGAGTAGTTGATTTTTTGTTGATTAAGTCTTTCCACATAGTTCACTTGTATAAACTCTTCTTAATGGACTTCTAGATTCATATCATGTTTTTTCTTCTACTCTTTGATTGATGATGAAAGGCAATCCAAATGCCTCAACATTTGAGGAGTTATTCTTTGTTTTATTGGCAGAAGATCAGTCTAGGTAGAACAGGTCCATTATGCATGTTGCAGATCAAGCTTTCTTAGCTAGCCAAAAGGGCAAAGGTAAATGGAGCTTAACTACTAGTAAGCAAAAATCTGCTAATGTTGAACATTTGAAATAAGAAGGCAAAGATGAGAAGAAAATAGAAATGAAAAAATGGTTTTGAAAATATTGTAAAGGAAATGATCATGTCATAAAGATTTGTCCAAAAATGGATGCAAATGAGGCAAAGAAGAAAGAGGTTAGACTGGTTGTTGCAGAGGCCTCTACACTTAAAACAGAGTTTGGTAGGCTTATGTAGAATGAAGAATGGTTGTTCACTATTGTTTGTAGCTATGAAACAACTTCTTATGAGAAGTATATGTCTACAGTAGACCCATATGTTTGGTACTTTGATAGTGGGGCTACCAATCATATTACCTTGTAGCGAGCACTACAATCTATCACTCCATATAAGGCTTGGCATGGTCACAAGCCATCTGCTACTCATCTCTATGTCCTTGGTTTTTCCATATGCATTAGTGCCTAAACAAAAAAGCGAGAAATTAGATGATGAAGCAATGAAATGTATATTTATTGGGTACAGTTCTAAAAGTAAAGGCTATGCTTTGTATCATCCATAGATTGAATGCATTTTGGTTAGCCATGATGTTATTTTTTTGGAAGATGCAACTTAGCGATTACTTTCATGTACTAAGGAGACTTATTTAGCTCTAGAGATGTGTATGGCACTTTGTTGCCTCTTTTTATAGGTGGATAGTCCAATCTTGGTGCGAATTTTTGAGATATCAAGCTCAAGAGATCAAGGATGACACATATCACTTTTCATTTCTTTGACATGTGTAGTGGTTATGCAGATACATGTCAGGGATACTTCATTGAGCTCTACTAGATTTATCTACCAAGAGTGATGGCACATTCTTTTCTTACGAGCTCACTCATTCACGGACATTAGGTTTTTCCTTATGTACTTTTGTTTATACATTTTACTCGTTGTATTGTTTTATGAGGTCATTCTTGTATATTGTCTTTATGTAATAGAAGAAGAAGAAGAAGAAGATCATTCTCCCTTGCCTCAATCTATGTGTGCTCCTCTCTTAGTGTGTTAGAGTGTGTGAGAGCTCTCTTCCTTATGCCCTTTCTCTTGACATGGTATTAGAGCCAATGTGGCTATAGAGAGCTCATGGAGAAGGCTAACAGTGAAGAGTATGGGAGAAGGCATGGAGAATGTGCATTTCACAAATGATCTGAGATTGCTACAAAATTTGGTGTGAAGGTATAAGGTGTCAAAATATTTTCGCAAGTTATCCCTTTGGGATCACTTTTTTTGCTCATATTTCGGTTTCGGATCCATCTCAACCTTCGTTTCGAGCATGCAACATGGGGCCCATGGAAAAAATAGGTTAGTTTGCAAAACTATAACTTGCATTCTATTTGCAAACACTCAAATATTCTAGATCGAGACTTTCAAGAGATTTCATGTACTGTTGATACATGAAAACTATGTTTTTCTTAGATCAAATTGTCACATTACAATGTGACAATGTTCGAGTAGAGGTACTATGTTAGTAGCAGCCAAGGCACCCAAGGACCCACAAGACAAGGAAGCCAAAGAAGAGAGTCACAGCAAGGAACAAGCAGGCAAATCAGTCAACACAGATATGGCAGATAGGCCCTGTAATTTTTCCATGAAACAGTATTTCCCAAATAGTGATCTTAGTCACTTCACATTATTGTAATTACCATTTTTTTATTATTCCTACTGCATTTTGTGCAAGCTGAGGAGTCCTCAAGCTTGAGGAGTATTATTAGTATTTATGTACCAATTTTCATAAATTTGTGAGCTCGTTTGAGCCTCCAAATTAGCCTAGGAACCTAATTTTTAACTAGGCCGGACACTAGGTCTGGACAGGACCAAAGCTAGTCAAAAACTATAAAAAGAGCTAGAGAGCTCATTTTTGAGGTTAGCTTGTTGTAGATTTGATTGTATGAGACTTTTTGAGTAATCTAAAGAACTCCATTGTTTCTCTCTATGTCTTGCCTTGTGTGCGCGTGTGTGTGTATGTGTGTGCATGTTTGTGTGATTCTCACTCACACACTTGTGCCATCACTTGTTCGAGGTCTTCATACCATCCTCACATCTTCCAGGATTGACATTAAAGGAGGTGCTACTCATCATTGAGCTACACCAAATTTTGGCACCGTTGTCGGGGATCGAGCTTCGAGGAGAAGCGTGTGATGGTAAGACGTAGAGTTGAGACGTTGGAGTTATATGTATTTTCTTCACTTTTATCTATTTTCCCTTGTTTTCTTCACCCTCTTCATCACCATCATCATCATCACCATCTCCCACCTCCATCTCCATCATAACAACATTTTCAGTTTTTTGGTCATATCACCCTTCCCATACCATTTCCCCTCATTTCACTTGTGTGAGAGAGTGAGAGAGCATTTACGTGCTTGTGCTTTTGTGTGGTTTTTAAGATTCTCTACAAGAATCAGCATCCCCAGCAGCTGCACCAGCTTCAGCAGGTACAAATTTTTTACTGTGCAAGTCTCGAGGCGTTGACCTCTGTCAATCGCGACCGACAAAAAAATTGTTCAAATTGCTAAACTAAGTGCATAAATGTGATGTGTAGGCCTAGAGCATCTTAAATGTGTGTTTAAAATTTTAATATGCCTCAATTTTCTATCAATTGTGATTGACACGTCAATCGCGACTGACAAACGACGATGGACACTTGCCGATGGACTTGTCAATCACGACCGACACGTCAATCCCGATCGACAGGGTCAACGATCGACTTACCACAACGGACAGAATTTATGCATGCCATGTGTCAATCGCGATCGACCCATCAAGCGCGACTGAGAGCCCCAATGGACCTGTCAATCGCGATCGACAAAGTGAACAATTGTTTGACCACGACTGATTGAAATTTCGGGCCACCTGTCAATCGCGATTGACCCATCAATCGTGACTGACAACCACGATGGACCTACGTATGTGCATTGACATTGAGGATAACCTAGTGGAGAAATTAGAGCTTTCAAAAATCTATAGAGATTTAGATAGCTCTACTAGCCTCAATTCAAATCCATCCACATCGATTGAGGAGCTTGCAGAGAAGGTAGCTCAAAAACTAGGAGTCTCAAGCAAACAAATACCAAGGTTTGCCCTAGTGAGAAGATGCTATACTTGTGGAGGTGACCATATGGCGAATATATGTCCCATTATGGCTCAACCCCAAGTGAATCCTAGTAGTCCGTACTGCACCATAGAACGGAGATACACTAATCACATCACACAAGATTGCCCATACGATAAGCAAGCGGTTAGGCAAACCTACACTCAGCCATACCCTCAACAAGGAAGATATCAAAACCAGTATCCACCAAAGCAATATGGCAGACCCCAACAGCCCTATCAGCAACCCTACCAAACCTAGCAAAGGCCTCAACCTGTGTTAGCGCAATAACCCCTTGCTCCAGCTAATGTGATTCTAGTGAAGTGCGCAGCTACAGAAGAGAATCTGACTAGAGCCATAGTGCCAGTAACTTCATTACTCTCAGAGAGTGACCCGAGTGATCATAGTTTCAACTCTACTCACATTGATAGCCTCCAGGCATACTACATGCATTCACCTGAACATAGTGAGTCCTACTATTGTGACAAACCGAGTGAACCTAGTTGGGATCCAGAGTATGCAAATATCATGTACACAAATCCCAACCCTAGAACTCAACCTAGGCAAGTAAGACCCCCATTTCCTAGAGGACCGTGCTATCGATGTCAGGGAGATCCCCTCATTTGTGATTGCCCTATGCCTGCACCTACACAACCCCTATCTGTGACAATTCAAGGTTTTTGTCCCGCTTGTGGGAAAGAGCATCTCTTGCGAGACTGTCCTAAGAAACCCAATAACATGCCGAAAATCACTCCTATCAAGGTTATTAGGTTAGTGCTAGACTCTACAGGCAATGTGACTTCTACTGCGCCAGTGCAAGTGGTCATCAGAGCTCAGGCATTGCAGCAAAACCAAGGTTTAGGCCAAGAAAATAGTGTCGAGGTTAGTGAAACTGAGAGCATAACCAAGAAAAAGACGAGAGCCTAGAAATATAGTCAGGAAAGGATGAAAAGACAATGGTCTAAGAAGATGAGCGAATTAGAAGAGAGCATAAGAGAAACAAAAGCCAGAATTGTTGAACTCACCTCTCAAACACACTCTCACATACCACCACCACCTTCATCCCTACCACCTTCCAACCCAAAGCACACAATTCCACCACCCCCTAGAGTAGGGTTAGTATTGGCTGACCCCACTCCTGAAGACATGGACATGATTTTGAAGGCATATCAGGCCAAAATCCAAGAAGGGCCAAACGTGATAGATCATGAAAAATGTTACCCTAGAGCTGGTTTAGAGATAAAGAGAACCAAGCTTTGTGCTAAAATGGTAGCATTGGCTCAGACCATGTTTGAACCCAGCCACCTTTTCAACTACTCTTGCTCAGCTAAGGCATAGTTGCATTTTGATGGACTATTAGAGAAGTTAGAGAGCATAATTGCAAGAACTTCCAAGGAAGGAAACTCCCAAGGAAGAGATGAGGCAAATAAAAGAATAAGCATTCCCCCCTAGAAAGATTATGTGCCTAATTCCACTGAACCAGACACCTCTTCTTCTATGAATAGGTATTCACCAGAATTCCTACGAGAGATTCAAAAAGAGAAATGGGCTAAAGAGAGTGAATGCCCTCCTCCCATTGAACTTGTGGATGATGTGCATGATCAATTCCCACAAGACATTCCTTCTATTTATGGAGAACAGGAGAGTACCCAATCTCATGAGAAATTAGACTTTGAGTCTAATTCCTTACAGGAACTACCCCATTTCACATGCCCATGGGAAACTAAGTCTACTTGTATGAGAGCACCCACAGTCATGGTAAGAAACGAAGACTCCGTCATTCCTAGGAACATAGAGGTAGTGAAGAACACTAAAGTGCAGTGCAACCTCACTTTAGAAGAGCTACTCAAGGTTAGGCCCGAACTATGGAAACATGTAGCCAATCAAGTGCTAGAAGTAGCAAAACCTCGTTCCTAGGTAGGATCTCATCGCACAGTGCTAGAAATACCCTTGGAAAAGATAGGAGACATGAGTGAGGGAGAAGGAAACACCTATCTTCCCATTACCCATCAAGGAGACACAACCAAGGCAATTTTGGATTCAAGTGCAGGAGTTGCAATTGCTACCACTTCCCTATGGAAGCATTGGGGCAAGCCAACACTCAGGCCAACGAGAATGAAATTGCAGATGGCTGATGGTCACATTGAAAGACCCTTAGGACTGTTAGAAAGAATAACTCTCACTACATGTGGTGTGGAGTTTGAGCATACTTTTGCTATATGTGACTTTAGCAAAAATCATGCCTATGAGATGATTCTCGGAAGACCATTTATGCGACAATTGCAAGTGGTACGGATTGGGGAACCAATTCTTTGTATTTGCAACACTTAGGTGTCACGATCAAAGTTAATCTCAAGGATTACTCTCATCGAGATGTCCCTCCCATCCAATGGAATCCCATCCATAGAGCCAAGGATGATATGGAGTCAGTGCATTCCATAGGATCAGGATCCTCATGGATGCATGAAGACACACACTTATGGATGTGTAAAGTAGCAGTAGAGGAAGAGAAAAGAGAAAAAGCAAGAGAGGTAGGTGCAAAACAAACCCATAGATCAATTCAAGACCCAGCCTATGCACATGTAGTATTTCCTGATGAAGAATTTGAACCTCATGGTTGGGCGGAGATTTTAGCAACAATGGATGTAGCCATCAATGAAGAACAATGGACACCCCACTGTGATGAGGATGGCTATGACATTTCAGTCTTCTCAAAAGAGCCAATCATGGGTGATTCGGTTCCGGAAGAATCTGAACCTAGCACTGATGCATTCGAGGATACAAGTGACTCCGATCTAGAGTCAATTATTATGGACCCGCCTTTTGCATCAAATGAAGAATACCTCTATGAGGTAGAAGCTCACCCTTAGAGACATGAAGAGATTACCAACAATGTGAGGTTAACCACACAAGTGACCACCAAGAGTGAAGGCAAGAAAAGGAAGAAGAGAGAAGTCACACCAAAAGAGGAAGCATCTTTGTTTCAGGTCCCCGAAAATTTTAAGAGATATGAGATGGAAGACAGGAGAGTCAAGATAAGAATGCCTAAACGTGATGCCCAAGCAGGAGAGGCCTATGATAACAAAGAAACCACCAAGAAAATAGTAGTATCCTTGGAAGAAGGAGAAGAAAGATGCACCTACATAGGACATGACCTGATGGAAGAAGAAGAGCAAGAGTTGATAGCTTTGCTAAGGGAGTACAGAGATGTATTCGCTTGGAGCTACAAGGACTTGAAAGGTGTAGACCCTGACATATGCTCACACACTATCCCCATGACCTCAGATGCCAAACCCTCTAAACAAAATTCATACACATATAATGACAATTATGCTGCCAAGATCAAAGAAGAGATAGATCGCTTGGTTGAAGCTAGATTCATCTATGAAATTGAGCACACTGAGTGGGTATCTCCCATTGTAGTGGTGCCCAAGAAAAATGGAAAGTTACGTGTGTGCATTAACTTGAAGAAGGTTAATGTAGCCACTATTCGAGATAACTATCCGCTTCCTATCACTGAACATCTCTTAGAAAGAGTAGCAAGCAAGGAAGTGTACAGCTTCCTTGATGGATTTTCTGGCTACAATCAGGTAGTCGTTGCTCTAGACGATCAGCATAAGATGGCTTTTGCCACAGAGTGGGGCATATTTGCTTTTCGAGTAATGCCATTTGGTCTCACCAATGCACCAGCCACTTTTCAGAGGCTGATGTGCCATGTGTTTAAGGAATTCCTGAGAAAGAATTTAGAAGTCTATGTTGATGGCCTCTTGGAACGCGTCCGAAGAATGAAATCGAGGAGACAGGGTAGAGATCAGCCTAGGACAGATGCCTATGCAGATTGAGGATATCATATGGCTATGTGCGAAGTCTCAGGTGTAAGTTCCAATAGAATAATTGACCGACGTCCTTTTGTAACCTTAGAGATAGGACAAGGAAATAGTACAAGAATCATACGAGCCTTGATTGATTCAGGTGTAGCCACTAGTGCTGTTAAACTTTCTTACTGTTGAGAATTGAACTTAAATGTCAATCCTATAGAAGCATACCTCATAGGATTGGGAGGTGTGGAAACCCCTTGCATGGGCAAGGTGGAACTTCCCCTCTACATCCAAGATGTTCTTATGAAAGTTAAGGTGCTAGTGTGTCAAGATGAGGACCTCACTGAGCCTCTTGTCTTGGGTCAAGACTAGATCAATGATCATGCAATCAACCTAAACCTAAGAAGTGGACTTCTTCAGGTCTGGGTAAATCAAAACCGCATTGCACTTGAATTAGAAAATGAAGCACTCAAGGAACTAGGAAAGGCACAAACTCCTCATCCTTCCAGGATTACACATGAAGATGACGATGCTATTCTTGTCCAAAACTATGTGATGCAGAGGGATGATTGTCTCCACAAAGAAGTCAAGGATACGATGGAACTCCCTTCTTTTCCAAAGGCCATAGGGATACGGCAACCAAAGGTGGATCAAATGCAGAAGAAGTAGATGACCTATGCTTGAAGCCAAAAGAAAGTACAAAGCCCAGTGCCTCAGCCACCAAAACAAGTGTGGGTGCGGAAAGGCGACCAACCTGTTGCGGTCCAGTCACAACCACTGGCTCAAATTCATATTAGTGATCAAGGACAGGACACTAATAAGAAGTCTTTCAAAAATTCTTCTATGAAAGTGAAGTCTATCTGGGTACCCAAGAAGTCGATGAAGGCTGACCCACAATCAAGACAAATTTGGGTGCCTAAGGCTTGCTTGAGGGCTCAAGTAGCCACACATAAACCACACCATGTATGGCATGATTCACTCACTCAAACAGTTGAGATCAACTCTTATTCGACACGCACAAACACATATTCATCCCTGAGCCCGAGCAGAAGCACTTGTAAATGGGTATCTAAAAAGCCTCCCATGGCCCACCAACGGTCATATTGTAAAACCATGCATTTCATTTGGTGACCGAAAACTTGTAATAAACCCCCTGACCCCAAATTTGTAAATTCACCTCCATGTACTAACTGCATCATCCTCACCCCACATCATTGCACTTAGCTCATAGAACTATTCGTCGCTAACGACACACACAATCATCGAGCACCAACTGACCCACTAACTGTTGGGGATGTAAGGATCATGTGACCTTACCCCCATATTCATATATATACATCATATATAGAGCATTGCCTCAAGAGAGATCATTATGTGGGTTTCGAGGCTCCCACGCATGTCCGCGCGTCGTTCCTCTCTTCTCTCTCCCTCCATCTCCTCCTTCCTCCTCTTGTTTTGCACACCAAAGCCCTTCATTGTTATCAGAGCATGCTGAAGGCTGGTGTGCAAGAAGCTTCAATGGAAGCTTAGGTGAGAAGAGGTAGAAGTGCAGGTCGGCATCTCTTGATAGCTATTGAGTATTTCGGTCATAACTCGAGCTGCGAAGCTCGGATTGATGCGTTTTAAAGTTCTGTGCGTAGCTAACACAGAGAGCTACAACTTCACAGAAGGGCACAGAACCTGGTTCGGACTTCTGAAGTGCTGAAAATTCGAAAAACGCAGAGAATTGTAGAAGGCGAATCTACATTGAGTAAGATAGCAGGTCGGTTTTTTGGTCATAACTTGAGTTCTGCAGCTCGGAATGCGATTATTCAACTTGCTACTCGTATCTTGAAAAGATAGCTACAACTTTGTAGAAGAACTCAGATTCAGATTCTCAGTGCAAGATCACCGAAACTGCAAAATACAGAGTAGTAGTGTTCTAGGTGATAGTGAAATTAACAGCAGGTGCTTGTTTTATGCATATCTTGAGCTACGCACATCCGATTGACGTGTTCTTTATCTCGTTACGTAGCCAAGAGTCAGATCTTGAAGTTTGCTGAAGAAGAAAAGTTCAGATTCAGAGGCTATCACCTCTGAAACAGCAAAATACAGAGCAGCACATTTATGTTATAACAACCCTAATTGCACTTAGAGGTTGAATTTGTTTTGGAACTTCTTCAAGAGAGAATTTTGGTGTGCAAGCTCTTATTTTTAGAGCTTCAAGGCATTGTACATGTATGATCACTATGGTAGCTCCTCCATATGAGAGTAGAGCATGATCTTGTCATGTGTTTGGCATGTAAGATGACATTGTGGTATACTCTTCTTTGAGGTTTATGTCATCATGAGTTTGATCATGGATGTATAGTGGCATTGTGGTCTATATCTTGCTTATGCCACTTGGTTATGGATTTAGTTATCGGTTGCACACAATTCTTTGAGAGTTGATTGTGGATCTTGGTTGGTACTTGTATCTTCGTTTTCTTTGCAGGTACATGATCTAGATTGGAGCCTCAGTTACACGTTTGTTTGTCACCGTTATTAGCATTTGGTCATTGGTTGATATGTATTTGCCAGTGTGATTCTTGGCATATATGGATGGTGATTCCCACATGGTTATTTTGGTTCTAGAGTCCATTTTACAAAGGAGATGCTGCCGAAATTTCACCGGATTTTATGCTAGAAAGGAGCTCTAGTGGATCTTGAAGCTTGTGTGGTAGCTTTGGATCATTGTTTATCTCCATTCATTTGGACTTGGTCACAGGTTATTTGTGATAGGTTGGATCATCTTGCAGGATTCATTCTTGAGTGGAGGTGCATCACCATTGTATTGGTGTGTATTGCCATTAGTTTTTGGCAAGGCGGGGGGAAAAAACCTCCTAAATAGGCGTATATACAAGGCGGGGGGAAAAAACCTCCTAAAGAGGGAAAAAAGTGCCCCGGCGGTCCTAGAGTGTTCACACACATCACTACCTAAATATATCAACAAATCCCCCCTGGGAGTGATGCGGTGAACAAGGAGCTAGCACTCATGTATAAGGAAGTGCCAAGCTATGTGGAAATCACTCCACAAAAGGAAGTAAGCCCAAAGCTTTGCGGAAAGCTTCAAACTTCTCCCTAGGCAGAGCCTTCGTGAAAAGGTCTGCAATGTTCTCCTGCGTGGGCACATATGCCAAGCTGATCTCCCCAGCAGAGAACCTCTCCCTGACATAGTGATAATGCACCTCAATGTGCTTAGTGCGAGCATGGAACACAGGGTTCCTCGCAACTGCCAATGCGCTCTGACTGTCAGTGAAGATGGTGGTGGCAGAAGACTGGCCAACACCCAAATCAGCCATAAGGCGTCTAAGCCACACACACACTCAATAGTCGCTGTGAAAGCTGCCCTATACTCAGCCTCACAATTGGAAGTGGCCACAGTAGGCTGCTTCTTGCTCAACCAAGATATACATGAGCTACCAAGCATGAAGCAAAAACCACTGGTGGACACACGAGTGTCATAGCAACCAGCCCAATCTGAGTCAGAAAAAGCATGCAAATCTGGCGGTAGTGATCCCCCCTTGGGATAAAACATCCCAAGTAGCCGAGTACCACTCAAGTAGCGAAAGATGCGCTTAACCACTTTCCAATGCGTGACTCCTGGGCAATGCATAAACCTGCTCATATGTGAGACAACAAACTGAATATCTGGCCGAGTAATGCATAAGTAAATCAAGCATCCAACAGCCTGCTGATAGAGAACAACATCAAATGCATCTCCAGCATCATGAAGACTCAATCGTAAACCTGTCTCCATAGGAGTGGCAATAGGCTTACAGTCTTCAAGGCCAAAACGCTGCAATAATGTGTCAATATATTTCGTTTGACACAAAGCCATTCCACCATCAACGTGCATAAACTGAATGCCCAAATAGTGATGCAAATGCCCCAAATCAGACATTTCAAATGAGGCATGCAAATCAGCCTTAAAATCAGCAATATGTGTCTCAATAGGACCAGTGAGCAGCATGTCATCAACATAGACAACAACGATCAGAAGCACATCATTAGCACGTTTAACATATAAGGTGCTTTCAGTTGGACTGTTCTCAAAACCATGTGCAATCAGATAGGCATGTATCTTCTCATACCAAGCACGGGGTGCTTGCTTTAAACCATATAATGCCTTCTTTAACCTGCAAACCTGGTTTTCATGCCCTTTCTGCACAAAGCCACGGGGCTGAAAAACATACACTTCTTCATGCAAGTCACCATTCAGAAATGCTGTTTTAATGTCCAACTGATGTACATTCCAACCATGATGGGCTGCAAGTGCACAAATGCTCCGAACAGTAGTCATACATCAAAATCAATGCCTCTTTCCTGTGCATAACCCTTTGCAACAAGCCTAGCCTTATACCTGTCAACTGTACCATCAGGTTTACGCTTCAGCTTGTATACCCACTTAGTGCCAATGGCCTTCTTGCCAGGAGGCAAGTCACATAAAGACCATGTACCATTCTTCATTATAGCATCATATTCAAATTGCATAGCAGCCATCCAATTTTCTGAATTTTGTGCTTCATGAAAAGAAACAGGCTCATTCTCATCACAGAGACTAGATGCAGCCATAGCATAGCAATCTGATACAAAGGAGGCACTATGAGAGCCTGAACGAGTACGATATGACAAAGGTGCATCTAATTTGCTGTCACGCAAAGTCTGCACCAGCCATTTTGGCATAGTTTTTGCCTGCTCAATATCAGCTCTCTCATCAACAAGTGCATCATGTAAATCTGCATCAGAAATGGAATGATCTGCATCATCATATGAAACCTGCAAAGGCTGAGAAGTTGCCTCATTAGGACCAGCACTAGCCTGTCCACCTGTAAAAAGAGGCATCAAAGTATCATACATGTCTTTGGAGCTAACAGATGTCTCCTTAGTACATGAAAGAAATGGTTGAATAACATCTTCCACAAAGACAACATCACGGCTAACCAGAATGCGTTTAGTCTGTGGATGATACAAACGATAGCCTTTACTTTCAGAACTGTACCCAACAAAAATACATTTTACTGCCTTATCATCCAATTTTATGCGATGTTGTTCAGGCACTAATGCATATGCCAAACAACCAAAAACACGCAGATGAGCAACAGATGGCTTGCGGTCATGCCAAGCCTCATATGGAGTGATAGACTGCAACGCTTTAGTGGGACACCTGTTCAGTACATATGCTGCACACATGACAGCCTCAAGCCAAAAACTATGTGGTAAAGCCTGACTTTTGACCATGCACCTCGCCATCTCCATGAGTGACCTGTTCTTTCGTTCAGCAACTCCATTCTGTTGAGGTGTATACAGCACTGTACACTGGTGTTTTATCCCACGTTCAGCCAGAAATGCATTAAAATCTGAAGACATATATTCCCCCCCTCGATCAGAACGGAGGGTGCCCATTTTACATGCTGACAGATTTTCAGCCAAAACCAAAAACTGTTTGAAGCACATGAACACTTCGGACTTTGTTTTGAGTGGATATACCCATGCATGCCTGGAAAAATCATCAATGAAAGTCACAAAGTAAAGGTAATTTCCAAAAGAGGGTGTCTGCATAGGACCACAGACATCACTATGTACAAGCTGCAATTTCTGCATAGCCCGAACTGAACCATCTTTTGGAAAGGAAGAACGCTGCATTTTGCCCAAAATACAGCCTTCACAAACATGTTTTCCAGGTGCCTCAAGTTTGGGCAAAGAGGACACCATTTCAGATTTCTGCAGGCGTAACAAACTAGCAAAATTCAGATGACCAAAGCGTGCATGCCAAAGCTTTGCATCTGACATAGCCTGAGAATCATGAACTGCACATGCCGAATCATTCACAGATCTTTCATAGTCTATGAGCTTATACAGCCCACGACATAAAATGCCAGAAGCAATAATCACATCGCCATTTGAGAGATCATGGACTGTACACCTGTCATCAACAAATTTCACAACCAAGCCAATCTTGGCTAATGCAGAAACTGATAACAGGTTCTTTTTGATCCCTGGCACAAATAAAGCATCTGACAAAGTGAAAGAACTACCATCAGCAGTAGTCAGAATGATCTTACCAACTCCCATAACAGGATAAGAGGAGTTATTGGCGCATGTGACAGTATTCCCTGTAGGGGCAGGCTCGAGTGAAGAGAAGAAGCTGCACTGCGAGGTAATATGTTTGGTCGCCCACCTGTCAAAGTACCAAACATCTGAGTCTACTGCAGACATGCACTGGTCATGAGAAGATGGGTCAAAACTGCAGACAGTAGTAAACGCCCATTCTTCTTCCTGCACAAGATTTGCAGACTCTATTTTTGGTGTAGAGGCCTCTGCAACAACCATTCCAGCCTCTTTCTTCTTTGCCTCTTTAGCAGCCAGTTTTGGACAGTTCTTTATAATATGATCATTTCCTTTACAATACTTACAGAACAATTTCTGCTTTTCTGATTTCTTCTCATCTTTATCCTGGTTCTTCGATTGTGCAGCATTTGTAGATTTCTGCTTACTAGTAGAAGAGCTCCATTTTCCTTTGCCCTTCTGACTAGCCAGGAAAGCTTGATCTGCAACACGCATAATGGATCTGTTCTGCCTGAACTGATCTTCCTGCAATAGAACAGAGACTAATTCCTCAAATGACAAGGCATTCGGATTGCCTTTCATCATCAACCCAAGAGTAGAGGCAAAACTCTGATATGAATCAGGAAGACCATTCAGAACGGTCTGCACAAGTGAGCTATCTAGTATAACCTCATCAGTAGAAATCAATTGTTCCTTCAGGTCTTTGATCTTTGTAAGAAAACTGTCCATAGAATCACCTTCATTCATGTGCTCACTCTCCAACTGTTTTCGGAGGTAAGCATCACGAGCCTCATTCCTAGCTTGGTACAAAGTGGTAAGTGTATCCCAAGCATCCTTTGCTGTTCTACAAGAGCGAATGTGAGGAATGATGGCACGTTTGACAGACAAAGCTATCAATGCATATGCCTGGGCATCTCTGCCATCCCAACGAATCTGCTCTGTAGTAGGTGCAACAAAAATAGCAGCACGAGGAATCTACGGAATATCATCTTCGACACCATCTTCATCAGCTCCAACACCTGTATTTGCAGTACCTGTCGTTACAGGTGTAACAGGACGTCTTTCAATACCCTGCACAATGTTCCACAATCCTTTTGCAACCAGTACATGTCGCATCATATAAGCCCATAATGGGTAGTTGGTACCATCCAACTTATCCTCAACGGCCAACATACGGAATACATCACTGCTTTCAGCCATGGCCGGTGACTAAAATACCTTGATACAGAAAATTGACTGTATCTCAAAAAGTTGAACGAAACTGCCCAGACGAGTTCTGCTAGACCTATAGCAGACTTCGAGACGCTTAAACTGGCGAACAGAAACTGGTATATACCTTTGGCACAAAAGAACGAAATAGCCTACACAAGCGCTGCGATAGTGCGTTCGGAGGCCGAAACGAGCTCAGATCGCGATTTCGGCACCACAGAACGAAGCTGTTTTGATCTCGGAAACACCCTGAGTATGCTCACCAAATTTCGTGCGAATCTGAGACTGCAAACGGAGGAGTGTCGACGGCGCCCTAGAAGAAGCGACGACCTGCTCTGATACCAATTGTTGGAGTTAGACGTCTGCGGAGCACGCGAACAGCACAAGGAAGAAGAAGAAGCTTGGAGCACAACACACAAGACTGAATGTATTACTAGAGAAGGTACAAAAGATAAGTAGCCCATTAGGGCAATAGGCGTATATACAAGCCGGGGGAAAAAAACCTCCTAAAGAGGGAAAAAAGTGCCCCGGCGGTCCTAGAGTGTTCACACACATCACTACCTAAATATATCAACAGTATATGCATGCATGTTTGTGTTGGATGATACATGAGCCTTTTTCCACATATTGTCACAGCTTGTGCATTCCATCAAATACCAGTGGGACATGTTTACAACAATGGAGATGGCCTTAGAAATTAATGATATTCTCTGCAATAGTATGCCTTATGGCATTTGAAAGTGAGGAGTGATGCCAGGGCCTATATGTATATGTCTTATATAGTCATAAAAAATTTATCATATGAAATGTCGAAGTAAAATTTTAGCTTTCATATGATATCTTTTTGCGCTATTCATGTATAGGCATTAATGACATTTAAGGCCTAAAATTGTCGACTCTTTTCCTATAAAAAAAACGTAAAATAAATTAACCTCTCAACTGAGAAGGTTTTATATGCATTCCTAAGAGAGTGCCTAATGCTTCTCAAATTCCAAAATCCCTAGTTATAAATTCTGGTTTATTTTGTTTTCGGCTAGTACTAGTTAATAAATTACTAGTTAGACATTTGGTTATAAGCCACCAATGATCATGCAATGCTCAAACTCTAGGAATAGGCTCGTATCCTCCATGTGCAAAATTATATCCTAAATTTTAATCCCCATTATCCTGTGCATATAGCCTTGTCGCTATTAATGGATGCACGTGAGACACATGCAAGATCATAATACAGATGAATCTTAGGCCTTGCATGCATAAAATATGGACCATACAATATATCTTAGGATGAATCTACTTCATAGTTAGAGAACCTCTCCTTGGATGTGCAATGTGCATTATGTAACTACTATCCACTAATAGGCCATGGTATGTCAGATTGCACAACACCTTTTCATTGATGAGCAATCATTGATAGCCATTTGAACATGTCTATTCATATTGCATGGAGTCATCAAGTATGGAAAATGGCACATCATGTCACTATTAGTAACTATTTAGTATGCGCCTACATCCTCTCATCATTGAGCAATCATTAATAGCCATTTCAAGATGTTTATTCACATTGCATGGAGACCTATACCCTCAAGACCTCGATATGGAAAATGCTCAAAAAATATCGATGCCATGTGGGAAACAAAAAATGAGTTTATCGTTTTTTGATAAGAAGTTTTTTGCTCTAGGATAGAGTGCACACATTTGATGTTAGTGTGAAGAGTAGTAGGATGCATCTTAGAGAGATGTCTGAGTTCAATAGGACTGCAAAGAAGCTTAAATCCATTTGGAATGAGCAGCTCTTGTACTTGGAAAGGGACATTCTATAGAAGTGTACATGATGCCTTGTGAAATCAAAGTAGAGAAATGTAACAAAGCTAGATATATAATTCACATTTATGCATCAAAAGAAGGAATACTTTGATATCCGAATCAATTATCTCTTACAAGGAACATGCCTAAGATAAGAGGATGAGGGTCTCAATATTGACGTCATCTCTAGTTTTAAGTACAAGAGTAGAGCTATAAGCAAATTTTTATATAAGAAGTAGCAAAGCAATGATTTGGAGAAGAAGAGAAGTTTTCTCCATATAGTGCAACCGAGACAAAAAACAATGAAAGGAGCAATAAAGGAGTCTGTGCTAGGTGGCTTCAAATTTTTGTGTGATGTGTGCCAATGGGATGTGAGAACTCCACCAAACTTATGCTTCATTCTACTAGAAGAAAGCATAGAAGTATGCTATAAGTCCATAAAGAATAGGGGTTGGATTTGCCACCAACTTTGTTGCAAGAAAAAATATATGTAATTTCTAGAAAGAAAAAGAAAAGCACAAGTGAAAAGGATGGTGGCTTGAACACCAAGTTTTTTTTTCAAAACAAATGTTTTATATAATGATATATTCATAAGATTTTTCTTTTTTTCTAATGGAGGAACATTTATTCAATACATCTATACATGATTTTTTAAATTACCTATATTTGTGATGTTGGAGTATTAACACTTATAGGGTCTTGATTTTTGCCATCTCATGGTTTTAATTTTTGTGCTTTCACAAAACTATAGAGATGCTATTATCACCTAGATCCTCTTCATGGATGCTTTTCAAGAACCTCTAGGTCTACATGATCTATGCTAATATCTTTTGTGTGTATATACACACACACACACATACACATACATACATTTATATAAATAAATATATACATACACACATAAATTCACACACACATACATACATTCATATATATATATATATATATATATATATATATATATATATATATATATATATATATATATATATATATATATATATATATATATATATATATATATATATATATATATATATATATATATATATATATATAGACACACACACACATACATACATACATACATACATACATACATCTCTACTTCTACAATTTCCTTCATCCTACTGATGGTGTCGGATGCTAAGTCTACTTAGGTATGATATCCGTTTAGATTATTATTTAACTTAAACATTGTCTATGCACTGAGGTTTTTGGTTCATCCCTATTTTTTCACAAACTAGCAGTAATAAGAGTAAGGTATGTGTGCTTTGGGTAATGCTTTATCGATATATATTTATTTGGTACTATAAATATCAGTTCACCATGTTTAACATATGTTAGATAAGTGTTCTCTAATCTGTGTTTTAATAAAATTACTTTACGATTTTGTTTCATGGGACAAAAACATGTCACTGGTTTAGGGGATGCCTCATATGGATGAATTTAAAGTTGGGTTAAGCAATCCCTTGATTTGTTCATCATTTTTGGTTTTTGGCTTTTATATTTGTAATAATGGGGGCGGTTAATTCTCCTAATGTTAAAGGCCTCTTGGATGAAGTGTTGGTTTTTCTTTTCTGTTAAGCATGACTATACATATCGTGTGATTCATTTTGACTTGGCTCATGCATCGGTTCCTCTGTTTAGATCTGGCTTTATGGAACTTGAAGCTTAGCTAAAGTGTTTGTTTCTATGTGGTGATCTTTAAGTGGTAGTGCTTGCTAAAATAGCTACTGGTCTTTAATACTTTATTTCTAAGGTGATGGTTTTTTGAGTTCCAAATTTCTAAATAAGCATTGATGCTAATCATAGTATGGAGTCATTCTAACATAAGGGTACGGTATGATTAATTGTCTTTGGCTCTATGGTTTAGAGGATGATAATGGGCGTGTTTGGATTATTGATTAATGATTCTTCTACTTACAAAGAAAGAGCATTGGAAAAATTCTTTTTAATAAAATGGATGGAACTCAGACGGGATAATGGCTGTCATATTTTGGTTTGTTTTAAGTCAAATAACCCCACTAACGAAAAAACGAGTATTGAAAGAGTAGCCTTGACTTGGATAATCCGAGTGTATTTAAAGATTGTGTTTTTTTGCATAAACTAACACATAGGGATAATGAACATAGTATAATGCTAATCCCGGTTAATTTTGGGTTTTTTAACATCCTCTATTTTTTTCTTCTTACTAAGTCTTGGATGTTTATTTTGTCTCAAATACTAATTATGTACCTTGCAGGGTGTGGAGGGAGAAAGGAGTCGGAAAAGAAGAAGAAGAAAATAAAAAAAAGATTATTCATTGAAAACACTACTCTTTGCCCAAAGCCCCGTAGGGGCACAAATCACAATGAAACAAGACACAAGAAAAAATAGGCCAAAGAAATGCAGCAAATTTTGGGGAGTGCAAGAAGACAAAATAGAATCAAATGCATCCCATGTACAACTATTAAGTGCATGCAAGGGAAAGAAAGATATAGATTGAAAGAATGTAATAGGTCTCGAAGGATCTAAACAAAAAATTACAACAGGACCTTTGAAGTACCACCCTCATGGCAAGAGACACTATTATTGCCGATGAGTGCATGTGTGGCAACCAGAGGATGCAATCAAATGAATAACCACAAGGAAAAATGAAGCATCAACTATAGGACAAATGAGATATGCCACCTATGTGTAGCATGCATGCATGAAAACCAAAATTAATGCAACATACCAAAATTAATGCAACAAACCTAGTGTATGAATATAAGGAATATCAAGGGCAAGATGGAAGCATTGGACTAAGGCTTGGATAAGGTAACAAATTGGCTCTAAGTCTTGAAGGCTTCCTCGATCGATGGTTGCATGCGGTTAAAAGAAATATACATAGGGAGATTACATCATCACGTCAGAGAAAGACAAAAGGGCAAGAGGCAAGAGAATTGGTCCATCTCCAGCGACCAGTTGCCTATTAGGAAAACCCGAAGAAACCTATCAAGGGATGACAAAGACTAAGAGGGGGAGATGTTGTAGAGGATTGAAGATAAAAAGCATAAGAACGAAGAAAGGAAAAGCATGCTCCCAAATTCAATACAATGGCCCATTTTCTTTTCCCAAAATCCATTCTAAAACTATGAGAAGTCTTGTAATTACTATAGAGGAGTCCTCTAGATGCATGATCCCTAAAGAATGTAACATTACCCTTGTAAAATAGTAGAAACTTAACGATTTATAGAGAAAGTGTTGGTCTCTTATGTGAAAGGACCAAATAGCTAATCCACTCCTAAGACTTGGTAGTTCGTACTAAGGAAATCTTAAGGTCCTAGACTGTGAATAAACCTAAGGTTAGGACATGTACTAGGGAGTCAAAGAAGTGTGATTTAATAATTGGGAAGTGCCACTCCAAAGAGCATTCATTCCACCTATTCAAACACATCTACTGACTCAAAAACTTATTGATACCCATATGTGCTAAGTTCAGAGACTAGTGATTCAAAAATGTCATTTAGCATGGAACGACCGGCAAGTAGCTCAGGCACAAAGTATTTACAAACACAAAAGGTCCCTATAAGGCTCATTTGGAGTATATTAGAACTAACCAATTAGGTGCTTGCTTCTATGAGGATGGTTTGAGAAGATCCATTCTCCAGTTCATAAACCTTGATCAACCCTTCAGACTTGAACACCTAATGGTCAAATTCAAAGAGGGCTCATATATTCATAAGCAAGGAACCATGTATGTGGTTACTAGCTTACTAGATAGGGTAGATGAGTTTGGAATTATCATTCCAGAGAATGAGATAGGAGACCTAGAACAAGAAATCATAGGAAGGGAACCTCGAACACCTCATGATCTTGACTACAATCATCAACCCAAGGTGGATCCCTCAAGATAACAAAAGCATTGAACTCTTCTTGAAAGGGATATAGATGAAGCCTTTTTGAGATTTAAACCAGATCAACCTAATGAAGTAGGCAAGGTCATAATATATGAGTTTAAAGATCTTAAGACACCAGGCAAGGTTGTCTATCAAGATAGCACTTTAAAGAAAATGTTCGTAGTAATGAAGCATGGTAGTCATGCATACACTTGGAAAGGCAAATTAGTTTTCCATCCACCAAGATCTAATGTGTCCTATGGACAGCAAGGAGCAAGATCACCTCAGTTTCAAGGTACCCACAAGGAAAGAACTAAAGAAAGACCCGAAGTAAGCACTGCAAACCCCTTAGGGAGAGATAGAGTAGGATTGGAGACAAAAAAAAAAGATCATGGGAGGCATAGAGATATGAGACATCAAAGAGGCATGGATGAGTTTCTCGTGACAAGACCTAGATAACACCCTAGGATATTGAGGCCTACTCAACTGGTTAAGTCCATGAAGAACTACTTTGATGCCACTGGAGACCCATACGATCATGTGGCATAGTTTAGACAAGCATTAAGAGCTAAACAAGTTGATGATTTGTTCACCCAATATAATGCTTTTCATGTGGCTCTGAAGAATACAACCTTGACATGGTTTCAATGGCTATATCAAGGTCAATTCAAGAATATTGACCAGTTGCTAGAAGCATTCATCACTAAGTTCTCTAAGAGTGGCATCAAGCACAATACCTCATCCCTAATAAATAATTTCAAGAAAAGAACTCAGGAAACAGTTTGGCTAGCTAGAAGAAGATTTAGAAACTACTTGGAAAGATGCCCCATTCGAGAATTGCCCACACCACCCAAACAAGTGGCATTATTTTTGGATGGCTTGCTAAGTGCCAAATTACGGTCGTATGTGTACTTGAAGGAACCTAGGAATATAGAGCACCATGTGCACATGTGCATAGACATAGAGGATAACTTGGGTGAAGAGTTAGAGATTTCAAAGATTTCTGAAGACTTAGAGAGTGATATGAGTTTCACTTCTAAACCATCTACTTCAATAGATGAATTGGCAAAGAAAGTAGCTCAAAAATTAGGAGTCTCAAGCAAGCACACCCATAGGATGATCTCAATGAAATGATGCTACAACTATGGAGGAGACCACATGATAAACATTTGCCCAATCATGGCTCGATCCAAAGGAAACCCTTATAGCCAATACTGCACCATTGAGAGGAGATACACTAACCACATTGCACAAGATTGCCCTTACAGTAAGAAAGTGGTTAGGCAAAACTATCCACAACCATATCAACAACAAGGGAGATACCAAAATGCATACCAAGCATAGCAATACTTTAGGCCCCAACAACCATATCAACCTCCATACCAAAATCACCAAAGACCTCAACCTATGCTAGGCCAACAACCTCCACCCTCAATCAATGTGATCAATCAAGTATGCATCACTTGACAAGAACTTAAGTAGAGACCTAGTGCCCGCACCCCTGTTGATTTCATAAATTGATGTGAATGCTCAAAGCTTCAACTCAACACATGTAAATAGAACATCAGCTTACGACATGGATTCACTAGAGCACAATGAGATTTAACCTTATGGAACCCCTAGTAAACCTAGTTGGGAGCTAGATTAAAGTTGAATGTGAGGTACACAAATCCTAACACTAGGCCCCAACCAAGACAAATGAGACCCCAAGCACCCAGAGGTCCATGCAATAGGTGCTAAGGAGATCACTTCATTCGAGATTGTCCAATCCCTACCCTAGGATGACCCCAAGCAATGAATATCCAAGGATTTTTCCTAGATTGTGGTAAGGAACACCTCCTAAGGGGTTGCCCAAGAAACCCAACCAATACATAGAAGATCACACCGATCAATGTTATTGCCTTGATTGTAGAATCTCTAGTGGGAGTACGATACAACTCCAGTACAAGTAGTAACTAGAGCACATGCTCTACAACAAAACCAAGGCATGAGTCAAGAGATGAGCAGAAACAATAGTGAGATTGAAAGCATAACTAAGAAGAGAATGAGAGCCTGCAACGATAGCCATAAAAGGATGAAGAAACAATTGACAAAGAAGTTAAGTGAACTCAAAGAGATCTTAAGGGAAACTAAAGCTAAATTGATAGAGATCACATCCCACATGCACCCTCACAACCCACCAAACCACCAACACCTAGAGCAGGATTGGTCCTAGCATATCCCAATCTAGAATATCTTGACATGATGTTGAAGGCATATCAAGCCAGAATTCAAGATGGGCCAAATGTGGGAGAGTTAGATAAGTGTTAGCCCATAGTTGACTTAGAAGTTGAAAGGACTAAGATTTGTGCAAAAATGGTAGAACTAGCTCAAAGTATGTTTGAGGCCAATCTTCTTTTCAATTGGACTAGCTCAACCAAGGAAAAATAACACTTTGATGGATTGCTAGAGAGACTAGAGAGGATAATAGCCAAATGTGGGAAGTTAGCTACATCAAAGGTAAGTAAAAATGGAAGTGAAAGGATAAGCTTGCCTTCCAAGGAAGATTATGTCCCTAATTCCACTAATCCTGAAATCTCTTCTTCTATAAATCAATACTCACAAGAATTCGTAAGAGAGATTCAAGAAGAGAAATGAGCCAAGGAAATCAAGAATCCTCCACCCATTGAAGTCGTGGACAATCTTCATGATCAATTTCCAAAGGACATTCCCTCTATTTACGAAGAACAGGAAGATGCATAAACTAGTGAATGATTAGAATTCAAATCCAATTCCTTGCAAGAATTGCCTGAGTTCATAGGCCCATGGGAATCCAAGTCTATTTAGACGAGAGCCCCTACTATCATGGTAAGAAATGAGGAGTCAACCATACCTAGGAACATAGACATGATAAATAATACTAAGTTAAAGTGCCATCTCACCTTGGAGGAGTTACTGAAAGTGAATTCTGAACTGTGGAAGCATATAGAAAGTCAATTGCCAGAAGTAGCTAAACCACCCTCTCAGGTAGAGACACATAAGATAGTCCTAGAGATACCCTTGGACAAGATAGAAGATATGAGGGAAGGAGAGGAAGGAAACACCTATCTCCCTATTATCTATCATGGCTACACCACCAAAGCAGTCTTGGATTCCAAAGAAGGAGTTGCTATTGCTGCAACCTCCTTATGGAAGCGTTGAGGCAAGCTAGCACTCAAGCCAATGAGGATGAAACTACAAATGGCAGATGGACACATAGAGAGGCCTCTAGGATTTCTAGAAGGGATAACTCCCACCACTTGTGGTGTGGAGTTTGAGCACACATTCACCATATGTGATTTTAGCAAAAACCATGTCTATGAGATGATTTTCGGTAGGCCATTGATGTGACAGCTATAGATAGTGCAAGATTGGGGAACCAATTCTTTGTACCTGCAACACTTCGGAATCACCACTAAAGTCAATCTCAAACACCACTCAAATAGAGATGTACCCCCGTTACAATGGAACCCAATCCATAGAGCATCATATGACACATAGTAAGTGAAATCCATACAATCACAATCCTCTTGGATGCATGAAGACACCAACCTATGGATGTGTAAAGTCACAGTAGAGGAAGAGAAAAGAGCAACCACTAGAGACTTCGGTGCTAAGGAGAACCCTCGATCAATCCAAGATGTAGCCTATGCATCGATGGTTTTCTTAGATGAAGAATTTGAACCCCATGGTTGGCTTGAAATTCTAGCCACCATGGACATAGTAGTGAATGAGGAACAGTGGACTCCCCATTGGGATGAGGATGGTTATGACATTTTATTCTTCACAATAGAACCAATTATACACGATTTGATTATCAAGGAGTGTGCACCTACTACAAATGAACTTAAGGGACATAGCGATAAAGATGAAGAGTCCATCCCCATGGAGCCTTTTTGTGCTTCAAAGGAAGAGAACCTCTATTTAATAGAAGACAACACTTAGGAGGAGTCCCAAGATCAAAAGAAGAAGAGACATGGATAGTAACCAAGAAGAAGGAAAGAGAGAAACCTACCCCCAAGGATGTAGAGGAAAGGAACCCCTTTGGAGTCCCTAAAAACTTTCAAGAAATATGAAATAGAAGATTGAAAGGTCATGATGTGGATGGCTAATAGAGAAGCACTCACAAGTATGGCATACGATAATAAAGAAAAAAATAAAAAAAATATTGTAAAATAGAAGATGGTGAAGAACAATATATGTATATAGGTCTCGGCCTAACTGATGATGAAGAAAAGGATTTGATTGCATTACTAAGAGAATATAGAGATGTGTTTGCATGAAACTATAAAGAATTCAAGGGAGTAGACTTGGATATCTATTCTCATAGAATCTCCATGTCCTTAGAAGCCAAGCCAACAAAGCAGAAACCATGCACATATAATGACAATTATGTAGATAAGATCAAAGAGGAAATGAATCATTTGATACAAGCTAGATTTATCTATGAAATTAAGCAAAACAAAGGGGTATCCTCCATTGTGGTAGTCTCTAAAAAGAATGGAAAGTTATGAGTGTGCATTAACTTGAAGAAAGCCAATGCATCCACTATCAGATATAGCGATTTGATCCTATCATTGAACATTTGTTGGAATGTGTAGCAAGCAAGTCTAGAGCTTCCTTGATGGATTTTTTTGCTACAACCATGTAGCTATTGCCCTAGAAGACTAGCATAAGACATCTTTTGCCATAGTGGGGTATTTTTGCATTTCTTGTGATGCCCTTTGGGGTCACCAATGCTCCTACTACATTTCAAAGGCTGATGTTTCATGTGTTCAAGGAGTTCTTGCGAAGGAAGTAAGAGGTCTATGTTGATGATTTGTGCACTCATTCCAACATCAGATAAACACATTTTCCTGAATTGAGATCTATCTTAAATGTAGAGAATATCAACTCTACTTGAACCCAAAAAAGTGTGTTTTTATGGTTAAACAAGGCAATATTCTAGGACACATAGTGTCAAGGAATGGGATATCGATGGATGAAGATAAAGTTAGAGCCATTGCCGAGCCTAAACCAAAGAACATCAAGGAAGTACAAGCTTTCATGGGACATTGTGGGTATTATCAATGCTTTAACCACATGTATGCCATAATTGCAGAGCCTATCGACAATCTTTTGACTAATTTTGTGTGGACCGACAAGTGTAAGAAATCTTTTAATGAGCTCAAGCAACAATTGTGTTTAGCACCAATCTTGACTACATCGGATTGGAATAAGCCATTCCATGTTCATGTGGATGGATCCAATTATGCTATTGTATGTGTGCTAGCACAACCTATGTGCGAAGGTAACATTGATTTTCTAATAGCTTATGCAAGTAGGAAGTTGAATATAGTCGAGTAAAACTTGAGAAAAATGAGGAGCTGAGCTTAAACACACTCTCAAAGAATATATGAGATGAGATATGAGAGACAAATAAGTGAGCAATCCTTAAATCAACAAGAATACAAAGTTCAATAGTAGAAGCTAACTCAAGCTCAAAACTACTTGAAAAGAACAAAGCTAATAACACTATCAAATGAGCTCAATGATACAAATGAACCCAATGTATAATGTTCAAGAGTGTGTGGTATACACCAATCCACTTCAGTCCCTAGGATGCACTCCACAACCACAAGAAATGAGTCAGTTGTCTCTCAACTCCAGCCTTCTATCTGTCTGTCAAAAATGCTCAAAAGCCTCTATTTAAATAGGCATAACTCTCTAATGCGTGGGAGTTTGGTGAAACTGTTTTAGATGGAGATTCTCCATGATATGAGCAACACCTTTGCTGAAGAAACCATTTTGAGATGACGCACGTAGCTCAAGATACAAGCTTCCAAAGTTGGCCTACTGGCCGTTTTCAGCAATCTGCCAATTCTCTACCTACCAACTTGTGACCAGCATAACTTGAGTTTGGAGATGAATTTGTGAGAGATTTTTGGTGAGCTGATACCTGATATTATGGAAAACATTTCAGCTTTTGAATCAACCAAAAAGGATGCACGGTCAGCGAGATATGATCCGTGCAAAACAGCCTTCAGAAAAGGTGTGTTGCTGTCCTGAAATTTTTCCTAAATCATAGGAACACTTTTCCAACTTGACATTGACTTCAAATATGTTTTATTCACGACTATGGCTGATGTGGAAAACATAATAAATCACTCTAAGAATATAATGAGCCTTAATAAAGAGTTCAACCAATAATAATACTTTGAAGAGATGATGTGGACTTGCATATTCCAACACCTTCCCTCAAGTCCAACATCTTCAAAATGATAAGAACCTGAAATAAAATGCTTGCTGAAGGCATATGAAGATGAGCCTTCCCTTATTTGTTGAAGATGCATGATGAGCCTTCCCTTACTCATGACTTCCTTCCCTTAAGGGAAGCTCCATCATGCCAAGTGATGATCTATGCTTGATGAACAACTCCTTGCCGAGAGCTTTAGTGAAGAGGTCAGCCACATTTTCCTTTGTGTTGCAATGGTGTAAGATTATATCACCACTTTGTATCTTCTCCCTGATGAAGTGCTCCCTCACTTCAATGTGCTTGGTTCGTTGATGCATGACTGGATTCTTTGCCAAAGATTCAGCTGAGACATTATCACAATGAATGGTGGTAGGTTGGTTTTCTCCGAAACCAATCTCATCCAAGTATCTTCTTAGCCAAATAGCTTCACAAGCTGAGGTTGTGAGAGCTTTGTATTCAGCTTCTGTAGAGGATAAGCTGATCGTACTTTGCTTTTTGGAACTCCATGAAATAGCTCCATTGCCTAGGAAGAAGGCATTTCCACTTATGCTCTTTCGATCAACCAAGTTTGCTGCATAATCTGAATCACTAAATCCATGAAGATTCAATGTATCTCCTTGTGTTGACCTAAGTACCAACTTAGGGACTTGCGGAGAAAGAGACTATACCTCGATCCCCTCTCAAGTGCATATAGTGGGGATACACGCTTTTAATTATCAATCCAAAGAGTATACAAACCTAGCCGAGTGTATGAGGACATGCAATCATGTGATGATCAATGCAAATGAACTACTCAAGAGTGTAAACAAGGCAAAGACTTATCCAAACAAGCTCCAACTGTTGGTCATGGCGTCACGATACTTGGTGTAGCAGCCGTCAGTATTTTGGACTTTTCTCCCAGCTTCAAGCTCCAAATATAGTGAATAGCATATGCGTTTCAAAGCTCTCGAGAAGAAGCATCCAATGGCAGTGGTTTCACTCAATTCTGACGCTCCTACTTCAAGTTATGAGCAAAATACTGAGTCGCGGGAAATACTTTCCTACACTTCAGCACTTTCTACACTTCGCACACACCTTACCTACAGCAAATAAACACTTTCATGGATAGACAACACTCACAAGCACTCTTTCCAAGCAATACACATGCATACAAGCTCACAGAGAAGAAGATACAGAGTGAAGAAGACACAAATTCGAATTTATGTGCTCTCTATTCTCACAATGGCAAAAAGTTCTTTACAAAGAGTCACCTTTGACTTATATACTAGTGCCCTAAAAATGGTCCTTTCACACAAGAGACCGGCACTTTATTCACTAAAAGACTAATTTCCTACTATTTTACATGGGTAAATCTCCAATCTTCTGTGGGGATGCATCTAGAGGACTCCTCTAGTGCATTTACAACGGAAAATATATTACAAGAATGATTATGATACAAAAATATGATGTCCAAATCGGAAAAATTTTGGGGCCCGTCTTTTTCTCTGCTTTGTGCTCTTTTTAGCTCTGCAACACTCTCCCCCTCTTCGTCTCTGTCGTCCCTTGACAGGCTTTAGCTTTTCCTCGGCTGATTGCTTCGTTTCTCCGCACGCTACCCTTGGTCGGTTTTGTCTGTAGTTAAACAGACATGCAACTTTGATGGCCTGTTCTTGATTCAAGCTCTACTACACTAGAGCCTGCTGCATTTGTCTTGCCTATTTATTTGGGTTGCCACGCACGCCACCAGTGACTAGGAATGTGCTGTTCTTAGTCACCCTCTTAAACTTTTCAGCCTCTGCCCCTTTCTAACTTTTGGTCCTCTGATTTGTCTTAGTTGCACACATCTGATCCTGTTGTATTGCTTTGAGCCTGTTTGCTTTCTTCCACTGTGCAGGACCTGGATGTTTTGCATTGTTGCCTGATGCGTGCCCCTGCGGGGCTCTGTGCAGAGATGGGTGTTGCGCCCCTGCGGGGCTTCTTGCAGAGATATGTCTTCGGATATTTCTATTTAGTGAAGCTTCTTCTTTTGTTGCCTTCTTCTTTTCTTCTTTTTACTCGACTCTCCCTCAACACTGCTCCCCTCCTTGACTCTGTCGTCTCCGATAGGCTTTAATAAGCGACGGGCATATATTTTATATACTCTTTGCTCTGTATCATTTAGCAGATTGGCTTCACGTATCATGAGTTGTTTCCATTGTTCTGCCTTCACACCGTCATTGGGTGGTTGTCTATGATCTGCGAAGAAGCTAAGCTCGTAAGCTACTAATTTGGCATTTAAATTTGACGACATCTTCAAAAAGATTTCAGAATCAATCTCAAAAAATCCAGTAAAGAAGGCTTCTTCAGAAGTTTGCAAATATACACTTGGCAAGAACATCAATCTGGAATAATAAGCCATTATTGTTGGGCGGCTAGGCATAACTGATAGATCAAAAATGAGGATTTCTGTGCCTTGATTAATTCCGATGAAATTCAAAAAGGTGTAGGCCGCATGCTTGAAGACCTTGAGTACCGTAAGTATCATACTAAGTATCTTATTGGTCATTTTGACAGTTAAGTCAGGTACTGTCGTATAATTCTGCAGCCAAAATTCGATGGTTTTGACCATATAATCCTCCGTTGGCAAGTAATTATATGGTGGGCTTGGTAGTAGCGGATAATTCAGCCATTGATTATTTATTGCACCATTTCTTTGCAAGTCCAAAAATTCTCGGGCATCCCTTCTTCGTGGTATAGGACAAAATGAAGGGTTTACTTGTAATGAATATGGTGATGTTTGCCAATGTACTCGTAGTGTGGGATGTTTCTCCAAAAACTTTCTTCTCCAGATTGGTTGTGCAGCTTCGAACTCTTCTTGGCTGTATGTGAATGTGTCTTGTTTAAAATTGAGTTGCTCATCTGGACTCTTCTTTGTAATCTTCTTTATATATCGTCTTGTTTTCTCTTTCAATAGTCCGTACGGAATATTGAAAGGCTTCATTGTCTTGTCCAGGTCTTTACCTTTGATCTTGGCCTCTTTCATCACCTTAATGACTTCATTTTCAAAATTCTCCATCAATCGGGACACCACTAGTGCCCGTTCCTTCTGACTTGTTTCTGCAGTGTATGGCATTGGATGATCATCATGTATATCTGCCATCTGCTCACGTATTGGAGAATTATAGATCGGGTGAGATAGAGGACTTACCTCTACCTCGTCAGTAGAATTTTCCTTATCTGGCACTACTGGTGTCCCGATCGGTTCTTTCTCTTTTATTTGAGTCTTTAATTGTGCTATGCATTCATCTTTATCTTTTACTTCTTGCATGGCTGCCCTGAGTGCTTCTTTTGCTGCAAGTAACTCATTTTCGATTTCAGCCACATTATCCATGTTTTCATTGTAGCTTGTTGCAAGTTTTCCATGTGCTGTATTTAACTGCTTTTTTAATTCATTGATCTCTTGACTGTGCGTCCGTTCTGATTCTTCTCTCACTGCACGCTATTGTCTTAGCAAATCTGCATATTGTGTGATCTGATCTCTTAATTCTTTTTCTTTTGTTTCTGAGGATTCCTGTTGCTCGATCGGTTGATCATATAATAATGACTTCATTAATTCTTTGTTCCTGCTTCGTAACGTGTCATTTTCTTCCATATATACTTTTAGCTGTGTCTCGAGCAACGTACTTCTAGTTCTCATTCTCTCTTTGTCCGCCTTGCTTGCATCATATAATCTCTATAAATTTGCGAGCTGTGCTTGGAGTTGGTGATGCTGAGTGATTAATGATTCGTATTGCGTTTTTGTTTCGAGCAACTCATTGCTTTTGATCGTGAGCGCCTTTTGTGCTTCGATGAGCTGTGATGACAATTGTTCGCTCATTATCTAGAATTGATGCTTTTCTCGCATAGCCTTATCATAATCTGCATCTATGTCCATCATTTGCTGTTGTGTGTCCATGGCTGTCTGAATCATCTGCTTTACTACAGGCTTCAGTTGAGCGACATCCACATTTAGCCATGTTTTTGGTATACTTGGTTCTTCACCGGTCGTGACATCTTTACCATGTGCCACATGTAATGTAGTGTCATGGGGCTGCCTAATCTGAAGTTGGATCCTTGGCTCAGCCACCATGTTTTCTTTGTTTCCTTGAGGTGTGTCATCCGGTACCTCGATCACAACTTGTTCTTTATTCTGTAGTATCTCCGAATCCATGTTCACTGGAGTTTGGCTTTCCTCTTTGATAGGTGGTTTTACATGTGTAACACTGGTTGAAGCTTCCTTGATGCTTATTTTTGTATTATCATTCAATTGAATGGTATGCTCAGGTTTATTAGAATCTTCCACTCTCTTTTCCGGTGTCACTCCCATTTGATGAATTTCATTCCATTCTTCTTCTTGGGTTTCTGTTCTTATATCAGTATCTAGAGTGTCTTTTTCAGGACTGGATTCCGTGTTGGTACTAGAATCATCAATGCCCAGCTCTTTGTATCTTCCAGCTTGTTTTGGAGTCTTTTCTGTACTCTGTTGTAGTTTCTCTTGACTCGCCTGTCTATAATGATGACCTTGGACATTTAAGTTTACCTGCCCTTGCATGTACTGATGTGTCTCTTCGAGAGCAGCGGAAAGATCTCTCCTAGTAATAGGCATTTGAGCCGTCGTGATCTTCGGTAATACATGTGTTCTCTTTGATTGTGGTGTAGCTTGGGCTTCCTCCTCCCGTAGACGCTTTGTACCCCTCATAGGTTTTTGTGAGCTGGTTCCTGCTTCTTCAACCATAACAACTGCTTTCTTTTTCTTAGGGACCGTAGCGGATTTTGCGTATTTGGCTAGCCCTTCTGAGGTCGGCATCTCCCGTAAACAATTTTTCATATCAAGGGCTTCATATATCAATAATGTTAATGCAGAACTGCCATTCAAAAACTTCTTCTGGCCCCATTTCTTCTGGGCTTCAAATAGTCTTTCTTGGACATACCCTGTCAGATTCACCTTGTTCCCAATTTGTCTCATGGCATGTGATAGTAGTTGTACTAGAATCTTTTGTGGTGCCGTGTATCTGTGCATATTAGGGAAACAGAAATGCTGGTGCACAAGACGGACAGCGTCTTCGATGTCTATTCTGTTAATCTCCACGAAGGACCTCTTCTTAGGGTCATGACATTCCTCTTTGACACTAGTAATTCCTGCTTGATTCCATCCAAAAGCTTTATTGATCAACTCATGTGTGAATTGAATTGTCTTCCAAGTTCCGACTTTATCCAATACGCGTGCTTCTGGAACTGATATCTTTGTAGCTACAGGCTGCAGTGTGTTCATTACTTGTGTGCATCTCTGAAAATCAGGTAGATAAATTGGTATTCGAAGAAATGCATCTATCCCTGCTTGTGTCCATACATCTTCGATATGAGGTAATCCCTGTATTATTGTTTTGAAGTCATGTGACATGATTGGAAAATAGGTATCCCTATCCATGATCTTGATAGTTGCCATGAAGATAAGTTCCGAGATTGGTTGGTCATCACGAAACCAATGGCCTCTTACTCTTGTTACTGATTCCAATGGAAGAAGCTGGACCTCTTCCTCTTGTGTGGCTTCGGAATTAGTAGACGCCATCTGCACTCAATATAGAGTATGAATTAGTTGCCATATATTATCAGAAATCCTCCTTTATTTGTTTGTCATAAGCTCGATATTGCTCCGAGTGAATGGTGTCGCCCCTTTCCCATGTGTGTGAGAAAGGTAATACCTGGATTTTTCACATTTTTAGGTATTTTTATATTTTCATCTGAAAAGGAAAATAGAAAAGTTAGTTTATAGCCGAAGCGGTTATTATTTTTGGAGTAATTTTCTTAATGTATGTACAAGTGCTCTCCTATTTCCCAAGAGGAAAATGTGCTTGACTATCCTAAAATAGAAGAAAGAAGTGCCGAATGCTTGGCCTTGTAATGTGGCCCTATCATGCATACTTTGGGTCTCGAAGGCTCCATATGTGTGCAATTCGAAGTAGTTGGTTGATGCATGCCGTTTGTTTTGTCTTTCGGTATCCAAATCTGCTTCATTTTGCTGGGCCTTGTTGTATGTTGCCCAATTCCGATGAATGTGGCTCTTTTCTTGTTGTATATCTGCTCTATCTGATTTGTAAATCTCGGAATGGCTCGGGTTGCCATTACAGACTCCTTCTTTCTCCAGTAGCTCCTTTTTTGTGGCTGTTTTGCCTGTGGACCATATTGGTTCTTCTTGTGCTGAGGATCATCATTTCGGCTTAGTTTCTTTGGAGCGCATGACTTAGGAATCCAGATTTGCGAACGATCCTGTTGAGCGGCTACTACTTTCTTTGGAATCCATATTGTAGCAGTTCGTCGATGACTTCGTTGTTCCGACTGAGTTGTTTTCTCATTTGATTGTTTGTTCTGATGTCGATTGTGCTTCTGTCGTCGAAGATACTCCTTCACTTGATCTTTCTTTATCCACGCTTGGTTAGAGTATGGAATGGGGTATATTTTAATAGGTACAGATTTTGAATTACTCAGAGGACTAGTCTCTCTTAGGCATAGTGCTTTACTGAGGTCAGTTTTAGCTTGATTGACACTCTCATGACTTGCTAGACTAGAAGATGGTGTGCCAGTAGAACTCAATGTGTCAGCACATATAGTACTTGACGAAGAGGTTTCTATAGTGGTAGTGAACATACATTCATGACTTTGCTCGTTGGAATGAATTTCTTTTTCTTTGCTCCCCGATTTGATTGGTCGTTCGTCTAGCAGACTGAATACTTCACGATGTCCTATCCTGGCTGAGATGTATCCTAAAGCCAATTGAATGGTCACCTCATATTCGTAAATCCAGTCTTGACCTAACACTACCTTTTCAAGTAAATCTTGATCATGACACACTAATAGCTTTTGTTCCATAGTGTTGTTGCCAAGATGCAGAGGTAAGGTGATCTCACCTATGCATTGGGTAATCGTTCCTCCTATTCCTATCAACTGTGCCATCGATAGGCGTACTTCCTCCTTGAGTTTTTGGGTCAAAGAAAGCTTGATACAGCTTACAGCAGCTCCTGTGTCAATGAGAGCATCCACCAAGTGGTACTCCGTTTTACCTGCTCCCAAATTTAAATATGGTTGCGTTCTCTGTGAACCTAGGTTTTGAGTGGCTCTAAAATTAGCCATTGGGATGAGTTCTTCTCCTAGTCGATATCTCTCATCTCGCTCTCTCATCCACTCTTTCCGTTTCTTTATTCTTTCCAGTGCTTCCTGTCTCGCTTCTTCTCGTATCCTTTCCTCTTCTATGCGTCTATTCTTGTCTTTGATTAATCGAGACATTGTTTCTTCGGTCAATGGTTCTAGGTATTTTTTTACTCTACATCCACTGATGTAGTTTGGTAATACATCTCCATCTAAGGTTGCTAAGCTGATGGCTCCACTTGTCGATATACGATTAATGATTAATGGGCCATATCCTCTCTTCTGCAACTTCTTAGCATGTTGTTTCAAGGTATATACCAAAACTAAATCTCCTTCCTTCAAATTTTTGTCTTTGATGTGAGCATCAAAATAGGCTTTCTGTCGCCGTTTAGCAGCATAAATGCCTGCTACTGCTTGTAATCTAGTTTCGTGAAGCTTTTCTATTTGATCTAATTGAGCTGATAGTTCATGTCCTGTCCACTTGTAAGTAGTTGCTACTCTCAGAGTGGGAATTAAGAAATCAATTGGCAAAATAGCATTTTGTCCATATACTAAGTTAAAAGGAGTAGTGCCTATGGCGGTTTTATAGGCTACTCGAAATGCCCATAAAGCATGATGTAATTGCTTATCCCAATCTGATCTACCATCGTTAACAATTTTGGTGAGAATTGTACACAAGATTTTATTCGAACTTTCGGCTTGTCCATTGGCTTGTGGGTGATAAGGAGCTGATTTCTTATGAATTACCAAGAATTCATTCAATAAAGCTTCTATAACTTCATTCACAAAGTGCGTACCTCTATCACTCACAATTTCTATTGGTAATCCAAATCTAGTGAAAATGTTCTCAAAGAGAAACTTGGCCGTGGTTCTTGCGTCATTTTTCTTGGTTGCTTTGGCTTCAACCCATTTGGTCAGGTAGTCTGTGGCTACAATTATATATTCGGCATGGGATCCTTTCGCTGGTGGGCTAATAGGTCCTATGAAGTCTATCCCCATTTCGTGAAAGCTCTGGCACTCATCATGGGTCTAAGTGGCATTTCATCTCTCCTAATTGGATATTTGGTCCGTTGGCAAGTATCACACCGTTGCACATATGTCATGGCATCTTGGTGTAGAGTTGGCCACCACATTCCAGCAAAGAGGATCATTTTTGCTGTTTTATCTGCAGAGAAGTGCCCTCTTGCAGCTCCTGTATGAGCCATCTCTAAAACAGAAAGATATTCGTCTTCGTGAATGCACACTCTTAATTGGTTATCTCTTCCTCGTTTAAAAAGTTGTTTTCCTATAATGGCATAATCCTTACTTTGTTCTACAAGTGCACGTTTCCTTGCTGAAGTAGCTCTTTCTGGGTATTCTTGAGTCTTCAAGAACTTTACCAGAGGCATGCTCCATCTTGGTGCTATTGTAGAATAGCATAAAGTAGAGTTCTCATCTAGGATTTGTTCTTGACAGGTTTGACAGGTTGATACAAAGTTATGTGCATCTCTTTGCATGGTTGGCCAATATATGCCTAACCTCTTCAGGGTTTGCCACGTTCCATTTGCATTCAAATGAGTTTTCTATTGGTTTACATGTGCTTTCTGAAGCCACATTTCTTGTTCCTCTTCTTCCACGCATCTCATTAATAATCCACTTGAATCCTGGTGATACAAACTTCCCGTAATGATATGAAGGTTTTTAGTCTTCCAGAGGTCTTGGGTTTGGTTTGGTATGATCCCATGTTTAGGTCCATGTGTAAGTATAGGGATCAACTTTTCTGCCCATTGAGGACATACTTCCAGGTAAAAAAGGTACGTATCTGGCAGATCATCTGGTACTCCTATGGGCGGTTCTCCATGGGTCATTCTTGATAAGTGATCTGCTCTTATGTGGGTATTACCTTTCTTGACTACTACCTCAAAATCAAATTCCATTAGCAATAAAAACCATCCTACTAGTCGTCCTGTATTACAAGGCTTGTTGACTAGGTACAGTAGGACTTGATGATCAATGAAGAATTTGAATTTGTTTGCCAACAGGTAATGTCTGAACTTTTTGACTGCGTACACCATCCCTAGGCCTTCTCTCTCCGTGGTGGTATAATTGTGTTCTGCTTGATTTAATTGTCTACTAGCATAGGCTATAGGGTGGTCTAGTTTTCTTGTATTGGCAGGTTGAGCTAAGATGCAACCAATGGCAAACTTGGAAGCATCCACATGAATATGAAATGGCTTATTCCAGTTAGGTACTCGAAGGATTGGTGTTGAACTCAATTGATTCTTTAACTCATTGAAGGCTCTCTCGCATTCCTCGGTCCAATTAAATAGAGTCAATAATGCATAGAGAGGTCTAGCAATTATGGCGTACATATGTATAAATCTTCGATAGTATCCACAATGTCCCATAAATGCTTGAACTTCCTTAGCCGTCTTTGGTCTTGGTAAATCCAGAATTACTTTAATTTTGTCTTCATTAGTTGAGATTCCATTTTTGGAGACAATATGTCCTAATATTTTCCCTTGTCTAACCATGAAGACACATTTTTCTGGGTTAAGGCATACTCGATATTGTCTACATTTGGCAAAGATCTTTTCTAGTTCGGGGATGTGCTCTGATTGTATAGCTGAATAAGTACAAAGATCATCCACGTAGACCTCCATACTTTTTCTTAGGAATTCTTTGAATACATGGCACATCAATCTTTGGAAGGTGGCTGGGGCATTAGTTAGACCAAAAGGCATGACTCTAAAGGCGTATACTCCCCATTCAGTTGCGAACACTGTTTTATGTTGGTCCTCAGGAGCAATAGCTACCTGATTATACCCTGAAAAGCCATCCAGAAAGCTATAGACTTCCTTTCCTGCACTCTTTCCAAGAGATGATCTGTAATTGGTAATGGATAACTATCCCTTATGGTCGTGGCATTTACTTTCTTCAAATTGATGCACACTCTTAACTTTCCATTCTTTTTCGGTACAACCACCAAAGGTGACACCCATTCCGTGTGCTCAATTTCGTATATGAATCCAGCATCTAACAATTTGTCTATCTCTTCCTTTATCTTTGCTGAATACATATCATTGTATGTATATGGTCTTTGTTTAGAAGGTTTGGCTTCGGATGTCATGGGAATTCTATGGGCACAAATAGATGGATCTACTCCCTTCATATGCTATTCCCGGCTGTGCCTCTCTTTTAGGCATTTGAATAGCAATTTTTCTCTCTTCTACTTCGTATTTCTTGAAGTGAGCGGGCACTTCAAACTGATCTTGTGGCTTGTTTTCTTCACCTTCTGGCTCTTTATCTATCTCTTCTTTCTGTGTAGGCTCTGGGTTGTTTTCAATAGCTATGATGTTTATTTTTTGATCTTCATCCTCAGGTTCCATTGGTTTTGGCTCCATTTCAATGCTCTCATAATCCTCCTTCCATTCTTTCTCTATCACTTCTCCTTTTTCAGCCTCCTGAAGGACTACTACATAGAGACTAACGTCATATCCTTCTTCGTCAATGCATTCATTCATGGTTATCACTTCTTCATTCACGCATACATCGAGGATCGCTAAAATCTCCATCTAGCCATGAGGTTCGAACTCTTCATCTAAAAAGACTTGAGGCATGTAAGCTGGATCTTGTATAGACCTAGCTACTCCTTGCCCTTGCTGCCATCCCTTTCTCCTATCCTCTTCCTTTTTGGCAGTTTGGCATATCCATAGATGAGTGTCCTCGTTCATCCAAGATTGGTCACTAGAATCTAGGCTGTGAACTGGCTGATCGTCTTCTTCCTTATGAATTTGATTCCATTGTAAGGGAGGAACATCTTGATATGTATAAGTGTGGAGATTTATTCTCGTGGTGGTTCCTTCATGTTGTAGGTATACAACATCTTTTCCCCAATCTTGCACAACCTTTAACTGTCTCATGAAAGGTCTTCCAAGTATCATTTCATAATTGCTCGGCCTTTCAAATTGACAAATTGCTAAGGTGTGTTCAAATTCAACTCCGCAGGTGGTGAAAACTACTCGTTCCAATAATCCCAAGGGTCTTTCTGTGTGTCCGTCAGCCATTTGTATTTTCATACGCGTTGGTCTTAAAGCTGGTTTTCCCCATTTCTCCCAGATTTCTCTAGTAGCAATGCCTACACCAGCTCCTGAATCTAAGATGGCTTTGGTCATATAACCCCTAAAGGTAATTGGAAGGCAAGTGTTTCCTTCATCTCCCTCACTAAAGTCTTCTACCTTATCCACTGGGATCTTTATAGTATTTATTTCATCAGATATCTCTTTTTCTTTCGTTTTGACCTCCAATTGACTGGTCAATTTCTCCTTCATATGTGGTTTAACCTTCAACAATTCCTCTAATGTTAGTGTACAAGGGATTTTTACTTTTTTAAGATGTTGTATGATGTCCGATGTTTGGACTGATGGGTTTGGTTCTTTTTTCCTTATTGAGGGGATGCAATACAATTCAAAATTATGTTCGTACTCCCCTGTGTAATTGGGCAATTCCTTGATTCCATCATCTCCTTCGTCACTAGGATCCATTGGTAAAATTTCTTCTGAATTCAATTCAGGTATTGAACCCTCTATTTCATTTTCTGCTTCTAATTCTTCAAAGGGTGGTTCAATCCCTTCCACTCTCCTCCATCTGTCCTCTTGGACTCTAGCCCATAAATCTTTAGGCCATTCCCCTTCTACTTCGGGAATAATGGATCCTTCCCTTTTACCCTCACAATCATTGCCATTCTGTGTATTACTTACTTCAGTTTTTTCGTGGTCATTGGTGATGATGCACTCTTGGAATTCTCTTTCAAGAATTCGGGTCTTGGGTAATGGCAATGCAGGTTTTTCTAGGGTCTGTTGGGCAACTTCTATTAGTTTTTTGCAGATCTCCAACCTCTCCTTCTCTAGGTCACCTCTAGGATATTCTCTTTCATGTTGTTCGATGGTCGGTCCGGCTCTTATTCGTGCTTTGTATGCCTGAATCCACATGGCTAATTCTTCAGGCATGGGATCTGCTAATACCGATCCTACCTCTTCTTTTTTGTAGTTTTCATTTTTATTCTCTTCTACCTTTTTCTGTTCCTCTTTTGGATTCTGTTCGTTCTTCTCATTTTCCTTTTTCCGCAGTAACTTCTTTTCTTTTATTCTATCTCTACGGTTCCTCCATCTTTGAGTTCTTTTACTTACCACACTTTTCTCAGGCTCTTCCGAGTCTTCAACTCTCTGTGGTGTGGGTGTATTCATCTCTAGGTCACTTTGATTGTGTTCTTTTGGTTTTTCTGGGGTCTCTCTAGCTTTGGCTCTTGTTATTGCCTTCAGTGGTACAGTGTATTCCTTATCACTTCCTGATGATTCGATTACTTCAATCACATTGATTTGCACGTTGGATGTGATCTTGTTGGGGTTCTTGGGGCAATCTCTAAAAAGGTGTTCCTTACCACAATCACTACAGTAGCCTTCCCAGACTCGTTGTGGTGGTGGTGGGTTTGGCAATGTGCATTCTCTGATGTAGTGATCACCTCCACATCGGTAGCATGGTCCTCTGGGTACAGGCGGTCTGTTTATGGGTCGGGGTGGTATGGTTGCTCTAGGAGTTGTGTACATTAATGACACATAGTCCTGCTCATATCCGCATGGACTTTCTGGTACTTCCATGCCATAGGCATATGGTTCATACAGTTGTCCATATTCTATCATAGAACTTTCATAATTGGGATATGCTCCTTGACTAGGGTCATAAGACAAGTCATATGGTTCATTACTAGCCAAAGGTGTGGCTGGTACTATTGCTCTCTCTAGATTTTCTTCAGGTTGAGCTCTCTTGACTGAAACAATGTTCTGAGGATGGGGCGGTTGTTGTCCTAGTACAGGTTGTGGTTGGGTGTATCCTTGATACACATATGGTCGTGGCACTGGTGCCTGCTGTTGATAGGTTGGGTACCTCCACGCTTCATCTCCTTGCTCTCTCTGAGGGTATCCATAAGGTCTCATATATGGCTGTGCTGGTCTAGCTTGCCTATTATAAGGGCAATTTTCTGTGCTGTGATTTGTATATTTTTGTTCTATACTGCAATATTGTAAAGGTCCTGGGGCGGTGGGTCTATTATAAGCATAAGCAGGTGGTGGGACTACTCCCCTAGTACACAAGTGAGAAGGATGATCACCTCCGCACTGCATACATCTTCTGAGCATTGGTACTCTCATAGGGTTATTGGGGTAGTTCCTCTGTCCTTGAACGTTCAACTTCTTTGCTACCAAATCGGCTATTTCCTCTACATTGTTTTTATGGATTGATGTGCTACTAGCAGAATCTTCACTTTTCAAACTACCTTGAGGTATTTTCAGGTCTTCTGCTAGGTTGTCTTCTAGGTCTATACATTCCTTCATGCACTCTTGCAAAGTTTGGACTCTCTTTACATATACTAATGATCTCAAAGATCCGTTCAACAATCCTTCCAAAAATAATGATACCATTTTATTTTGGGTAGGTCTCTCTTCTACTGGGCATCTGTCTACATACTCCTTGAATCTTCTTGCAGCCAATCTCACTGATTCGGTAGGGACTTGCTTAAAGCTATGGATCAATGATGAAGAATTGTTTTTAATTCCTGACTTAGTGAATTCCTCAATCATTTCTTGGTATACTTGCTCCATGTTTTGAAAAGTATTAGGGTCCAATGGTTGAAACCATGCTAACGCAGTGTCTGACAAAGTAAGACCAAAGGACTCATATTGAATCAAAAAGTCTTCTACCTGTTCGGCTCTGATTACTTGTTTAAATTCAGCTATATGATTGTAAGGTTCACTAGAGCCATCATAGTGGTTTCTCATGCATTTGGCAACTTGAATTGGCCTTAATCTTCTTCCTGCTTCGGGTGGTCTAGGCATTACTGGGAAAATTGGTCTTCCTATTGGTATGCCTGGTCCTCTACCGGCGGTCTGACTGGAGCATGAATTCCCTGTCTTGGGTCAATGGTTGGTTGGGGTTGGTAATTAGGGTTATTTGCAGGCATTGTGAACTGCACAGGTGGTCTGACTGGGATTTGAGTTTGCTGTGTTTGCCCTGACTGTTGATATGAATCATTCTGTGATGTTCCAAGTGGATTTCTTGAAGTAGTGGCTTGGTCCCTAGGGGGAAACACTGGGATATTCTGATATTTCAACTCAGCTCTTTCCGCTTCTGTTAGGGGCCAATATCTTCTCTGATTCTTATCTAGATATGTGATGATGGTGGAGAAATCAGGATCCTGTAACTCATAGATGGTGACTGGATTAGGGGCAGCTTCCCATATTGAAGAATGTGCTCTAAGAAGATGCTCTATCCCATTGATCAAATACACATCCATTAGGGAGTCATCTTGGGGAATCAGGTCTCCTCTCCATATCCTAGCAACCGTAGATCTCCCTCTAGGTGTAGTTACTTGCTCTTCATTCCCTCCTCCATTTAAGTTTCAAGCATTATTATCTTCACCAATTTCATTAATGTTTTCTGGGTGTTCTGTGACAACATATTGGATATCTCTTTTGTCCATGTAAAATCCTCCTACGTACTTGACTGCTGGTCTAGGCACTATGTAAGCCTCTGACGCTTTCTTTAACCTGGCCACTGATCTGTTTACACCATCCAAATAAATAGGGATCTCATTTTGGTTGGTGTTCACATACTCCAAGGAGGTCCTGTACTCTCCCTCAATGATCGACATCATGCCAATCATGGGTACTGTGTTCTGCATATCCTCTGAAGCCATGGGAATTTCTTCCTCTGACTCACTGGAGGTCTCTGAATAATGTGAACGGTTACTTTGCTCTGCTACACTACCTACAAAAGAGATTACACTTCTTCGGCTTCCTAGGGTTCTTCCCGATCTCAGGTTCATCCACCTAACAACTCTGATCAGCCCATTGCAATCCTCTAGCCTCTGGGATTCTTCACTAAAGGTCAGAATTTCTAGAAGACTTTGGCTAGGAAATGACTGAAAAAGATTTTTTTCCAGATCACGATACTTGACTCTAGATTCAACGATACACGATCTTTGGGCTCAAGCGATACTCGATATTTGGACACAGGCGATACACGATCTCTGATAAATATCGCGATCTCTGATAAACGATACACGACCTATGAACCAAACGATACACGATCTCTGGCACAAACGATACTTGATACTTGGCTCAAAACGATACACGATACCTGATGGAAACGATACTTGATACTTGGGAGAAAACGATACACGATCTCTGAAGTGGAAACGATCGACGATACCTGAACGAAACGATACACGAACTTTGGTAGGTATCGTGATCTCTGAGAGACGATACACGATACTTAAACGAAACGATACACGATCTTTGATCCAGACGATACACGATCGCTGGTGAATATCGCGATCTTTGATCAAAATGATCTCTCGGCCAAACAATACCGATCTCTGACCCAAAACAATACACGATCTTTCAAGCTGAAACGATACGCGATCTTTGAGTCTGAAAACGATACACGATTTACGATCTTTGGCTGAGACGATCTCTGGCCAAATATCGCGATCGCTACGAAACGATACACGATCGGAGAGAAATATCGCGATACTCGACCATAGGAGTAAAACGATACTTGCTAAGTATCGCGATACTCGACCGCGGGAGCAAAACGATACTTGACCCTTTTTCAAAGTTTTTACTAAGGTTTTTCAAGTTTTGATTACATACAGATGTTTCACACAGTCTTCTACCTTTTCCTCACTCCCTGTATCAATCAAATCACACTTTATAACCTCTGCAACTCTTAAACGATACCTGACGTAGATCGCTTTTCCCTGGAACTTGATTTACAGGCAAGAAGTACAACACAACCATAATGTGCTCACCTTGGGTGCTGTTGCAATTCCTCTATCACTTCCCCTTTCTCTCTGCAGTCTCAGATAGCCTAATTACTCAAACACGATACTCGATCGACGCTCTCCACGATACTTGCTCAGGAACAAGTGATTTTCAAATAGCAGTTTTTTGGCTTTTATACCTGGCTTTCCCTATCTACTGAAAATGAAACAACAAGACAAGAAGTGAAAACTACTCTAACTACCTAGCCTACTCCCTTGCTCCTCCTACTCTACTCATTCTACTCACTTCCCTAGACTAACAACTCACTACACACACTCCAAGAATGAGAAGTAGTAAGTGCAGCTGAAAATGACTTACCAAAGAAGAGAAAATCACCACTCCTCTTCTTACTTCAATGCAAAAAGCTACTTACCATCACACGAATGCCTCGGTTTGATTCGTCACTCCCCGGCAACGGCGCCAAAAAGTGTGTTGACCTAAGTACCAACTTAGGGACTTGCGGAGAAAGAGACTATACCTCGATCCCCTCTCAAGTGCATATAGTGGGGATACACGCTTTTAATTATCAATCCAAAGAGTATACAAACCTAGCCGAGTGTATGAGGACATGCAATCATGTGATGATCAATGCAAATGAACTACTCAAGAGTGTAAACAAGGCAAAGACTTATCCAAACAAGCTCCAACTGTTGGTCATGGCGTCACGATACTTGGTGCAGCAGCCGTCAGTATTTTGGACTTTTCTCCCAGCTCCGAGCTTCAAATATAGCGAATAGCATATGCATTTCGAAGCTCTCGAGAAGACGCATCCAATGGCAGTGGTTTCACTCAATTCTGACGCTCCTACTTCAAGTTATGAGCAAAATACTGAGTCGCGGGAAATACTTTCCTACACTTCAGCACTTTCTACACTTCGCACACACCTTACTTATAGCAAATAAACACTTTCATGGATAGACAACACTCACAAGCACTCTTTCCAAGCAATACACATGCATACAAGCTCACAGAGAACAAGATACAGAGTGAAGAAGACACAAATTCGAATTTATGTGCTCTCTATTCTCACAATGGCAAAAAGTTCTTTACAAAGAGTCACCTTTGACTTATATACTAGTGCCCTAAAAATGGTCCTTTCACACAAGAGACCGGCACTTTATTCACTAAAAGACTAATTTCCTACTATTTTACATGGGTAAATCTCCAATCTTCTGTGGGGATGCATCTAGAGGACTCCTCTAGTGCATTTACAACGGAAAATATATTACAAGAATGATTATGATACAAAAATATGATGTCCAAATCGAAAAAATTTTGGGGCCCGTCTTTTTCTCTGCTTTGTGCTCTTTTTAGCTCTACAACACTCCTCCATAGAGAATTCCAAGTGAAGAAGTACCTTTGAAATATCTTAGTATCCTCTTGGCTGAATTCCAATGAGATACTTTGGGAGCTTGTAGATATTTGGAGAGAGAGTTCACTGCAAAACAAATATCAGGTCTTGTGATGGTCAAATAGAGGAGAGATCCTATGAGTTGTCTATATAGTGTTTCATCATATGGAACACCATTCTCGTCCTTCGTGAGTTTGAGAGTTGACTCCATAGGTGTAGAGACCGGCTTAGAGTGAGACATCTCAAACCTATCAAGAATGGAAAAAAGGTACTTTTGTTGAGAGATAAATATATCTCCCTTCTATAGTCGAGAGACTTCGATGCCAAGAATGTAGTGTAAGTCACCAAGATCCTTCATTTCAAACTCTTTAGAGAGTTTTCTTTGAACATCTTCAATCATTGCTTCCTGTCAACATGAGATCATCCACATATAGAAGAACAATAACAATATCTTTTCCCTTGACTTTATAATACAAAATATGATCAACATTGCTTCTTTGAAAGCCTTGAGAGCAAAGATGCTCGTCAATCCTTGCATACCAAGATCGGGGAGCTTGCTTCAAACCATACAAACTTTTGAGAAGTTTGCATACCATGTGCTCTTTACCTTTGACAATGTATCCTTCCGGTTGTTGCATGTAGACTTCTTCCTCAAGTATGCCATTGAGGAAGGCATTGTTGACATCCATTTGCTTCACCTTCCACTTGAATATGGAGGCAAGGGAAAGTAATAACCTAAATGAACTCATCTTTGCTACTGGAGCATATGTTTCATCATAATCCAATCCGCATTGTTGAGAATATCCTTTAGCTACTAACCTTGCTTTGTGTCTATCTATCTTCCCTTCCTTGTTGAATTTCAGCTTGTAGATCCATTTGCATCCGATTGCTTTCTTGTTGGGAGGTAATGGACATAACTCCCATGTCCCATTTTGATGAAGAGCAGCCATCTCTTTGTCCATAGCTTCTTGCCATTCTTTTTGAGTACTAGCAGCCTTGTATGTTGACGGTTCGTCATGTTGTAAAATAGAGCTAAGCAAAGCAACATTACTTTGCTCAAAACTTGAGGAATTACCTCTTTGATATGTAAGTCTTTGAGGTTGTGTTGTGATCCTTGAAGACCTTCTAAGAGTTTCACGGTGATCTTCATCTTCTTCCTCTAATTCTTCAATGGTTTCCTCATGTGTAGAAGAGGGAACTTCAGCTTTAACTGTTGTTGAAGAGCCTTTATCCAAATATGAAATTGATGTTGAACTGAAGCTTGCATTCTCATAAAAAATCACATCCCTTGATAGGAATGTCTCCTTCTTACATGGATCATAAAGTTTGTAAGCTTCACTTACATCACTATATCCAACAAATATGCATTTCCTTGACTTGTCATCCAGCTTCTTCCTCTTTTCATCTGGAATGTGAGAAAATGCGAGGCAACCAAAAACTCTTAAATGATGTACCTTAGGCTTGATGTTGTGAAGAGCTTCATAGGGGGTAATGCCCTTCAAGACTTTGGTAGGAGACCTATTCATCAAATAGCATGAAGTGTTGATTGCTTAAGCCCAAAAGATGTTGCTCAGACCTTTGTCTTTGAGCATGCATCTTGCTGCTTCAAATAATGTCCTATTCTTCCTCTCTGCCACTCCATTTTGTTGTGGAGTGTAGCTGCAAGTAAGCTTCCTTCGAATGCCATTCTCAAGTAGATAATGGCTGAAATCCTTCGATAAGAATTCTCCTCCATTGTCAGACCGTAGAGTCTTTAGTCTTCCTCCTGTCATCTTTTCCACCATAGCATGAAAGTGTTTGAAAATCTGAAATACATCAGCCTTGGACTTCATAAAATAAACCCAAGTATATCTAGAGATATCATCCGTGAAGGTAACAAAATAAATATTCCCTCCAAGTGAGGGAGTGTGGGCTGAATCACATACATCAGCATGCACCACATCAAGTATATCACGTGCCCTTGAGCTTCTCTTTGAGAACTTACTCCTAGCATGCTTTCCAAGGCAGCACACTTCACACACTTTTCCAATCCTTTGTAAGGCTAGAATTCCAATGACCATGCCTTTCTCCTTCAGCATACACATACTATTGAAGTTCAAGTTGCCATACCTCTTGTGCCATAACTCGGTAGGCATAATGGGGGCTGCTTTGTCATTTCCCATTGCTGAAAATGCTGAGACTTCTCCTTCTAACTTGAAAAGCTTTCCTTGCTTTCTTCCTCTAGCAACCACTTTGTAGGAGTTCTTTGGATCTTTAATGAGACATTGCTGGCCTTCAAACTCTATTTTGAGTCCCTTCTCAGTCATAGCTCCAACTGAAAGTAGATTCTTGGTAAGCGATGGTACCAAGAGAACATTGCCGAGTGTCTTTTTCTCTCCCGTTCCCAATCGAATGGTTATGTCACCTTTCCCTGCAATGGAATTTGGAGTACTATCAGCTGTAAAGATAGTACCATTATGAGAATCATCAATATTAGAAAAGTATTGAGCATAAGAAGTCATATGAGAACTGGCTCCGCTATCGATCCACCATGGTTCCTCTTTGGGATCATGTGTATGGGCTGCTATCTCTTCTAATGATACAAGTGAAGAATCTTCTTCAAAATGAGTGGACTCATTTCCACCTTCTCCATCTGTGTAGTGGGCTGATCTTCCTCTCCCATTATCTTGATTACTCCTGCAATCTTTAGCAAAATGGCCATACCTAGAGCAATTGTAACATTGGATAGAGTAATATCTACCTCTATCTTCTCCTCTTCCTCTACCTCTTGAGGAAGGATGTCCTCTTTCTTGGAAAGATTGATTACCTTCATGATCTTGTCGATCTTGGTTGTGAGTGGGCTGATGCCACCCTCTTCCTCTTTGTGTGTTGAATCTTCCTCTTCCCCTTGATGAGAAGAGTGCTTTGTCATTTGATGTTGATGCCTTTCCTCCACCATGTATTGACTTCATTGCAGCCTGCCTTTGATCTTCATCTCTGAAAATTTGTTCCATCTCCTCAAGAGATGGCTTCTCCCTCAAGATGATGAGGCCTTGAACTAAGCCTTCGTATCCATCTCCCAATCCATGGATGATGATTGTAGAGAGCTCGTTGTCAGACATCTTATCTCCAACAGCCACTAGTTGTTGATGTAGATCCTTGACTCTCTTGATGAAGCTTGAAGCATCCTCTCCTTGCTTCCTCGTACAATTGGTAAGTTCAGCCCTCAATGCCACTTGCCTCGAGGTGCTCCTAGACTCGTAGATATTCTTCAATGTCTCCCATGCCTTCTTGGGAGTCTTCACATCAAGGAGATGGCTGAGAATGTCATCTTTGACACTCAACCTTATCATATGAACTGCAAACATGGCCTTCTTATCCCATTTGGACAAACTTCCAGTCGGTCTTTCCATCGAAATTAAATCCCAACAATCTTGAAAGAAAAGTAAGGACTACATCTTTACCTTCCATGTAGCATAGTTGTTGCCATTGAGCTTCTCAACTCCTTCTAAGTGTAGATTGTGGAGACTTGGTGCCATCTTCAACTGCAACAAGTTGAATCAAGACTCTTCCCTTTACTCAAATATGCTCACACTAGGCACTTCTAACCTAGGTGCTCTGATACCATGAGAAAAATGAGGAGCTGAGCTTAAACACACTCTCAAACAATATATGAGATGAGATATGAGAGACAAATAAGTGAGCAATCCTTAAATCAACAAGAATACAAAGTTCAGTAGTAGAAGCTAACTCAAGCTTAAAACTACTTAAAAAGAACAAAGCTAATAACACTATCAAATGAGCTCAATGATACAAATGAACCCAATGTATAATGTTCAAGAGCGTGTGGTATACACCACTCCACTTCAGTCCCTAGGATGCACTCCACAACCACAAGAAATGAGTCAACTATCTCTCAACTCCAGCCCTCTGTCTGTCTGTCAAAAATGCTCAAAAGCCTCTGTTTAAATAGGCATAACTCTCTAATGCGTGGGAGTTTGGTGAAACTCTTTTAGATGGAGATTCTCCATGATATGGGGAACAACTTTTCTGAAGAAACCATTTTGAGATGACGCACGTAGCTCAAGATACAAGCTTCCAAAGTTGGCCTACTGGCCGTTTTCAGCAATCTGCCAATTCTCTACCTACCAACTTGCGACCCACATAACTTGAGTTTGGAGATGAATTTGTGGGAGATTTTTGGTGAGCTGATACCTGATATTATGGAGAACATTTCAGCTTTTGAATCAACCAAAAAGGATGCACGGTCAGCGAGATATGATCCATGCAAAACAGCCTTTAGAAAAGGTGTGCTGCTGTCCTGAAATTTTTCCTAAATCATAGGAACACTTTTCCAACTTGGCATTGACTTCAAATATGCTTTATTCACGACTATGGCTGATGTGGAAAACATAATAAATCACTCTAAGAATATAATGAGCCTTAATAAAGAGTTCAACCAATAATAATACTTTGAAGAGATGATGTGGACTTGCATATTCCAACAAAACTATAGTATGATAGAAAGAGAAGGATTAGGCATGGTCTATGTAGTTGAGAATTTTATACATTATCTCCTTGCGTATAAGTTTAAATTTTATAGAGATCATCAAGAGTTACTCTACCTGGTGAATAAACATTGCAACACTGGCAGATTTGTAAGATGGTTTCTCTTACTAATGGAATATGACTTCAAAGTAGTTGTCAGGAAATGCAACAACCACCTTAGGGTGGATTACCTTTCTAGACTAACCTCAGGAGAGTCCCCACAAGGAGTGTCAGATGAACTTCTCGATGCTTACTTATTCAACCTAGAGATTGTCCCTAATCCCAAAAATATCACATATTGTCTGATAGTGTGTACAAACATATAGATCAAGGCATATTGGCTTGTTGTGTGGAGGAAGACAAATATGCAAAATGGTTGCAATTAGCACATGCAGGTGCATTGAAGCAACAACATTATCAACATCAAACCCTCCAAAATTTGGGAAGATTACACATATATTGACCAACCATGGAAGCAGATGCCCATAGGATGTGTAAGGATTATCCAACCTATTGCAATAGACCACCCATAGAACATGCTACTCTGTATCAAGTATCCCTAAAGCTAGATTGGAGCAGTCCTTTGGTTGAATTCCTAAAGATGAAAACTTTCCCTTAAGAGATGATGTTAGCTAGATGAAGAAGCTTAGAATAGGAAACTTTAGACTAAACTCTCATCAGAGGTAACCTGTACATGCATGATAGAGATAGATATCTTTGACTGTGAGCCCATGAAAGTGAATATCTTAAGATCTTGGAAACGACTAACAAAGATGTAGTAGGAGGACACTTTGGACCAGATAGGGTGATCAAAGAAATACTTTTTGCAGGTCTTTGGTGGCCAACCCTTCACATGGATGCTCATACCTATGTGAAAGGGTGTGACATTTGCCAGCACACTTAGTATCCAATGATACATAAGGATGTGATGCCACTGAGACCCATGATGGGAGGATGTGCATTATTCAAGTGGGGAACAGACTTCATAGGTCCAACTAATCCCCCAACCAAGAGTTCACATGCTGAGTAGATTATTGTGGTAACCGATTATCTATCAAATGGTTAGAAGTGAAAGCCACTAGGAAGAATGATGCACAAACCACAACTAAGTTTTTGTTTGAGAATGCAAGAATTCATGGTTATTCATAGGAAGTTGGCTTTGTATCACCCATAAGCCAATGGACAAGCAGAGATCACGAATAAGATCCTATGCACTATTCTAACTAAGTTGGTCAACAATAAACATCTAATTGGGATAAACAGTTACACCATGCTATTTGGGCTTATCGAGTAGCCTATAAAATAGTACTCAACACCACACCCTTTCAGATGGTGTTTAATCAAAATGTAGTATTTCCTTCAAATTTCATGATACCCAATTTGAAGTAGCACTAGAGCTTCATTGGACCGGACGTGAGCTCTCTTCTAGAATTTTCCATTTAGAACGACTAGGAGAAACTCGATTAAGAGCAACTATTGGGCTCTATGTAGTTAAGAAGAGACAAAAAGCTTACTTTGATGTGCACATAAGGAAAAGCGCTTGAAAGCAGGAGATATAGTCATGGAGTATACATTAAAGCAGCATGCTAGGAAACTAGAAAGGTGTGGCTATGGCCCCATGATAATTAATAGAATCTCAACTAGTGGAGTTTTCCAACTAGCCACTTTGGAAGGTGATATACTACCTAGTTACATTAGTGTGGATGTAGAGCAAAATTATATCAAGGACCACTAATAGAAGAAAACTTCAGTCGACTCACAAACATTCTTCTTTGACCCTAGAAGTAGGACAAGGCAAGAATGAGAAGACTATAAGAGCCTCGATTGACTCAAGCACAACCACCAGTGTAGTTAGAGTTTCTTAGTGTCAAGATCTCCAATCGAGCATCAATCCTATTGAACCTTATCTCATAGGATTAGGCAGTGTGGAAACCCCTTACATGGGTGAGGTGGAGCTTCCTATCTCCATTCAAGATATCCATATGATAGCCAAAGTTCTAGTGTGTCAGAATGAGGACCGCACATAACCTTTTATCTTGGGTCAAGATTGGATCTATGACCATTCTATCAACTTAAACCTAAGGATTGGACTTCTTCATGTTTGGATGAACCAACAACTATTACAACTGAACTAGCGAGTTGTGCACTCACTCAACTACGTAAGGCACCAAATCCTAGTCCTTCGAGGAGTATACATTAAGATAAAGATGTTGTTCTTGTCCAAAGTTCTATGATGCAGAATGATACAACTCATGAGGGATTAGCAGAAGCAATGGCGGAAATCCCTTCTTTTCCAAACATGGTTGAGGTAAAACAAGAAAAACAACCCAAGAGGTAGATGGAGCAGATAATTCACACCCAGATTCAACAACCAGTCTAAAAGAGGGTGACTCATGGAGCAAAGTAGACCTAGAGGCACAAGAGTGAGCAACCCATTACTCCCTCAATAGGGCCACAAGTACATAACAAACAAATAATGCAATCAAAGAAAACAATAGCTGAATATTCTAGGAGCCAACCTCAATGAATCATTTCTAGCAGTCAATAAAGGTTGGCCCCAATGCTAGACAAATCGAGACGCCTAAGACCTACCTACATGCTTTATTAGCTACACATAAACTCCTATGTTTGAAAGGATAATCTATAGATGCCTGGCTTACGACATACCCCTTCAACAAGCACTATCTTGGAATAGAGTCAAATAAACTAAGAGTAGAAAATCCTATGCACCACCATCAAAGAGGATTAGGGGATCCATACCATGTGCTCAACCTAGAGGAGTCACATTGACTTCCGATGTAACTCCTGCCAAGAAGAAATACTGATGGACCTAACTTGGTTTTCCCCCCAATACCATCCGACCTAGAATTTTCTTGAGGAATCTGTTTGGAAGAGCTAGGTAATGAAGACTTTGAACGAATTCTCAAAGATGTGAACTAGAGTCTGATGAAGAAGGGGATGTTACACTTATGTGTTCCTTGGGTAGCTTTGATGTGAACCTTTTCCCTACACATGGGAACTTTTTACCCTAGTGTTGGCTAGAGGTTTTTTCCCCATGTTACCACATACATGATTCACTCATGTGGTGGTACTTCGTACTTAGGGATATTATTTAGCTCTTACTTCAGTTCAATTCACTGTCAATAGAGAGAGCTATTCCACCCATCCACCTTCTCTTTGTGTGTGTTGCTGCATTTGTGCTCCTTGTGTGTGATTCTCGTGTACCTCTCGCACTTCTAAACACACCCAAGAGTGGTATTAGAGTAGGTTCAAGTCCTTCTCAAGTTTTGATTTTTTGTGTCATGGCACGCACACACTTTTAATAGTGCAAATCCACTTCGGAGCATAGAATAGTGAATTTCAGTAGCCAAGAAACATTTCTAGCAATTGCACTAGATTTTTACCCCCATTTTGAAGCCATTCCTGCAGTCAAAATTGCCACCAAAGTGACAGTTTGTGAGCTGAAATTTCAGCATTCATTTCAACTGTTATACTCTTGTACCCATGGGAAAATGCTTATATGCAATTGGATTTGCTCAAACTTTTGTTTCTCAACAAATCCTTTTCACCTTAAAGACCACTAAAGATGCGTAGTTGCACTTAGTTTATGATCTCCAATAGGATCGCCAAAGTAGATAGGATTCTATGCCCAAGACAGAGATGTGTATACATACTTATGTCTTGCTCAATGTCCTTGGAGTTTGCCGATTCGTATTTCTTGGAGGCCGCAATGGTTCTTCTAATTGACAGCTTCGCACTCTCACTACCTTGCATATGCACACCTACACACCCCTTTGCTTATCCTACCCTTGTTCTGTTACCTTCACATTCATACATGTCATATGTCGTCTCTCTCAACCCTCCTTTCTTTCATTCTCTTCCTCAGGCACTCCCACTTACAAGTTTACACACGTATCCACATTCACATACGCCCCTTTCTTTCCTTTTCTCCCCTATCTGCTTTCACACCCGCACAAGCTCTCACTCTCTCACTTACTCCCCCTCACTCCTTTCTTCATAAAAGAATCTGTTCAACATAGGCAATTTTTTTTAAATGAGCTCATATCTCCCAATTCTTTTTACTACTTACAGAAATGCATACACACAAGAATACATGAAATCGCGTTCATTCTATGATGCTTAATATCCAAAGGAACATTAATATCTTCAAACGGAAATGGGGTTTGCGCGATCATATATGGAACTTGCTTAGACATAGCATCTCCCTTTACAACATAAATTCAAGCATGGGAAGTTGAGCATGGTGGTAAATCTCTTCACCAAGGAAACCGCAAAGCTAATTCACATGACTGTACACAGAATACCATCCATGTCTTTGTACCAAAAATAAAACCCATTTGTTCTCCTTAGCACCCACTGTGGGACATTCAAGGTCGTGATACCAGACAAACGGAAGGTTGTCCCTGGTGATGATGTCGACATGCAGGACACTTCATATGTCTACATTACTATCAGCACAAAAGTGCATGATTTAGTAAGATCAAACCCATACTACTTGGCCTCACCTTCACGTATATACAATATGTGGCATACATTCTCATAGAAGGATAAACGAGGCTCGTTATCCTGAGAGTCAAACTTATTCGACAAACCAAAAGATCAAACAGAGCTTTTCAGCAGCGACAAACGAACAGAAAGCTTTAGTCCTACCTTGTTTATGAATCCCTGTCCTGCTACTTCCCAGCCTCGGAGTAAAATCCTCTTCCTTTCTCCTGATGTGCGAGGCAGCTCAAAAACCTCGGTTCACGACCTCCACCTCATTGAATTCCTTTTTTTTTTTTTTTGTATCCTCAGTCACACAAAAAAGGACCAACGCAAATCCTCTTTGTTTCTGCCCTCAAATGAATTGAAGAACAGGGCGGAAAGCAGTCCTCAGCATCTGCCCTTCATCTTAGATGCCAAAAAGAACGCCCCTCTCAAGAGCAAACGTGCCAAAAACTCTGCTCCAGCCCTCCTTGCTCCTCTGAAGTCGACCTCTCTTCTTATCTTCCTCGGCCATGTGCACCGTAGCCTTCCAAAAAAATCCCTCCCCGCCTCCTCTTCTTAGCCGTCGCGAGGGAGAAAAAAACTGAAAAAACAGAGAGAGAGAGAGAGAGAGAGAGAGAGAGAGAGAGAGAGAGAGAGAGAGAGAGAGAGAGAGAGAGAGACCTCCCCCTTTTTAATGCGTGGCTGCTCAGCCAACCCATTCGAAAAAACATGAGGACCCCCCGAAAAAAACAAGAACAGCCGTCCCCTTCCTCCCTAAGGCCATCAAACCATTGCCCCTTTATTGTTAGCTCTGTGGAAAAAACTTCTTTCATCATCTCCTACCATCTGATAATGTGCTTTCCCAGGCCTACCACCCAAAACGGATTGAAACTAAATTCGTCTCTTTCCCTATGACATTTGCAACTTCTAGCAAGGTAATAAAGAGCATATCATGACTTCCCCCACCAATAAATCATTTTTATAGGTGGATATCCGCATCTTGCAAGGGGAAATTTAAGTCCATAATTTGCCTGCTTTGCTTCACATATCCAACTGAGAGAGTATTACATGAGGATTGATCCCGAGTCCTCGGCGTACCTTCGGTTTCCTCTTGCAATCCGAGCTACCTCTAATGCAGGCATTCCATGCCACCACATCTCTTTTCTTTCCGCAACACCCACCTTGAAGCCACTTTAATTGCAATCAATGGCTATTGACCAACCTCTTTTTGTTGCAAAATACCTGCACTTGTACGTACACTCTGCAAAATGGAAGCCTATTAGTGCACAAAAACCAATAGTTTATTTGGCTATCATACTCCCCTCTTCTGCTCGCGAAGTCGTCCTCGACAAGCTACTTTTGCTGCAATATAATCCAAACAGTCATGAGAATGTCAGTGTACAACTTATTTACATACCTCTTCATCGAGCCATCATTCCCACTGGACCTGCACTCATTGAAGCTATTAGTGCTCAAAAAATCACTCATGAATACATACAAATCATTCACTTACAAAATGATCCAAGAACATGCACATATATTCAATTCCATTTCAACCATGCATCAATTTGCTCATGCATTCCATTATGAAAATAGTCTCAACCAAAATATCACATTCATACCTTTCCATGTTTTACACATGCAACTATCATTGCGAACAAACAGAAACGGAAATACCGAAATAAACAACAACAACTGAAATGAATACAACAGGAGATGCAACATACCCAAAATGCATACCCCATTATTGCACCTACCATTCGCTATGTACAATTATTCCATGACTAGACGTTCCCGAAGAATCTCCATCGTCGTCCCACAAAAGCCATCGAGACCGGAGTATAAGTCAAGACCTACATAAAAACCCTGGAGTTTCCAACACACTGGAAAACCCTCAGATAGAGCACACAAGTTATAAAGCAAACCCGTTGCATTACCTCGCTAAAGCCTCATCCATAAGTACATATACAGTCTCCGTGCCTTCAAGAATGTTGATTCAGAGTGAGCTGATCTGTCGCAAGCCACCTATCCCTGGACGATCTAGAATGTGGGTTTCCTGGATGTCTCATGTAGCCTCACCTCATACTCGCATCCCCACGACTTCCCTAGGGCGAGTCCGGCTCAACTTCAGGAGCTCCGTCATCACTTCCTATTGTTAACACATCTGCCCAAGCCCAAGTGATATCGTTCTCTTCGTTAGGCATTTCCCTCGAAGGGTCGAAATAGTAATATCGATCCCCCGCCCATCCTACATGTCGGGGCAGGTATTCCTCAAAACACTCAATATAAAACATAACATCCAAACCCTGGTTTATGAAGCATACCAGCCAATGCGCTTCCTCCACATCATATTCTGTCTCAAAGTCGTCGACATCTATGTCCATGCGGGCAAATGTTTGGTCCGAGAAATATATCCTTAGCTCGTACAAATAGAGTTGAGTTATTTGGTCTGCCATTTTATTACCAGTTCCTAACAGTCTCTGCGCAACACAAGAAAAATAATTAGAAGTCCAAAATTCTTGAGCTAGCAAGGAAGAATATTTATGACACACAAATCGTAGCTTACATATGCGCATATATATATATATATATATATATATATATATATATATATATATATATATATATATATATATATATATATATATATATATATATATATATATATATATATATATATATATATATATATATATATATATATATATATATATATATATATATATAACTATACATCTATGTACAAGGAGTCTACTACATCCTTCTGCTTGGATCTCGTCTGGCTTCTCTCATCCTAATGTCACTTGAAATATGGTTTAACTCAAAGCGCGTTAACCTTCACGGGAGCACATTCTTCTCCTAAATCTTGAATTTGCATGGAACCATTGGAGTTGAGTTCCACCACCTTAAACGGTCCTGCCCATCTTGTCTGTAACTTCCCCGGGAATTTATAATATTTACTATCATAAACTAGCACCAAATCCCCTTCTTGAATCGCATAGGTCCTGAGATTCTTGTCATGCCTCTCTTTACGTCTTCTCTGAATAGCTTCCAGACTTTGTTGTGCAATGAGTCTCTTTTCTTCTAGCTTGACCAGTTGTATATACCTCTCCTTCAATGACTCTTCCTCTCCCATCCTGGCCTCGATGGCCACTCTTAATGTCGGAACTTCTTTTTCAATGGGAAAGATGGCTTCCTCGTCATATACTAGGGAGAACGGAGTGCTCTTAGTCGTCACTCGGTAGGATGTTCTATACGCCCACAAAGCTTCCAAAATTCTCTCATCCCAGTCTCTCCTATGCACAGCTACTGTCTTTGTTAGAATCTGTTCAAGAACTTTGTTGGTGACCTCCACTTGTCCATTCGCTCTCGGGTAATATGGAGTGCTCTTCCGGTGTTTGATCTTGTACAATTCCATTAACTCCTTGATCAATTCGTTGACAAAATGTGTTCCTCTATCACTCACTATCTCCAACGGGCATCCGAATCGGGTAATAATTTGTTCATACAAAAATTTAGCTACATCAACAGCTCGGTCACTCTTCAGAGCTTTAGCCTCTACCCACTTGGTAACATAGTCAGTGCAGACCAAGATATACCTATTGGATCTACGTCTTGAGGGAGGATCAATAGGCCCCACAAAATCAATTTCCCATTTCTCAAACGGCTTAAGAGCCAGCACTGGCGTAAGAGGAGCGGCATGTGCTAATGTTGGTTTTCCCATTCTTTGGCATCTGTCGCATTTCTTGCAGTATGTGTGAGAGTCTTTGAACAACGTTGGCCACCAATACCCAGCCAATAAAATCTTTCTTGCCGTCAATTCACCAGCAAAATGCCCACCGCAGGGTTCATCATGCAATGCCCTCAAAACTAGGGCTGCTTCTTCTTCCTCGAGACACCTCCGATAAATGCTTTCATGTATAAAATATCGATAGAGCTGCCCACCAATAATGCTATGGTGTTTTGCCAGTGCTAATAGTTTTTGCTTCTCTCTCTTGCTTGCTCCTGGCGGATATTTAGTGGTGCACAAGAAGTTCACCAAGTCGGCATACCAAGGTACTTTAACATCAACCTGGAATAGATGCCCATCAGGAGCATCGTCGGGCACACCAGAGATTGGCTCCTCATTAACAATTCGAGATAAATGGTCAGCCAATATATGCGCTTTGCCTGGTTTGGTTACCATTGTGAACTGAAATTCTTGTAGGAGTAGCATCCACCTCATCAATCGCCCTGATAGCTCGGGTTTATTAATGATGTACTTTAGGGCTTCATGATCCACATAAAACGTGAAATGTTTTCCCATCAAGTAATGCCGATACATGTTTACCGCAAAGATCATCGAGAGGCATTCCTTCTCTGTAGTCATGTAGTTCCTCTCAGTGCTATTCAAGTTTCGACTTGCGTAATAAATAGGGTGGTCGAATTTCCTTTCATCGGCTTGACATAGCACTGCTCCAACCGCAGTATGAGAAGCATCTGTATGAACATGAAATTCTTTCGTCCAGTCGGGTGCTACCGAAATTGGCGCATTTATCAATTTATTTTTGATCAATTCGAATGCAACTTGACTCTCTCCAGTCCATTGGTATTGTTGGTCTTTCCTCAAAAGATTCGTCAGTGGTGCTGCTATTGATGCAAAATTTAATATAAATCGTCGATAATAATTAGCATGCCCCAAGAATCCTCTGAGTTGCCGCAAGTTTTGAGGAGGTGGAAGTTGTCAAATTTTTTCCACTTTATCCTCGTCGACCGCGATTCCTTGTTCGGAAATAACATGTCCCAAAAGCAATCCTCTTCGTACTCCAAATGTACACTTTTCAGGATTTAATGCGATGCCTTTTCTGATGCTTCTTCTTAAAATAGCTTTGATCCTCTCCATCATGTTTTCATCATTGCCCCTGATTGCAAAATCATCGAGGAATATCTCCATCTAGTCCTGCAAATAGTCTTGATATGCAGCTATCATTGCCCTCTGGAATGTGGCCGGTGCATTGCATAATCCAAATGGCATCACACGATATGCATACGTACCCCATTCTGTGGTGAAAGTATTTTTTGATTGATCCTCTTCATGGATTTGGATCTGGTTGTACCCACTAAAACCATCCAAAAATGAGTACAATTTATGGCCAGCCACTCTGTCCAAGATTTGATCAGTAAACGGCAAGGGGAAGTGATCCTTTTTTGTGCGCTCGTTCAACTTACGATAATCTATGCAAATATGGATTTTCTTATTTTTCTTCGGAACAACTACAATTGGTGATACCCACTCGCTGGATGCGATGGGATATATGAATCCTCCTTCCAATAATTTAGTCAATTCCAGCTTGATCAATTCCGAGTAGACTGGATTCGTCCGCCTGAGTCGTTGACATATTGGTCGGGTACCTTCTTCCAAGTCTATATAATGTTGGCAGATTCGGGGATCAATTCCTCTCTGATCCCCGTATGACCATGCAAAGGCCTTGCTGAAATTTTTGAGTGCCAATTTAATACAATCTCATACTTCATCTGGTAGCTCTAACCCCACACTCAAGAACTTTTCTGGAAAAATTTCCCATTTTTCCACCTGAGCTTCTCGCGGATATTCCTTATTCCTTGATGATGCTGTGATTGGAACGTGCTCTCCAATCACGCGTGCATGGTTGGCGAGTAAATAATTGTTTTGTCCTTTTTCAACCGTACCCAATTTCTTTAGTTCAGCTTTTGCAATGGCTTCCGACACTTTAGTTTTACTTTCCGCTTCTCTGTCTGATTGTCGGCTTCTCCTTAGAAGCTCTTCTTCTAGCATTCTAACCCTTTCTCTCAACTGTTGTACTTCCATTGTCGAAGCTAACTCCAGTTTCAACTCTTCTTTTGAAGTTCCCTTCTCCAGGGATTGAGTAGCTTTATTTTCCTTTGCGTCTATACTCAACATGTAGCACTCAAATTCACTTGTATGTGTCAACCATCCCAGCAACTCCTGGTCTGAATCATCCTTGTAACATAGAGGATCTATGTACTCGCCCACTTTCGCATGTTGGAGGTTGGCCAATTGCAGATTAAATCCATCCTGTAAAAGGTCCTTGGAAGTCTCCGTGTGCAGGGCAAATCTTACGCGCGCCATTTCTTGTCTAACCTTTTACTTTGCTTTTTGCTCCCTTTCCTCAGCTATTGTCAATTTCTTGCCGGTCAAGTTTGGAGACACTTGAAGTTGTATTCGATCAACCTTTGGTCCAATTGTGATAAATCCTTTGCGCCAATCGTGCACACATTCGGCTTGCACCAGCCATGGCCGTCCAAGTAAGATCGAGAAGGTAGCCTCTGAGGTCCTTGGTCTTACTATCAGATAATCAACTTTAAACTCTAGACCGCCCACAACTGTGCTTACATTCTTCAAAAGACCCGCAGGCTTCACTTGTGTTTGATCTGCCATTCTCAAGGACATCGGCATTTCTTCCATGTGGTTGAGGCCCAAAGCTTTCATCATGAACTCAGTCATAAGGTTGACTACGGCTCCACTATCTAACTGAGCACCGGGGACTGCATACCCTTTAATCTCGACTGTCACAGCTGGAGCATTCGAATCAATTTGCGTCGTAATACTTTGAATGATCCCTTGGACCTCTTTATCTTGTCTCTTTTTATCTCGAGCTTTCCTTGGCTTCTTAATATATTCGTTGTAGAATTGTTTCCTATATGCAGGTGAACATTTCAGCAATGTGCCAATGTCTAGCGTGACTTTCGTGTCCGCGAGCAACTTTACAATGTCCACTTCCTCCAAACTTTGTCTTTCCTTCCTACTCTTAGGAGCCCTTAATCTTTCAGGGAATGGTGCTATGCCTGGCACAAACTCCTTGGTCACTGGTGGAAGAATCTCTATCTCTTCCCCATCCTCAAACTCTTGTTGCTCATCAAATCCTCCAACTTGGTTCTCTACCTCTCCATGTTCAGTTATCTTCTCCTGGCTAGCTTTTTTGCTTTCGCCTTCCGGATGCTTCTTTGAATACTCTTGAGTTCTTGTGACTACCGCCACAGTTGGCTCTTTAGGCGGTTTCTTGGCCTGGTAAGCATCCACAAAGTGCATTGACGAGCTAGAGCCTTCTTGAGGGTTCGGTGTCTTGAACACTACTCCGATCGTAGGAATGTGCTCTTGAGCTCTCGATGTGGAATGCATCTGAGTATCAACATAATTCGAGGACCCTACTAGTCCTTTTTCCTTGCCGACGGCAGCTCTTCGTTTTGGACAATCTTCATCAAAGTGGCCCTCTCCACTACAGTACCTACATAGTGGGGTATAATCAATTGGTTTCTTTTTGTTTGGACATCTAGATTGAGTATGGCCAAAGCCATGGCATCTCCAGCACTGGATTGGACCATCTCTTCTTTGATCGCGTGTGGCTCCTCTTGGATAGTCTCCTCCCTGACCCTGAGCACCATATCCATAAGTTTGTCTATTTTCCCAACGAGATGTAGGTGGGACACTTTGAGCGGGCAATCCCGTGTAAGGTCTTTCTCTTGTATCTCTCGATTTCATGGTCCTCTCTTCATAGGCTCTCTTGTTGTAACATCGGTCCTCCGTGTGATTTGTTCTTCCACAAAAAGTGCAACGCATCCTAGGTGGTGATCTATCTGTGAATACTCTTGAGACTGTAGGGCATTCTGAAGCCAAACGGCCGTAACCATGGCACTTTCCACACCATGTATTTGATATAAACACTTGATTCGGGTTTGTAGTTACCTCTGGTTTTACTGTGTATGTTTCCTGGGTCATTGTGGCAGCTTTTATAGCTTGCGCGACCAACTCCAATATTCGCTCTTCAGTTAGCGCAGGCTTTACCTCGCCTGGCATACTAGTGGCAGCTACAAAAGCTGGAGTCATCAATGCGGGACTTCCTTGGCCAGGATCTTTTATTGGTATGTTACCTGGGCCTCCCATTGGCTCGTATAAGAGCTCCATCTTCCTTTGTTGACATAATTGTACTTCCTCCCAAAGCCTTGCTTGTTCCTTAGCATCCATTAAAGTTGCAGGTCTTGTCAGGCTGATATGCTGCTGTGCCGTAGGATCTCTCAATCCCGAAATGAATCTTCTTTACAATGTCTCATCGTTCGGGGCATTCGCGCCCATCTTTCTTACCAAAGTTTCCATTCTCTAAATGTAGTTATCGATGCTCTCATTGACTCATTGTCGTAAATAACCCATCTGTTGCGCCAATCTATCTTGGAAGCCTTGTCGTCGAAACTTTGCCAAGAAGGCTTCCTTGAGCATCTGATAAGTTCCACGCTCTTGTGGTGTCAAATTCCCATACTAGTTGGCTGCCTCGTCACGAAGAATAGCCGGAAAAATCCTCAATCTTTGATCCTGGTCAACTACCTCATTGGCCTCACAAGTAACCTCAAACAGCTGGATAAAACTATCTAGATCCTCGTCCCAAGCACCTGAGAACTTGGTGAAGTCTCCCAAGTGAACCGAAATCCGCTGAGCCATTTCAAATAGAGGTGTGATGTCGATATCACTTCGATCCCAAAAATTTAGTGCACGCGGCCTCAGGATCCCTCCTTCAAACTTCCGCACTTGATTTGCGACTCTCCTACGGGAGTACACATTTTTGGCAGATTTCCTTGAGCTAGTCGAGGTCGACTCACCTGGCGGTTCCCACCTCTTCCTTTCTCTTTCAAGGGCTCTCCTCTGAGCGCGTTCCTCTCTTTGCGTTTGTGTTGCTCCTGAGGATGAGCTCCCCTCACTCATGTACTAGATCTGGAGTCCGCAAGCTCGGCCAACATGTGGCGCTAGGCGAACCTATGGCACTCTCTTATAGAGACGTGCCAAGCTATTTCCCGGAAAACGCACCAAAATGTTATACTCTTGTACCCATGGGAAAATGCTTATATGCAATTGGATTTGCTCAAACTTTTGTTTCTCAACAAATCATTTTCACCTTAAAGACCACTAAAGATGCGTAGTTGCACTTAGTTTATGATCTCCAATAGGATCGCCAAAGTAGATAGGATTCTATGCCCAAGATAGAGATGTGTATACATACTTATGTCTTGCTCAATGTCCTTGGAGTTTGCCGATTCGTATTTCTTGGAGGCCGCAATGGTTCTTCTAATTGACAGCTTCGCACTCTCACTACCTTGCATATGCACACCTACACACCCCTTTGCTTATCCTACCCTTGTTCTGTTACCTTCACATTCATACATGTCATATGTCGTCTCTCTCAACCCCCCTTTCTTTCATTCTCTTCCTCAGGCACTCCCACTTACAAGTTTACACACATAAATTCAAGCATGGGAAGTTGAGTATGGCGGTAAATCTCTTCACCAAGGACTCTCCTTCACTCAAAACTCCACCCTTAAGGTCATTCGACAAGGTTCGAGGCAACATGTGCAAATTAATCCTTAATTAGATGATATGCTACGCAATCCTGCAGGAATAAAGTAGCTTCGGTTGTGTTTGCGAACTATAGTCCTTTCCTTGTAGCATAAGTAGCAGCCACTCTCCTTCTATGAAAGTAAGTGCAGACATCTGTGAACTATAGCTATAGTCATCGCTCTATCAAAATATTGCCCTCTGTATTCTTCCCCCTGCATTTTAGTGACCCCTTGAATTATGGATATTTACAAGGTTACAACATTGTGGATTATAGAACTTCTAATAAGAGCTGCCGAGTTTGTTCCGTGAGAGCAACGGAGGGTAATTGAGGCTAATGATATGAACATTCGTGATGGTAATTATAATAAGAAAGGTTTTTTGTTCCCCTTTTTTTTTTTGGAAAGCATTCAACGCAATTTTCATTATCACATCAATGGCAAACGACAGTAATTTTTTCAGCAGAGCACATTATATCTCAAAGAAAACTCGTGAGTCAATGCTTCAACAGCCAATGGCTCCTATTCGTAACATGAACCACAAGGTGAGAGATGTTCTATGAGAAGTACCTCATTTACAATGCAGACCGCAAAGCTAATTCACATGACTGTACACAGAATACCATCCATGTCTTCGTACCAAAAATAAAACCCATTTGTTCTCCTTAACACCCACTGTGGGATATTCAAGGTCGTGATACCAGACAAACAGAAGGTTGTCCCTGGTGATGATGTCGACATGCAAGACACTTCATATGTTTACATTACTATCAGCGCAAAAGTGCATGATTTAGTAAGATCAAACCCATACTACTTGGCCTCACCTTCACGTATATACAATATGTGGCATACATTCTGATAGAAGGATAAACGAGGTTCGTTATCCTGAGAGTCAAACTTATTTGACAAACCAAAAGATCAAACAGAGCTTTTCAGCAGCGACAAACAAACAGGAAGCTTTAGTCCTACCTTGTTTATGACTCCCTGTCCTGCTGCTTCCCAGCCTCGGAGTAAAATCCTCTTCCTTTCTCCTGATGTGCGAGGCAGCCCAAAAACCTCCGTTCACGACCTCCACCTCATTGAATTCCTTTTTTTTTTTTTTTGTATCCTCAGTCACACAAAAAAGGACCAACACAAATCCTCTTTGTTTCTGCCCTCAAATGGATTGAAGAACAGGGCGGAAAGCAGTCCTCAGCTTCTGCCCTTCATCTCTGATGCCAAAAAGAACGCCCCTCTCAAGAGCAAACGTGCCAAAAACTCTGCTCCAGCCCTCCTTGCTCCTCTGAAGTTGACCTCTCTTCTTATCTTCCCCGGCCATGTGCACCGTAGCCTTCCAAAAAAATCCCTCCCCGCCTTCTGTTCTTAGCTGTCGCGAGGGAGAAAAAAACTGAAAAAACAGAGAGAAAGAGAGAGAGAGAGAGAGAGAGAGAGAGAGAGAGAGAGAGACCTCCCCCTTTTTCATGTGTGGCTGCTCAGCCAACCCATTCGAAAAAACATGAGGACCCCCCAAAAAAAACAAGAACAGCCGTCCCCTTCCTCCCTAAGGCCATCAACCATTGCCCCTTTATTGTTAGCTCTATGGAAAAAACTTCTTTCGTCATCTCCTACTATCTGATAATGTGCTTTCCCAGGCCTACCACCCAAAACGGATTGAAACTAAATTCGTCTCTTTCCCTGTGACATTTGCAACTTCTAGCAAGGTAATAAAGAGCATATCATGACTTCCCCCACCAATAAATCATTTTTATAGGTGGATGACATGCATCAAACATTTGAAAGAGCATTTGACAAACATAGATGAGATTATTCCAGATGCATCATTCATCTCTACATTGTTGAAAGGATTTCCAGAATCTTTTCAAAGCTTTGCTACTACACTCTATTTGGTTGCAAAAGGCAATCCCAATATGTATGCATTTGATGAGGTTGTGTCTCTTCTTTTGCAAGAAGAGAGGGAACACAATCACTTGCTATCTCACAAAAGGGGAAAAGCAAGTATGGTTCAACTTTGGGTTCATCAAAACCAAAGCCTCAAGCTTCCTCTTCCACTCATTCCTCTAAAGATGCTGATTTGCAAAAGAAGAAGAGATGCAAATATTTTTTTTAATATAAAGGAAGTTCGGCAATAGCCTACTCTCCCGGACTTGAATTAAATAAAGAAAAGTACAAGAGAAGGGGACTAGTGCCCACGGGACCCCCCAAATCCCACAAAGCAGGGGAAGCTTTTACAGAGCTTAGATGACATTACAAAGAAGGTTAATTACCCTCTCATCACCCTCATGTGGGGCCCACTTGGGTTTAAGCTTGTTATCGATCAAAAGGAGTACTTGATGATGCCTAAAGGGGGGGGATTTTTTACAGTTGGCGATCCTTTTGCCGAGGAGGAACAGCGATTTCTCAATTGACCACTCCTTGGGGGAGTCACCGAGGTTGAAAGCACATCTTTCCCGCCAGATTTTCCATAGGACCTCCCCTCTGATGGCGTTCCAGAGAGTCGTGGAGCAGCCGATCACTTATCCCAGCAGGGCTTGCTGCCAACTGAGACGTTTTTGAAGTCTAATTCTCTTTCCAACCACCTGCCAGAGTCTGTTGGAGTTGGGGCAGGTAAAGAAGATGTGTGAAACATCTTCGATAGACCGGTGGCAGCGTTTGCACCAGGGAGGGGTCCCACAAATTTTGCTAGCCTTAAGGTTGGTCCAGATTCCATGATGAAGGATTTGCCATAAGAGGACAGACTTTTTGATTTCTATGAGGGGGTGCCAGATAGCCATGAACTTCATGTCCCACCGCAGCCGCGTCCATGACAGGCACCACTTTTTGTTGAGGATAACCTGATAGTCGATCGTTTCTTTGATGTTTGGGACTTTTGATAGGCTATTCCCATTGTGCCATTTGAGACCAAGCGAGCTCGACATGTCGTGTCCCATGAGCAGGCGAACTTTGTGTCGGTCCCAGGCGAGACATCTGCTTTGCAACGTGTTCCATTCTTCATGCGAAATGTTGATGCTAGGATCAAAATCCTATCCAACGGTTGGTGTCTTGTTTCCAGAGATGTTTCCATTTTTTGAAGCCTTTGTTCCATAGCTTCTTGGCATTTTGAATGTTCCAAGATTCCACACTCCGGATGCCATGGATCGGAAACCAGATAGAGTCGTTTTGTCTGATACCGGCAGCCCACTTCCAGTCTTCACTTATTCTTGTGAAGCTTTTGACTTTATTCCAACTCTTCCAAAGGGAGCACACCAGATTAGAGCCTTTCGGGAAGACGGGGATCGGGGAAAATAACAAGGTCAAGATGTGAATATTCTTCCAATTTGGGAGGCCCATGAGCGCCAACTCATTCTTGTTTCTGAAGATCAGCTTGGCCCACGAGGCCTCCCCGTTGCACCAAGCCTTAATCATCCATTTGGCCGACAGTTTGTTAGCCATGCACCCAATGTCCAAGATACCAAGTCCCCCACTATCTCTATGGCTGGTGCAGATGGACCATTTGATTTTAGGCACCCCCCTCCTATTGTGGTCGCCCGTCCAAAGGAAGTTTCTACAAATACTATCCAGTTTGGACAGATCATGCTCTTTCGGTCTCCAACAAGAAAGGAAATAAATGGTAGATGATAAGAGGAACGTGTTGATAACCATAGCACGACCAGCAAGATTGATTTGCATACCTCTCCAATAGTTAAGCTTGTTTTCGAGTTTGGCAAGCACCCAGTTCCACCGCTGTTCCATAGATACGCCAAACCCCAAGGGAATCCCAAGAAGCCAAAAAATTTGGCCCTGCGGAATGATTTGACAGCCATGATCAATGAGAAGGTCGGGCTGTGACCCACCAATAGCTCTAAAGGCGGTCTTAGAGTGGTTGATTATGGATCCAGAGGCTTCACAAAAAGTAGCAAGACACTTCCAGAACGTCTCAAGGCTAGTACTATCATTGTGCACAAAAGCGTTCATATCGTCGGCAAAAAGTCTCATGGTGATCTGACTGTGGTCATGCGGCAAACGAAGGCCTTTAATGTTACCAGCTTCCACCTGATGCTCCACCAGCCTGCTAAGCCCTTCTGTGGCAATGGCAAAGAGAAGGGGAGCCAATGGGCACCCTTGTCTGATAGATCTTCTAAGTTTGATCACCTTTGAGAGATTTCCATTAATGTTAATTTGGGTCGATGCGTTTCCGAGAAGGGTCGCGATCATCTTGGTGAATTTCTGACTACATCCAAGATCTTGTAGCGATTGTAGAATATAGTCCCATTCTAGCCTGTCGTAGGCTTTATCAAAGTCGATCTTGAGGAAAACAACTTCTTGTTTAGACTCTTTTGCAAATTCAAGACCTTCCCAGATATCTATAATGGTTTCCAAAATTGACCTGCCTTTGATGAAACCTTTTTGGTCCTCGCTTAACCACGCTCTCAAGTGGCAAGAGAATCTGTTGGCAATGACTTTGGCGATGATCTTGTATCCTGTTTGGAGCATTGTAATGGGACGCCAGTTCTCTATTCTGTTCTTTTCCCCTTTTTTGTGTACTAACTTGATAATGCCATTGTTGAGACAAGAAGGAAGCGCGCCAAACTTGAGTGCCTCTTGCCAAACCAAACGAAGAGGGGTGGCAACCACCAACTTGAAGGATTTAAAGAACTCATTAGTGAGCCCGTCGGGTCCCGGGCTTTTACCTGATGGGAGGGCATCAATGACCTCAATGATTTCTGCTTCAGAGATAGAGGCATGAAGCAGAGAGTAAAGATTGGGTGGTATCCTGTGGGGGGAAACCCTAGATATGGCAGCCATACAGTCCCTTCTATGGTGGGAGAGGGGGTTTGAGGTCCCCAGGAGTCTCGTGAAGTGCCCTTCAATGATCCCAAAATTATCTTCTTCCGTATTGCATACATTGCCATTTGTGGTTAGCAATAAGGGGATCGATTCTCTGTTGTGTTTCCTTTTGAGGATACGGCACATCTCTTTGGTGGGTTTGTTGGCTTTGCCAGCCCACCACTCCTTGAAGAAAATTTGCAAATTTTTCCTTTGTAGCTCTTCCTCGTATCTCAGCAGCGCTCTGATCTTTCGAAGCCCTTTCTGGGCTTGAGATTTTCCTTTGTTCACTTCCTCCTCGAGCCGCCAGAGTCTATGATATAGAGATTCTCTACGAGCCCGCCACACAGTCTCAAGCATCTTCCTGGATCTAATCATAATCTGTCGTGACTTATCGACCGCACTTCTCCAACACTTGGCTGGGGACAAGCCAGAGGCGAATGCCTCCTTCCACACGTCAGAAATTTCTTGATGGACGGAGGGGAGAGAGAAGGAGGGCACACTGGCATGGAACCACGGAGCCTTACGGATCTTGGTGGGGGGTTGAAAAGTGATGACGATCGGGTAGTGATCAGAGATGGTGAGGTCGGTGCGTTGCGAGAGGGAGGGGTGGCCCCACTGATGAGTAACGCTCTGAGAAATGTAGCATCTATCAAGTCTAGCTTTCCTCAGGTCCTCGCCTGCTTGGAGATTTGACCAAGAAAAGCCCTTCGAGTCTTTGAATTCGACCAAATCCAAGTGAAGTTTAGTTTTGTCCCACGTTTCTTTCTCCCGACTATCGATGACCCTGCCCTTGCCCATCCATCTGTCCATAGGGTCCTCAACCATGTTGAAGTCACCACAAATAAGCACGTTGTGGGGGAGCGAGTCCAAGGAGGCCCAAGTGTTAAGTCTCTCTAACTCCCCATTAGGGGCATACAAAGAAACTAAAGTAAAACAAAAGGGAGCACCGAAAGAAACAGCAATCCATCGATGGCATACATCTTCAATGGAGTTCTCAAGCTTTTCAAACCAGAGTTGATTAATACCGATTACCATTCCACCGGACCCCCGCTGATGCGCCGTTGAAATCCAAACATGGGTCGAGGAGACATGTCTAAGCCGTTTCTGGAGGTCTTCTCCGTCAATTTTAATCTCTTGAATACATATAAAATCTGGGTTTAGGCTAATGTCGCGAAGCCATTGACCAATGATGATCGCTCTTGAGGGGTCGGTTAGCCCTCTAGCATTTAACGAGATAATGATCAGTGTCGTAGTGAGCCCTCTTTGCGGGAGGGAGCTTTGTCCTTTCTTTTCTTGGATTCATCTTTCTTTTTCGCTCGGATCAGATCCCGAGTTAGCATTAGGTTCTTGTAGGGGCTTTTCCACGGTAACTCCAAAGGTTGTTTTCCTTTGCGGGATGCCTCCTGCTGGGAAGAACTGGGCACCGTTTTCAGCTCCGTTTCCGGAATAGTCGATCCGATGATGGAGCTTTCACTATCCATGTTATCTTCGTTGCTAGTAGTAAAACCGTCTTCTTTGCTTGTAGTGTAACCCTCCTGCAAGGTTTCTTTACTGTCAGGGATCTCAAGGCCTTTGACGTCGGTGTCCACCTCAAGTTGGTTCCCACCAGGGTAGTCAAACTCATTGATTTCCTTTTCCAGATTGCAATACAAGTTGCTGGAGGGGGTAGTTGACATGTTGTTTCGCTCAGAGGTTGCCCTAGGGCTTCTTTTCCTTCTTCTTCTGACTTCGATGAACCCATCTGCATCAGCTTCTGGGTTAAGGGGACCCTTGAATTCCTCTACTTTCGTCGAGTGATTCAATGCTCCATTGCTATCTTGAGCATTTTTGGGGGCTTCTTGATTTCGCTTGCTTTTACGTCTCAAAGGGCAATCTTTGATCCTGTGACCTTGTTGGCCACAACGAAAGCACGCGTTGGGGAGGTTTTTGTAGCTGATGTCTTGCTCCCATACATTCCCTTCGCCCAAGTCCAATTTGATCTTCGATGGAAGTGGCATACTGAGGTCAGCCTCGACACAGATTTGAGGGTGCCACCGAGCGTTGAACGAGTGTCTAGCACCTTCATAAATGAGACCACCAATGTCCTCGCGTGAGGCCAACGGCTTGCCGATAGGAGCAACGATGTCCCACACAAAGTTGTACAAGAAGTATGGCAGGTTAGGGAGCTCAACCCAGAGAGGGTACCGAAGCGAGTTCGATTTGTCGGGAGTAAAATCGGGGGACCATCTGAATAGGCACAGGGTCGCCCGACCGAGTTGCCAAGTTCCGACACTAAGGGCTCGAAACGCCATATCTTCATTTTCAAAGACTAGCAGCAAGTGGCTTGCCGGTAAGAACTGACACTTAGAAACAACTAGCCCACGGGGGAACCACTCGTTGCGAAGCCACTGTCGCACAGTTTCGAGCGGGGGCTTAGGGCCGAACATTTGGCCGACGAGGCAAACTTTCTTGAGCTCCTCCTGAGTCGACAAAATTGCGGATCTATTGAGGGAGACCAAGGGGGCTTCAGCGCTCTCGAAGGCCCCTAGGGCGGCACAAGAACCCCCCTCCAACAAAGAGGCCAAGTTATCGGTCTCCCCGGGAGGAGGGGCCAGGTTACTTCTCACAAGAGAGGGGGTTGCCAAATCCATGACAAAAGAGAGACACCCCGAACTCTGAAAAACTTGAAATGCCTCCGATAAAGTTTTCCTTTTTAAAGAGTAAGACGGCTCAATCAACTTAAGTTAGATTCAACACACACGGCTCTGAAGTTAGTCTGCCCCTACTTGCTTTCTCCATAGAAACGGGTATAATACTTTAACTCTCGAGTTTTTTTTTTTTCTGCTGCCTTTTGTGCTAAATCAAAGGTGCAACGATGCCCCGTCAGCCGTAGCCCGCCGCCACAATCTTGGAATCTGGATAATCACTCGGTCGCGACTGACCAATGTGGCTTTTTCCTCGCTGCACTGAGTACTTCTTTAAAATCAGTGAACCGAGAAGCTTACGGTCTGATGTGGTCTAGTTCTCAGATAGTCCCAGACTCTAGTTCTCTATCAATCGTAGTTGCCTATCAGTCGCCGGCTGCAAGCTCGCGATGGACTGGCCTCGAGCACACGATGCACAAAGGACAAGCGAAGGACAGGCGGGCCAATAGCGAGTCAAGCGCTTGCCATCTCTCAGTCTCACAGTCCCTCGATGGGCGCGCGCACACTCCAGCACTGAATCAATCGGACTCAGTCAGTCGTGACGATGGACAAGTCCGGTCAATCGCGATGATTGACGAGGCCACACGATCGATGCCTTCAGTCAGTCGCAGCGATGGACCACCTCACACGATCGGCGCCCGTCAGTCGTGGCTCGTGACGATGGACAAACCATCAGTCAGTCGTGACTTCCATCGCGTAGTCGATGTCGCCAACAGCAACACATGGAAGGGTTGCGGCATCCTCGCGGAGCACGGTGACCTTTGCTAGAAGGCTGGTCATATTATTGATGAGTGTAGAAAGCTTGCTAAGTGCAATGAAAAGAAGAAGAAATCTAGAATGTCTATTGCTAAAAATTCAGCAAATGCAAAGAATGATGAAGCTAACATGGCTCAACATTTTTGGGCATGTGTTGTTACATGTCATTATGATGCATCTTTTCATTCTAAATATATGGTTGTGAGTGAGGCTGATTCGGATTGGTTTTTTGATAGTGGTGCTTCAAAGCACATAACATCATGCAAAAGATTGTTTGCATCTTTAAAAGATGCACCCAAAGGAGGACATGTGATGAGTGCAAACAATGCCTCTTATCTTATCATTGGAATAGGAGAAATTGAGCTTACGACTACAAATGGAGGTGTGATCCTCTTGAAAAATGCATTGTATGTACCCGGTATAAAGAAGAACTTGATTTGAATTCCATTGATTGCCAAAGTTGGACTTCATGTACACTTTGTTGATGATAAGCGTATGTTCATGATTTCAGCAATGGTGATATTATTGTTATGTCAAGTACATTATGTAATGGTTTGTATCGCATGGATACATACAAGAGGGCTGCCTCAGATGCCTTGGTTGCTTATACTTCTTCCATGGCTGAAATGGAGCTTTGGCATGTCTTCCATGGCTGAAATGGAGCTTTGGCATGCTCGTTTTGGTCACCTGAACTTCAATAGTTTTCTTTAATTGCAAAAGAAGGACATGGCTATTGGTTTGGCAACACTTGATTATGTTGAAAAGCATGCATGTGAAGGTTGCATTCTTGGAAAAATGCATCATGCTTCTTTTCCAAAAGATAGTCATACACACACTACAAGGAAATTATAGCTTGTTCATAGTAATGTATGTGGTCCCATCAATACTTCATCTTTTGGGAAGCATGTATATTTTGTTACCTTCGTTGATGATGCTACTCTCCGTACATGGGTGTATCCTATGAAAGCAAAGAATGAGGTATTTTCTTGCTTCAAAGAATTTTTAGCTATGGCTGAAAATTTTGCTTCACAAAAGCTTTTGATTCTATTCACGGATCATGGTGGTGAATACATGTCACATGAGTTTAATGCTTTTCTTCATGAAAGAGGTATTTCACACCAATGTACAGTGCCATATATAACTCAAAAAGATGGTGTTGTCAAGCGTAAAAATAAAACACTCCTTGAAATGGCATGATGTATGGTTAGAAAAGCAACTTCCTGATAAATTTTGGATGGAAGTAGTTATGTGTGCAATTTATGTGTTGGATCACTACCCTACAAAAGCATTGAGAGTCATTACTCCTTATGAGTGCTTGGAATGGACAAAAGCTTATGGTTAGTCATATGCGTGTGTTTGGTTGTTTGGCATATGCTCTTGTGCCATCACAACAATGTCACAAACTCGATGACAAGGCAAATAAATGTATATTTGTTGCTTATAGTGCTGAATGTAAGGGATATCATTTGTACCATCCATTGACAAACACAATTATTGTGAGTCGAGATGTGGTATTTGCTGAAAATTTAATTTTCCCTCTACTTGAATGCAAGAAACAACCAACGAATAGCTCACAAGATGTGCTCGATGTCATGAGGAAGGAGATAAGGAAGAGAGCTCACACACACTCTCACAATCAAAGAGAATCACACACACAGATTGAGGCAAGGATGAATGATCTTCTTCTTCTTCTATTAAATAAAACGAATGTACAAGAATGACCTAAAACAATAATACAACAAGTGCAATATATAAAGACCAGTACATAAGGAAAAACCTAATGTCCACGAATGAGTGAGCTGGCAAGAAAACAAATGTGCCATCACTCTTGGTAGATAAATCTAATAAAGCTCAATGAAATATCCCTAACATATACTGGCATGACCACTATACATGTCAAAGAAATGAAAAGTGATACGTGTCATCATGGATCATCACATGTTGAGCTTGATATCTCAACACTCCCCCTCAAGCTCAACGTCATGTACTCTAATCCAAGCATCTTCCAAAACTTCTTCAGCTTCTCTGCTCCAAGTACTGTAGTAAAAATATCAGCAACCTACTCATCTGTCCTCACATAAACAAGATCAATATTACATGCTAGTACCTTCTCTCTGATGAAGTGATACTGCACCTCGATATGCTTTGTTCTAGCATGAAAAATAGGATTCTGTGCTAACTGTATGCTACTAAGATTATCACAATAGATTGTGATAGGCTTTTGCACTTCCACACCTAAACCTGCAAGTAGCATCTCTAGTCATGATGCCTCACATGCTGCCATTGCAACACCTCTATAATTAGCCTCTGTACTCAACAAAGCAACAGTGGGTTGCTTCTTGTGGCTCCATGTAATAGCTGCACTCCCAAGTGAGAATAGAAAGCCGCTAATAGATCTTCTATCTAGAACATTCCAGCCCAACCTGCATCGATGTATCCAAAAACCTTCACATCTACACCAACTTCGTAAAACAATGCATAATCCAAAGTGGCACTCACATAACGTAGAGTGCACCTCAAAGCATCCAAATGTGGCTTCTGCCTTCATAAATTGACTTTCAAGTCCAACATTGTAGCTTAGATCGGGCCTTGTAATTGTGAGATATATCAGACTTCCCATAATTTTCCTGTGCATAGTAGCATTTTCCAATGCTTCACCTGATGTAGTATCCAACTTCAAATTCTGATCTAATGGCATAGAAATTGTCTTGCAATCATCCATACCATACTTTTGCAACATATTCAAGCCATATTGTCTTTGTGACATCCATATACCTATTTTCGTATGTATAAACTCAATGCCCAAGAAATAGCACAATAGACCAAGATCATGTCAAATTCTTGCATAAGAAGTCGCTTTACCTCTTTAATGCTTTCTTCATTATCACCACCTACAATCAAGTAATCAACATAAATAGCCACAATTATGATGCCACCATCACTGTTCCTTGCATATAGTGAATGATTTGCATCACACATAGAAAACCCAATGGTGGTTAAGTAATCAACAATCCTTGCATGCGATGCACGAGGAGCCTGCTTCAGCCCATACAAATCCTTTTGAAACCTACAAACATATTTTGGATGCTTTGAATCTTCATATTCTTGTGGTTGGTCCATGTATACTTCTTCCTGTAACTCACCATATAGGAAAGCATTCTTCACATCCATCTCATGCAAAGTCCATCCTTTTGCTGTTGCTTATGCAACAAGTGTTCTGACAGTAGACATTTTAGCTACAGGGCTGAATGTTTTCTCATAATAAATTCCATATGTTTGTGCATATCCTTTTGCTACCATTCGTGCTTTGAACCTGCTTATGCTACCATCAGCATTGTATGCATGCAACACAAGGTTGGACATACAATATGCAGTTTCCCAGTTGAGTCGATTCATGCATATCCCTGGCACTAACCATTGGGAAGCGATGAAACGTGTGTTTAGATATCTCAAAAGCACTTTGAGCTTAGGTCCCTTTTATGGAAGAGATATTCAGCCATGCTTGCATGCTTTTACAGATAGTGATTGAGCAAGTTGTTATGATACTCATGTGTCCACTAGTGGTAATTGCTTTTTCCTTGGAGACTCATGCATATCTTGGTTGAGTAAGAAGCAACAGTGGTGACATCGAGTTGTGAAGTTGAGTACAGGGCAGTTTTCACAACTGCAGTGGAGTGTATATGGCTGAGACACCTATTGATGGATCTTTGCATGGAGATTGATGTTGCTACACATATTCTCACTAATAGTCAAAGTGCATTGGCTCTTGCACGAAACCCACTGTTTCATGCACGGACCAAACATATTGAGGTGCATTATCACTATGTGAGAGAGCACCTTCATGCAAGAGATATTGATTTGGTACATGTGCCTACATAAGATAATCTAGCATATATATTCACCATAGCTCTTCCAAGGGAAAAGTTTGAAGCTTTTTGCAAAGCTTTAGGCTTATTAGCTTGTGGGGGTTGATTTGTCACTCCTTGTATGTGTTCACATCATTCTCTCTAGGGGGGTTTGTTACACTTATGTGTTCCTCGAGTAGCTTTGATGTGAACCTTTTCCCTATACATGGGCACTTTTTACTCTAGTCCTCACTAGAGGTTTTTTCGCCATGTTACCACATACATGATTCACTCATATGTGGTGGTACTTTGTACTTAGGAATATTATTTAGTTTTTACTTTAGTTCAATAGAGAGAGCTATTCCAGCCATCAGTCTCCTCTATGTGTCTTGCTACGCTTGTGCTCCTTGTGTATGCTTCTTGTGTGTCTCTCACACTTCTACACACACCCAACAAGGGAGGTGACCATCAAGAATAATATGAAGAAAAATAGCAAGGCAAGCCGATGAAGAAGAAGAAGAGGAAGAGCAACATGACAACAAAGTGTTGGAGATGTAAGGATCATGTGACCTTACCCCTATATTCATATATATACATCATATATATATCATTGCCTCAAGAGAGATCATTATGTGGGTTTCGAGGCTCCCATGCATCTGTGCATGTCTCTCCTCTCTTCTCTCTTGTTCCATGTCCTCCTTGCTCCTCTTGTTCTGCACACCAAAGACCTTCATTGGTATCAGAGCATGCTCAAGGTTTGTGCAGCCATAAATCTCTCTAAGAAACTCGAACTGATGCGTTTTAAAGTTCTATGTGTAGCTAGCACAGAAGCTACAACTTTGCAGAAGGGCATAGAACCTGGTTCGGAGTTTTAGACAGCCAAAAATTTGAAAAACACAGACTGATGTAGAAGATGAATCTACAATCATTTGGACAGCAGGTCAGTGTTTTGGCTATAAGTTGAGTTTTACATATCAAAATGAGATGATTCAACTTTGCTATGAGTAGCTGCTAATAGCCTTTATAATTTTGTAGAAGAACATAGATCCAGATTCTGAGTACAATGTCACTGACATTGCAAAATACAGAGCAGCAGTGCTACAGGTGAAAGTGAAATTGATAGTAGGTGCTTATTTTGCATATATCTTGAGCTACGCACCTCCGATTGAGGTGTTCCTTATCTTGTTACGTAGCCAAGAATAAGTTCTTGAAGTTTGCTGAGATCAAAAGTCCAGATTAAGAGGTTATCACCTTTGAAACAACAAATCATAGAGTAGCATATTTTTGCCATAAGAACCCTAATTGCTCTTGGAGGTTGAATTTGCTTTGGAACTTCTTCGAGAGAGAATTTTTGGTGTGCAAGCTCTTATTTTCAGAGCTTCAAGGCATTATCCATGTATGAGCACTGTGGTAGCTCCTCCATATGAGAGTAGAGCATAATCTTCTCATGTGTTTGGCATGTGAGATGACATTGTGGTATACTTCTTTTTGAGGTTTATGTCATCATGAGTGTCATCATGGCATTGTCAGTGGATGTATAGTGGCATCGTGGTTTATATCTTGCTTATGCCACTTGGTTATGTATTTACTTGCTGGTTGCATATAATTTTATGAGAGTTGATTTTGATCTTGGCTGGTACTTGTATCTTTTGTTTTCTTTGCAGGTACATGATCCAGATTAGAGCCTCAGTTGCATACTCATTTGTCACCTTGATTTTCTATTCTAGTAGCATATGGTCATTGATTGATATCTATTTGCTAGTGTGATTCTCGGCATATGTGGATGGTGATTCCCACATGGTTTATTTGGTTCAGAGTCCATTTTACAGAGGAGATGTTATCGAAATCTCGAGAGCTTTTATGCTAGAAGAGAGCTCTAGTGGATCTTGAAGCTTGTGTGATAGCTTTGGATCATTGCTTATCTCCATTCACTTGGACTTTGCCACAAGTTGTTTGTGACAGGTTAGACCATCTTGCAGGATCTTCTTGAGTGGGAGGTGTATTATCATTGTATTGGCATATATTGCCATCAGTATGTGGGCATATGTATTTGCCATTATCCTTGATTGGATCAGTGACAGGTGGTGACAGATTACTCATTGTTCTTTTGATATTGGTTATCTTGTTTGATTGCTCAATTTATAGGGGATACTCTGTCGAAATTTTTCCAAGATTCTTTCACATCTACTTTGTCAGTTTGGAGACTTGGTGAGTAGGCTTATGCTCATGGTTTTATGTGCATGCTAGATGCATGGTTATGTGTCAGGTTGTTCACATGGTTTCTTCTCCAATGTCACATTTGTGATATGAGTTATGCATATGGATATGTAGGTGTGATCCTATTGAGGATGGAGTATTGTTTCTATTCTCTTGTTACATTTCTAGTCTCTTGGATTGCCATCATGGCATCTTCTCGATTTGATGGCACTAACTTTCCGAGATGGAAAGCTCAGATGTCGCATACATTGGTTCGTGTAGGGTTACACATGTATGTGCATAGAAATGCACAGAGGCCTCTTGACATGCCCGACCATGTATGGATGCATTGGCTAGCTCCACTATCCGGTTACAGCTTGTGGATTCTATATATGAGTCTGTGAAGTATGAGGAGATATGTAGTGCATTATATGATATGTATGCGAGTCCATTGACTCATGTGAGACATAGATCACATCGATGACTTCGATGTTGGCATTGTGGTCGTGAGGGCCATATTCGATGATGTTGCTTTAGGCAGATGCGATGATGACGTCAGAGATATGCATGTGATGAAGGTCAGGTAGTGATTTCAGGAGAGTCTATGGCAGTTGATTATGCTAGTGATGGTGATATCACTTTCTCCTATGATTCATCTCAGGATTCCTCTTGTTCATTGGATAGCACACATATGGCTTGCTTGCTTGATGCATTAGCCACTTTTCATGTTACTCCACACCGTGAGTGGTTTTGTCGATTCTCAGGTGAGAGTCGTGGATGTATGCACTTGCCTGATGGTATGACATATGACATTGAGGATGCAGGAGATGTATGCCTTATGCTACCTGGTGGAGCATCACTTATGCTCAGACATGTATGCTATGTGCCTTCATTCCCTATGAGCTTGATTTCAATTAGCCAGTTACAGGAGAGTAGATCTTACACATTCCTTGGTGAGCATCATTTTCCATTGTAGTTGGGACAACTTATGCTTGTTAGAGGTGCTAGGATTGGGCACAGGTATCCACTACAAGTACTTCATGTGAGAGATAGTCTTGTCTTAGTGGGAGTTGAGTCTTATACGTAGTGTGAGACTTGTCATGTCTCATTTTGCCTACCTATAGATAGGTCTTTTTGACATTCATGATGCACATGTATGGCAAGATTCAGATGCTCAAAAGGATGCATATGTAGAGCACGTTTTGGATGCTCGTGATGCTTATGTAGAGCATGATTTTGTTGATCATATGGATGCTCTTATTGAGCACACTTCAATTGGATCCCAACAGACACAACAAACACAAAACCTAGCATTCCCATTTTCATGGTAGAATGCATAGGCATAATACTATCTAACCATATGGACACCTCTCCACCCATGGAACCACCCCCTACACTTCCACAATCTCCCATTCCCCCACCACCAACAACATCAATACTCCTCACACCATCATGCATGGCATACACATCTCCCATTCAACTCCCTCCCCCTTGCATTTCCCCCTATAACTATCACATCTATATCTGTAAGTAATACAATTAGTACTATGATTTAGTGTGTCAACCACTCACAACAAGACTATCAATAGTTGGAAGCTCAAAATGCCATTTTCTAGGAGGAATCACTATGATTACAAGCCCGAGTGATTGAACTCGAGGAAGACAATTGTATGATATGAGCAAATTATGATACACTCTAGTAGGCACACCAGGAACTCAATTCCAAATTGCAAGATGTGGATGTAGAAGTAGTTAAGAATTTGGAGATCATGCTGCACCAGCAAATGGATAGGAATGTCAAATTACAACGAAATATGGACCTTTTAAGAAGACACATGTTAGCAATTATGGAGGAGAACAAATGGATCCAACAACACAACCAAGACAACTTGGAAGCGGCCATGGAAGGAACTCCTAGAATCACCATTATTCCTACCAAGTTTCAAGCTATTCCTTTGGATAACACCCAAATATTACTAGAAGAACATGCCAACTTCCTAGAGTCTTTTGCAAAAATGGAAGAAGAATGTGAGCAACTCAAGAAGGAGTTAGCCACCACAAGCACACAGGTACTTGAAGCTATTCCCCTACCATAGAACTCTAAAGAAGTTGAGAATCTTAAAAAACAGATAAAGGAATTACAAGAAAAGTTAGCACATTATGAATGACCCCCCTCACCACCAATAGAACCGGAACATGAAGAGCTAGTTGAGATTCCACTAGAAGAGATAGTTCAAGGCACCTATGAGGCACAACCAATAATAGGGGTCCGTGTAATAGAAGAACGTTACGAAACATTTGAGACAAAAGTACCTCAATGGATCAAACATGTAAAGGAAATAGGCAGAACACATGCTGATCGGGTGGCCATACAAATTCAAACACTTTCAAGTCTTGAAGAAACTATACTCAAGTCAAAGTACTTTCAAAACTTGTCCCATCAATGTCCCATCACTATGTCTGAGTTGTAATGTGTGCCCTATTTCGTACTTCTTACCGATTACAATGTAGAGATCAAATGGGTCATTGGAGAGGAACCCACTTATGCAATCTAGTTTGAGCTGACGGACCTCCTAGAAAGAGCATATAAAGGAACAACTTTTGAACCAAATTGGCATGCCAGATTACTAGAGACATACCTAGAGATGATGTGCACATGGTCGAATGCACCTTTATACATAAACTACGATCCATGCTACTTCTTGCTACCCATCGATGGCCATGGTCCAAGTTCATAGTCAAGGTAAATAGTACTAAAGGTTGCTCCTACTAGATAAATTACCACTACTTTGATCCTCCCAAAGGGACACCTACATATATGATCTCAACAATACACCATTGGACACCATGATTCAAGAATGTAACTGACATCATCACAAAAATGTTAATAAACATATTCGAACGCATGACAATGGTCTTCAAAACATTAGAAGATGTGAAGGCTCCATACATCTCAGTTATGGGCTTCAATGAGGGAACCTTGACCTCATCTATGATATGAGCAGAACTCCTTCTGTCAACACCATCTATGCCTCACATGCTAGAATCAAGTACATGCCTGCTTGTTACAAGAAGAACTTCGAGGAAATTTTCTCAATTGGGTTGTGGGAATATCTCTCCAAAATATCCATTCCCAAACCAACACATCTTCTACATCTCTTAGTGGTACAACGAGCCCTCCATGCTGATCAATTACATATGCCACATTCGGACGTTCCAAGTCTTGTAGATTGGGACAATTTAATGATTGATTTAGTGCAAGGCCTCCGAATGAAAGAGCATGAACTAGCTACTGATGTGCGACAATATTACATATCACACCCTTGACCACAAAAGGTCTATCAGGGACGACAAATGCGAGAGAGGGGGGGTGTTGGTAGTAGCTAGGGCAATCCATGAGGCTTGACAAGGCAACAAAGCATGAGGCAATTGAGTCAAAGAGATTCTGGATAGAGGAAAGGTCAAGCAGAACCAAGTCAACAAGGAAGTCAACATAGATTTGGCGAGAAAGCCAAGAAATTCCTTTTTTTATCAAAAAATATCAATAATGATTTTCATCACTCCACTACATTGTAAATTCCGATTTTCATAATTTCAACTCCATTTTGTTCAAGTTAAGGAGTCCTCAAGCTAGAAGAGTGCTAGATCTATGCACATACCAATTTTCATAATGTTTAGAGCTCATTTGAGCTTCCAACATAGCTTAGGAACATAATTTTTAAGTAGGCCCAACACTAGGTCTGAACAAGCCCAAAACTAGTCTAAAAACTATAAAAGGACCTAGACAACACATTTTTTGGGGTTGGATTGTTGGGACTTGAAGCAACTAAAGCACATTGTAAACTTGTTTTTATCTAATTAAAGATTCCATTGCTTCATCTCTTTGTCTTAATGTGTGTATGTGTGTGCATGTTTGTGTGCTTCTCACTCTCACACTTGTACTCTCACTTGCTCATGGTTGTCATACCACCAGCATGCCTCCTTGGTTTGACAATTGAGAGGTGGATCTCCTCACATTGATACTCATCATTGTGCTAGAGTGACATCACATGTTTCAACATATCCAAGAATTGGAAATTTCTACAAATTATTAAACCATTTTGCATGATTGATCATGTGATTTGAAGCACCTGAATCAACAAACCAGACATTACCATTCGATTTTGAAACATGAGCAAGCATCATATGCATCAGATGATTTTAGACCATGAATAGCTTCTTCAAATCATATGCACTTGTTAATGCATAGTTGTTTTGTTGCCTTTTGTTATTTTGATTCTTGAACCTGCAATCACATTCAACGCATCCAAGTTTACCAAAATTTCAACATCCTATATTGTCATTACTTGAATCCTTTCTTTGGAAATTTTTATGGCCTCTTTGGCTCCCCCTGCCTCTGCCAAAGTAGAATACTTACTCATATTCTGCTTTTCCTTGGGAGTTTGAGTCTTCACCAAGGTTCTTTTCTTCAATTATCTGCATGGACACAAGATCAACAGAATTCAAAATATTTTCCCTAGTTTAAATAGAAGTTTTGAACTACTTATATGTAGTTCCTAAACCAAGAAGGCACACTTCCACCTTATCATCATCATCATCATCATCATCTACATTGAAGCCAATAGCTGTAAGCAACTCATATATGAGTTTGATTTTCAGGGTGTAGTCACTTAACGACATGCTCTTTTTCTCTAATGTATGCAGCTCGTTCTTGAGTTTCAATTTTTGTGCCTTTATATTGGTCTCATACAATGTGAGCAAACTGTTCCAAGCCTCATTTAGAGATTTAGCATCATTTATGTGCCCACTAATGCTATCCTCTATGCTAACAAACTATCAATACATTACCTTTCGTGCTCCTTGATTCCACTATTTATATGCTCTTATTTGGTCCTTGGTCTGACTCCTCTTTAGTAACTATGAAGCATTTTCATTCTCTCCTTTGATGTACTTCAATAGCCGTTTCCCATAAGGAAATTTATCAATGTAAAGTTCCAAGCATAAAAGTTATTCTTGTCCAACTTATTGACTCATTCAATCAGCACTTTCCATTCCGCACCAATTCACAACACGACAAAACACCAGAAGTAGTATGTAGCTCAGTGATGAGTAGCACCTCCTTTAATGTCAATCGGGGAAGACGTAAGGATGGTATGAAGACCTCGAACAAGTGATGGCACAAGTGTGTGAGTGAGAAGCACACAAACATGCACACACATACACACACACGCGCACACAAAGGCAAGACAAAGAGAGAAACAATGGAGTTCTTTAGATTACTCAAAAAGTCTCATACAAGTTCAAATCTACAACAAGCTAACCTCAAAAATGAGCTCTCTAGCTCTTTTTATAGTTTTTGACTAGCTTTGGTCTTGTCCAGACCTAGTGTCCGGCCTAGTTAAAAATTAGGTTCCTAGGCTAATTTGGAGGCTCAAACGAGCTCAAAAATTTATGAAAATTGGTACATAAATACTACTAATACTCCTCAAGCTTGAGGACTCCTCGGCTTGCACAAAATGCAGTAGGAATAATAAAAAAATGGTAATATTAATGATGTGAAGTGACTAAGATCACTATTTGGCAAATATTGTTTCATGGAAAAATTACAGGGCCTATCTGCCAGATTTGCGTTGAGTGATTTGCCTACTTGTTCCTTGCTCTGACTCCCTTCTTTGGCTTCCTTGTCTTGTGGGTCCTTGGGTGCCTTGGCTGCTACTAACACCCCCCTCTCGCGTCTGTCGTCTCTGATAGACCCTTGTCTGGCTGAACGTTTGACATAATATTCAACCACATCTGAAGCTAGGTGATGTTCTTCTAGTCCTAGCCCTCGTGCTAAGTCTGTTAGTAAAGCATCCCAATCTATTGGCCCTGGGACGTCCGGATGTGGCAACCGCAATTGCTTAGAGTGTAAGGTCCTCTCCACAGCGAAAAGTTGGAGGAGATGTGAGGGTCTGGGTACGAATATTTCAAAGTGGTATTCCCAGAACCCTGTGACGAACATCTCCTCGAAAGTTTGTTTGTAGCATGCTAGAAGGTACTTTATTCTTGCGTGCCACGCATATATTACATTAATTGAGGGGGTTGTGATCATGTCATACACGAAGTCTAGGTTGCCTGCGCTGAAGCCATTTCCTGAGAAATGTGGGTCTTTAATGTTTTTGAATATTGTGAATGTGACGAGCATTAATTCAAATATCTTCATACACAATTGTGCCATCACATCAGGGGTGTTTCGTAGTCTAAGAATCTAGTGATGGATGGTGGAAATCATATATGCAACCGAGGCCTGTCCTTGTGGAGGTGCTAGATACACATAATTCAACCATTTTGCACAGCCTTTGACGTTCTTGACAGTAATGGCAAACTCGGACCGTTGCATCTTTGGAGGATTGGAACGTAAAATGGATTATACTTGATAAATAGTGGCATGGTATTCCATGTACGAACCATTTCTGGATATGTTTTGAGAAGATGAATCTTCCAGGTGGGTTGGAAGATTGACCCTTGTTTAGCACGTTCAGGTAGATCATCAAGACCAAATTGAGTGGCAAAAGTCGGGGCTTTGCCACATTGTTGTTAGATCTTCACATTGTAATCAGCTAAGAGCACATAGTAAGGCACGTATTGAGCATCGTTTGTTCCTATCCAGCGATGATGTGACATGTGTCGGAAGTACTCAGATTTTATAATAGTGTCCTCCAGTTTAGCCATTGATTGAATTTTTTTGTACTGCAATGCGATCTTCATGGGTTTTGGCAGTCTTTTTGAGTTTCGGAAGCCATTCTCGTGCTTCAACTTCAAGGGTGTCCATTCCTTCTGATGTTTTCTGGCCGCCCGACATAGGCATAGGAACATAGGGTTCCTCATACGACTCATCCATTTTGATGGGCACCAATTCCTATGTTTCTAGTTCGATAATTGGGGAGGGTTGTTGTTGGCATCATACGTGAAGAGCCAGGTACGGGCATACATGCAGATCTAGCACTGAGGCAACCCATCAATTTTTTTCAATCCTTACATCATTTTAAAAGTGGTTCTCATCACTGAAAAACCAGTGTAAATACCGTTTCACCTTTTTATAGCTCCATTTTGTGCAAGCCGAGGAGTTCTCAAGCTTGAGGAGCTCTAGTAGTATTAGCCTACCAAGTTTCATAATTTCCAGAGCTCGTTTGAGCCTCCAAAATAGCTTAGGAACCTAATTTTTAACTAGGCCGGACACTAGGTCTGAAGAGGACCAAAGCTAGTCAAAACTATAAATAGAGCTAGAGAGCTCATTTTTGGGCTAGCTTGTTGTAGTTTTGAACTTGTATGAGAACTTTGTTGTAATAGAGGTGATTCCATTGTCTCGCTCTCTTTGTTCTTACCGTGTGTGCGCGTGTGTGTATGTGTGTGCATGTTGGTGTGCTTCTCACTCACACATTTGTGCCTTCGCTTGCTTGAGGTCTTCATACCATCCTCATGTCTTCCCGGATTGACATTAAAGGAGGTGCTACTCATCACTCAGATACACCAAATTTTGGCGCCGTTGCCGGGGATCGAGCTTTGAGGACGAGCGTGTGATGGTAAGACGTAGAGAGGATGCATTGGAATGGTAAGTAGTAGGTAATTTTCTTGTTTCTTTTCTCCATCTCCATCTCCATATCCACCTCCATCTCCATCTCCTTCTCCACTTCATATTCCCTCTTCCATTTCATTCTCCTCATTTGCTTTGTGCGAGTTTGAGAGAGAGCGAGTGTGTATTGTTGTTTTTGTGTGTTTTTGCATGATTCTTGTAGGTTGCAGCATCCTCACCATCTCCAACAAGCTCAGCAGGTACGAAAATTCTCTGCGCATGCCCCGAGGCATCGAGCTTGAGCTATCACGACACACCTAAAAATTGACCCTATCACGATTCTGAGTGCACCACTACATAGTGCAGCCTGAGAGCTCCTAGAATCACTAGCCTAATCAGGAAAATTCACCATATCCCGGCCTATCGCGACACACCCATTTATCGTGACACACCGAACTATCGCAACACACCGACCAATCGCGACACACCCATCTATCGCGACACACCGACCTATCGCGACACTTCGACCTATCGTGACACACCCACCTATTGCGATACACCCATCTATCACGACACATCAACCCGAGCTATCGCGATACACTGGCCTCATGAATAATTTTTTGGAGTGTAATAATTGATTGACTTGGGATAATTTTTGGGCTTGATTTCTAACACATTGGGACTACCTTAGAGCCTTAGAAGTGGGCAAAATACCGAGAAAATCATAAAAAAATTCTTGAACCCTGAGAGCCTGTTTTGAACCCTAAATGCCTGAACAGTCATAACTTCCTCATACAAAATCCGTTCGGATTGATCTTAGGCTTGTTGGAAAGCTCGTGGGGAGTACTACCATACCTAGGGGTAAAATTAATGTCAGAATTATTAAATAGGGTATTTTGAAGTTGAACATATCCAGGGGTAGGAAAGCTGGGGAATCTTTAGGATTGTCTTCCACAAAGCCAAAGAACAAGTTGATCTCTGAATTGCATGAATAGAATTGGTCTATTGTGTTTTTTAAATTGAAATCTTGAGCTAACATTGGGACTTTTATAGGTCCATTGAGAACATCAAAGGGCAATCCAAGCAAGATTAAGTGCAAGCTTGGGAACACGCTTCCTAGGCACACAAGGACAACCAAGGAAGGAGCCTTAAGGTTGGAAATTCTCAACACCCTTTGTCAATTCCTAGCTTAGGCTAAGTACGACCTAGATTTGGTGATTAATTAGGGCAACGTCAGGCACGAATCAAGTCCAAGAGAACTAACCAACTAAGTATAAGGATTAGGTAGATCTTAAGCGTGAAAACCCTAAGGGACAAAAGTAAACGTGATTCGATCAATTATCAAGTGCGAAATTCACTTAAGTATCCTTGACGACGTGATTTCAAACAAGAGCTTAACACAATATTCAACTAAAAATAACAAAGTGATTGGTACAAATTAACCTGCAACGAGAGTGTACTTGGGTCCAAGGGGGTAGAGAAACCGGGCATATGAACCTTAGGTCAGGAAGACACTTAGGCCAAGACAGACAAAGCCTCAGATCTTCTCAAGCTAGTGTCAATCACACTGCTAGGTCTTGGGCCCAGTAGTTGAGTGATTACCCATACACTTCAAGATCAGAAACAAGCATTTCTGGGATGTCCTATCATATGGAGAGACCAGTAGGTAGTTCATGAGTGGCATACCTAGAAAAGCCAGAAGGACCTTACAAGAATCAATTGGAATATATCAGGACTAATCGTCTAGGTGCTCGCATCTACGAAGGCCTGAGAAGATCTGTGGTCCAGATTAAGAACCCAAACCAACCCCATGGACTAGAACATCCGGTAGTCAATTTCGAGGATGGAGCATACCTAGATAAAGAAGGGACTATCTATGTAGTCACCACCCTTCCAGATAGGAGAGACGAGTTCGGCAATGTGATTGCTGAGACTGACATGGGTGACATAGAGCAAGGGAACTTAGGGAGAGAGCCGAGGACTCCCCGTGGAAAATCAGTCCTGACCAGAATCTTGACTCCATAGTGGGTTCCCTAGGACAATAAAAGTATAGATTTGCTTTTAAACTGAGAAACCGATGAGGCTTTTTAGAGATATAAGCCTGACCAGCCTCATGAAGTAGGAGCTCTCATAATTTATGAGTTTAAAGACCCTGATAGCCCAAGCAAAGTGACCCACTTAAACAATACCTTAGAGAGGATCTTTGTGGTTTCAGAGCATGGGAGACATGCCTACACTTGGAAGGGTGAATTTGTTTTTCCCTAACCTCGATCCAATGTGTCCTACAGCCACCAAGGAGCTGGGATCTCCCAAGCTCATGGAGCTCAAAGGGATAGAAGTAGAGACAGACCTAAGGTTAGCTTTGCCAACCCCCTGGGAATAGAAAGGATGAGAACAAAAATAGATAGAGAAGAAACCGAGAGACCTAGAGGCCCAAGGAACCAAAGAAATGCTGATGATTTCCCTTTGCCAAGGCCGAGAGAACACACTAGGACCCTGAGGCCAACTCAGCTGGTGAAGTCCATGAAGAATTACTTTGATGGCACTGGAGACCCTTACGACCATGTGGTAGAATTTAGGCAAGTCTTGAGAGCTCAACAGGTTGAGGACCTATTCACACAATACAATGCTTTTGGCCTAACTCTTAGAAACACAGCTCTTACGTGGTTTCAACCACTACATGAGAGGTAGTTTAGGAGCATAGACCAACTTTTAGAAGCTTTCGTCACTGAGCTCTCTAAGAGTGGCATACAACATAATACTTCCTCCCTGATTCATAGCTTCAAGCAAACACCTCAAGAGACGGTCCGACTGGCAGGAAGACGGTTTAGGCAATACCTAGAGAGGTGTCGAATGCCTGAGTTACCGACACCAGCCAAGCAAGTGGCTTTGTTTTTAGATGGGTTGTTGAGTACCAAGTTTAGATCATATGTGTATCTGAAAACCCCAGAACCATAGAAGAATGTGTACGCATGTGCATAGACATTGAGGATAATCTAGGAGAGGAGCTAGAGCTTTCAAGAATCTACAAGGATTTAGATAGCTCTAGTAGCCTTACTTCCGGTCAATCCACATCTATTGAGGAACTTGCAGAGAAGGTATCTCAAAAACTAGGCGTCTCTAGCAAACAAATTCCAAGATTTGCACAAGGAAAATGATGCTATACTTGTGGAGGTGACCATATGGTGAGTGTATGTCCCATTATGGCTCAACCCTAGGTGAATCCTAGTAGCCAGCATTGCACCATAGAGCGAAGGTACACCAACCACACCGCACAAGATTGTCCTTATAACAAGCAAACTTTGAGGCAAAACTACCCTCATCCATATCCACAACAGGGTAGATTCTAGACTCAGTACCCACCACAGCAATGTGGTAGGCCCCAGCAATCCTATCCACCACCCTATCAAGGGTAGCAGAGACCTCAACCAGTCCTAGCGCAATAGCCCCCTGCTCCCACCAATGTGATTCCAGTGAAATATGCATCTACTGAAGAAAATTTGAACAGAGCCATAGTCCCACTAAAGTGATCCCAATGACCATAGTTTTGACTCCACACATATTGATAGCCCACAGGCTTACAAAATGCAGTCACCCGAGCATAATGAGTCATACTATTATGAAGAACCCAGTGAATCTAGTTGGGAGCCAGATTATACTAATGTCATGTATGCAAACCCCAACTCTAGACCTCAACCTAGGCAGATAAGACCTCCATTCCCTAGAGGGCCATGCTTTCGATGTCAGGGAGATCACCTCATCCATGATTGCCCTCTACCAGCACCTACACAAACCCAATCTATGACAATTCAAGGATTTTTCCCAGATTGTGGAAAGGAGCATTTGATACAACAGTGTCCCAAGAACCCCATCAATATGCCCAAAATCTCTCCTATCAATGTTATTGGGTTAGTAGTAGTTTCTACAGGAAGTGTAACATCCACAGCCCCATTGCATGTGGTCACTAGAGCTCAAGCCTTGCAGCAAACTCAAGGAGTAGGGCAGGAAAAGAGTTCTGAGGTTCGTGAGACAAAGAATATAACCAAGAAAAGGACAAGAGCATGGAGAGATAGCCGGGAGAGAATGAAAAGAAAATGGTCACAGAAAATGAGCGAACTTCAAGAAAACTTGAGAGAAACCAAAGCAAAGATAAGTGAACTCGCATCTCAAAACCACTCTCACACTACCCCACCACCACCCTTTCCATTTCCCTCCAAACCATCACCTTCCATTCCCCAACTTTCTAATCCACCACACATAACCCACCCTCCACCCAGAGTAGGATCAGTCCTAGCCGATCCCACTCCTGAGGATCTAGACATGATGCTTAAAGCATATCAGGCCAGAATCCAAGAAGGGCCAAACGTGACAGATCATGAAAAATGTTACCCTAGAGCCGATCTAGAGATAGAGAGAACAAAACTTTGTGCTAAGATGGTAGAATTGGTGCAAGCTATGTTTGAAGCCAGTCGTTTGTTCAATGGCTCTAGCTCCACTAGAACACCATTGCATTTTGATGGTCTATTAGATAGACTGGAGAGGTTACTTGCAGAGTTTGGAAATGGAGCCATCTCATAGTCGAAAGAGAGTGCAAGTGATAGAATACGCATTCCTCCCCAGGAAGCTTATGTGCCTAACTCCATACAACCAGACACCTCCTTCTCTATGAATCGGTATTCACCAGAATTCCTACAAGAGATTCAAGAAGAGAAATGGGCTAAAGAAAGTGCATACGCGCTGTTGGCAGTAGCCTTGGTACACCAGGACGTACAAGACATGAAAGTCAAAGAAGAGAGTCAGAGCGAAGGGACAGCACAAGCAAACAGGGCAGTCAAAGAAGATCTGGCAAGTAGGCCAATATTTTTTCAAGACATTAATGCAAATCAAAGAGATGGACATGCAGGAAGGAAGAGCAAGTAGGGAGCTCGAAGATATGTATGGCAGAGCACTAGAAGAAATCCCTACAACAACAGTGATTTTTATCACTAACAATCATTGTAAATATCATTTCACCTTTTTGTAGCTCCATTTTGTGCAAGCCAAGGAGTCCTTGAGCTTGAGGAGCCTGAGAAGTAGTTGCGTACCAATTTTCGTATTTTTTAGATCTCGTTTGAACCCCCAAATAAGCCCTGGAACCTAATTTTTAACTAGGCCGGACACTAGGTCTGGACAGGGCCAAAAGCTAGTCAAAAACTATAAAAAGAGCTAGAGAGCTCATTTTTGAGGTTAGATTGTAATTGAAACGAACTTGTAAGAGCTTTTGAAAGTAATCTAAAGAACTCCATTGATTCTCTCTCTTTGTCTTGCCGTGTGTGCGCGTGTGTGTGTATGTGTGTGCATGCTTGTGTGCTTCTCACTCACGCACTTGTGCCGCCACTTGCTCGAGGTCTTCATACCATCCTCACGTCTTCCCGGATTGACATTAAAGGAGGTGCTACTCATCATTGAGCTACACCAAATTTTGGCGCCGTTGCCGGGGATCGAGCTTTGAGGACGAGCGTGTGATGGTAAGACGTAGAGTTGACGCGTTGGAGTTGTAGGTATTTTCTTCACTCTCATCGATTTTCTTTTACTTTCTTCACCATCTTCATCACCATCATCATCATCACCATCTTCCACCTCCATCTCCATCATTGCGAAATTTTCAGTTTTTGACCATATCCCCATCTCCACCTCATTTCCCTCATTTCACTTGTGAGAGAGAGCGAGAGAGCGAATTTGCATGTGCTGTTTTTTGCATGTTTTGTGAGTATTCTGCAGGTACAGGCCGCATCATCATCCCCAGCACTCTGCGCAGGTACGGAATTCTGAGTAACTGTCTGTGTGTCGCCGAGCTCTGTCAATCGCGACCGACAGAAAAATTGCTCTAATTGCTAAACAAAGTGCATATCCATGACCTACAGGCCTAGAGCTTCCCAAAAATGTGTTTAGTTTTTTGAAATTCCACAGATTTCTGTCAATCGCGATCGCTCTGTCAATCGCGACCGACAAACCACGACGGACAGACCTGTCAATCGCGATCGACACGTCAATCGCGATCGACACGTCAATCGCGATCGACAGCCCATGACGGCTCTGTCAATCGCGACCGACAGGGTCAACGACCGATTGACCACGACCGACTGACCATACGCGTGACACGTGTCAATCGCGATCGAGTCATCAATCGCGATCGACTCATCAATCGCGACCGACACAGTCAACAACTGTTTGACCACGACGGACAGACCACGACGGCTCTGTCAATCGCGACCGACACGGTCAACGACTGTTTGACCACGATCGACAGACCCTCGCGACCGACCTGTCAATCGCGATCGACTCATCAATCGCGACCGACAGAGTCAACGACGCTTTGACCACGATTGATTGACTTTTCGGCCACGTGTCAATCGCGACTGACCAGTCAATCGCGACTGACAGCCACGACGGACCTGTCAATCGCGATCGACACGTCGATCGCGACTGACCTGTCAATCGCGACCGACAGACTTTGCGAACGCGTTAGAAGGGCGAATTAGGTAAAATTTTCAAGGCAAAGTGATTGGTCTAAATTGTGATTAAGTGTGGGACAAACTCTAGGGTGTAGTATTGCATTGTTAGGCCGTGCCACAAGCTACTCGAGTATTCCTGTTCGACTGTTAGCTTGTATTGAATCCTGATTTAACTCCCTAAACCCTGAACAGTCCTAACTTTTTCATACGAAATCCAATTTTTGAGCTCTTGGGCTTGTTGGAAAGCTCGTGGCATATACTACACGCCCTCAACTGTTTTTTATAAAGATAATGCGTTGATTTTCAGAGAGGGTAATTTGAAGTTGACCATACCCAGGGGGATCAAAGTCAGGGGTCTTTAGAATTATTTTCCTAAAAGTCACAATGCAAATGTGTGTTTGTGTCACATGAATGAAAGTGGTTGGTTTTGTCCTTTGAATATAAGCATTGAGCTAACCGTGGATCTTTTATAGGTCCATTGAGAGCAACTGAGAGCGTACAAAGCAAGGTTTCTTTGCAAGCTTGAGAACCGGGTTCTTGAGCACCATAAAGCAAGGGATCAACAAGTAAGGTTGGATTATTCTCAACTCCCTCTGTCATTTCCTAGCTCAAGCTAAGAACGAGTAGAGATAGGAGTAAGCCAGGGCGACGATAGGCAGCTATCAAGTTGAAGACAACCTAAAAAACTCAAGTTCAAGTTAAAGACATAATCTCTGTACTGTCGATAACCTAAAGAAAAAGAACCTAACGTGGAACGATCAACCTGAAAGTACGAAGAACATTCAAGTGTTCCTGACGACGTGATATCAGACAAGACCATAAACACAATAATTAACTAAAAAGAATCAAGTGACTGGTACCAATTGATTGGCAACGAGGTTGTACTCGGGAAAAAATTGGGATAATCGGTTAGGCATATGAACCTTCGATCAGGACGACACCTAGCCAGGGAGAGACAAAGCCTTAGGTCTTCAGAGGCTAGTGTCAATCATACTGCAAGGTCTTGGGCCCAGCAGTTGAGCCACCACTCATACTACCCTAGCTCTGAGACCAGTGAGTCAGAAATGTCTCAAGGCATGGACAGACCTACGGGAAGTTCAGGAGTGCCTTATTTGTACAGGGTAGAAGGCCCTTACAAAACACAGTTGGAATACCTTAGGACCAACCGATTAGGTGCTAGCATCTATGAGGACGGCTTAGGAAGATCTGTGGTCCAGATTAAAAACCCTGATCAATCCATAGGACTAGAACACCCGGCTGTCAAGTTTGAAAACGGTGCATATCTGGACAAGGAAGGAACTATATATGTAGTCACTAGTCACCCTGATAGGACCGATGACTTTGGGAATGTAATCTCAGAAGCGGACTTAGGTGACCTGGAGCAAGGGAACATGGGAGCGGAACCTAGAACCCCTCGAGGTAAATCAGTTCTCACTAGGATTATCACGCCTGAATGGGTCCCCCAAGACAACAAGAGCATAGAGTTGCTCCTCAATCGAGAAACTGATGAAGCCTTTTGGAGGTATAAGTCTAATCAGCCAACAGACATAGGAAATATCATGATCTATGAACTTAAGGATCCAGATAGCCCAGGCAGAGTGACCTACTTAGATCATGCTTCAGAACGGATCTTTGTGGTGACAGAAAATGATAGGCATGCCTACACTTGGAAGGGTGAATTTATTTTCCCTCAACCAAGATCAAATGTATCCTATGGTCACCCTGGAGCTGGAACTTCCCAAGCTCATGGTACGCAAAGAGACAGAAGTAGAGATAGACCGGAAGTAAGCTTTGCCAACCCTGTAGGCAGAGAAAGAATGAGAACGGAGACGAATAGGGTAGAACCTCCTGAGATACATAGAGCCCACAGGAACCAAAGAAATGTAGATGGATTCCCTCTGCCGAGACCTAGAGAGCACGCAAGAACTTTGAGACCCACCCAGCTAGTTAAGTCCATGAAGAATTACTTTGACGGCACAGGAGATCCCTATGATCATGTGGCAGAGTTCAAGCAAGTCTTGAGAGCTGAACAAGTGGAAGATTTGTTCACGCAGTACAATGCCTTCGGTCTAACCCTCAGGAACACGGCACTTACATGGTTTCAGCCATTAGATGAGCGTCAGTTCAGGAGCATAGACCAACTCCTAGAGGCTTTCATTGTAGAGTTCTCTAAGAGTGGCATAAGACACAATACTTCCTCATTGATTCACAGCTTCAAGCAAACCCCTCAAGAGACTGTGAGACTTGCAGGAAGAAGATTTAGACAATATCTTGAAAGGTGCCCAATTTCGGAGCTACCCACATCTGCTAAACAGGTGGCCTTATTCCTCGATGGATTGCTGAGTACGAAATTGAGATCCTATGTGTATCTGAAGGACCCTAGGACTATAGAAGAGTGTGTACGCATGTGCATTGACATTGAAGATAACCTAGGGGAAGAGCTAGAGCTTTCCAAAATCTACAAAGATTCAGATAGTGCATCTAGCCACTCTTCCACGCAATCTACATCAATTGAGGAACTCGCGGAAAAAGTAGCTCAGAAATTAGGTGTAACTAGCAAACAAATCCCAAGGTTTGCCCCTGTGAAAAGATGCTATACTTGCGGTGGCGACCACATGGCAAATGTGTGTCCCATTATGGCCCAACCCCAAGTTAACCCTAGTAGCCAGTACTGCACCATAGAACGGAAGTACACAAACCACACTGCGCAAGATTGCCCATACAACAAGCAGGCATTTAGGCAACCCTACCCTCAACCCTACCAACAAGGCAGATACCAGAACCAGTATCCTCCACCACCACAATATGCTAGACCCCAACAACCCTATCAGCAACCATATCAGGCCCAACAGAGACCCCAACCGGTACTAGCTCAACAGCCCCCAAACCCCGCTAACGTGATTCCAGTAAAGTATGCTGTTGCAGAAGAAAACCTGAATAGGGCCATAGTACCAGTAACCCCATTGATCTCGGAAAGTGACCCAAGTGACCATAGCTTTGATTCTACACATGTCGATAGTCCCCAGGCTTACTACATGCAGTCTCCAGAACATGGTGAGTCTTACTATAGTGAGGAACCAAGTGAACCTAGTTGGGAGTCAGATTACACGAACTTCATGTATGCAAACCCCAACCCCAGGCCTCAACCTAGGCAAGTAAGACCTCCATTCCCAAGAGGACCGTGCTACAGATGCCAAGGAGATCATCTCATCCGTGATTGTCCCTTACCCCCACCTACACAACCCCAGTCAGTGACTATCCAAGGTTTTTGCCAAGATTGTGGAAAAGAGCATCTTTTACGAGATTGCCCAAAGAACCCCAATAACATGCCAAAAATCACTCCGATCAATGTGATTGGTTTGGTTGTAGATTCCTCTGGAAGCGTCACTTCCACTGCACCAGTGCAGGTAGTCACTAGAGCTCAGGCATTGCAGCAAAACCAAGAGACAAACCAGGATAAGAACTCAGTGGCTAGTGAAACCGAGAGCATAACAAAGAAAAGGACTAGAGCATGGAAAGATAGTCGGGAAAGAATGAAAAGACAATGGGCTAAAAAGATGAGTGAACTTGAGGAAAGCATAAGAGAAACCAAAGCTAGGATAACTGAAATCCCCTCTCACAATACCCCGCCGCCACCCCTACCATCTCCATCTGACCCACCACCTTCCCCACCACGTCATACGATTCCACCACCTCCTAGGGTAGGATCAGTGTTAGCTGATCCCACTCCTGAAGACTTAGACATGATGCTCAAAGCATATTAGGCCAGAATCCAAGAAGGGCCAAACGTCACGGATCATGACAAGTGCTATCCTAGAGCTGACCTAGAGATAGAAAGAACCAAACTATGCGCGAAAATGGTCGCATTGGCTCAGACTATGTTTGAAGCCAGTCGCCTTTTCAATTACTCAGGCTCAGCCAAAACGCAATTACACTTGGATGGATTCCTAGAGAAGTTAGAGAGGATAATTGCAAGATCTGACAAGGAAGAAAAAAATCAAGACCAAGAAAAAGCAAGCAAAAACAGGAATCATTCCCAATCAGAAGTGTATGTGGCCAATGCCCCTAAACCGGACAACTTCCCCTCCTTAGAAAGAATAGAGAGGCCAATAGCACAGCCAGAAAAGGAACCTACCCCTCAAAGAAAGGAAAGGGCAAGAGAACGGGTAAGCCAGCCTCTTCAGGAAGCCCAGGTGCCTCCTCAAGGAGCCTATCTTCCTCCCCAAAGGTCACAGGAGCCTCCCTCGAAAGCATATGTACCTCCACAGGTAACCCACATTCCTTCCCAGAGAGCGTATGAGCCTGTTCGGAAAAGTAATAGAATAAGTAATCCTCCCCAAGAAGCTTGTGCTCCAGCCATTCGCGAGAACGAGGAGAGAGTCAACAATAGAATCAGCCCTCCTTCACAGGTTGCTTATGCGCCCAATTCTACGGAGCCAGACACTTCTTCTTCTATGAATCGGTTTGCACCAGACTTCCTACGAGAGATTCAAGAAGACAAATGGGATAACGAAAGCGAGGTCGCCCCTCCTTTTGAACTTGTGGACGATGCACACGACCAATTCCCACAAGACATCCCATCTATTTACGGGGAGCATGAGAGTTTTCAGTCTCACGAGAGATTAGACTTTGAGTCGAATTCCATACAAGAGCTACCCCACTTCACAGGCCCATGGGAAGCAAAGTCCACATGTATGAGAGCACCCACAATCATGGTAAGGAACGACGACTCAATCATTCCTAGGAACACAGAGGTAGTGAAGAACACTAATGTGCAGGGTAATCTCAAGTTAGAAGAGCTACTCAAGGTTAGACCTGAATTATGGAAACATGTAGCCAAACAAGTACCAGAGATAGCAAAACCTCGTTCCTAGGTAGGATCCCATAGGACAGTGCCAGAAATTCCCTTGGATAAGATAGGGGATATGTGTGAAGGCGAAGAAGGGAACACCTATCTTCCCATCACCTACCAGGACTACACCACGAAGGCAATTTTGGACTCAGGTGCAGGAGTTGCAATTGCCACTACCTCCTTATGGAAGCGTTGGGGCAAGCCAGCTCTCAGGCCAACAAGAATGAAATTGCAAATGGCCGATGGTCACATAGAGAGACCCCTAGGATTGCTGGAAGGAATAACTCTCACCACTTGTGGTGTCGAGTTTGAACATACCTTTGCCATATGTGACTTCAGCAAAAATCATGCCTATGAGATGATTTTAGGAAGACCATTCATGCGACAGTTGCAAGTGGTACAGGATTGGGGGACCAATTCTTTGTACCTGCAGCACTTAGGTGTTACAACCAAAGTCAATCTCAAGGATTATTCTCATAGATATGTCCCTCCTATCCAATGGAATCCCATCCATAGAGCCAAAGATGATACAGAATCGGTGCATTCCATAGGGTCTGGATCCTCATGGATGCATGAAGATACTCACTTATGGATGTGCAAGGTAGCAGTAGAAGAAGAGAAGAGAGAGAAAGCTAGAGAGGTAGGTGCGAACGAAACTCATAGACCCATTCAAGACCCAGCCTATGCACCTGTAGTTTTTCCAGACGAAGAATTTGAACCTCACGGTTGGGCAGAAATCTTAGCAACAATGGACGTAGCCATCAACGAAGAACAATGGACACCTCACTGCGATGAGGATGGTTATGATATTTCAGTCTTCTCCATAGAGCCAATCATGGGAGAGGCAGTTCTAGAAGAATGCGAACCTAGCCCTGATGCATTTGAGGATGCAAGTGACTCTGATCTAGAGTCAATCATTATGGATCCACCATTTGCATCAGATGAAGAATACTTCCATGAGGTAGAATTTCAAACCCAGAGGCATGGAGAGGTTACAAATGATGTAAGATTAGCAACGCATGTGACCCCAAAGGAAGAAGGAAAGAAACGAAAGAAGAGAGAAGCCTCACCAGAAGAGGAAGGATCTTTGTTTGAGGTCCCCGAAAATTTTAAGAAGTATGAGATAGATGACAGGAGAGTCATGATAAGAATGCCTAATAGAGGCACAATCAGGAGAGGCCTATGATAACAAAGAAACCACAAAGAAAATAGTAGTGGCCATAGAAGAAGGAGAGGAGAGATGCACGTATATAGGCCATGACCTGACAGAAGAAGAAGAGCATGAATTGACTGCCTTGCTAAGAGAATACAGAGATGTATTCGCTTGGAGTTACAAGGATTTGAAAGGGGTTGACCCAGACATATGCTCACACACTATTCCCATGACCTCAGATGCTAAACCCTCGAAGCAAAAGCCTTATACATATAACGATAATTATGCTGCTAAGATCAAAGAAGAGATAGATAGACTGGTTGAAGCTAGATTTATCTACGAAATTGAGCACACTGAATGGGTGTCCCCCATCGTAGTGGTGCCCAAGAAGAATGGCAAGCTGCGTGTGTGCATTAACTTGAAAAAGGTTAATGCTGCCACGATTCGAGATAACTATCCGCTTCCCATCACAGAACATCTCTTAGAAAGAGTGGCAGGCAAGGAAGTGTACAGCTTCCTTGATGGATTTTCTGGCTACAATCAAGTAGCCATAGCTCCAGAGGATCAGCATAAGACAGCCTTTGCCACAGAATGGGGCATTTTTGCTTTTAGAGTAATGCCATTTGGGCTTACCAATGCACCAGCTACCTTCCAAAGGCTGATGTGCCATGTGTTTAAGGAGTTCCTGAGGAAGAGTTTAGAAGTCTATGTTGATGATCTTTGTGCTCATTCCAACGTTAGGCAAACCCATATTCCTGAACTCAGACAAATCTTTGACAAATGTAGAGAGTACCAAGTCTGCCTGAACCCAGAAAAGTGCGTTTTTATGGTAAGGCAAGGTAAGATTCTAGGACACATAGTGTCAAAGAATGGCATATCTACTGACGAGGAGAAAGTGAGAGCCATAGCAGAGCTACCTAGGCCAAAGAATGTCAAGGAAGTACAAGCTTTCATGGGGCATTGTGGCTATTATCGACGATTTATACACATGTATGCTGTCATTGCAAAGCCCATGTACGGACTTCTGACAAACTTTGAGTGGACGGATGAATGTGAGAATTCCTTCCAAGAGCTTAAACGAAGATTATGTTCAGCACCAATCTTGACCACACCAGATTGGAATAAGCCATTCCATGTTCATGTTGATGCGTCCAATTATGCCATTGGATGTGTGCTTGCACAACCTACTGGTGAAGGTAATATGGATCTTCCAATCGCCTATGCCAGTAGACAATTGAATGCGGCTGAACGGAATTACACCACTACAGAGCGCGAAGGATTAGGCATGGTATATGCAGTCAAGAAATTTAGACACTATTTGCTTGCAAATAAGTTTAAATTTTTTACTGATCATCAGGCATTGTTATACCTAGTAAACAAGCCATGCAATACGGGAAGATTAGTAAGATGGTTTCTCTTGCTAATGGAATATGATTTTGAGGTCGTGGTAAGAAAAGGGAGGACTCACTTGAGAGCAGATCATCTCTCTAGACTCACGTCTGGAGAAGCCCCACAAGGAGTATCAGATGACCTTCCTGATGCTTACCTATTTAATTTGGAGGTGGTGCCGCAGTGGGCTAAGCCTTTGGTACCAGTCTTGACATACGGGCCTAATCATCCAGTCGTAAACACACGGAATAGAGAGATCGTAAAAGCCCAAAAGTACCATATCATGGCAGGAAGCATGTACAAGCACACAGATCAAGGGATCTTGGCTTGTTGCGTAGAAGAGGATGAGTACGCTAAATGGTTGCAATTAGCACATGTAGGTGCGTTAGAGCAACACCATTCAAAGCAAAGAACTTTGCAGACTCTAAAGAGATTCGGAGTGCATTGGCCAACTATGGAAGCTGATGTCCAAAAGTTGTGCAAGGAATGCCCAATCTGTTGCACTAAACCACCTGTGGAACATGCCACTCTCTATCAAGTATCCATTGTGCCAGATTGGAGTGAACCTCTAGTATCATTCTTGCGGACAAACACATTCCCCCCAGACATGACTCTAGCTAGGAAAAGGAGTTTAGAACAAGAAGCCCTGGATTATTCACTCATAGGTGATAATCTATATAAGCGCGGTAAAGATGGTTACCTGAGGTTATGTGTCCATGAAAGTGAATATCTCAAAATCTTGGAGACTGCTCACCAAGGTGTAGCAGGAGGACACTTTGGACCAGATCGGGTAATCAAGGCGATATTATTTGCGGGCTTCTGGTGGCCTACACTTCACATGGATGCCCATACCTATGTGAAACGGTGTGATATCTGTCAACGGACTCAGTATCCTATACGCAAAGATGAGATGCCACTGAAACCTATGATGGGTGGACGTGCATTCTCTAAGTGGGGAATAGACTTCGTAGGTCCTATTAATCCCCCAGCTAAGGGTTCTCATGCGGAATACATCATTGTGGCAACAGATTATCTCACCAAGTGGGTAGAGGTAAAAGCTACAACCAAGAACGATGCTCAAACAACTGCCAAATTCTTGTTTGAGAATGTATTCACGAGATACGGGCTACCTATAGAGCTTGTAAGTGATAGAGGCACTCATTTCTTGAATGAAGTTATTGAAAATCTACTCCAAGAATTCTTGGTAATACACAAGAAGTCTGCCCCTTATCACCCTCAAGCTAATGGTCAAGCTGAGAGCACTAATAAGATTTTATGCAATGTACTGACGAAATTAGTGAACACTAAACGCTCTGACTGGGACAAACAGCTACACCATGCTGTTTGGGCATACCGAGTTGCCTACAAAACGGTACTCCAAGCCACCCCCTTTCAGATGGTATTTGGCCAAAACGCTGTGTTACCCTTGGACTTCCTGATCCCTACATTGAGAGTAGCACAAGAGCACGAATGGACAGGTCATGAGCTCTCCTCTAGGATCTTTGACCTTGAACGATTAGGGGAAACGAGACTGAGAGCCGCTGCAGGGATATACGCAGCCAAGAAGAGACAGAAGGCATACTTTGATGCCCACGTGAAGGATAAAGGCTTGAAGGCAGGAGATCTAGTTTTAGTCTATGCACTAAAACAACACGCGAGGAAGCTAGAAAAGAGAGGCTACGGACCTATGATCATCAATAGGATCTCCACGAGTGGAGCAGTACAATTGGCCACATTAGAGGGTGATGTTCTCCCAAATTATATTAGCGGTTGCAGAGTCAAGTTGTATCAGGAACCCCTCACGAAGGAAATGCTCAGTCGACTCAACACTGCTAAGAAACGCAAAGAGGAAGAAAAGCGAGTTCGAGAAGAGGCTCAAGCTGAAGCTTTAGAACGCATCAGAAGGATGAAATTACGAAGGCAAGGTAGAGATCAGCCTGGAGCGAATGACTATGCAGACCATGGATTTCCTATGGCCATGTGTGAAGTCGCAGGAACAAGCTCACATAGGATAATTGATAGACGTCCTTTCGTAACCTTAGATATAGGACACGGAAAGAGTGCAAGGACCGTAAGAGCCTTGATTGACTCAGGTGCTGCCACTAGTGCTGTTAAATTGTCTTACTGCCAAGAATTACAATTGACTGTCAATCCTGTGGAAGCATATCTTATAGGATTGGGAGGAGTGGAAACCCCTTGCATGGGCGAGGTGGAACTTCCCCTCTACATTCACGATGAGGCAATGACCGTTAAAGTACTAGTATGTCAAGATGAGGATCTCACTGAACCTCTCGTCTTGGGTCAGGATTGGATCTATGACCAAGCAGTCAATCTAAACCTAAGAAGTGGACTTCTCCAGGTTTGGCTCAATCATAGTCGAGTCACAGTAGAATTAGACGATGGAGCACTCAAGGAACTAGGAAAGGCACAGACTCCTGGTCCTTCCAGGGGTACACATGAAGATGACCATGCTGTTCTTGTTCAAAACCCTGTGTTGCAGAGGAATGATATTTGCAAAAAAGGAGTCAGGGATGCAACGGAACTCCCTTCTTTTCCAAAGGCCAGAAGGAGGCAGCAACCAAAGGCGGATCACAAGCAGAAGAAGCCGAGTACTACCTATGTCCGAGATCAAAAGTACCTGCGCAGCAGAATGTCCCAGAAAATAAACCAGGTGTGGGTGCGGAAAGGCGAACGACCGGGTGCACCACCGTCAACTACACGGGCAAAGCCTCTTATTAGTAACCAACAACACGACGCTAATAAGAAGTCTGTCAGAAATTCTTCTGCTAAAGTAAAATCTATTTGGGTGCCCAAGAAGTCGATGAAGGCAAGCCCACAATCAAGACAAATTTGGGTGCCTAAGGCTTGCTTGATGGCACAAGTAGCTACGCTGAGGCCACAACCTAAACGGCATAACGCAGTTATGCATGCTGCCAGATTTCACTCGTTCTCGACACTCATGTGCACACCAAAACCCAAGAACGTGCATGTAATCGATTGTATATGGGTCCCAAAAAGGCCTCGCTTTCAAACCACGACACCGAGAAAGCTCTGTAGAGACTCTCCGAAACCGAAAGCAAAGCCCATTCACTGCATTTGGCAGCCTAGGGCCTGTAATAAACCCCCCGACCCCAATTTGTAAATTCATAACCCACTTACTAACTGCAATAGTTTCCTAGGACAACACAATCACTAACTACACACACTGTCTTCATGCACTTACTAACCACTAACTCACCATCTACCTTATGTTAATGTTGTAACGGGGACAACAACGGATTAATTTTGTCCATTACAATGTTAACACTTGGTTCTATATTCTCACAGAACCCATCAGCAAACAGGGCCATGGCAGAAGCAGGTACCAGCTCTCAAGCCGGATCTGGTCCCCAGATCGTGGACATAGAAACACTTCTCCTTGAGCCACGTCTCACTGCAAGACCGCAAGAGCTTCAAGAAGTGCATGTGCTCCCCATACAGGATCCTCCTCAAGGACACACTTCTCAAGTAGGTAAGCATGCGCATTGGTTCAGTGATGTTGCTGGACCACTGGGCGATGGAACCTACTTCTGGGAAGCAGAATTGGAGTTCAATGGCAAATGGGGTCGATACCACTTTTTCACACGCGAATTTGAAAGCTACCAAAATGCCGAAGTCATGAGATCAGTTTGGGTCAAAGCGGGTGTGGAAAGTTATTTCAGGGCCCACATACCAAAGCCGGATTTTTTACGATGTTCTTATCTGATCAGTACAATCACGCCAAGCAGGACCAAAGGAGGCGACAGCACCTTTGTGTTGCCATCACTGCTGCCGGGTAATGAGCTTAAAAGGTTCAAGCTGGACCTCAATCTGGTAAGAGAAGCATTGGGAATGTATGGCATGCACATCCCAACAGAAAAGGAAACCATGGTCCCAGGTCGAATGAAGCACAAGGATCTGAATAAGTTGAAGGATATGGTAGCAATGACACCTACCATTGCGCTTCACCTGCGAACCATCATGCAACACTTTGCGTTTCCCGCCCAAGAACGATTCACAATGCCCCCGAAAAAAATATGGTTCAGTTTATATCTAGCAGAAACCGAAAGCCTGCCCATCAATGTGCCACACTGGATCATAGACCAGATCCACCTAGCGCATCAAAGGTGGAACAAAAAACAGAAGAATGTGCTCCACGGGTGTTGTGCTTTGACCAGAATAATCTATAGATGCTTGGCTTATGACGTGCCTGTTCAGCGGGCACTCGTATGGTCCCGAGTCCAAGAATTCCAAAGAAGACTATCAACAGCAGGTCCCCCATCCAAGAAGATGAGGGGGGGAGTCCAACTACCCTGTGCCCAACCAAGGGGAGCTACCGCTACACCAGAAATCACCCCTCCCCAGACACGACGAGTTAGGCCATTCACAATCCGGCTACCACGACCAAGCACGGAGGGGCCTAATCTGGTGTTTCCACCCATTCCATCCGATTTGGAATTCCCACAGGGATTTACTCTTGAGGACCTCACGGATGAAGAAATTGCCAGATTAATCTATGACTCTAACCTCGAAGCGGAGGCAGCGCGAGCTCAGGAACCACAACCCAAAACAACATCGGCCCCCACCCAACCCCAAGTTGTAGAAGTCGATGTAGATGAACAAGAGGCAGGAGGAGACGAAGAAGAAGCCGACGAAGAACAACAACAAGAATATGACGAACTCTCCGAGTTAGCAAGTGCCCCAGCATATTCGGCACAAATCAAGAGACTATATCGAACCATGCGACTGGTTCAGGAACAGCATAAGATGTCTCTAGAACAGGGCAAAAGACTCATGAACGACTTGCTAGCTGAGGAAGGTGTGGATGAGTTGTTCATTGAGTCCATGAACCTTCATGCCGACGCTGTAGGACTGGACGAGGCCATCCATGAGGCAATGGCCTACATCCACAGGTTTGAAAAAAGAGTTCCCGTTCGTCCCAGGAGGTCCGGGAAGCAAATTCACATCAATACATCAGCACCAGGCGAGTCAGCGCAAGCAGAAGAATATCACGAAGCACCGTTGTCACCACCATCCCCACCTCACACTACACAATTCACTCCACCACAGGACACTAGCACCACCACATCCACTACCACTACCCTTGTCATGGGCATCCCACTCTCTCCGGGAATCCATTACGGGGGAGTCACCATGCCCACCTTCACCACCCTGTTCACCGATGTCACATCCACTCCACCAACGATTCCCATCTACACCGTCACTCAAACAGTTGACACGATGGAAACATCACCTGCCACAGCACCGCTCCCTCCCCCCATGCCACCTTCATCACCCATACCCCCTCCACCCACATCTCCACGTACATCCACATCATTCACATCTCCCATTCCCGCCCCCATTCCCCCTGCATCTTCACCCTTCCCAGCATTATTTAATGTAAATAACATATTCTTAGCATTAAACCAATGTGTATACCAGCTCCAGCATGAGTACAAAGCTCTGGACAACCGGTATCAGAATCTGGAAACGCACCATCAAAACTTACAAAGACAATTTCTCACTCTACAAACAGAAAATGCAGAACTGAATCAACGCTACATGACGCTTGAGCAGGCTCACCAAACCTTATTGGCGGCACCCCAACCATCGACAGAATCAGGTGCCAAACAACTAGAAGCTTTGCTCGAGGTATACCAAGCCGATAATCTCAAAGTCCGGCGTAACCTGGCACTTCTCAGAAAACACATGGCGGCCGCCCTAGAAGAAAACAAGAGGCTGCAGCAGCAAAATGAAGCAAATCTAGAAGCAGCAATGGAAGGCTCTCCACACGAAATTGATCCAGAGCAGTTTAAAGTTGTGCCCTCAGAGACAATGAAGACCATCTTGGACAGCTATGCAGATCTATTAGAAGCTCATGATGACTTGGAAAGGGAACGTGATGCGCTGCGCAATCAACTCCAAGAGCAACAGACAGCACCCAAAGTCACAGAAACGACCACGACTTCAGAGGAAGTCAAGGCATTGAAAGAGCAGGTGGCCGAATTACAGGCAAGATTACTCACACATGAAAGGCAACCCTCTCCAGTTGTCGAACCTGAACCCGAGGATTTGGTACCCATCGAGGTAGATGAGACGTATGAGGAACCTTACGTTCCTATGCCAATGCCAGGTGGTGAGCAAACCGCAGAAGGAATGGATACGTTAGAAATCGAAGTACCTGAGTGGCTCCAAACACTAGAGAAAACGGCATCAACTCATGAAGATCGAGTGGCAGTTCAGATCCAATCTATGGCAAAGATAGAGGACACTATTATTAAATCAGAATACTTCCGCAGCATGTCCCACCATAGATGGATCGGAACCAATGATGATCAATACGTGCCATATTGTATACTTCTGGCGGACTACAATGCAGAAATCCAACACAGATGTGGCAAACCTCCAACGTTTGCTACACAATTTGGGCCAGATGACATCCCAGAGAGCGCTAAAAAAGGATCCATTCATCAACCCACTTGGAGGATCCGACTCCTCGAAACCTATCCGGAGATGGTTCGCACCTGGACTAATATGCCTCTGTTTATTAAATATAACCCTTGTTATGTTCCTGTACTCCGCAGACGCACATGGCCAGAGTTCACCATTGCAGTCAAGAATATCAAGGGATGCGCCAAATGGTTAAACTATGTCTATCTAGCACCCCCTCAAGGGCCTCCCACCGTCAATTACATGATTTCCACTATACGGCACTGGAGCATCCGATTAAAGAATACCCCTGATGTAATGGCCCAGATGTGCATGAAAATTTTTGAGTTAATGCTTATTACATTCAGGACATTCAAGAATATCAAGGACCCACACTTCTCAGGCGTCGGATTCCTTACAGGAAACCAAGATTTAGTTTATGACATGAGCACCACTCCTTCCATAGAGGTGATATACGCTTGGCACGCCAGAATAAAATACCTCCCGGCCTGCTTCAAACAAACATTCGAAGAGATGTTCATAACAGGGTTCTGGGAATACCACTCAGAAATATTTGTACCCAGACCCTCACATCTCCTCCATTTATTTGCTGTGGAGCGAACCATTCACTCAGAGCAGTTACGGGTGCCACATCCAGATGTCCCAGGGCCAGTCAATTGGGACGCATTGCTGACAGATCTAGCAAGGGGACTCAGGTTAGAAGAACACCACCTCGCCGCCGACGTTGTACAATACTACGTCCAAAAAGCAGCTAGACAAGGGTCTGTCAGGGGCGACAGACGCGAGAGTGGGGGGGGTGTTGGCAGTAGCCTTGGTACACCAGGACGTACAAGACATGAAAGTCAAAGAAGAGAGTCAGAGCGAAGGGACAGCACAAGCAAACAGGGCAGTCAAAGAAGATCTGGCAAGTAGGCCAATATTTTTTCAAGACATTAATGCAAATCAAAGAGATGGACATGCAGGAAGGAAGAGCAAGTAGGGAGCTCGAAGATATGTATGGCAGAGCACTAGAAGAAATCCCTACAACAACAGTGATTTTTATCACTAACAATCATTGTAAATATCATTTCACCTTTTTGTAGCTCCATTTTGTGCAAGCCAAGGAGTCCTTGAGCTTGAGGAGCCTGAGAAGTAGTTGCGTACCAATTTTCGTATTTTTTAGATCTCGTTTGAACCCCCAAATAAGCCCTGGAACCTAATTTTTAACTAGGCCGGACACTAGGTCTGGACAGGGCCAAAAGCTAGTCAAAAACTATAAAAAGAGCTAGAGAGCTCATTTTTGAGGTTAGATTGTAATTGAAACGAACTTGTAAGAGCTTTTGAAAGTAATCTAAAGAACTCCATTGATTCTCTCTCTTTGTCTTGCCGTGTGTGCGCGTGTGTGTGTATGTGTGTGCATGCTTGTGTGCTTCTCACTCACGCACTTGTGCCGCCACTTGCTCGAGGTCTTCATACCATCCTCACGTCTTCCCGGATTGACATTAAAGGAGGTGCTACTCATCATTGAGCTACACGCGCCCCCAATTGAACTTGTGGATGATGCGAATGACCAATTCCCACAAGACATTCCGTCCATTTATGGAGAGCAGGAGAGTGCCCAATCTCACGAAAGGTTAGACTTTGAGTCTAATTCCTTGCAGGAATTACCCCATTTCACAGGCCCATGGGAAGCTAAGTCTACTTGCATGAGAGCACCCATGGTCATGGTCAGAAACGAAGACTCCGTCATACCTAGGAACACGGAGGTGGTCAAGAATACTAAAATGCAGTGCAACCTCACTTTAGAAGAGCTACTCAAGGTTAGGCCAGAACTGTGGAAACATGTAGCCAATCAAGTGCCAGAAGTAGCGAAATCTCGTTCCCAGGTAGGATCTCATAGAACTGTGCCAGAAATACCACTTGATAAGATAGGAGACATGAGCGAAGGAGAAGAAGGAAATACCTATCTCCCAGTTACCCATCACGGATACACAACTGTTAAACGCTTAAAACGCGAGACTAGCTGTCAGTAGCGCGTTTAAACGATTATTAGGTTCTTTGGAGTGGAAGGGGTTTGTAAAGACAGAGGCCCTATACTTGTTTCCCAAAAAATTACTTCACACCACAATATGTCAACATTCAAGAATTCTATCAACCTTAGTATACCCTTTTCAATCTTTACGGTTCGTTATACTAACCCTTTCAGCTGCTATCAAATACACTATACCAGACTATTAATATCGTGGTACCACGTTACCACAGAACCCTTTTTTGAGTACACACTACTGTAACATTAGGGACAATAACAGCAATTCAATATTCACCGAATAGGTACTCACAATCAGACAAACAGGAGACACAAAAGAACTCAACAACTCAGATACACAGCACTTGAAAGACTAACACACACTAGAGATAACCCTGACCGTAGCCTAATCTCATCGTACAAGTACCGCTTTCAGTATTAAGGTCAATACAATCCTACACAGCGTGTAAGAACACTACCATAACTTCACAGACATCACCAACAACTGACAGCACACTCCAAGAAAGAGTGACACCACGATATACATAATTAATAGGACAATCGCTACAGAGACTCGTAGAACGACTTTCTCAGACCACAGTCCGATGATCTACTGGAATGTAACTAAACCTCACAACCGCAACAGAGATCGATAGACCACAGACACAGATAACAGACCAGATAAGGGGTGAACAGATTACTCAGAAAACTCCGAACACTTGGAATTAGACGAACTAACACTACAGTAGCGCTTCGTTCAATCACCCAGACAGACAGTCTGGTGATCTCTCGAACGTCCCGAAGTGTCTTTTTTCATTGCTTATAAAGATTACAAATGTCTTGGTAACCATCTTTTCGTGCGTGCGAAACAAGATTCAGTTATACAGTTGCCAATCCGGCGGCCGACTAACACTCTGGCACGCACGGTGGACTCGAACCCGGAGGTTTTACAAAATTACTATTCATCTATTATTCCTTCTAAGTACATGGATCGTGCTAACCTAAAGGTTCGGGCAATTTTCTTTTTTAAAGTTTCTAACATTTGTTTGAGGGTGTCCGGTTCTACTAGCTGTGCATCTACTCTTACAAAACTTAATGCAATGGCTTCGGTGAGCAAAATCTCTGCTTGCGTCTGCAGAAAAGCCTCTTGTAAGTAGAAGTCGTTGGACAAAGCCGCATCTCTAGATATCTTCATTTCTGCAACCTGCTTCTCCATACTGATTACTCTTTCTTTTTGATTGTCCAGTTGATTTTCCCTTCTTTCGATCTCTTGATTCTGGAACTGTATGGTTCTGGAGTATGCGTCCCTTTCTCTGCGGAGATCTGTTATTACCTTTTGTGTTTGAGCTTCTTTTGACAAATAACGTTTGAGCATATTATTTACATCAGCTAATTGATCCTTGTATCTTTGTAGTTCTTCCGCTGTCTTCATTGCCAGATAGTGTTGTTCTTGGCCTTTTTGTACCACTTCGTCTAGTTGAAATCTGGTTTCTTCGAGCAGATTTCCTAATGTGATTCTTGCATCTTCTTTATCTTGTAACTCTTGCTTCATTTTACTGATTTCGGCTTGTGCTTCGCTTAGTAGCTTGTCCTTTTGGTGGAGATCTGCCAGTGCTGTATCTCTCAGATTGGTAATTGTCTGCTGTTCTGCAAGCTGGGCTTGGAGATGGGTAATTTGGGATTGCAGCTGATGGTTTTCTGCTTTGATCGCATCTATCTCTTCCGGTAGAGGCGTGATATCTTCTTTTAGGACATCCACCTTGTGTTGTAACTCATTTCGAATGTTATTAGTGACTTCTCTCATCTGGATTGGCAATGGCTGTGATAATTGAATTAACAATTGGCCCATGTTTGCAAGTTCAGAGATTGTAGGGATTGAAGGAAGTGGCAGCTGAGGTCGAGGTTGGGATGAGGACGCGGTGAGCAGCTGCTAGGAGTTCGGTGGAGAGTAGTTGGGGGATGAGGAAGAAGAGGCAGTGGGTTCGTTGGGGTGGATGGGTTGGATAGGGATAATGGGGTTGAGTGGTGGCTCTGGTGGGGGAGTGGGAAGGATAGAGTGAGACTGTGTTACCTTATCTATGGTTTCTTGTGCAGTGTCGGCGGTATCAGCAACTATAGATTCTACTGCTCTAAGCAGTTCGTCGAAAATATCCTTAATGACCTATTCTTCATCTCTTTGTTTTTCCGGCTCCGATTGTTGTTGTGATGCCTCTTCTGACGAGCTTGTGTCGGCTTCAGTGTGATCCTCCTGTTCTTGTTGCCCTTCTGACGATGACTGCACGGATGATTCGTGCTGCATAGATATGGTGGTGTCGTGGAAGTTTTCTTCGTCTTGCTTTTCTTGTTCCTTGTCATCTTCTTTGTTTCCTTCGGCTGATCCCTGGGCTTCACTTTCAGATGAACTGATCTTGATTCTCTTCCGGCGGAAGAGTTGATTTAGTTCTTCTTCGTCTTCTTCATCATCCTCCAATAATTGCACAGACTCTTCATGGCGTAGGACCGGGCCTCTGGGTGGTGGTTGTGCTGCAAGAATGGCCAGAAACAGGAAGGATAGGATATGAGGGAGTCTCGATCTTGGCATTCCTCCCTTGTTTACCTGTTTGATGATTGCCACGCATTCTTTGTGAATGCGATGGAAGAAGTACGATGCAAAATTTACAGGTTCTCGGTCGGCTAAGTCTATGGCGGAGTAGAAGGGACGAGATATTCCATAAGTACATTTCTATAGGTTCAGGATAGCTACTAAAAACTGAAGGGCGGATCTTTCAGGTTCCGGTCGACATAGGATCGCGTATTCGTTTGACGAATACCTAAGAAATAATTGTATCATGGTTGCTATAGGGAGGTTCGGGCCATTTTCCCGACCTTGCAAAGGGAGTCGAAATGACTCAGCAAAAGTTTGGAAGGTGATCAGTGTACGGGATGGTAGGGAGGTGATTGGCCAACTCTGCTCGGTGGCAGGTGTGTTGGCGATGGCGGAGATGATCTAGGCAAAGAAGGGGTGGGATTCCACTGAATGCCAAGGCAGTTCAGCGAAATTGGATAGCCCACGGATGCGCAGGAACTCTCCTACGTCGGCAGGGAGTCCATCACGGAAAGCGGCATAGTTAGCCAAAGCTTCCATGGTGCACACAGAGAAAGCAATCATAAGTACACAAAACACAGGGTACGCACAATGACACAAATCACACAACCACAATAGCGATTTTCGGCGAAACAGAAAAGGTTAAGTAGATGCGCTGCAGTGGAGAACAATCAAGAATGACTAAACATCGTGCGACGTTGAGATGATAACTTCTTAACTTTGGTGTGCATGTATGAGTAGCTGGAAAGGGCAGGGCGGCTGTGGACATAATTAGGTATCAAAACGCGGATATTTACAGACTTATTGTATTAAGCACGCAAAAAAGAAAAGAAAAGAAAATAAAAGAAAAGAGAACGTCAAAAGACACGGCCAACCGCGAAACGTTTTAGTGTGGATTAGATGCTTATTGATACGGCCGCAGCTTTGATCCATTTATCACCTTTGGAAGAGGAATTCCGATCAAAGTGGTCAACCAAAAAGTTGCTGGGCCCACTTGTTCAGCAATTTGGTAGGGACCGAACCATCGTAACTTGAATTTGCCAGCAGAGCGATTCGACTTTGCATTGTAAAAGAGTACAAGTTGTCCCACCGAAAAAATTGGAGTCTTTAGATATCGATCACGTGTTCGAGCTTGTCTTAGCTGTACTTCCTGAATAGTCAAAAAACTATGCCATCAATACTCGTCTAATTCTCTGAGTGTATCCAACCGAAATGACAGAGATTCTTCAGGTAGCAGTTTCTGAGTGATTGCTACTCGTAAACTTGGCACAACTATCTCCATCGGTGCTATGGCTTCCAATCCATAAGCTAGTTTAAAAGGGGTTAATCCTGTTGCTACCTTGTATGTCGTCCGGTATGCCCATAATACGGCAGGTAACAGTTGATCCCATCTTTCCGGTGCATCCAGAATCAATTTTCGAAGCATATTCAACAAAGCCTTGTTTGTACTTTCAGCCAAACCATTAGCACGAGGATAATAAGGAGAACTAAACTTATGCGTGACCTGGAACGAATGTGTGAGTACTTTCATTAAATTGTTGACAAAATGAGTGCCTTGATCTGTAACAAGTTCCAACGATAAGCCAAAACGTGGAAAGACATCTCTCAGTAGACACTTGGCTACCGCAACAGCTATGGCAGATCGTAAGGCCCAGGCTTCTGCCCATCTGGTAGCATAATCTGTGCATGTCAAAATATAACGATTATTACTGAGGATTGCTGGTGGTGTAATAGGGCCAATGAAATCTAGACCCCATTTCTGAAAAGGATCTAATGGCAGGGCATGTTGTAGAGGGAAAAAATGGCGTTGTAAAGGTTGTCTAGTCCTCTGACAATTATCACATTTTTTGACAAACTCAATACATCCCTGTACATAGTAGGCCACCAAAGACCACTCTGCAGAATTTTCCGGTGTGTTAAATCTGCAGCAAAATGGCCACCGGAAGGAATTGAGTGAGCTGAAATTAATGACTGAGTTAACTTCATGTGGTCGAATACAACGAAGTAAAACTCCAATGTGATCCATATAGTATAATTCCCCAACAATCAACCGAAATTGGCGACTGAAAACTGAAATTTTCCTTCGTATTGCAAGAGAAGTCTGAGGGGGAAGGCATCCATCAGTGAGAAAGGTCAAGATCTGATCATAATATGTAGATGGCACAGGTGGGTCTGCAATTTCATCATTAGTCGGTTCAGAAACATAAATTGCCGGTGTTGTGTCATCTACACCGACCGGAGCTTCACCGGAATCTAAGCAAGAAAGGAAATCTGCTAAGGCATGTGAACTGCCTGGCCGATGAATAACTTCGTAGTCAAACTCTTGTAAGTCGGTTTGTTGCATTAGAACGCTCCCTATTGCTATATCTGAAGCATCAACAAATACATGAAATGGGCGATCCCAGTCAGGAGGTTGTAAGATTGGAATCTGTGTTAGTAATCCCTTTAGACGATCAAAAGCAATTTGACAGTCCGGGGTCCACTCAAATTGTTGAGGAGTCTTGGTTATCAATTGGTTCAGTGGTATTGCCAAATGAGCAAGCCACCGTAAGTGTCGGCCATGCCATCTTACTTGGCCCATGAAGCGCATTACTTCCTTAGGTGTAGTGGGTACAGGTGCTTGTAACACAGCTGTGATTTTACCTTGATCCACCTGTATACCCTGTGCAGATACAATGTGGCCAAGTAGCTTTCCACATGAAACCGCAAACACAGATTTGTTTGGGTTCAAACAGAGTCTTTATTCTCTGCACTTTTCAAAGCAGCACCGTAAATGGAACAGGTGTGCTATCATCTTACTGAAAATCAAAAAATCATCAAGATATACTTGCATAAAAGAGGTAAGATGAGGAGAAAATATTTCCTGCTTACACCTTTGGAACGTACTGGGGGCATTTCTTAATCCAAACCACATAACAGTACAAGCAAAAACACCCCAATTGGTAATGAAAGCGGTCTTTGGTATATCCTGTTCAGCCATTCTAACTTGATTATACCCACTGTACCCATCTAAAAATGAATACATTTCATGTCCTGCTACTCTATCAAGCATCGTGTCAAGAAAAGGTAACGGGAATGGATCAGGCACCGTAGTTGCTTTCAGTTTCCGGTAGTCTACACATATTCGTAGCTGCTTATTCTTTTTAGGCATAATAACAATTGGTGAGATCCATTCAGCGTGCTCTACTGGTACAATGAATATGACTTTGAGTAGCCTATCAAGTTCTGCCTTTACCTGGGATGCATAGTTCGGATTCATCTGGTAGCTGGGTTGCTTAAGTGGTTTTGGTTCCGGCTTCAGCATGACCCTGTGTTGATAGATGCGCGGGTCCAAACCCTTCATATCTTTGTAATCCCATGCAAATACATCAGAAAATTCTTGAAGTAGTTGGATTAAATCTGCTTGAAATAACTCAGGTAAGCTTTCCTTTATCTTAATGGGACATGGATTTTCTTCATCCCCTAAATTGTAGGTGGTCAGCTGATCTTCTGGAACATAGAATTGTCGAGGCTTCTCTATATCCTCAGTTGGCTTAAAAAGTTGTTGTAGATCAGTGTCATCTATGGTAGCCTTATCTTCTTTCATATCTCTTTCTGTTACAGACATCACCGTACAAACTGCAGGATTCCAATTATCTACAACAGATTGTAGATCAACAGTTCCTAGGGAGATCAAGTCAATGTTATTTTTCAGAAACTCTTCTTCTTCGTCATCTGACAACCCATCTAGCATATGGACTGGTTCTGCAAAATATGGTCTAGCATGCAACTCGCAAGGTTTTATAGCATCTAATTTTACAACGTATTTACTATTATTATCTTTGAAAGTGAGTTCCTGTGCAAACCAATCTTGTATCACCTTAGCGTGCTTCAGCCAAGGACGGCCGAAAAGGAGATTATAATCAAGGGTGGATTCCGGTAATTCTAGTATGACAAAGGTCATTTTAAATGTTGTACCTTGTAAAGTTATTGGTACATTTTGCACAAGTCCTACTGGATGAACTCTTGATTGGTCGGCCATTCTGACAAAAAACTGAACTGGTTCAATATCGGTCCACCCTAACTTTTTACACAGTGCAGTAGTAGCAATGTTGACACCAGATCCTCCATCAATTAGTACCTATGTGATTTTATGATTTTTATACCATACCGTAATTAAAGGAACTGAATGATCGTCCGTAGAATCAGGTTCCGGTTGCACTATCGCTGTTGCTGGAATGCAAGAAGGCACAGGACTGAACTGTTGTTGGAATTGTTGTCGAACTCCCGGTACTAGTGCAAATAATTGGCCCAGAGGAAGAGTGATGGATGCTTTAGATAAAATTTCCCAGGCCTTTTGTGATTGAATTGTATTTTCCACAGATTCTGAAGATGATGCGCCTACTGAAGATGATGTGCCTACTGCTGAATTAGAATCTTGTTTTTGTGTTCCTTCCTCGGTTAACGGAGCCTGCTCACCGGAATAGGATCTGGAAACACTGGAGGCTTGGCGGTGGTCCATTGACTGGCCTTATCATACATCCTTTGTTGTTCATGTATGCCTGGTTCAAATACTTCTGCTGCTGGTTGCAGTTGCCTACCGGATCGGGTCTGAATTACTGCAGCTTGCGTTTCTACTGGTGTGATTTGTACCATATTAGTCATTGGGTTTTGAGGTTCTTTCTTCCTCTGATCATACTCAGCTGCATCCTTACAAAATCTTCTAATGTGGCCAAATTCACCACAAAAATGATAGCGCGGTGGTGGCAAATTGGGATTTTGCAGTGCTGGTCCGGCTTGCCAGCGGTTTGCATTGTAGTTATTATTTCTCTGTCCTCTGTAATTTCGATAACCTTGTTGCTGGTTGTTTCTCATTTGCGGAGGTACATAGTGATTTGCTGGCTGCCCTGGTTCCTGTATAATAGCATTGACAGTTGCTGGTCCCTGTACTTTGGCGTTATATGCGTAGTTGTCGATGGTGTGTCCGGTAGTGTTGCAGATAGCACAAAACAACTGATTAACTGCAGAAGTGGCACTAGTATGGCCTGAATTCTTGCATGTGGTGCAGTACATCTGTCTGGTCGGGTCCGACGACATTTCTATTTGCTTTTAACCACTCTAGATCTTCTGTAAATCTGCCAACCTTGTTTTCAAGTTGCAAAGCCATTGCGATCACGGCATCTAGCATCATAGCTCCTACACAGCGTATGATCATAATCTGTTTAAGTTGTGGAGTCAAACCATTGATAAACCATTGAGTAATAACGTCATCCGGCAGGTTGGCATGTGCTGGTGGCAATTGCTGCAAATGGGTTCTGAATAGAGTGGCATATTCATGCACTATTTGCTTTATCTTTTGTCTATTGTTTTGCAAGTAGTCAAAAATTTTGGCTCGATTCTTCTTTAGCCTGAATCTTTGCAGAAATGCATCCCTTACCGCTTCATAGGTGCCGAAATGGTTAATATCATATTCTGTAAGCCATCTAGCTGCTTCATTAACCAATGTAGATTGGAAGACAATAGCTTTATACGCCGGATCAGGTGGATGATTGAGCACTGCGTAACTTATCTCAAATGTGCGTACATGAGCATCTGGGTCATCACCTGGAAATCCACCAAATTTAGTGTACGTTACTCCTGTTGGAGTCGGCCTAGGAGGGCATAGTTGTTGTTGTTGCTGATGCTGCTGCTGTTGTTGTTGTTGTTGTTGTTGTTGTTGTTGTTGCCCGTTCATCGTGCTGATGGTTGTATTGTGACTATCTTCTGTATCCCGAGGCTGAGTATCTAGACTGTCAGAATCTGTATCGTCAGCCTGTGCACTTTCCGGGTCGATAATCTTGTTTAGTATGTTTCGAATCTCAGCTTCGAACAAGCTACCTTCCTACGTGATGTCAAATGTAGGAAAGCTTACTCCCAATAGCGGTGAGTGGGCTGAAGATTCACCAAAAAATGGTAAACCGTCGCCGAAAAACTACGATCTTTCAGCAACTGTTACCGAAATATCACCGGAATGTGTCGATTTTTCACCAATACAGGGTGCTTTTTCTCCCTTACTGATTTCTTTGGCTAAAGTGTTTCTATTCGTAAACAAATTGGAATCTTTACCCAATGTTGTTAAACTAACCTCAGGCTGCGTCCTGGTAGATTCTGGAGTTACTATCTCTTCAATAGACTGGGCCGAAATCGTACCGGAATCTACTAGAGGTAGTACGTTCTACCGGAATATGACCGGAATCACTACTAAAGTTCTTTACCTTCTTGTCAACTGGTTTGGACCTTCCTGCGCTTCTACCTCCTGGAGGCGTCCTTAGCAGGTTAGGTACCCAAGGCTGTCTGTTCTTTGGATACGTTTCATCGGATCGAGTAACCGGCATGTATCATCTTTTGGTACTAATCGCGTACTAGTAATGCCAATTTACAATCTACAGTCACGTTTCCACAACTGGTTTGCAACAATCTGATCTGTTGCCACTTTCCCAGAGACGGCGCCAGTGTTAAACGCTTAAAACGTGAGACTAACTGTTAGTAGCGCGTTTAAACGATTATTGGGTTCTTGGGAGTGGAAGGGGTCTGTAAAGACAGAGGCCCTATACTTGTTTCCCAAAAAATTACTTCACACCACAATATGTCAACATTCAAGAATTCTATCAACCTTAGTATACCCTTTTCAATCTTTACGGTTCGTTATTCTAACCCTTTCAGCTGCTATCGAATACACTGTACCAGACTATTAATATCGTGGTACCGCGTTACCACAGAACCCTTTTCTGAGTACACACTACTGTAACATTAGGGACAATAATAGCAGTTCAATATTCACCGAATAGGTACTCACAATCAGACAAATAGGAGACACAGAAGAACTCAACAACTCAGATACACAGCGCTTGAAAGACGAACACACACTGGAGATAACCCTGACTGTAGCCTAATCTCATCGTACAAGTACCGCTTTCATTATTAAGGTCAATACAATCCTACACAGCGTGTAAGAACACTACCATAACTTCACAGACATCACCAACAACTGACAACACACTCCAAGAAAGAGTGACACCACGATATACGTAATTAATAGGACAATCGCTACAGAGACTCGCAGAACAACTTTCTCAGACCACAATCCGATGATCTACTGGAATGTAAATAAACCTCACAACCGCAACAGAGATCGATAGACCACAGACACAGATAATAGACCAGATAAGGGGTGAACAGATTACTCAAAAAACTCCGAACACTTGGAATTAGACAAACTAACACTACAGTAGCGCTCCGTTCAATCACCCAGACAGACAGCCTGGTGATCTCTCGAACGTCCCGAAGTGTCTTTTTTCATTGCTTATAAAGATTACAAATGTCTTGGTAACCATGTTTTCGTGCGTGCAAAACAACATTCAGTTATACAGTTGCTAATCCGGCGGCCGACTAACAACAACCAAGGCAATTTTGGACTCTAGTGCAGGAGTTGCAACTGCTACCACTCCCCTATGGAAGCGTTGGGGCAAGCCAGCACTCAGTCCAATGAGAATGAAATTACAAATGGCCGATGGTCATATTGAGAGGCCCTTAGGATTGCTAGAAGGAATTACTCTCACTACATGTAGTGTTGAGTTCAAGCATACTTTTGTTATATGCAACGTTAGCAAAAACCAAGCCTACGAGATGATTTTGGGAAGGCAATTTATGTGGCAATTGCAAGTGGTACAGGATTGGGGAACCAATTCCTTGTATTTGCAACACCTAGGTGTTACGACCAAAGTCAATCTCAAGGATTACTCTAATAGAGACATACCGCCTATTAATGGAATCCCATCCATAGAGCCAAGGATGACACGGAGTCAATGCACTCCATAGGATCAGGATCCTCATGGATGCATGAAGACGCCCACTTGTGGATGTGTAAAGTAGCAGTAGAAGAGGAGAAGAGAGAAAAAGCCAGAGAGATAGGTGCAAAGGAAACTCATAGATCGGTTTAGGACCATGATGAGGATGGCTATGACATTTTCAGTCTTTTCCATAGAGCCAATCATGGGAGATTCGGTTATGGAAGAATATGGCATAGGTAGATGCTCACCCTCAGAGACATGAAGAGCTTACAAATGAGGTGAGGTTAACCACACAAGTGACCGCCAAAAATGAAGGCAATAAGAGGAAGAAGAAAGAAGTCACACCAGAAGAGGAAGAATCTTTGTTTGAGGTCCCTGAAAATATTTTAAGAAGTATGGAGCTTTCGCATGCTCGTTTTGGTCATTTAAACTTCAATGGTTTGCTCTACTTGCAAAAGAATGACATGGTTATTGGCTTGCCTACACTTGAGTCCATTGAAAAGCATGCATGTGAAGGTTGCATTCTTGGAAAAATGTATCGTGCTTCTTTTCCAAAAGATGGTCATACACACACTACAAGAAAATTGCAGCTTTTGGGAAGCATGTATATTTTGTTACCTTCATTGATGATGCTACTCGCCATACATGGGTGTATCCTATGAAAGCAAAGAATGAGGTATTTTCTTGCTTCAGAGCATTTTTAGCTATGGCTGAAAATTTTTCTTCACAAAAGCTTTTGACTCTACGCACGGATCATGGTGGTGAGTGCATGTCACATGAGTTTAATGCTTTTCTTCGTGAATGAGGTATTTAACACCAATGTACAGTGCCATATACACCTCAACAAAATGGTGTTGCCGAGCGTAAAAATAGAACTCTACTTGAAATGACACGATGTATGGTTAAAGGAAAGCATCTTCCTGATAAGTTGTGGATGGAAGCGGTCATGTGTGCAAATTATGTGTTGAATCACTACCCTACAAAAGCATTGAGTGTCATCACTCCTTATGAGGCTTGGAATGTTCATAAGCCTATCGTTAGTCATATGTGTGTGTTTGGTTGTTTGGCATATGCTCTTGTGCCATCACAACAACGTCACAAACTTGATGACAATGCAAAGAAATGTATATTTGTTGGTTATATGACTACCATTCGTACCGTGGTAGCATTGGCTGCCCATCGAGGTTGGAAAGTGCATCAATTGGACATAAAAACAGCCTTCTTGAATGGAGATTTGCAAGAAGAGGTTTATGTGAAGCAACTTCCTGGATTTGCTATGAAAGGGAAAGAGCATATTGTTTGTCGCTTGCATAAAGCTTTGTATGGTCTCAAGAAAGCTCCACGTGCATGGTATGACAAAATACATAAGCACTTGATTGCTCTTGGCTTCACACATGTAGTCCAATTGAGAGCACACTCTATGTACACAAAAATGGGGCTGATCTTATAGTGCTTGTTCTTTATGTCGATGACATACTGTTGACTGGGTCATGTGATGCAAAACTTGACATTCTTATGGCTGATTTGCAGCATACTTTTGATGTCACTTATCTTGGTCTTTTGAGCTACTATCTTGGCATCCAGTTTGTATCCGTTGAGGGGGGAATTGTTATGCATCAAGCAAAATATGTTGAAAAACTACTTCAGTGTTTTGATTTTGAGGATTGTAAGCCAGTTTCCACACCAGTTGAGACAGGATTCAGGTTCTCAGTTGAGGATTCCGATGATGCATTTGACACTTCTCTTTCTCAACAAGCTATGGGATGTCTTATATATGCATGCAACACAATGCCAGATATACAATATGCAGTTTCCTAGTTGAGTCGATTCATGCATAGCGCAAAATATGTTGAAAAACTACTTCAGCATTTTGTTTTTGAGGATTGTAAGACAGTTTCCACACCAATTGAGACAGGATTCAGGTTCTTAGTTGAGGATTCCAGTGATGCATTTGACACTTCTCTTTATCAACAAGCTATGGGATGTCTTATATATGCATGCAACACAAGGCCGGATATACAATATGCAGTTTCCCAGTTGAGTCGATTCATGCATAGCCCTAACACTAAGCATTGGCAAGCAGTGAAACGTGTGTTTAGATATCTCCGAGGCACTTTGAGCTTAGGTCTCTTTTATGGTAGAGATGTTTAGCCATGCTTGCATGCTTTTACAGATAGTGATTGGGCTGGTTGTTATGATACTCGCGTGTCCACTAGTGGTAATTGCTTTTTCCTTGGAGACTCATGCATATCTTGGTTGAGTAAGAAGCAACCTACAATGGCAACATCAAGTTGTGAAGCTGAGTACAGGGCAGTTTTCATAGCTACAGTGGAGTGTATATGGCTGAGACGTTTATTGATGGATCTTTGCATGGAGATTGATGCTGCTACGTATATTCTCACAGATAGTTAGAGTGCTTTGGCTATTGCACGAAACCCAGTGTTTCATGCACGGACCAAAAATATTGAGGTGCATTATCACTATGTGAGAGAGCGCCTTCATGCAAGAGATATTGATTTGGTATATGTGCCTACACAAGATAATGTGGTAGACATATTCACCAAAGCTCTTCCACAGGAAAAGTTTGAAGCTTTTCGCAAAGCTTTAGGCTTGTTACCTTGTGGTGGCTGATCTATCACTCCCTATATGTGTTCACATCATTCGCTCCAAGGGGGTTTGTTACACTTATGTGTTCCTCAAGTAGCTTTGATGTGAACCTTTTCCCTATACATGGGCACTTTTTACTCTAGTGCTGGCTAGAGGTTTTTTCCCCATGTTACCACATACTTGATACTCTCATATGTGGTGGTACTTTGTACTTAGGGATATTATTCAGCTCTTACTTTAGTTCAGTTCATCGGTCAATAGAGAGAGCTATTACAGCCATCGTCTTCTCCGTGTGTCTTGCTGCATTTGTGCTCTTTGTGTGTGCTTCTCGTGTGTCCCTCGCACTTCTACACACACCCAACAAGATGCACCTACATAGGACATGACTTGATGGAAGAAGAAGAGCAAGACCTGATAGCTTTGCTAAGAGAGTACAGAGATGTATTCACGTGGAGCTACAAGGACCTAAAAGGTGTAGACCCTGACATATGTTCACACACTATCCCCATGACCTCAGATGCCAGACCCTCTAAATAGAAGCCATACACATACAATGAAAACTATGCTGCCAAGATAAAAGAAGAGATAGATCGCTTAGTGAAAGCTGGATTTATCTATGAAATCAAGCACACTAAATGGGCATCCCCCATTGTAGTGGTGCCCAAAAAAATGGCAAGTTACGTGTCTACATCAACTTGAAGAAGGTTAACGCAGTCACTGTCAGAGATAGGTATCCACTTCCAATCATTGAGCATCTATTAGAAAGGGTAGCAGGCAAGGAAGTATACAGCTTCCTGGATGGATTTTCTGGCTACAATCAAGTAGCCATTGCTCCAGAGGATCAACATAAGACAGCTTTTGCCACAGAGTGGGGCATATTCACCTTTTGAGTAATGCCATTTGGGCTTACCAATGCGCCAGCCACATTTCAAAGGCTGATGTGCCATGTGTTTAAGGAATTCCTGAGGAAGAATTTAGAAGTCTATGTTGATGATCTCTGTGCTCATTCCAACAATAGACAAACACATATACCTGAACTCAGGCAAATCTTTGACAAATGTAGAGAATATCAAGTCTTCCTGAACCCAAAAAAATGTGTTTTCATGGTCAAGCAAGGCAAGATTCTAGGACACATAGTGTCAAAGAATGGCAATCCACAGATGAGGAGAAAGTAAAAGCTATAGCAGAGCTACCTAGACCCAAGAATGTCAAGGAAGTACAAGCTTTCATGGGGCATTGTGGTTATTACCGACGTTTTATACACATGTATGCCATCATTGCAAAGCCTCTGTATGGACTTTTGACCAATTTTGAGTGGACTGATGAATGTGAAAACTCCTTCAACGAGCTCAAAAGAAGATTGTGTTCAACACCAATCTTGACCACACCGGATTGGAATAAGCCCTTTCATGTGCATGTGGATGCATTCAACTATGCTATTGGATGTGTGTTAGCACAACCTACCAGTGAAGGTAATATGGATCTTCCAATTGCCTATGCCAGTAGACAACTAAATGCAGCTGAACAAAATTATACCACTATTGAGAGAGAAGGATTAGGCATGGTGTTGGCATACAAAGCAATAAAGGAGTCATGCACAATACGGCAACAAGGCCAGATCATTTTTTCCCATAGATTATGTACAACCCAAGTGATTTTAATCACTACACAAACATTGTAAATCCCGTTTTTGGTAGATTAGACTCCATTTTGTGCAAGCCGAGGAGTCCTCGAGCTTGAGGAGTATTAGAAGTACCATCGTACCAAATTTCATAATTTTTAGACTTCGTTTGAGCCCTCAAATAAGCCCTGGAACCTAATTTTTAACTAGGCCGGACACTAGGTCTGGACAGGGCCAAAAGCTAGTCAAAAACTATAAAAAGAGCTAGAGAGCTCATTTTTGAGGTTAGATTGTAATTGAAACGAACTTGTAAGAGCTTTTGAAAGTAATCTAAAGAACTCCATTGATTCTCTCTCTCTGTCTTGCCGTGTGTGCGCGTGTGTGTGTATGTGTGTGCATGCTTGCGTGCTTCTCACTCACGCACTTGTGCCGCCACTTGCTCGAGGTCTTCATACCATCCTCACGTCTTCCCGGATTGACATTAAAGGAGGTGCTACTCATCATTGAGCTACACCAAATTTTGGCGCCGTTGCCGGGGATCGAGCTTTGAGGACGAGCGTGTGATGGTAAGACGTAGAGTTGACGCGTTGGAGTTGTAGGTATTTTCTTCACTCTCATCGATTTTCTTTTACTTTCTTCACCATCATCATCATCACCATCTCCCACGTCCATCTCCATCATCGCGAAAATTTCAGTTTTTTGACTATATCCCCACCTCCACCTCATTTCCCTCATTTCACTTGTGAGAGAGAGCGAGAGAGCGAACTTGCATGTGCTGTTTTTGCATGTTTTCTGAGCTATTTTGCAGGTTTTTTGCTGTACCATCATCCCCAGCAGTGTGCGCAGGTACGACAGGCTCTGCATAGGTCCCGGGACGACAGCCTCTGTCTATCGCGACAGACAGAAAATCTTAACATTTTGTGAATGCATGTTTATCATTGTAACCTACACCTTGAGGGCACTCTAGATCACTAGAAGTTTTTCAAAAATTTGCATTTTTTCAGTCTATCGCGACAGACACTGTCTATCGCGACAGATACCGTCTATCGCGACAGACACCGTCTATCGCGACAGACAGAAATCCACGACAGACAGCGTCTATCGCGACAGACACCGTCTATCGCGACAGACAGAAATCCACGACAGACAGCGTCTATCGCGACAGACACCGTCTATCGCGACAGACAGGAATCCGCGACAGATACCGTCTATCGCGACAGACACCGTCTATCGCGACAGACAGAAACCGCGACAGATACCGTCTATCGCGATAGACACCGTCTATCGCGACAGACAGAAATCCGCGACAGATACCGTCTATCGCGACAGACACCATCTATCGCGACAGACCGAATTTCACGACAGACAGCGTCTATCGCGACAGACACCGTCTATCGCGACAGACAGAAATCCGCGACAGATACCGTCTATCGCGACAGACACCGTCTATCGCGACAGACAGAAACCGCGACAGATACCGTCTATCGCGACAGACACCGTCTATCGCGACAGACAGAAATCCGCGACAGATACCGTCTATCGCGACAGACCGAATTTCACGACAGACAGCGTCTATCGCGACAGACACCGTCTATCGCGACAGACAGAAATCCGCGACAGACACCGTCTATCGCGACAGACAGAAATCCACGATAGACACTGTCTATCGCGACAGACACCGTCTATCGCGACAGACAGCCCCCACGATAGATTGTGTCTATCGCGACAGACACCGTCTATCGCGATAGACAGGCATTTTCGGCAAAAAATTAAGGAGTGAATTTTTGGAAATTTAGGCTAAATTTTGGGCATATTTGCACTTTCATGTACTCATCTACTTACAAAGGCCTTAGAAAATGCATTAAAACCCCCGAAAGGTTCTGTTTGTCTAGTTAACCCCCTAAACCCTGAACGGTCATAACTTTTTGATACGAAATCCATTTTCTGAGCTCTAGGGCTTGTCGGAAAGCTCGTGACATATACTACACGCCCTCAACTGTTTTTTATAAGAATAACGCGTTGATTTTCTGATAGGATATTTGGAAGTTGACACACTGAGGGGTAGGAACACCAAGAGAGCTCTAGAGTAAATTTCTAACAATGCAAAAGGGGGAACAAGGGTCATTAACAAAGTGTCTGAAATAAATTGTCTGTCAATTGAAAGGTCTACTTGGAGCTAATCTTGGGATTTATGCAGGCCTATTGAGAAGCAATTGAGAGTATCCAAGCAAGGGTGTGGCACACGCTTGAGAATCAACTTCTCGAGCACTAAAGAGCAAGGTTCGGCAAGAAAGGTCGGAATATTCTCAACTCCTCTTCGTCAATTCCTAGCCTAGGCTAAGAGCGATTAGAAGTAGGAGTAAGTCAGGGCGACGATAGGCCACTATCAAGTTGAAGACTACCTAAAAACTCAAGTTCAAGCTAAAAACTTAATCTCTGTACTGTCGACAACATAAAGGAAAGAACCTAACGTGGAACGATCAACCTGAAAGTACGAAGAACATTCAAGTATTCCTGATGACGTAATAGCAGACAAGACTTTAAACACGAGGAATAACTAAAAAGAATCAAGTGACTGGTACCAATTGATCGGCAACGAGGTTGTACTCTGGGCAAAAATTTGGGCTAATCAGTTAGGCATATGAACCTTAGATCAGGACGACACCTAGTAAGAGAGAGACAAAGCCTTAGGTCTTCAGAGGCTAGTGTCAACCACACTGCTAGGTCCTGGGCCCAGCAGTTGAGCCACCACTCGAACTACCCTCGCTCTGAGACCAGTGAGTCAGAGATGTCTCAAGGCATGGACAAACCTACGGGAAGTTCAGGAGTGCCCTACTTGTACAGGGTAGAAGGCCCTTACAAAACACAGTTGGAGTACCTGAGGACCAACCGATTAGGTGCTAGCATCTATGAGGACGGCTTAGGAAGATCTGTGGTCCAGATTAAAAACCCTGATCAATCCATTGGACTAGAACACCCAGCTGTCAAGTTTGAAAATGGTGCATACCTGGACAAAGAAGGAACTATATATGTAGTCACTAGTCATCCTGATAGGACAGATGACTTTGGGAATGTAATCTCAGAAGCGGACTTAGGTGACCTGGAACAAGGGAACATGGGTGCGGAACCTAGAACCCCTCGAGGTAAATCAGTTCTCACTAGGATTATCACGCCTGAGTGGATCCCCCAAGATAACAAGTGCATAGATTTGCTTCTCAATCGAGAAACGGACGAAGCCTTCTGGAGGTATAAACCGGATCACCCAACTGATATAGGAACAATCATGATCTATGAGTTTAAGGATCCAGATAGCCCAGGTAGAGTGACCTACTTAGACCACACGTCAGAGAGGATTTTTGTGGTGACAGAAAATGATAGGCATGCTTACACTTGGAAGGGCGAATTCATTTTCCCCCAACCAAGATCAAATGTAGCCTATGGTCACCCTGGAGCTGGAACATCCCAGGCTCATGGTATGCAAAGAGACAGAAGTAAAGATAGACCAGAGGTAAGTTTTGCCAATCCAGTGGGCAGAGAAAGAACGAGAACGGAGACGAATAGGGTAGAACCTGAGATGCATAGAGCCCACAGGAACCAAAGAAATGTAGATGGATTCCCTCTGCCGAGGCCTAGAGAGCACACAAGAACTTTGAGACCCACCCAGCTAGTTAAGTCCATGAAGAATTACTTTGACGGCACAGGAGATCCCTATGATCATGTGGCAGAGTTCAAGCAAGTCTTGAGAGCTGAACAAGTGGAGGATCTGTTCACGCAGTACAATGCCTTCGGTCTAACCCTTAGGAACACAGCACTTACGTGGTTTCAGCCATTAGATGAACGCCAGTTCAGGAGCATAGATCAACTCCTAGAGGCATTCATTATAGAGTTCTCTAAGAGCGGCATAAGACACAACACCTCCTCACTGATTCACAGCTTCAAGCAAACCCCTCAAGAGACTGTGAGACTTGCAGGAAGAAGATTTAGACAATATCTTGAAAGGTGTCCTATTTCGGAGCTACCCACATCTGCTAAACAAGTAGCCTTATTTCTTGACGGATTGCTGAGCCCAAAATTGAGATCCTATGTGTATCTGAAAGACCCTAGGACTATAGAAGAATGTGTACGTATGTGCATTGACATTGAAGATAACCTAGGAGAAGAGCTAGAGTTGTCCAAAATTTACAAAGATTCAGATAGTGCATCTAGTCAATCTTCCACACAAGCCACATCAATTGAAGAACTTGCCGAAAAAGTAGCTCAGAAACTAGGTGTAACTAGCAAACAAATCCCAAGGTTTGCCCCTGTGAAAAGGTGCTATACATGCGGTGGTGACCATATGGCGAACGTCTGTCCCATTATGGCTCAACCCCAAGTAAACCCTAGTAGCCAGTACTGCACCATAGAACGGAGATACACCAATCACACCGCACAAGACTGCCCATACAACAAGCAGGCAGTTAGGCAACCCTATCCGCAACCCTACCAACAAGGCAGATACCAGAACCAAAATCCACCACCACAATATGCTAGACCCCAACAAACCTACCAACCACAGTATCAGGCCCAACAAAGGCCTCAGCCTGTGCTAGCACAACAACCCCCTGCCCCAGCTAATGTGATTCCGGTAAAGTATACTGCTGCAGAAGAGAACCTGAATAGAGCTATAGTCCCTGTAACATCCTTGATCTCTGAAAATGACCCAAGTGACCATAGCTTTGATTCTACCCATGTGGATAGCCCCCAGGCTTACTACATGCAGTCCCCAGAACATGGAGAGTCCTACTATGGTGAAGAGCCGAACGAACCTAGTTGGGAGTCAGATTACACGAACATCATGTATACAAACCCCAACCCTAGACCTCAACCTAGGCAAGTACGACCACCATTTCCTAGAGGACCGTGCTACAGATGCCAAGGAGATCACCTCATTCGTGATTGTCCCTTGCCTCCACCTACGCAAACCCAGTCGGTGACGATCCAAGGCTTCTGCCAAGATTGCGGAAAAGAGCATCTCTTACGAGATTGCCCAAAGAACCCCAATAGCATGCCAAAAATCACCCCTATCAACGTTGTTGGGTTAGTGGTAGACTCCTCAGGAAGCGTCACTTCCACTGCACCAGTACAGGTAGTCACTAGGGCTCAGGCATTGCAGCAAAACCAAGGGGTAGGCCAGGAAAAGAGCCTAGATGCTAGCGATACTGAGAGCCAAAATAAAAAGAGAACAAGAGCTTGGAAAGATAGCCGCGAACGCATGAAAAGGCAATGGGCAAAGAAGATGAGTGAACTTGAGGAAAGTCTACGAGAAACCAAGGCTAAAATCATAGAGATCACGTCTCAACCGCACTCTCACACATTCCCACCGCTACCATCCCCATCACCCTCCATCCCTTCACCCTCTAAGACAGCCCACGCAACCCACCCACCACCCCAAACAGGATCAGTATTAGCTGATCCCACTCCCGAAGACATAGACATGATGCTTAAGGCATATCAGGCCAGAATCCAAGAAGGGCCAAACGTCACGGATCATGACAAGTGCTATCCTAGAGCTGACCTAGAGATAGAAAGAACAAAACTATGTGCGAAAATGGTCGCATTGGCTCAGACTATGTTTGAAGCCAGTCGCCTTTTCAATTACTCAGGCTCAGCCAAAACACAATTACACTTGGATGGATTCCTAGAGAAGTTAGAGAGGATAATTGCAAGATCTGACAAGGAAGAAAAAAATCAAGACCAAGAAAAAGCAAGCAAAAACAGGAATCATTCCCAATCAGAAGTGTATGTGGCCAATGCCCCTAAACCGGACAACTTCCCCTCCTTAGAAAGAATAGAGAGGCCAATAGCACAGCCAGAAAAGGAACCTACCCCTCAAAGAAAGGAAAGGGCAAGAGAACGGGTGAGCCAGCCTATTCAGGAAGCCCGTGGGCCTCCTCAAGAAGCTTATCTTCCCCCCCAAAAGGCAGATGAGCCTCCCTCGAAAGCTCAAGTACCTCCACAGGTTGCCTACATTCCTTCTCAGGGGATGTGTGAGCCTGTTCGGAAAAGTAATAGAATAAGTAATCCTCCCCAAGAAGCTTGTGCTCCAGCCATTTGCGAGAACGAGGAGAGAGTCAACAATAGAATCAGCCCTCCTTCACAGGTTGCTTATGCGCCCAATTCTACGGAGCCAGACACTTCTTCTTCTATGAATCGGTTTGCACCAGACTTCCTACGAGAGATTCAAGAAGACAAATGGGATAACGAAAGCGAGGTCGCCCCTCCTTTTGAACTTGTGGACGATGCACACGACCAATTCCCACAAGACATCCCATCTATTTACGGGGAGCATGAGAGTGTTCAGTCTCACGAGAGATTAGACTTTGAGTCGAATTCCATACAAGAGCTACCCCACTTCACAGGCCCATGGGAAGCAAAGTCCACATGTATGAGAGCACCCACAGTCATGGTAAGGAACGACGACTCAGTCATTCCTAGGAACACAGAGGTAGTGAAGAACACTAATGTGCAGTGTAATCTCAAGTTAGAAGAGCTACTCAAGGTTAGACCTGAATTATGGAAACATGTAGCCAAACAAGTACCAGAGATAGCAAAACCTCGTTCCCAGGTAGGATCCCATAGGACAGTGCCAGAAATTCCCTTGGATAAGATAGGGGATATGTGTGAAGGCGAAGAAGGGAACACCTATCTTCCCATCACCTACCAAGAGTACACCACCAAGGCAATTTTAGACTCAGGTGCAGGAGTTGCGATTGCCACTACTTCCCTTTGGAAGCGTTGGGGCAAGCCAGCACTCAGGCCAACAAGAATGAAATTGCAGATGGCCGATGGTCATATTGAGAGACCCTTAGGATTGCTGGAAGGGATAACTCTCACCACTTGTGGTGTTGAGTTTGAGCATAGCTTTGCTATATGTGACTTCAGCAAAAATCATGCTTATGAGATGATTTTAGGAAGACCATTTATGCAACAGTTGCAAGTGGTACAGGATTGGGGAACCAACTCCTTGTATTTGCAACACTTGGGCGTTACAACCAAAGTCAATCTCAAGGACTATTCTCATAGAGATGTCCCTCCTATCCAGTGGAATCCCATCCATAGAGCCAAAGATGATACAGAATCTGTGCATTCCCTAGAATCTGGATCCTCATGGATGCATGAAGACACTCACTTATGGATGTGCAAGGTAGCAGTAGAAGAAGAGAAGAGAGAGAAAGCCAGAGAGGTAGGTGCGAAAGAAACCCATAGATCAATCCAAGACCCAGCCTATGCACCTGTAGTTTTTCCAGACGAAGAATTTGAACCTCACGGTTGGGCAGAAATCTTAGCAACAATGGACGTAGCCATCAACGAAGAACAATGGACACCTCACTGTGATGAGGATGGTTATGATATTTCAGTCTTCTCCATAGAGCCAACCATGGGAGAGGCAGTTCTAGAAGAATGCGAGCCTAGCCCTGATGCATTTGAGGATGCAAGTGACTCCGATCTAGAGTCAATCATTATGGACCCACCATTTGCATCAGATGAAGAATACTTCCATGAAGTAGAATTTCAACCCCAGAGGCATGGAGAGGTTACAACTAATGTAAGATTAACAACACATGTGACCCCGAAGGAAGAAGGAAAGAAACGAAAAAAGAGAGAAGCCTCACCAGAAGAGGAAGAATCTTTGTTTGAGGTCCCCGAAAATTTTAAGAAGTATGAGATAGATGACAGGAGAGTCATGATAAGAATGCCTAAACGAGAGGCACAATCAGGAGAGGCCTATGATAACAAAGAAACTACTAAGAAAATAGTAGTGGCCATAGAAGAAGGAGAGGAGAGATGCACGTATATAGGCCATGACTTGACAGAAGAAGAAGAGCAAGAGTTGATTGCCTTGCTAAGAGAATACAGAGATGTATTCGCTTGGAGTTACAAGGATTTGAAAGGTGTTGACCCTGACATATGCTCACACACCATTCCCATGACTTCAGATGCTAAACCCTCTAAGCAAAAGCCTTATACATATAATGATAATTACGCTGCTAAGATCAAGGAAGAGATAGATAGACTGGTTGAAGCTGGATTTATCTACGAAATTGAGCACACCGAATGGGTATCCCCCATCGTAGTGGTGCCCAAGAAGAATGGCAAGCTGCGTGTGTGCATTAACTTGAAAAAGGTTAATGCCGCCACGATTCGAGATAACTATCCGCTTCCCATCACAGAGCATCTCTTAGAAAGAGTGGCAGGCAAGGAAGTGTACAGCTTCCTTGATGGATTTTCGGGCTACAATCAAGTAGCCATAGCTCCAGAGGATCAGCATAAGACAGCCTTTGCCACAGAATGGGGCATTTTTGCTTTTAGAGTAATGCCATTTGGGCTTACCAACGCACCAGCTACCTTCCAGAGACTGATGTGCCATGTGTTTAAGGAGTTCCTAAGGAAGAGTTTAGAAGTCTATGTTGATGATCTTTGTGCTCATTCCAACGTTAGGCAAACCCATATTCCTGAACTCAGACAAATCTTTGACAAATGTAGAGAATATCAAGTCTGCCTAAACCCAGAAAAGTGCGTTTTTATGGTCAGGCAAGGCAAGATTCTAGGACACATAGTGTCAAAGAATGGCATATCTACCGATGAAGAAAAAGTGAGAGCCATAGCAGAGCTACCTAGGCCAAAGAATGTCAAGGAAGTACAAGCTTTCATGGGGCATTGTGGGTATTACCGACGTTTCATCCACATGTATGCTGTCATTGCAAAGCCCATGTACGGACTTCTGACAAACTTTGAGTGGACGGATGAATGTGAGAATTCCTTCCAAGAGCTTAAACGAAGATTGTGTTCAGCACCAATCTTGACCACACCAGATTGGAATAAGCCATTCCATGTTCATGTTGATGCATCCAATTATGCTATTGGATGTGTGCTCGCACAACCTACTGGTGAAGGTAATATGGATCTTCCAATTGCCTATGCCAGTAGACAATTGAATGCGGCTGAACGGAATTACACCACTACAGAGCGCGAAGGATTAGGCATGGTGTATGCAGTTAAGAAATTTAGACACTATTTGCTTGCAAATAAGTTTAAATTTTTTACTGATCATCAGGCATTGTTGTACCTAGTAAACAAGCCATGCAATACAGGTAGATTAGTAAGATGGTTTCTCTTGCTAATGGAATACGAATTTGAGGTTGTGGTAAGGAAAGGTAGGACTCATTTGAGAGCCGATCATCTCTCTAGGCTCACATCGGGAGAAGCCCCACAAGGAGTGTCAGATGACCTTCCTGATGCTTACTTGTTTAATTTGGAAGTTATACCGCAGTGGGCCAAGCCAATAGTACCAGTATTGACATACGGGCCTAATCATCCAGTGGTGAACACACGGAATAGAGAGATCGTAAAAGCCCAAAAGTACCATATCATGGCAGGAAGCATGTACAAGCACACAGATCAAGGGATCTTGGCTTGTTGCGTAGAAGAGGATGAGTACGCTAAATGGTTGCAATTAGCACATGTAGGTGCGTTAGAGCAACACCATTCAAAGCAAAGAACTTTGCAGACTCTAAAGAGATTCGGAGTGCATTGGCCAACTATGGAAGCTGATGTCCAAAAGTTGTGCAAGGAATGCCCAATCTGTTGCACTAAACCACCAGTGGAACATGCCACTCTTTATCAAGTATCCATTGTGCCAGATTGGAGTGAACCTCTAGTATCATTCTTGAGAACAAACACATTCCCTCCAGACATGACTCTAGCTAGGAAAAGGAGTTTAGAACAAGAAGCCCAGGATTACTCACTCATCGGTAATAATCTATATAAGCGCGGTAAAGATGGTTACCTGAGACTATGTGTCCACGAAAGTGAATATCTGAAGATCTTGGAAACTGCTCACCAAGGTGTAGCAGGAGGACACTTTGGACCAGATCGGGTAATCAAGGCGATACTATTTGCGGGCTTCTGGTGGCCTACCCTTCACATGGATGCACATACCTATGTGAAACGGTGTGATGTCTGTCAAAGGACTCAGTATCCTATACGCAAAGATGAGATGCCACTGAAACCTATGATGGGTGGACGTGCATTCTCTAAGTGGGGAATAGACTTCGTAGGTCCTATTAATCCCCCAGCTAAGGGTTCTCATGCGGAATACATCATTGTGGCAACAGATTATCTCACCAAGTGGGTAGAGGTAAAAGCTACAACCAAGAACGATGCTCAAACAACTGCCAAATTCTTGTTTGAGAATGTATTCACGAGATATGGACTACCTATAGAGCTTGTAAGTGATAGAGGCACTCACTTCTTGAATGAAGTTATTGAAAATCTACTCCAAGAATTTTTGGTAATACACAAGAAGTCTGCCCCATATCACCCTCAAGCTAATGGTCAAGCTGAGAGCACTAATAAGATTTTATGCAATGTACTGACGAAATTAGTGAACACTAAACGCTCTGATTGGGACAAACAGCTACACCATGCTGTTTGGGCATACCGAGTGGCCTACAAAACGGTACTCCAAGCCACTCCCTTTCAGATGGTATTCGGTCAAAACGCTGTGTTACCCTTGGACTTCTTGATCCCTACATTGAGAGTAGCACGAGAGCACGAATGGACAGGTCATGAGCTCTCCTCTAGGATCTTTGACCTTGAACGATTAGGAGAAACAAGACTGAGAGCCGCTGCAGGGATATATGCAGCCAAGAAGAGACAGAAGGCATACTTTGATGCCCACGTGAAGGATAAAGGCTTGAAAACAGGAGATCTAGTCTTAGTCTATACACTAAAACAACACGCGAGGAAGCTAGAAAAGAGAGGCTACGGACCTATGATCATCAATAGGATCTCCACGAGCGGAGCAGTACAATTGGCCACATTAGAGGGTGATGTTCTCCCAAATTATATTAGCGGTTGCAGAGTCAAGTTGTATCAGGAACCCCTCACGGAGGAAATGCTCAGTCGACTCAACACTGCTAAGAAACGCAAAGAGGAAGAAAAGCAAGTTCGAGAAGAAGCTCAAGCTGAAGCTTTAGAACGCATCAGAAGGATGAAATTACGAAGGCAAGGTAGAGATCAGCCTGGAGCGAATGACTATGCAAACCAAGGATTTCCTATGGCCATGTGTGAAGTCGCAGGAACAAGCTCGCATAGGATAATTGATAGACGTCCTTTCGTAACCTTAGATATAGGACAAGGAAAGAGTGCAAGGACCGTAAGAGCCTTGATTGACTCAGGTGCAGCCACTAGTGCTGTTAAATTGTCTTACTGCCAAGAATTACAATTGACTGTCAATCCTGTGGAAGCATATCTTATAGGATTGGGAGGAGTGGAAACCCCTTGCATGGGCGAGGCGGAACTTCCCCTTTACATTCATGATGAGGCAATGACAGTTAAAGTACTGGTGTGTCAAGATGAGGATCTCACTGAACCTCTAGTCTTGGGTCAAGATTGGATCTATGACCAAGCAATTAACTTAAACCTAAGAAGTGGACTTCTCCAGGTTTGGGTCAATCATAGTCGAGTTACAGTAGAATTAGACAATGGAGCACTCAAGGAACTAGGAAAGGCACAGACTCCTGGTCCTTCCAGGGGTACACATGAAGATGACCATGCTGTTCTTGTTCAAAACCCTGTGTTGCAGAGGAATGATATTTGCAAAAAAGGAGTCAGGGATGCAACGGAACTCCCTTCTTTTCCAAAGGCCAGAAGGAGGCAGCAACCAAAGGCGGATCACAAGCAGAAGAAGCCGAGTACTACCTATGTCCGAGATCAAAAGTACCTGCGCAACAGAATGTCCCAGAAAATAAACCAGGTGTGGGTGCGGAAAGGCGAACGACCGGGTGCACCACCGTCAACTACACGGGCAAAGCCTCTTATTAGTAACCAACAACACGACGCTAATAAGAAGTCTGTCAGAAATTCTTCTGCTAAAGTAAAATCTATTTGGGTGCCCAAGAAGTCGATGAAGGCAAGCCCACAATCTAGACAAATTTGGGTGCCTAAGGCTTGCTTGAGGGCACAAGTAGTTACGCCAAGGCCACAACCTATGCAGCATAACCCATCTACGAGTACAACCAGTATTCCCTCGTGCTCAACACTTAGGAACACACCAAGACCCATGAGCATGCATGTAATCACTTATAAGTGGGTCCCTAAAAGGTCCCATTCCCAAACAGCGACACCGACACAGCTCTCTGGAGTCTCTACGAAACCGAAAGCAAAACCCATCCACTGCATTTGGCAGTCTAAGATCTGTGATAAACCCCCCGACCCCGATTTGTAAATTCACCCCACTTACTAACGGCATTAGTCTCCTAGGAATACACAAACGTTAACTACACTCACTGTCTTCGTGCACTTACTAACCACTAACTCACCATATACCTCATGTTAATGTTGTAACGGGGACAGCAACGGATTTAGTCTGTCCATTACGATGTTAACACATGCTTCTATATTCTCACAGAATCAGAAGGCAAACAGTAAAATGGCAGAAGCGACAGGTTCGGGCTCACAAGTAGGGATACTTACTGCAGGAATTGATGTGGATAGCCTACCTGTGGACGTGCCCCCGACTGAACGACCAGTGGAGATGCAACACCTTCAGCAACTCCCGGTGCCAGACCCACCTACAGGAATCACGGAAAGAGTCCATGCCAACTCTCATTGGTTCAATGGCATGCCCGGTCCATTAGGAGAGGCTAAGTATATCTGGGAGTCTAAATGCGAGTATGACAGATCATGGGTGCGTTTCCAATTTTTCTCCAAGGAGTTCGAGACTTTACAGAACACCGAAGACCTCCAGATCATATGGCAACGAGCAGGGTTGGCGGAATATTTTGAAGCCCCACTACCTAAACCCGACCTCCTCCGATGTTACTATCTGGTCTCTACATTACAAGCTCATGAAGATAAGGACCAACCCGGATCATTTGTTCTCCCCTCATTGCTGGGCAACAACGAGTTGAAGAGGTTTGAACTTACTGTGGAGCTAGTGAGTGATGCTTTAAAGATGCATGGCACGCATGTACCCTCAGAAAAGGATGCTCTCGTTCCCAACAACATGAAGGACAGGAAAGTAGTGAAACTGAAAGACATGGCAGCCCTCACCCCAAATGTGTCCATCCCTCTCCGCATGTGCATGCAACATTTCGCCTTCCCCGGTCAAGACCGATTCACGCAACCACACAAGAAGATCTGGTTTGCTCTCTACTTGGCGGAAGCAGGTGCGCTACCTATTAAGCTACCAGTGTGGATTATAGATCAGTTGTATGAAGCGAACAAACGGGCTTCTAGGAAATTAGTGGTGAACGGATGCTGTGCACTCACACGCATCATTTACCGATGCTTGGCATATGATGTCCCCATTGAGCGTGCCTTAACTTGGGCACAATTACAAATGTTTAAAAGGCTCAAGACATCCACACATCAGTCCAAGCGCATGAGGGGCGCGATTCCGTGTGTCCAGACAAGGGAAGTCCTGACTACTCCTGAGGCATCACCATTAAGAGAGGGCACTGTACCTCCTTTTACCATTAGGATACCCAGGTCGGAATCTGACACTACGACACAACCCACCCCATCGGCTCCTCCGGTTACACCTGAATTCGAGTTTGCTGCCACTGGAGAGGCTGAAGGACTGGACCCCCAGGATTTCGAAGCATTCCTACAAAGCACACAATTCTCTGACGTGGAGTTTTATTCAGAGGCAGAGGAGCAGGGCACATCCTCGCGGAGAAGAAGAAAGTCTACAGACGGTAGACATGTCCATTGGAGTGACGCTCAGCAAAGTCAACAACACGGACAACCGGAAGAAGAAGAAGCATATGAAGAAGAGACCACTGAAGCCCCAGCATATACAGCAGAACTCCGAAGGCTGTATCAGATTATGGAAAGAGTGCGATCGCAGCAGTTACTCACTGAACAGAGCAGCAGAGTACTTATGACTCAGTTGTTGGAAGAAGCGGGAGTTGACTCAGAGTACAGGGAAGGTCTCTTATTGATGGCAGAAACATATGGAGTTGTAGAAGCTGTGCGCACTGCCATTCAGAGGCCTTCAGTTCAATATGACCCACGAAGGTTCCAGACACGGCCTCGCTCAGGTAAAAATATCCAAATTCCCGTTACAGTTGCAGAGGAGCCAACTACTACACCAACCTCCCAAACAGCTAGTCAACAGCACCCCGCCACCCATGAGGAGTCCACCGAACCACTACCACCTACTCCCCCACCATCGCCTCCGAGAACAGAGACAATGGAAATCCCATCGACCACTCAACCCACTGACCCAACCTTCATCTTTCGTACTCCCATCTCTAGTGCCACCCTATTCTCTACCACTGATAACCCGACCTTTGAAGCAAACCCCATCACTACACAACCCACCGAAACCCTTCCCGAGCCTGCCCTAGGACAACCATCCCCAATGCCTTCAGCCACGGGTCATCCTGACCCCAGATCCACATTCATGGGTTTCCCTACTACCATGCCACCCTTTCCACCCTCCTCAAATTTACGACCCCAACCCCCGATATCCCTCTCTCCATTTCTACAATCCCTCCAGGACATCTTTGCTAGGGCTTTTCAACCAGGCCCTCAACCATTCCCTGTCTTTTCAGCTCCCCACCCCACTTCACACCTATTCACCACTTCCACAAACACACCACCTACCATACCAGTGTATATGGCAGGCCCCACACTAACACCCACTCCTGAAGGTATGGACATTTCACCACCCACAGCACCTCCACCCACGGTTTCACCTCCTCCCATTCCCCCTCCACCAATTTCACCCACACACACAACTTTCGTAGACACATCATTCACTGTCTCCCTTCCCCAATTCCCTTCCCATGCATCTTCCACAGTAAACACCCCCCACTCATCTATAGGTAATGCATTGGACACCATGTTGGCTTGTATATCAAATTTAAGAACAGATTACATTCAGCTCCAGCAACAAAACGCACGCCTGCAAGAGCACTCAGCGACACTACAGCTCCGCCTTGCGGTACTAGAAGAGGAGAATGCTCGCCTCCACACACAGTTCCAAACCCTCCAAGACGCCCATAATATATTGGAAGTACAGCTACAGAACGTAGATCAGGAAGCAGTGCAGGTGGTAGAAAGTCACCTACGGACACAACTGGAGCGCAACTCAAAACTTCAGCGAAATATGGCGCTACTTAAACGCCATCTTGCGGCTGCTCAGGAAGAGAACAGACGTCTGCAAATACAAAATCAAGAGAACCTGGAGGCAGCTATTGAGAGCACACCGGGGGCACCCATCAGCCCATCCAAGTTTCAAGCAGTGACCCCCGATAATATCAAGATTATATTGGAAGATTATGCCATGCTACTCGAAGCACATGATAAGCTATCGGAGGAGCTAGGACAACTGAAGTAGGAACACCAACAAGGCCCAACAGCTGCCCCTCCAACCACCCCCTCTGCAGCTTCGCTTCCCTCCGACGCAGAGGCCATAAAAGATCTCCAGCAACAGGTAACTGAATTGCAGACACGCCTACTACAATATGAGAGGCCATCTTCCCCTCCGGAGGCTCCCACGGACGAAGAAGTTGTGCAAATTCCTGTGGAACAAACGTTTGATGAAGAATATGATCCGCAACCATTCCCAGGAGGCCAACAAACAGAAGAAGCGCAGGACACGTTCGAGGCACCACGGCCGCCATGGTTACGACAAGTGGAGGAAATAGGGACCTCGCATGAAGAGCGCACCGTAGTGCAAAATCAGGCTATGAGGGTCATAGAGGAGACTGTTTTACAATCAGATTACTTCAAGAACTTGTCATCGAGACGCCTGATTCTCTCATCGGAACTCCAGTACAGGCCATATTATATTATCTTGGCTGATTATAATGGAGAAATACAAAGAGTCACGGGTCAGATTCCTACTTTTGCGACCCAATTTCAACCCGAAGACCTTCCTCCAGAGGTGCGAAAAGGCAAGATTCGTCAACCAACATGGCGGCAGAAACTTTTAGAGACTTATCCAGAAATGCTACGCACATGGAACAACGCGCCGTTGCACCTCCTGTTCAACCCATGCTACGGTCCAGTCCCCCGCCGCAGGTCGTGGAAGGCATTTAATATCAAGGTACAGAACAATGCGCAATGCAAGGAATGGCTGAACTACCCGTACATAGCGCCACCACAAGGACCACCATCGGTAGCATATATGATGGGGACCATTCGCCACTGGATGCCGCGCTTGAAGCCCATGCAAGATGTAGCAGCGCAAATGATGCTTAAAATCTTAGATATGATGCAAGTGGTGCTGAAGACCTTTAGAAATGCAGCCGCACCACAGGTACGCCTTCCGGGGTTTAGCAATGGAAATTACGACTTGGTGTATGACATGAGCACCACCCCCAGTATCCGTGTGGCTTACGCTTGGCATGCACGCATCAAATACCTCCCCGCCTGCTACAAACAGACCTTCGAAGAAATGTTCAGATCAGGGTTCTGGGAGTACCACTCGGAGATTTTCGCGCCAAAGCCGACACATCTGCTTCAACTGTTTGCTTGTGAACAAGCAATGTATTCAGAGTACTACACCACCCCGCAACCAGAGACCCCCGGTGCAATAAATTGGGAGGCATTGGAAGCCGATCTAGCAAGAGGCTTAAGGATAGGAGAACATGAACTGGCCACCAATGTCATCCAATATTACATCGACCACCCGAGGGAACAAAGGTCTGTCAGGGGCGACAGACGCTAGGAAGGGGGGAGTGTTGGCATACAAAGCAATAAAGGAGTCATGCACAATACGGCAACAAGGCCAGATCATTTTTTCCCATAGATTATGTACAACCCAAGTGATTTTAATCACTACACAAACATTGTAAATCCCGTTTTTGGTAGATTAGACTCCATTTTGTGCAAGCCGAGGAGTCCTCGAGCTTGAGGAGTATTAGAAGTACCATCGTACCAAATTTCATAATTTTTAGACTTCGTTTGAGCCCTCAAATAAGCCCTGAAACCTAATTTTTAACTAGGCCGGACACTAGGTCTGGACAGGGCCAAAAGCTAGTCAAAAACTATAAAAAGAGCTAGAGAGCTCATTTTTGAGGTTAGATTGTAATTGAAACGAACTTGTAAGAGCTTTTGAAAGTAATCTAAAGAACTCCATTGATTCTCTCTCTCTGTCTTGCCGTGTGTGCGCGTGTGTGTGTATGTGTGTGCATGCTTGCGTGCTTCTCACTCACGCACTTGTGCCGCCACTTGCTCGAGGTCTTCATACCATCCTCACGTCTTCCCGGATTGACATTAAAGGAGGTGCTACTCATCATTGAGCTACACATGGTATATGCGATTAAAACGTTTAGACACTATTTGCTTGCAAATAAGTTTAAATTTTTTACAGATCATCAAGCACTCTTGTACCTGGTAAACAATCCATGCAATACAGGCAGATTAGTAAGATGGTTCCTCTTACTAATGGAATATGACTTTGAGGTAGTGGTAAGGAAGGGCAAGACTCACTTGAGAGCAGATCATCTCTCAAGGCTCACTTCTGGAGAGGCCCCACAAGGAGTGTCAGATGACCTTCCTTATGCTTACTTGTTTAATTTGGAAGTTGTACCTCAGTGGGCTAAGCCATTAGTGCCAATATGACATACGAGCCTAATCACCCGATAATAAACACTGAAGATAGAGATATAGTGAAAGCCCAAAAGTATCATATCATGGCAGGGAGTATGTACAAGCATACAAATCAAGGGATATTAGCTTGTTGTGTGGAAGAGGATGAGTACATTAAGTGGTTGCAATTAGCACATGTAGGTGCATTAGAGCAATATTACTCAAGGCAACGAACCCTACAGACACTAAGGAGACTCGGAGTGCATTGGCTGACTATGGAAGCAGATGTCCATAAGTTGTGTAAAGAATGCCCAGTTTTTCGTACTAAACCACCTGTGGAGCACAATACACTATACCAAGTGTCTTTAATACCAGATTGGAGTGAACCATTGGTAGCTTTCCTGAGGACGAAAACATTCCCTCAAGATATGACATTGGCCAGACAAAGAAGTCTAGAACAAGAAGCCCTAGATTACTCACTCATTGGAGATAATTTATACAAGCGTGGTAAAGATGGTTACCTGAGACTATGTGTCCATGAGACTGAATATCTGAAGATCTTGGAAACTGCTCATCAAGGTGTAGCAGGAGGACACTTTGGACTAGATCGGGTGATCAAGGCAATACTATTTACAGGTCTTTGGTGGCCAACCCTTCACATGGATGCACACACCTACGTGAAGAGGTGTGATGTCTGTCAGCAAACTCAGTATCCGATGCGGAAAGATGAGATGCCATTGAAACCTATGATGGGTGGACGTGCATTCTCTAAATGGGGAATAGGCTTTGTTGGACATATTAATCCCCCAGCCAAGGGTTCACATGATGAATACATCATTGTGGCCACAGACTATCTAACCAAATGGGTAGAAGTAAAAGCTACGATGAAGAACGACGGGCAGACCACTGCAAGGTTCTTATTTGAGAATGTGTTCACCAGATATGGGTTACCAATAGAGCTAGTAAGTGATAGAGGCATGCACTTCTTGAATGAAGTCATAGAAAACCTTCTCCAAGAATTCTTGGTGATACATAAGAAGTCGGCCCCCTATCACCCACAAGCATCCACTTTTCCCTTCCCCATTTCTCGAACCCTTGCATCTTTCACCTTCACCTCTGCATCCACCTCATTTAGTCATGCACTGGACACCATGTTTGAAGCTGATGCCCAACTTAAATAGGAATACAGATTATTGGAAGAAAACAATAAAGAGCTTTGTACTCTGTCATCCCACCTCCAGGCACGTGTCAATGCCTTGGAGTTGAGTAACACTGCATTACAACAAGAGGTTACTGCCCTCCAACAATCTCATGCTGAGCTCGAAGCCAAATATACAGAGGCGGGTAAGGTGACGGAAGAACAACTCAGAGATCAGCTAGCCCGCAATGCTAGACTACAAAGAAACAAGGCCTTACTTCGCCGACACTTAGCAGCTGCTCAAGAAGAGAATAGATGACTATAGCAACAGAATCAAGAGAATTTAGAAGCAGCCATCGAAAACACTCCAGGGGCACCTATAGATCCTACAAAATTCCAAGCTATCCCCTCATAAAACATTCAACAAGTATTGGAAGATTATGCGACTCTCTTGGAAGCACACGACCAACTTGCAGACCAAGTGAAGGAACTACAAAGACACCATTTGCCCACACCGCACCCAACAGAACCTACCGGGATGGTGAGTGTTGCTACTTCTCCACCACCAGAATCTTCAATGGCCAAAGAGGTACTTGAGCTACACCAACAAGTGGCAGAGTTAAAGATTAAATTGTTACAATATGAATGACCTCCATCTCCACCCGATCAACCAATAGAAGAGGAGGCTATTGTCATTCCAGTGGAAGAAACATTTGAAGATAATTATGAGCCTCAACCTCTTCCAGGAGGCAGGGTCACTAAGGAAGGACAACACACATATGAGGAACCCCCTCCGGCATGGATGAAACAAGTAGAAGAGATGGGGGCAACTCACGAAGAGCATATCTCTACTCAGATGATGGCCATGAAAACTATCGAGGAGAAAATACTTCAATCGGAATATTTCAAGCACTTGGCTCTTAGGCGACTGATAACCAGTTCAGAGTTACAATATAAGCCCTACTTTGTACTGTTGGCAAACTACAATGCTGAGATCAAACGCAAAACCAACAAGTACCCTACTTTCGCAACATAGTTTGAACCAGAGGACATTCTAGAGGAAGCCAGAAAAGGGGCCATATTCCAACCCATCTGGAGGCAAAAGTTACTTGAGACCTATCCGAAAATGCTACGAACATGGGATCACGCTCCCATGCATTTGAAGTATAACCCTTGCTTTGGGCCAGTGCAACGAAGAAGATCATGGAAGGCATTTGCCATAAAAGTTTAGAACAATACTAATTGCAAACAATGGCTCAATTACCCCTCCATTGCACCCCCAACACGCACACCAACTGTAGCCTACATGATGGCTACTATCAGACACTGGATGCCACGCCTCCATCCCAGAGATGATGCTCAAAATCTTGGACATGATGCAAATAGTGTTAAAGACTTTTCGTAATGTACGTAACATCCAGCCTCCAATTCCGGGCTTCATAAATGGTAATTATGACTTAATTTATGATATGAGCACAACCCCGAGTATTCGAGTTGCTTATGCGTGGTATGCAAGAATCAGATATCTCCCTGCTTGCTATAAGAAAACCTTTGACGATATGTTCACCACGGGGTTTTGGGAATCTCATTCGAAAGTATTTGCGACACGATCCACTCATCTCCTACAGTTATTTGCATGCGAACAAACTATGCACTCAGAGCTCTATACCACACCACAACCTGACATTTAGGACGCGATCAATTGGGATGCTCTTCAAAGAGATCTAATCAGAGGACTGAGGATCAAAGAACAGGAGCTAGCCACCGACATCGTCCAACACTACATTGATCGCCCCACTAAGCAAAGGTCTGTCAGAGACGACAGACGCTAGGGGGGGGAGAGTGTTGGCATCATATGGGAAGAAGAAGGTACAGGCATACATGTAGATCTATCACTGAGGCAACCCATCAATTTTTTTCAATCCTTACATCATTTTAAAAGTGATTCTCATCACTGAAAACCAGTGTAAATACCGTTTCACCTTTTTGTAGCTCCATTTTGTGCAAGCTAAGGAGTCCTCAAGCTTGAGGAGCTCTAGTAGTATTAGCCTACCAAGTTTCATAATTTTCAGAGCTCGTTTGAGCCTCTAAAATAGCTTAGGAACCTAAGTTTTAACTAGGCCGGACACTAGGTCTGAACAGGACCAAAGCTAGTCAAAACTATAAATAGAGCTAGAGAGCTCATTTTTGGGCTGGCTTGTTGTAGTTTTGAACTTGTATGAGAACTTTGTTGTAATAGAGGTGATTCCATTGTCTTGCTCTCTTTGTTCTTGCTGTGTGTGCACGCGTGTGTGTATGTGTGTGCATGTTGGTGTGCTTCTCACTCACACATTTGTGCCTTCACTTGCTCGAGGTCTTCATACCATCCTCATGTCTTCCCGGATTGACATTAAAGGAGGTGCTACTCATCACTAAGCTACAGTTGTCTTTCATACTCAAGTAGCTTCCTTTGTAATTCTTCAACCTGCTCTTTTAGCACCTTTACCTCCTCTGAACTCGATGCCGACTCTATGACCTTGGGTTGTTCTTCTTGCTCCCTTAGCTCGCGGCGCAGTGCATCTCATTCTTTTTCCATATCATCATGTGCTTCCAGCAAATCAGCATAGCTTTCCAGGATTCTTTTCATCATCTCTGAAGGGACTGCTTTAAACTGTTCTCGGTCGATCTCATGAGGGGAGCCTTCCATTGCTGCCTGTAGGTTTTCTTCGTTCTGCTTTTGAAGTCGTTTATTTGCTTCTAGGGCCGTGGCCATGTGCTCCCATAATAACGTCAGGTTGCGCCGAACTTTGACATTCTCTGACTGATAGAGTTCAAGTAAAGTTGTTAATTTTTTAACTTTGGAAGATTCGGATTGCTGGGGAGCTTCCAATAAGGTTTGGTGGGTGTGTTCGAGCGTAGTGTAACATTGATTCATGTCAGCATTTTCTTCTTCTATGGTTGCAAGCCACCTCTATAATTGCTGGTGGTACATAGTTATTTGATGATGGCGATCTTCTAGACTCTGATATTTGCTCTGCAGTTGATATACACATTGATGTAATGTAGAAAACATATTATTTACATGTAGAGATGCTGGGAAAGTGGAAGATGCAGGGGGAATGGGGAAGGGGAATGAAGTGGAATCAAGAGGTGATGTGGGGGGAGGGGGTATGGGAGATTGTGGGAGTGTGGGGGGAGGGAGTGGTGCTGTTGTTGGTGAAGTTTCCATGGTTTCACAAGAGTGTGTGACCATGTAAATGGGAACTGTGGGCGGGGTGGATGTAATGTTTGTGAAAAGTGTTGTGAATGTAGGCATGGTAACCCCTCCAAGTTGGGTGCCTGAAGAGCGAGGGATTCCCATAACATATGTGGTGATTGTGGAAGTTGGGGTGGTCGTGTCATGGGGAGAAGAGAATTGTGTAGTGAGAGGTGAGGAGTGTGGTGATGGTGGTGCCTCATGATGTTCTTCTGTCTGTGTGGTATCTCTTGGTGCTGACACATCTATGTAAATTTGCTTTCCGGAGCGAAGGGGGTGGGTAGGCACTTGTTGCTCAAAGCGATGAATATAGGCGAGAGCTGAATGAATGGCTTCATCCAGGCCAAGCACATCTGCGTGAAGGTTCAAGGACTCAATAAACTGTTCATCTACCCCTTCTTCTCCTAACATTTGACTTATTAGCATCTTTCCTATTTCTAGTGACAACTTGTGGTGCTCGTGGACTCTTTTCATAGTCTCATACAACCTTTTGATCTGCGCAGTATAGGCTGGGGAACCCGCTAGTTGTGAAGTTTCTTCTTGCTCATGGTAGTGTTCCTCGTCATCCTCCTCTTCATCACTCTCTTCTTAATCTTCTTCTACTTCCACTACTTCAGGTTGGGTAGGAGCAGAAGTCCCTGTGGTTGATTGTGGTCCTCGGGTCTGAGCTTCCTCCATCTCAAGGTTAGCCTTGTTAATCATCCTGGCTATTTCTTCATCTGTTAAATCATCCAGAGTGTAGCCCTGTGGGAACTCTAAGTTAGAGGGAATCGGAGGGAAAACAAGATTGGGTCCTTCTGCACTCTATCTGTGTAAGCGAATCGTAAATGGATGGACACGTCGTGTTTGAGGTGGCGTCACCTCTGGTGTGAGGGTGGCACCCCTAGCTTGGGCACATGGTATCTGGACTGCACCTCTCATCTTCTTAGATGGTGGTTCTATTGTTGATGGTCGTCTTTGGAATTCCTGAGCTCTGGACCACACCAGTGCTCTTTGAATAGGTACATCATAAGCTAAGCACTTTTAAATGATTCTTGTTAGCATGCAACATCCATGAAGCAATTCTTATGTTTCTTATTCCAGCACTGATGTGCTAAGTGGATTTGATCAATGATCTAGTGGGGTAGATTGATTGTGAGGTTTTTCGTCTTCGCCAAGTCCAAGCTGAACCAGATTCTTTTTGGTGGCATAGTGAAGCGTTCTTGAGCTGGAAAGACGAAGTGTTGCATGATCATGCATAGATGAAGGGTGATGGTCGGTGTCATAGCTACCATATCCTTTAGTTTGTTGAGATCTTTGTGCTTCATTCTTCCAAGAATCAATGTTTCTTTCTCTATGGGAATATGCATACCTTTCATGTCGAAGGCCTCCCTTACTAAGTTGAGGGTAAGCTTGAATCTTTTTAGTTCATGACCTGGGGTTAGTGAGGGAAGCACAAAGGTACTATCACCTCCCTTGGCTCTGCTAGGGGTGATGGTACGGATCAGGTAGGAGCAACGCAAGAAATGAGGCTTAGGTAAGAGTGCCCTAAAGTAACTATCCAAGCCCGCTTTGGTCCATACAGATCTCATTACTTCTCCATCCTGATACTTCTTGAATTCTTGGGTAAAGAAATGGTATCTTCTCCATTTGCCATTAAATTCAATTTCCACTTCCCAAAAGTAGGTGCCCTCACCCAATGGACGTGTGACATTGCTAAACCAATGTGCATGTTTGCGTACTTGAGAAGTGTGTCCCTGCGGAGGGTCCTGAATGGGAAGTACATGCACTGCTCTGATTTCCTGAGGCCTCTCGGTGAGTTGTGGTTCGAGGAGGAGAATTTCAATGTCCACTATTTGGGCGCTAGAACCCGTCTGGGAACTGGTACCTCCTACTTCTGCCATGTTACTGCCTGTTGATTGTGTGAGGATATAGAAACACATGTTAACATTGTAGTGGACAAGAGACACCAGTTTGTTCCCATTACAACATTAACATGAGGCATGCTATGAAATGACATGGTTTCTTACAATAATGGCATACCCCTTTCTTTGAATCAAATGTATTCAAAGACTTTCCTTTGGGTGTAGAGGAAGCATTAGGTGAAGGGCTGGAAGAATTAGGATTAGAAGACTTACTTTCCTTTTTGTATTGCTAACTCTTCTTCTCCTTCTTTTTTCCCTTCTTCTTCTTTCCCTTTGATGATAATAACATGGCTTCATCATTCTCTTCTATACCATTTTGTTGATCTTCATCTTGAATAACAAGAAATGTATCTCTTCAAATGAAATTTCTCTAACTCTTCTACAGAGAGATAAAGAAGTAATGAAAGTGTGGAATGAGGATGGAAGTCAGTTTAGAAGTGTATTTACCATCTCTTCATCTAAAATGTTGACTGCAACATTGAGTAACTAATCTCCTAAACCTTTGGCTTCAAAATAAGTGTCTGAACTGATTCACGAACTTTCATCCTTGTGTTGGCTAGCTATCTCCTAAGATAAGCCTTCCTAGGAGGCTTTCACTACTAATAGAGATTCTCCAACTCCAACCAAGCCTGACAAGACTTTCTACATGACCTAATTTGAGGTATAATATGCCTCTTGACTCCCATAGAAATATATGAAAGCGCTTATGCATACCTTGAATCCCATTTGGATTGCTCTTCTACAGGAAGTAATCTGGTAGTAGTACAGACTCTTGATGATGAAGTAGTTCCTTCTTCTTCTACTTGTCTTGGCCTTGGATACATACCATTGACAATATTCCATAGGTCCTTTGATACCAAGAAATTCATCACGTAGAACTTCACATTGATAGTTAGACATTCCTTCAAGCTTTTCTTCATTCTCAAGTTTATTATCACTCATCTTGTTAAGGATATATGTCAACTATGCTCTGATACCAAAGTTGGAAGTGGGGTGGCCCTTAATAACAATTAATCATAGGTTTACAGGATCTTCCAATACATGAACCTCAGCATACACACCTTATACTCAAAAAGTGTTGGGTGAGAAATGGAGAGAGAATCGACAAGATCTTTCAAAGTGTAACGATACAGTAAGCTAGAGTGCTCACCTACACTCTCTTATATTCAAATGTTAAATTACAGTGTGTGTATATGATACAAGTTGAGAATGCCTGAATGTAGGTAGAAATAGGAACTAGATACAAGAGATTCTGTGTAAAGTTTGTAAGAGGTATGAAGTGTGTGTGTGTGTGTGTGTGTGAATATGGAGAATATGAATAGTTTAAAACTGCTTTATTGCAAACCCAAATTCTGATTAACCCAAATAAAAAATTAGTGAATGAACAAGTGAGGATAGAAATAGACTTGTTACTCATAGTAACTCAGCAAGTGATGTTGATGGTTGGCTAATACGAACTCCTCCAAATAAACTCCAAGAGTAGATCACACCTCCTCCAATAGTTAAACTCTTCATCCAAGTAGAGGACCTCCTCCTTGATCTCCTTGCATTGAGTGGTTGAACTCCTTGATAAGATAATTGACAATGAGCCAACCTCTTTCTTTTATAGCTTATGAGTCCCAAACACAAAGCAATTTTGAAAAGCCAGATTGCCACAAAAACTCCACAAAGATAAATAAAGCAAATTTCACTAGATCTATCACCAATTGCCATCATTGACATGCTTTTAGATAAGAAAACAAAAATCAACAAAAAAATCATTGTTGCACTATCGTCATTTTGTGATGGGATTCAAACCCTAGTGGTTGTCACAAGATGCGTTTGGCTTATCCATTCTGCCTCACACTTTTTGTTTGGGAGCCTTCTATTGCTAGTATTATAGAGTTGGACAATTTGACACTGTTTCCAACACCTTTGGCATGCACGCTTTGGTAATTTGAATTTTTCTAGTTTACTTTGCCTTCACAAATCGGAAATGGTATCTTCTCTACCGATACCTAAAGCACCTTGTAAACAAAGATATTAGTTTCTAATTTATATGTATAAATTCTTGTGTCATTTGGATTCGTATTTTGAGAGAAACAGATGTTTTTGTTGATATATTTAGGTAGTGATGTGTGTGAACACTCTAGGACCACTGGGGCACTTTTTTCCCTCTTTAGGAGGTCTTTCTCCCCCGGCTTTTATAGACCCCTATTGCCCTAATGGGCTACTTATCTTTGTACATTCTCTAGAAATACATTCAGTATTGTGTGTTGTGCTCCAAGCTTCTTCTTCTTCTTCCTTGTGATGTTCGCGTGCTTGCACAATGTCTAACTCCAATAATTGGTATCATAGCAAGTTGCCACTTCATCTAGGGCATCGTCGACACCTCTCTAGTTGCAGTCTCAGATTCGCACAAAATTTGGTGAGCATAGTGTTTCAGAGATAAAAACATCTTCACTCTGTGGTGCCAAAATCACGATCTGAGCTCATTTCGGCCTCTGAATGCACTATCACAGCGCTTGTACAGGCTATTTCATCTTTTTATGCCAAAGGTATATACCAGTTTTGGTTCACCAGTATAAGCATCTCGAAGTTTGCTACAGGTTTTAGCGGAACTCGTCTAGGTAGTTACGTTCAACGTTTTGAGATACAGTCCATTTTAAGCATCAAGGTATTTTAGTCACCAGCCATGGCTGAAAGCACTAATGTATTTTGTATGTTGGTTGTTGAGGATAAGTTGGATGGTACCAACTACCCATTGTGGGCTTATATGATGCGACATGTATTGGTTGCAAAAAGACAATGGAACATTGTGCAGGGTGTCGAAAAACATCCTATCACACCTGCAACTATTACAACTGCAGGTACTGAAGCTGATGTAGAAGGTGTCGAAGATGATGATATTCTACATATTCCTATTCGTGCTGCGGTTTCTGTTGCACCTACTGTAGAGCAAATTCGTTGGGATGGCAGAGATGCTCAGGCCCATGCATTGATAGCTTTGTCTGTCAAACGTGCCATTATTCCTCACATTCGCTCTTGCAAAATAGCTAAGGATGCTTGGGATACGCTTACCACATTGTACCAAGCTAGGAATGAGGCTCGTGTTGCTTACCTCTGAAAAAAGTTGGAGAGTGAGCACATGAATGAAGGTGATTCTATGGACAGTTTCCTAACAAAGATCAAATACTTGAAGGAACAGTTGATTTCTGTTGATGAGGTTATACCAGATAGCTCACTTGTGTAGACCGTTCTGAATGGTCTTCCTGATTCATATCAGAGTTTTGCTTCTACTCTTCAGTTGATGATGAAAGGCAATCCAAATGCCTTGTCATTTGAGGAGTTAGTCTCTGTTCTGTTGCACGAAGATCAGTCCAGGCAGAACTGGTCCATTATGCGAGTTGCAGATCAAGCTTTCCTAGCTAGTCATAAGGGCAAAGGAAAATGGAGCTCTTCAACTAGTAAGCAAAAATCTGTTAATTCTGCACAATCGAAGAGGGAAGACAAAGATGAAAAGAAATCAAAAAAGCAGAAATTGTTTTGTAAGTACTGTAAAGGAAATGATCATATCATAAAGAATTGTACTATACTGGCTACAAAAGAGGTAGGAATGGTTGTTGCAGAGGCCTCTACTCCAAAAACAGAGTCTGCTAATCTTATGCAGGAAGAAGAATGGGTGTTTACTACTATTTGCAGTTTTGACTCATCTTCTCATGAGCAGTGCATGTCTGCAGTAGACTCAGATGTTTAGTACTTTGACATTGGGGTGACCAAACATATTACCTCACAGCTCAGTTTTTTCTCTTCACTCGAGCCTGCCCCTACAGGGAATATTGTTACATGTGCCAACAACTCCTCTTATCCTGTTATGGGAGTTGGTAAGATCAGTTTGACTACTACTGATGGTAGTTCTTTCACTTTGTCAGATGCTTTGTTTGTGCCAGGGATCAAGAAAAATTTGTTATTAGTTTTTTAATTAGCCAAGATTGGCTTGGTTGTGAAATTTGTTGATGACAGGTGTACAGTTCATGATCTATCACATGGCGACGTGATTATTTCTTCTGGCATTTTATGTCGTGGGTTGTATAAGCTCATAGACTATGAAAGATCTGTAAATGATTCGGCATGTGCAGTACATGATTCTCAGGCTATGTCAGATGCAAAGCTTTGGCATGCATGCTTTGGTCATCTGAATTTTTCTAGTTTGCTACGCCTGTAGAAATCTAAAATGGTGTCCTCTTTGCCCAAACTTGAGGCACTTGGAAAACATGTTTGTGAAGGCTGTATTTTGGGCAAAATGCAACGTTCGTCCTTTCCAAAAGATGGTTCAGTTCGGGCTACTCAAAAAGTGTAGCTTGTACATAGTGATGTCTGTGGTCCTATGCAGACACCTTCTTTTGGAAATTATCTTTACTTCGTGACTTTCATCGATAATTTTTCCAGGCATGCATGGGTATATCTATTGAAGGCAAAGTCTGAAGTGTTCATGTGCTTCAAACAATTTTTGGTTTTGGCTCAAAGTCTGTTAGCATGTAAAATGGGCATCCTCCGTTCTGATCGAGGGGGGGAATATATGTCTTCTGATTTTAATGCATTTCCGATTGAACATGGCATAAAACACCAGTGTACAATGTCGTATACACCCCAGCAGAATGGAGTTGCTGAACGAAAGAACAAGTCACTCATGGAGATGGTGAGGTGTATGGTCAAGAGTCACGCTTTACGACATAGTTTCTGGCTTGAGGTTGTCATGTGTGTAGCATATGTACTTAACAGGTATCCCACTAAAGCACTGTAGTCTATCACTCCATATGAGGCTTGGCATGATCGCAAGACATTTGTTGCTCATCTACATGTTTTTTTGGTTGTTTGGCATATGCATTAGTGCTTGAACAACATCGCAGAAAATTGGATGATAAAGCAGTAAAATGTATTTTTGTTGGGTACAATTCTGAAAGTAAAGGCTATCGTCTGTATCATCCACAGACTAAACGCATACTCTTTAGCTGTGATGTTGTCTTTGTGGAAGATGTTATTCAGCCATTTCTTTCCTGTACCAAGGAGATATTTGTTAGCTCCAAAGACATGTATGATACTTTGCTACCTCTTTTTATAGGTGGACAGTCTAGTGCTGGTCCTAATGAGCCAACTTCTCAGCCTTTGCAGGTTTCAGGTGATGATGTAGATCATTCCATTTCTGATGCAGATTTACATGATGCACTTATTGATGAGAGATCTAATATTGAGCAGGCAAAAACTATGCCAAAATGGTTGGTGCAGACTTTGCGTGACAACAAATAAGATGCACCTGTGTCATATCATACTCGTTCAGGCTCTCATAGTGTCTCCTTTGCATCAGATTGCTATGCTATGGCTACATGTAGTCTCTGTGATGAGAATGAGCCTGTTTCATTTGATGAAGCACAAAATTCAAAAAATTGGATGGCTGCTATGCAATCTGAATATGATGCTATAATGAAGAATGGTACTTGTTCTTTGTGTGACTTGCCTCCTAGCAAGAAGGCCATTGGCACTAAGTGGGTTTACAAGCTAAAGCGTAAGCCTGATGGAACAATTGACAGGTATAAGGCTAGGCTTGTTGCAAAGGGTTATGCGCAGGAAAGAGGCATTGATTTTGATGAGACCTTTTCACATACATGTCGTATGACTACTGTTCGGAGCATCTGTGCACTTGCAGCCCATCATGGTTGGAATGTACATCAGCTGGACATTAAAACAACATTTCTGAATGGTGACTTGCATGAAGAAGTGTATGTTTTTCAGCCCCGTGGCTTTGTGCAGGAAGGGCATGAAAACCAGGTGTGCAGGTTAAAGAAGGCATTATATGATTTAAAGCAAGCACCATGTGCTTGGTATGAGAAGATACATGCCTATCTGATTGCACATGATTTTGAGAATAGTCCAACTGAAAGCACCTTATATGTTAAGCATGCTAATGATGTGCTTTTGATCATTGTTGTCTATGTTGATGACATGCTGCTCACTGGTCCTATTGAGAAGCATATTGCTGATTTTAATGCTGATTTGCATGCCTCATTTGAGATGTCTTATTTGGGGCATTTGCATCATTATTTGGGCATTCAATTTATGCACGTTGATGGTGGAATGGCTTTGTGTCAAACGAAATATATTGACACATTATTGCAGCGTTTTGTCCTTGAAAATTGTAAACCTATTGCCACTCCTATGGAAACAGGTTTACGATTGAGTCTTCATGATCCTGGAGATGCATTTGATGTTGTTCTCTATCAACAGGTTGTTGGATGCTTGATTTACTTATGCATTACTTGGTCAGATATTTAGTTTGCTGTCTCACAGATGAGCAGATTTATGCATTGCCCAGGAGTCAACCGTTGGCACGCGGTTAAGCACATCTTTCGCTACTTGAGTGGTACCCGGCTACTTGGTTTGTTTTATCCCAAGGGGCGATCACTGCCGCCATATTTGCATGCTTTTTCTGACTCTGATTGGGTTGGTTGCTATGACACTCGTGCGTCCACTCGTGGCTTTTGCTCTATGCTTGGTAGCTCATGTATATCTTGGTTGAGCAAGAAGCAGCCTCTTGTGGCCACTTCCAGTTGTGAGGTTGAGGGCAACTTTCATAGCGATTGTTGAGTGTGTGTGGCTCAGACACCTTATGGTTGATTTGGGTGTTGGTCAGTCTTCTGCCACCACCATCTTCACTGGCAGTTGCGAGGAACCCTGTGTTCCATGCTTGCACTAAGCACATTGACGTGCATTATCATTATGTCAGGGAGAGGTTCTCTGCTGGGGAGATCAGCTCGGCATATGTGCCCATGTAGGAGAACATTGCAAACCTTTTCATGAAGGCTCTGCCTAGGGAGAAGTTTGAAGCTTTCCGCAAAGCTTTGGGCTTACTTCCTTTTGTGGAGTGATCTCCACATAGCTTGGCACTTCCTTATACATGAGTGCCAGCTACTTGTTCACCGCATCACTCCCACGGGGGATTTGTTGATATATTAGGTAGTGATGTGTGTGAACACTCTAGGACCATTGGGGCACTTTTTTCCCTCTTCAGGAGGTTTTTTTGCCCCGGTTTGTATAGACACCTATTGCCCTAATGGGCTACTTATCTTTGTACATTCTCTAGTAATACATTCAGTATTGTGTGTTGTGCTCCAAGCTTCTTCTTCTTCCTTGTGATGTTCGCATGCTTCCATAGATGTCTAACTCCAATAGTTTTAAGCTCTGAGGGTCATTCTTTGCACACTCCTAAAAAGGTGGGATCACCACCTAATGATTTAAACTTATAATTAGAGCATAGCTTGGTTATAAATCTGACTCTTGTGCATATTAGCTACTTAAATCTATAAGACACCATCCTTTAAGAGGAATTTAGCCAATTCTAATAAGGTTAGGAGCACTAAATTTTAGAAGTTGCATAATCAAACCAAAATACTAAGTTCCACTTGTACTTGCTTATGTGCAAGTGATCCCTTTTGAAAAAATATTTTCTCAAGGGTTCTCCAAAGCACATAGGGTGTTCCATTGCATCAACTTAAATCTTTTGAGGTGTATTAAAGTCTCCAATAGCTAAAGCCCAGGTCCTATACTAGTAAGTTGGACCAAACTTCAACATCTTTAACCATAGATTTCTACTAATCTCACTTCTACCACTACTTTCAGTGGTATCAGAGCTACATCAAGATGGGTGATGATTTTCCTTCAATTATAGAGAATCTTGATAGGAACAACTATTTTTCTTGGAAAATCAGAATGTAAACTTACTTACAAGGTAGTAATTTTTATGGAATTGTAGAAGGAGATGAAGTTATGCCTGTTCCAAGAGCTAAAAGAGGTCCTACACAAGAAGAGACTGAGAAGCTTACATCATGGTGTGCAAGAGATGCTCAGGCTAGATCTTATATCTTGAAATTATTTATGGTTTTCTGATTCCACATATAAGAAGTTGCAAAACAACACAAGAAACCTGGGATGCACTTGAGACATTCTTTTCTGCTAGCACCAAAGCTGGGAAGAATCATCTGTGGAATGAGTTCAACTAAATGAAGAAGACACCAAAGCAAACAATCATAGATTTTTCACTAAATTCAAGGAGGTTGTAGATCAATTAACTTCAATTGGAGAATTGATTGAAGAAGAAGCCATCATGAGGTAGATCCTAAATGGTATTAGGTCAGACAAACAATGGAAATCATTTATAACTACTTATGATCTTAGAATGTGCAAACTCTTGACTTTAACATATTCCTGAGACAACTTTTCAATCAACAGATCAAGAGCCACTTGAAGGAATGGCCTCTATTTCCAGAATTACTGAAATTTGTTCCACCCGGTTACTCTGTTGTTCTTCTTTACTATGCTCCTCTTTTGGTATCCTTAATTGTTTTTTATTGTGATTTTCTAGACATTCCTTGAATTGGCTTTCAGGTATCCTAGTCTCTAGAAGGATTGGGGTAGTATTTTCTAGTGTGATGTGGGCTATCTCTATGAGCTTCCTTCATATCGCAAATCTCTCCTTTTCTAGCTCTCCTTGTGGGTAGAGTTTTTCATGTTTTTCTATGTGTGGTCCTATCTTGATTTTGGATTGATAAGGTTTTTACCACATATCCAAGTCCTCCGGTGTTGGGTCAACTAGAATAGATTCTGGTTTGTCTAGCTTTTGTGTCTGGGTCTTTTGATAAGTGTTTCCTTGCCCTTCTTGTTCCTGAGGTTTCTTACTTTCTTGTTCCTCCTTGATCCTTACCACAATCAATGTAATACCCTTCCCATGTTCTAGGAGGTGGTGGATTGTATGGTAGTGTACATTCCCTTATGAAGTGGTGTCCGTTGCACCTATAACATGGTCATCTTGGTGCAGGTGTTCTAATAGGTGGTCTCACAGAGGCTGGTGCTTTAGGTGCAGTATACATCAGGTTTGCATATTCCGGCCCATAAGAGTTGTCATACCCTTCATAACCATAATATTGTTGCTCATAGGTTTGATCATACTTTACCAGACTGGCATCATAAGGATAGAATTCTCCCTAGGTCTGCTAATATCCTTTTTTTGTCGTTTTTGCACTAGCTAAAGGTGTGGTTGGTACTATGGCTCTTTCCATGTTTTCTTCTGTATTGTATTTGATAGGTGCTACATTCTGAGGATGGGGTGGTTGTTGTCCCAACACTAGTTGTGGTTGTCCATACCCTCCTTTCTCAAATGGCATGGGTGCTCCTTTTTGTCCTAGATAGGGATTATATCTAAGAATATCTCTACCTTGTTCTCTAAGGGGGATATCCTAAGGTCTATATTGGAGTTGAGTTACTGGCCTTGGTTGTCTATTGTATGGGTAGTTCTCAGTAGAGTAGTTGGTGTATTTCTACTCAATATGACAGTATAGGTTGGATCCTTGGGATGGCTATCTATTGTATGGGTAAGGTTGTTGCATGCTTAAGTCTCCTCTTGTACAAGCATGGGATGGATGGTCTCCACTGCACAGATTACATCTTCTCAGTATTGGCATTCTCATTGGGGGGCTCTAATAGCTCCTTTGTCCGTGCACTCTTAATTTTTCTTAATTCTTAATTCCTCCACATTACTTGAGCTAGATGTCACCGTACTCCTAGTGTCTTCAAATTTAGTGGAGCTTTGTGTATTTTTGAGATCATTTGCTAGATTGTCTTCTAGGTCTATGCATTCTTATAGACACTCACTCAATGTCTGTAGCCATTTTATGTAGACTAAAGTTCTTAGTGTCCCATTAGTCAATCCATCTAAGAATAGGGATATCATTTTTTGTTGTGAGGGCCTCTCTGTTACGGGGCATCTATGAACATATTGGTTAAATCTTTGGGCCGTTGTTTTCACTGTCTCATTTGGGGCTTGTTTGAAACTATGAATCAAAGTTGACGAGTTGTGCTTAATCCCTTGCTTGGTAAATTCTCCAATAAGCTCTTGGAAGAATTGTTCAATATTTTCAAAGTGATTAGGATTCAAAGGTTGGAACCAAGTTAAGGTTGTTCCTGTGAGGGTTAGCCCAAAGGATTCGTATTGCACAAAAAAATCATCAACTTTCTCCGCTCACAACACTTGATTGAATTCAGCAATATGGTCATAAGGATCTCCCATGCTATCATAATGATTGATCGTGCATTTAGCGACTTGAATTGGTCACAATCTTCTCAGTGGATCTGGGGGTCTGATCATTACTCGAATCACTAGTCTGACTAGATACATTCTTGGTCCTACACCTGGTTGTGGTCTTGGTCTAATAGGTGGTCCATTCATATTTCCTATCCCTGGATTGGTTTGGTTGTGTGAATGTATTCCTGGCATAGTGAATTGCACATGTGTTTAGGTGGGGATGCTTTGTTGACTCGTCTAATCCGACATGGTATTCTCCATTCCTTGATGGGATCTAAAATGACTTTGCAAGGTATTTTCCTGCTCTCAAGGAGGGAATACAGGAAACCCCATGTATTTCAATTGAGACCTATCAACTTCATCTATTGGCTAGTATCTCCTTTGATTTTTGTCTAGGTATGTAACTCTAGACTCATCCTCAGGATTCTTCAACTCATTTATAGTTACTAGGCTTGACCCTTCTCCTAGTGTGGGTGAATTGGTTTGTAAAAGTAGGTCTGACCCATGGATCAAGTATACATCCAACAGATAATCATCTTGAGGTATCAGGTCTCCTCTGAAGACTTGAGTTACCAGGGACTTGCCCCTTGGGGTAGTCATAGTGTCTCCATCATTAGGTCTTCCAGAAGTTCCTTGTCCTTTGAGTTCCCCTCTTTCGTTGATCTGGTCCGGATTTTCAATCACTACATAGATCTGACCTAACTTGTCCATGCAAACTCCCCCTTCATACTTGATTGTGGATCTTGGAACTATTGGTGCCTGACCTATTTATGCCATCAAGGTAAATAGGGACTCCCTATCAATTACTGGATACATATTGTAAAGAGATCCGGTATTTCACCCTCTATGGTGGACATAAAGACCTCCCTTGGAACTGAACCGTGCATGTCCTCTGAGGCCATGGTGTTCAAGGTAAAGGTTTGAGTACTGGTTCTCGTCATAGAAGAAGAGGAAGCCCTTAAAACTACTCAGAAGATTGCATCTTGACAACAATGATTTTTATCACTAAACCAATGTATTATATGTATATATATCCAATTATCATGAATGCGACTCCATTTTGTGCAAGTCGAGCAGTCCTCGAGCTTGGAGTTTAGGTAGAAATCTCACACCAATTTTTGTAATTTTTGGAAGCCGTTAGATAGTTCAAATTAGAGGTAGAACCTATTTTTTGACTATGTCGGTCACTAGATGTGAAACTGGTCAAAACTAGGCAAAAACTATAAATAGAGCTAGAGAGCTCATTTTGAGGTTGTTGTTGTTGTTGTTAGTTTATGATTGAACCTATGAGCTAGAGCTAGAAGAGATATTGTAACTAGATGATGATGATGAATATGACTAAGAGTTCTTTTCTTGCCTTCCATTGATCTCCATCGCGACTTCCCTAGTGTGTGTGTGTATGCATGTGTGTGTATGCTCTTGCATTTCTCACCATCTTCTTCATACACATCATTCACTCTTGATCTTCATATCGGCCTAACCTCTCCATGGATTGACAATTATGAGGTGAAGCTCCTCACGTTGGTACTTTCCATTGTGCTAGACTGACACCAAATTTGGCACCGTTGTCGGGGACGAGCTCTAGGTTGAGCGTGTGATGGTAAGTGTATTGGAGAAAATCATTGGAAGGTAAAATTTCTTTGTTGATTTGTTATTTGTAGTTAGTCTTTACACACTTTTACTCCACTATTCTTCTAGTATCATTCCCTATCATTATCTCAAACTTCAAAAAATCACAAAAAATCAGTCATATTCCCCCTTTCTCTTCTCTTTCACTCATTTGTGTGTGTGCGGGAGTGAGAGAGACCTTTTGCAGCTTTATGTTCTTGTTTTTTGGTGCACTAATCTTATAGGGCAGCCTCTGGACACCAAGGATTTGCTGGAAACATAAGTAAAAACTCCGTTTTTTCTAAAAAAATTATCGTTGAAGCTGACCATCGCGACTATCACGAAAGGTAAGAATTTGTGCAAACTTTTGGCATGAAGGAGAAGCTTAGGTAAGCACTTGCACACATCCATGCTTGATTTTGTGAAATTGCATGATTTTCTTACCATCGCAATGATGACACTGTTAGATATGCTCAATACTCCACCCTCATGTGACCACAAATGATCCATGGTGCTCTAAGTTGTAAGGCCCCCATTATGAGGAGAAGCCATTATGAGAGCCCGGATATTTGTGGAACCCTAACTTCCAAGTTAGATGAGGTCTATGTGTGACCGTTGATGGTTATAGATGATCTTTGTGAGCCTAGCCGTCAGGTTAGGTAGGGCATAAACTTCCAGGCCATTGGGTTACCATTTAAGGTGAAAATAAAGGCCTTGTGACGTCGCGAGGTTTCCCCATAGAACCTTAATGGGGGGAGTGTAGAGGGGGGCTTGCCCCCTTCTGCGGGGTCCGGGGGGCCTATCCCCCCGGCCCGTAGGGCCGAGACGGTAGGACTTCTGGTCATGGAGATATTGTTGGATCATATATTTTACCGACTATTTTGTATCTCCCGACTACGTTTATCTATACCAAACCGCCTTGTAAAAGCTATATAAGCACAGCCCAGGTTGAGCTTTATACAGCATTGCGCACTAGTAAGCCCTTCATCTAGAGTCTGTCTAGATCGCCATCTAAGCTCCACAGTGGGAGCGCACGGGTGGACAGCACCATCATTGTAACTGCATTATGCTTTGCAAACTGAGAATTTGAGTTCTCTACCTCTCAGTCTGCGTCTATCTTTTTCTGCGTTTTTCTCTCAACTCTATCTACAGGTCTATTCCGCTGTGCTATTATTTTCTTACATGGTATCAGAGCTCAGGAGGCTTTGAGTGGTGCAGAAGCAGAAACGTAGAGGTTGTAGAGTTCTGAACAACAAAAGAGAGAAGATGTCAAGCGGTGCATCATCATCTACGACTGGGGGCCAAGGTGGTTCATCAACAGGAGTAGGTGGCGCACAAGCAGGAGCAGCAATGATGCCGATCATCCCAACGTTGCGGATACGGCCACCAGCCTTCACAGAAGGTAAACTTGATGGTACGAACTACACCCTGTGGAAGTTCAAAATCACTTCTATTCTTGATTCATATGAGCTTTTGGAGACTGTTCTTGGGACTGATCATGAGCCCCAAGAAAGACCTGATCCAAATACTCCTGGTCGAATGATTCCTCCTGATGCTGATCTTCTACGTGCTTGGAAACGTAGAAATGCAGATGCACTCTATGCTCTTGTTACAAGTACTTCTGATAGTGTTCTGACTCTCATTCAGCATACTACGAAGGCATGTGAAGCATGGAACATATTGAGAAATCAATATGAAACTCGTAATCAGACACGGATTCAGAACTTGGAGAATCAGCTTGCAGCAGAACGATTTGCTGATGGGGAGACTGCAGAGGTGTTTATCACTCGCATAAAGAATCTACGAGATCAAATGGCGGGAGCAGGTGTTCAAAAGTCAAGTGAAGAGCTAGCTCGACGTTGTCTTCGAATCTGTCCACCTAAGTTTGATGGTCTGGTAACTGCTCTTAACACTCAAATCAGACCTCAACCACTAACTTTTGAAGAATTCAGTGCCTTACTCATGGAGGAGGAGTTGCGGCTCAAGGCAAGGAGTGGTGGTAGCAAAGGAGATGTTGCATTCACAGCAAATGCCAAAGGAGGCAAAACAGACTCTCAAAAGATGGATACAAAAAGAAGAACGACAAAAAGAAGTTCAAGGGAGAGTGTTTCCACTGCAAGAAGAAGGGACACAGAATCCAAGACTGTCGCATCAAGAAGGAAGAAGAGAAGAGTGGCTCTTCAAAAGGTGGCAAGGGCAAGGAGTCTGCCAACACAGCAGAAACAGAGCTTGAGTTATTTGTTACGATAGAGGAGGTGTGCTCCTCGGCTGAAGATTCAGGAATAGATGACTCATGGGTGTTGGACAGCGGTGCATCTCGTCACATGACGAGTAGAAAAGACCTTTACAGTTCCTTACAGCCTCTAAAGGAACCCATCACAGTAAAGGTAGGAAACAATGCAAGATGTCCTGCAGAGGGCGAAGGTACGGTTTCTTTCATTAACTCTAATGGCGATATCAGAAAGCTTTCAAATGTGCTATATGTTCCACAAATAAAACGAAATCTACTTTCAGTAGCTTCTATAACTGATCAAGGTCATCAAGTATCTTTCAGTAAGACAGGAGCTAAGATTATGGACGGTAACAACAACATTGTTGGGACTGGCATAAGGAGGAACAACCTATATGAGTTGTGTGCTCTTACAGCCACTACAAACGTGGGCACAAGTAAGCTATGGCATGAGAGATTGTACTGAAGGAGATGCATCGCAGAGGTATGGTTGCACACCTACCATCGATTGCAGAAATGAAGGAACCATGTGAAGCTTGCATGATGGGCAAGCAACAGAGGAAGGCATTTCCACAAGAAAGCAAGAACAGGGCAAGCTATCCTCCAGAGTTGGTGCATGCTGACTTGTGCGGAAAAATGCCTACACAGGCCTTGGGCGGATCTTCCTACTTCATGTTACTTGTCGACGACTATAGCAGGAAGATGTGGGTGTACTTCCTTCGCGATAAGGCTCAAGCTTTTGGTAAGTTTAAAGAATGGCTTCAGCTTGTTGAAACTAAAACAGGGAAGAAGATGAAGAAATTCAGGACAGACGGTGGTGGTGAGTTCACATCAATAGAGTTTGAAGATTTCTGCAAGAGTAAGGGAATCAAGCATCAACTCACAGTGGCACATAGTCCTCAACAGAACGGTGTTGCAGAACGCCGGAATCGAACCATCATGGAGATGGCAAGGTGCATGTTGAAAGGAAAGGGTTTGCCTAATCAGTTTTGGGCAGAGGCTGTCAACACTGCTATCTACATCTTGAATCGAAGCTACACCAAGGCACTTGATGGAAAGACTCCACAAGAAGCCTACACGGGTAAAAAGCCTTCTGTTTCCCATTTCAAAGTATTTGGAAGTGAATGTTATGTACATGTTCCAGATAGGGAGAGAAACAAGCTTCAACCAAAAAGCATCAAATGTATCTTCCTGGGGTACAGCGAAGATAAGAAGGCTTATAAGCTTTATGACCCTGAGGCTAAGAAGATCATGGAGAGTCGTGATGTGGTGTTCAAGGAAGAGCAGCCACATGCAGTGGAGGAGGATAAGAGAGCTTCCACTTTATCATCAGGCGAACGGGCAATCCACTATGAACCTGACCCAAGAGCTATCCCTTCTACACAAGAGAAGGAAGCATCATCTTCAGATGATGAGTCTAAAAGTCACCAACCTGCCGACACCCAAGTGGAAAAGCCATTGCCACGTTGGGTGAGGCAGCTCTATGATTCTGCAAATCCCATCCCACAGTCACTAGAACAGGTTGCAGATGGACCGAGGCAATCACAGAGAATAGAGGAACAGAGACGAGCAAGCGCCCATATTGTAAACACAGCCTTGATGGCTGATCTCATTCAAGAAGAAGCAAAGGAACCAAGCAATGTGGAAGAGGCACTCCATGATCCGAATTGGAGGGCTGCCATGCAAACAGAATACAACAATATCATGAAGAATGGAACTTGGGAGCTAGTGGATCGACCCCCTAAGCGTAAAGTCATTGGCACCAAGTGGGTTTGGAAGCTAAAGTACAAGGCTGATGGTACTCTAGAAAAATATAAAGCAAGACTTGTTGCACAGGGCTACTCACAAGTTGAAGGCATTGACTTTTGTGAATCATTTGCCCCGACTGCAAGAATGACTACTATCCAAGTAGTACTAGCTATGGCTGCACATAAGCGTTGGCCAGTCTATCACATGGATGTTAAATCAGCGTTCTTGAATGGAGACCTCAAGGAGGAGGTATATGTGTCTCAGCCACCAAGGTTTGAGGCTCCCCATTCACAGAACAAGGTATGTAAGCTGAAGAAGGCATTATATGGGCTAAAACAAGCCCCTAGAGCATGGTACCAACGGATAGATAAGTATCTCTTGAATCTAGGGTTCAAAAGATGTGCTTCTGATGCTAACTTGTATGTTCTAAAGAAAGGAGGGAAGACAATTGTGCTTGTACTCTATGTAGATGACCTTGTGATTACAGGAAATGATGATGCTCTTCTTCAACAAACAAAAGATGCCCTGAGTTCAGAATTTGAAATGACAGACTTGGGCTTAATGCATTATTGCTTAGGTCTTGAAGTTTGGCAGGAACTAGGGAAGATTTTCATCTCTCAACAAAAGTATGCAAGGCAGATATTGAAGGCATTCGACATGGAGGATTGCAAGGAAATTTCTACACCCATGGAGGTCAACACAAAATTATCTATTGAAGATACTTCACCTCCAGTGGATATTGGAAGATACAGGAAATTAGTTGGAAGTCTCATCTACTTGTGCAATAGCAGACCAGACATCTCTTATGTTGTTGGAGTAGTAAGCAGGTTCTCTAATAAACCTTGCCAAACTCATTGGAAGGCAAGCATGCGGATACTCAGGTATGTGAAAGGAACCACTGATTATGGTATTCTTTATGAAGAAGGATCATCTCTTGTCGGATACTGTGACTCAGATTGGGCACGAGATATTGATACCAGAAAATCAGTTTCTGGATATTGCTTTTCTTTAGGATCAGGGATTTTCTCTTGGATCAGTAAGAAGCAACCGACTGTAGCATTATCTTCTACTGAAGCTGAGTACAAAGCTGCATGCATTGCAACATGTGAAGCAGTATGGTTGAGGAGGATCCTATGGCACATAGGAATACAAGGACAGGAGGCTACAGAGTTGAAGTGTGACAACCAAAGTTGCATGGCCATCGCCAAAAATCCTGTTTTCCATGCACGTACCAAGCACATAGAAATCCAGTATCACTATGTGCGTGAGTTGATTGAGGACGGGGTCGTGGAGATAACCTATTGCCCTACTGAAGAAAATGGAGCAGACATCTTCACCAAGGCTCTTGGGAGAGAGCAACTTCTTCGACACTTTCCAAAGCTTGGGATTGGACCAAGGAGGTAGTTCACCATCGGGTGGACATTGAGGGGGGGTGTTAGATATGCTCAATACTCCACCCTCATGTGACCACAAATGATCCATGGTGCTCTAAGTTGTAAGGCCCCCATTATGAGGAGAAGCCATTATGAGAGCCCGGATATTTGTGGAACCCTAACTTCCAAGTTAGATGAGGTCTATGTGTGACCGTTGATGGTTATAGATGATCTTTGTGAGCCTAGCCGTCAGGTTAGGTAGGGCATAAACAGGCCATTGGGTTACCATTTAAGGTGAAAATAAAGGCCTTGTGACGTCGCGCGGTTTCCCCATAGAACCTTAATGGGGGGAGTGTAGAGGGGGGCTTGCCCCCTTCTGCGGGGTCCGGGGGGCCTATCCCCCCGGCCCGTAGGGCCGAGACGGTAGGACTTCTGGTCATGGAGATATTGTTGGATCATATATTTTACCGACTATTTTGTATCTCCCGACTACGTTTATCTATACCAAACCGCCTTGTAAAAGCTATATAAGCACAGCCCAGGTTGAGCTTTATGCAGCATTGCGCACTAGTAAGCCCTTCATCTAGAGTCTGTCTAGATCGCCATCTAAGCTCCACAGTGGGAGCGCACGGGTGGACAGCACCATCATTGTAACTGCATTATGCTTTGCAAACTGAGAATTTGAGTTCTCTACCTCTCAGTCTGCGTCTATCTTTTTCTGCGTTTTTCTCTCAACTCTATCTACAGGTCTATTCCGCTGTGCTATTATTTTCTTACAGACACATCATCACGACTATGTCTGACCATCGCGATGGTCACTGCCTTTTGTGGCGATTGGCTCACGCCATCGTGATCGTGTCTCACCATCGCGATGGTGACTCACCATCATGATGGTGCTTGACAATCACGATCCTGACTAGCCGTCGTGGCTTGATCATCGTGATTGTGTGTGCTCATCGTCACCCCTGACCATCATCATTTGATCGTCGTGAACTGACCATTGTGATCCTCACTCATCATCGTGGGGCTTGATCATTGTGACTTTACAGTCGTGAATGTGACCCATCTCCGTGACCTTGATCGTCGTGGCATGACAGTCGCAATCCTAAGTGATCATCGTGACTTGACAGCCATGACTATGACTGACCATCATAAGGCTTGACCATCATGACTTCTGACCATCGTGGGTGTCACACCATGGCGATTGTGACTAATCATCGCGATTGTGTCTGACCCTCGCAACTATCCGACAAAACGCAAAATTAGGGTTTTTTGCATAAATTTTCAAATTTTTTGGGCCAATTTTTGGGCATTAATTGTGAATTCTTGTGTGTGGCATAGAGCAAAGGAAGAAGTGGACAAGTACCTTGAGTTCTCGGGCAAGGTTAAAACAGCTGCATTTTAAGTCCAAGAAAACTCTATAAGTGGAATTTCCATTTCTTGAATTGTTGACGATTTCTTCGAGTATAGTTATCTTGTGATAAACAGAGTGTCTTAGGACTCCTAGTGTAGCCAGGTATCGCCCTAGCTCATTGAGTGGTAAGTAGTCAACGAGAGAAGACGTAAGTGGGTGAAGGGGCCAAGCCTAAAAGGAATTTCTGTGAATTGAATACGCAACGCTCAAATGAATTAAACTCAAAACATACTAAAATGATTCCTTGCGACAAATGTAAACAAGACAAGAAACACTAAAGAAAATTTTAACAAGCACTAAGTGATTGACTAAAGTGAAGGGGTGAGCGCGATCTGGAAAGTACTTAGGGAAAAATGATAAACGGAGTGTCTGATCTTCTGAGGCTAGCGTAAGACCTATAGCACGATCGTGGGCACAACAGCTAGGCAGCTATCCATATGAGGTTAGCTCAGATACAAGTGACTCGGATATGTCTTTCAACATGAATAGAACAGGAGTGTCTTTTAATGTAGCCCACCTAGAAAAGACAAAGGGACCCTACAAAACTCAGTTGGAGTATATTTGCACAAATAGATTGGGTGGCCGAGTGTATGAGGATGGCCTTCATAGGTCAGTGATTCAACTACATAACCCCGATCATTTTATGGGATTGGAACATCCATCCGTTAAGTTTGAAGATGAGGTTTACATAGATAAAGAAGGGACCATGTATATTGTCACAATTAGGCCAAACTCAACCAATGACCTAGGAGAGATGGTAGAGAATGCAGACACGGATGTGGAAGGACATGGCAAACAGATTGAGGAACCTAGAACACCAAGAGGAAAATCCGTACTCCTAAGTGGATGCCCCAAGACAATAGGATTATAGAATTGTTCTGGAATAAGGAGACTGACGAAGCCTTTTGGAGATATAGGCCAGAGCATCCTACTACGGTAGGATCAAACAGGATTTATGAACTAAAAGACCCAGAGATTCCAAGAAAGGTAGTATAGTTAGATGACACCTCAGAACGGATGTATAAGGTCACAGAACATGGACGACATGCGTATGCATGGAGAGGAGAATTAGTTTTCCTTCTAGTGAAATCACAAGCACCTAAGGATAGTTTGGGTGAAGGCCTATCTCAAGGACATAGAGAGAAGAACAAGGAAGGAGCAGAGAGTAGTTTCATCCATAGTGTAGGAGGAGAGAGGGCCCATACCAAAAGTGGAAGGGTTGAACGAGAACCTCTCAGGGATCATAGGGTGCATAGGGGTGGGGACGGATTTCCCTACCTAGAACAAGAGACCACCCTAGAACCTTGAGGCCTACTCAATTACTGAAGGCTATGAAAAATTGTTTTGACGGATCGAGAGATCCTTATGAGCACATAGTAGAATTCAAGCAGGTGCTACAGGCCAAACAAGTTGAAGACATGTTTACACAATTTAATGCCTTTGGACTCACTCTAAAGGGTGATGCGTTTGATTGGTTCCAACCATTGCACCAACATCAATTTAGAGACATCCACCACATGATGGAGTCCTTCATTATGGACTTTTCTAGAGTGGAATCAGACACCATGTCTTCTTTGATACACACATTCAAACAAACCCCTCAAGAGACCGTGAAGATGGCCGGTCGAAGATTTAGACGGTACATAGAAAGATATCCCCCATTGGAAGTTCCCACTCGAGCTAAATTGATAGCTTTGTTCATAGATGGCCTGTTGAGTGCTAAGTTGAGATCATATGTCTTCTTAAAGGAGCCAAGAACCTTGGATCAATGTTTACAAATGTGTGTAGACATAGAAGATAACTTAAGAGATAAGCTAGAACTTCCTAAGGTTCACAAAGATTTGGATAGCACTACAGAAACTTCATCCAGACATTCCAATTCAATTAAGGACTTAGCGGAACAAGTGGCCAAGCTATTGGGAGTGTCAAGTAAACCAGGCATCAAATTAGCCCCCCCTCGAAGGTGTTATACTTGTGGAGGCGACCATATGGCGAACATGTGTCCACATGCATTGCAACCATAGGAAACTCTAACAGAGTGTATTGTACTATAGAGTGAAGGTACACCAAACCAAACTGCTCAGGATTGTCCATATAACAAACAAGTGGTTAGGCAAAACTACCCTCAGCAATATTAGCCAGGTAGATACCAAGGGCAGTACCAGCCATAGCAATATTATCAATCCCCCCCTCAGTATCAAACGCCATATCAAACACAGCCAATACTGCAACATGTCCTAGGACAACAACCTCCACCCCCTGCTAATGTAGTGTCGGTAAAGTATGCTACACCAGAGGAGAATTCTAACATGGCATTAGTACCTATGACCCCTTTAGTCACCTAATGCAAATAGTTTTGATTCCACTCATGTGGATAGCCCACTAGCGTATTACACGGAGTCGCCGAAAAACCCAGATCCTTACTATGAGAACCCTATGTATGAGCAAAACTGGGAACCAGATTATGCTCAGGTCATGTACACAAACCCCAACCTGAGATCGCAAGCTAGACAACTAAGATCACAAGCACCCAAAGGACCATGTTATAAATGCCAAGGAGACCACTTCATACGAGATTGTCCACATGCAGCAACTACAGTGCAGTCGCAATAATTCAATATTCAAGGATTTTTCCCTGAGTGTGGAAAAGATCACTTCATAAGAGATTGCCCCAAGAGCCCTGCGAACACTTCTACACAAGTGATGCCCATCAACATGATAGGCATAGTGCAGCATTCCAAAGGTTCCATACCTCATGACATACCCATCCAGGCAGTTACTAGAGCCCAAGCACAATGGCAAACACAACCAAAAAACCCAAGAAAAATAGCTAAAGCCACTGAGGTAGGAGAATCAACAGGAAAGAAAATTAGAACTTGGAAAGAGTCACGAGAATGACACAAGAGGAAATGGGGTAAAAAGATCAGTGAGTTAGAGAAAAGTTTAAGGGAAACTAGAACCAAAATCTTAGAAATGACATTACAAGAGGTTGAACCACGAATAATCACCTCTAAAGAAGGATTTGTACCAGCAGATCCCACCCCAAAAAACCTTGATATGATGTTCAAATCCTATCAAGCAAGAATACAAGAAGGTCCCCAAGTAGGAGAATCTAGAAAGAATTACCCCCGAGTTGACTTACAAATTGAGAGAACCAAACTGTGCATGAAAATGGTGGAATTAGCCCAGGCAATGTTTGAAGCCTCACAATACCTCAATTGGGAAATTATAGCTAGGCCTGAGCTACATTTTCAAGGACTCCTAGAGAAACTAGGGCAAGTTGTATCTAACCCGGTGAAAGTCAGCTCTAGCACAAAAACTAGCCCAACAGAACCCTTGAAGACCACTCTATTAGAACATGCTAGGTCAGATTTAGAAAATCATCAAACGGAGTATATGGATTCACACACCATCTTGAAAGAGATTCAAGAAGAAAGATGGAGATAGGAACAAGAATCTCGACCACCCATACTCGAAATTGATGACTCATGGGAACAGCTCCCTGCAGATATCCCATCAATCTATGGGGATCAAGTGGATGATTGGCCAAGTGAGCACACTAGTTTTGAATCTAACTCTTTGCAAGAGTTACTTCACTTTGCGGGCCCTTGGGAAGACTATTCAGTTCAAGTGAAAGCCCCCACTATTCGAGTAAGGGGAGAGAACTCAGTTCTTCCTAGGAACACAGAAGCTATTAGAAACATGAAAGTGCAATGTCATTTAACTATAGATGAGCTATTGAAGATCAAACCTAAACTATGGAAACATGTAGCAAACCAGTTCCCAGAAATAGCCATAACCTCTGCTAGACCAAGAGCACGAGGAAAGGTGACTGAGATACCCCTAGATAAAGTGGGCGATGCGAGTGAAGGAGAGGAAGGTAAAACTTATTTTCCTATTACGTATAAGGGCCACACTACCAAAGCCATCCTAGATATAGGTGCAGGTGTAGCCATCACAACCACTTCACTGTGGAAACGTTGGGGAAAACCAGCCCTTAGACCCACCAGGATGAAGCTACAGATGGCAGATGGACATATAGAAAGACCCTTAGGATTGTTGGAAGGAATTACTCTATCCACTTGCGGAGTAGAATTTGATCACACCTTTGCAATATGCGATTTTGGAAAGAGCCAAGCATACAAGATGCTCTTAGGTAGACCTTTTATGTGACAGTTGCACATTGTACAAGATTGGGGAACCAACTCTTTGTACCTACAATACCTAGGAGTAACCACGAAAGTGAACCTCACAGACTATTCACATAGAGATGTACCACCTTTGCAATGGAATACGGTACATAGGAACGAAGGGGAGAAGGAATGGGAATCGGTACATTCCTTAACATCAGATTCATCTTGGTTACATGAGGATACACACAAGGAAGAGGAGCGGGCTATAGCAAGGATGACAGGAGTAGGACACACCTCTAGACCCATTGAGGATCCCGCATATGTCCCAGTAGTATTTCGAGACGAGGAATTTGAGCCCCATGGCTGGGCAGAGATCTTAGCAACCATGGATATTGCAATTAACAAAGAACAATGGACCCCCCATTGTGATGAGGACAGGTATGATATATCCATCTTCATTGTAAGCCTAGTAAGAGAGAACACAGAAGAGGATAATTCTAAAGAAAAAATCTCGGATTGTAGTAAGAAAGTGCACGATGTGGAATGGGAAGTAGGTTCGGACATACCTGAATGTTCATCGAAAGAGGAATTCCTAGGCTGGGTAGAAGCCATGTCTCTAGAACTCACCACCCCTAGGAAGGAAAAGGAAAATTCAAAATCTAGTCAAGGAGATCAAAAGGTGAGGAACAAAAAGGGTGTGAACACTGAGGAGGAAGAACCTTGATGGAAGTGCCAGAAAACTTTAGGAAATATGCGGTGGAAGGCCGTAAAATCATTATTTGAATGCCCAAAAGAGACAAAAGTTCAAGAGAAGCTTATGACAATAAGGAAACCACGAAGAAAGTCGTAGTGGCAATCGAGGAGGGAGAATAACGATGCACGTACATAGGACATGATTTAACTGTCGAGGAGGAAGAAAGTTTGATTGCTCTATTGAAGAGGTATAGGGATGTGTTTGCTTGGAGTTACAAAAATTTGAAAGGGGTAGATCCTGACATATGTTCCCATAGGATACCCATGACCATCGAGGCAAGACCCACTAAGCAAAAGCCCTATACGTATAATGACAATTATGCATTAAAAATCAAAGAAGAAATAGACAGACTCATAGAAGTCGGATTCATTTACAAAATAGAACACAGCAAATGGGTTTCACCCATTGTAGTCGTGCCTAAGAAGAACGGTAAGCTGAGAGTGTGCATAAATTTAAAGAAGGTCAATGTTTCCATGATTAGGGATAGTTACCCTCTACCCATTACAGAACACATGTTGGAAAGAGTTGCAGGCAAGGAAGTGTACAGTTTCTTTGATGGATTCTCAGGCTATAACCAAGTTGCCATTGCCCCCGAGGACCAACACAAGATGGCATTTTCCACTGAGTGGGGTATCTTTGTGTTTCGTGTAACGCATTTTGGGTTAACAAATGCACCTGCCACTTTCCAAAGGTAGAAATGCCATGTGTTCAAAGAATTTCTAAGAAAGAACCTAGAAGTGTATGTGGATGACCTGTGTGCTCACTCAGTACTTATACCATAGCATATCCTTGAGCTTGAACACATCTTCGAAAAGTGTAGGGAATATCAAGTCTGTTTAAACCCAGAGAAGTGTGTCTTTATGGTCAGACAAGGCAAGATACTCAGCCATATAGTCTCAAAAAATGGAATCTCCACGGATTAAGATAAGGTATGAGTAATCAATGAATTACCCAGGCCAAATAACATCAAAGAAGTACAAGCATTTATGGGTGATTGTGGTTATTACCGATGATTCATAAAATGTATGCAATCATTGCTAAACCACTCTACAACTTACTAACCAATTTTGAGTGGAGAGAAGAATGTGAGAGTTCCTTTAGTGAGCTTAAAGGACGATTTTGTTTTGCACCTATTCTAGCGGTGCCGTATTGGAACAAACCTTTTCATGTACACGTAGATGCCTCTAATCATGCCATAGGATGTGTGTTGGCACAACCCATAGAGGAGGGAAATATAGATTTACCAATTGCATATGCCAGCAGGCAATTGAATGCTGCAGAGAGAAATTACACCACTACTGAGAGAGAAGGACTAGGAATGGTCTATGCAGTGAAGAAGTTTTGCCATTATTTATTGGCAAATAAGTTTAAATTCTTTACTGATCACCAAGCCCTCTTGTATTTGGTCAACAAACCATGCAACACCAATAGATTGATACACAACAATCAAGGTTCGGATTGGGATCAACAATCACACCACACTTTGTGGGCTTATCATGTAGCCTATAAAACAGTGCTTCATGCTACACCATTCCAAATGGTGTTTGGCCAGAATGCCATGTTACCTTTAGATTTTTTGATACCTACACTCAAGATCGCTTAGGAGTATGAATGGATAGGTCACCATCTTTCCTCCAGAATACTTGACCTAGAATGTTTGGGAGAGACAAGACTGCGAGCAGCAATAGGAATTTATGCTGCTAAGAAGAGACAAAAAGCCTACTTTGATGTTCATATTAATGACAAAGGATTATGAATAGGGGATTTTGTGCTAGTCTTCACCCTCAAACAACATGCCCGCAAGTTGGAGAAATGAGGAATTAGACCCATGATCATCAATAGGATATCGACTAGCAGTGCAGTTCAGTTAGGAGCTCTTGAAGGAGAAGTATTGCCTAATTATATTTTTGGATGCCGAGTTAAGCTATATCAGGAACCTTTAACTGTAGACATGCTTAAACGATTAACTCTTGCCAAGAAGCGAAAGGAAGAAGAGGAACAAATCATAGAGAGTTGAAGCTCAGGCAAAAGCATTGGAATGCATTAGGCGAATGAGACTACAAAGGAGAGGACAAGAGAAAGAACCTCAATCGGTGGATGCCCCATGATACCATGTAGCTATGTGCCAAGTTGAAGGAAGAGAAGTCCCCAGTATCATCGATAAGCGACCGTTCATTAATGTCACTCTAGGCCAGGAACCCATGCACATGCAGTGTAAGGCTTTAATTGACTCAGGTGGAGCCACGAATGCAATTTGACTTTCTCTTTGTAGGGAATATGAAATTAAGCCTCTTGAAGCCTATCTCATTGGACTAAGAGGATTAGAAACCCCCTGCATAGGTGAGGTCGAGTTACACATCTTCATAGAAAACGTGACCTTGATGGTAAAACTATTAGTTTGTCATGACAATGATTTGATGGAACCTATGATCATGGGCCAGGAATGGTTATACCATTACTCGATGAGCTTCAATCTTCACAGAAGTGTGCTTCAGTTGGAACTTTCAAGACACTATCATGAACTGCCCCTCCAAAGTCGACACAGAGAGGTGTTGGATGTGACAGAAGTTCCCCCAACGTGGTGCGCATCAGCACACCCTCCCAAACCCACATAGGAATTACCACCCATCCAAGAGCGGAAATTGGGTAGACAGACAGGAATCCAACAAGTATGGCGGCGTAAGACTCAATCCTTAGAAGAATGTCAATAGTGTCCATATCTAAGCAAGAGTGTTGTGGATCTCCCTTCTTTTCCAAAACAGCGTGTGGATATGATATCTCAACCTCGACAAGCCACTTGGTCACATCATCCACGTACTCATTGGTGCAGCTCATTAGAGTGGTTCGTTAGACAGTCCACTCAGGCATACCCTCAACCAAGGTGGATACGCAAGGCAACTGTACCCAGTAAGTCAAACACCCCAGATCTTCAGCAGCCCTCTCAATTTCGATCGAGGCAACACATTCAAAAAATTTGGGTGCCCAAGTCCGTGGTGAAAGCTTAGCCCAAGTCTTGCCAGCTCTGGGTACCTAAAAAGTGCATAGCTTATGCTTCAACCTTAGTCAGCTCTACAAGACCTTTTCTGAGACTACTAGAAAACCCTACACACCTTCTTTTGTAAATAAAACTTCATCTCTTCTAACCCCCCATGTGACATACAAATGGATCCCTAAGCCTTCTATAATCACGACGACCATTGTCCTTGTAAGATACACTAACTCTGTAGGTAGTACTCATTCAAAATCAATTGTAACGCCACACACCTCTCACACTCCCACTCACAGTCAAGCACGCACTGCTCACATCATGAAAATCACACACTACACAAGAAGCATGTTGGTGGTGGAAAGGAATGGAGGTCTCATCTTCTTGGGATCTTAATTATTTTCCATGACTAATGTGTTTCACTTTAGCTTAGGTCTGTAACATCAGCTTTCCATCATGCAAGTGGAAGCTTCGACAAGCGCAATGCTCGGGTGGCCGGTTGTGGATTTCTCGGCTCTGCCATTTGAAAGTTTGCCTAAGGCTATCCCAAACGAGTTCCAAGGTTTTACTGGACCGATGCCCATTGAAGACCCTCCTCAAGGACAGACAAAAAGGGTAAGCAGCAAGGCACACTAGTTCCAAGGGCTTGCAGGACCCCTGGCAGATGTAGAATTCATATATGAAGCTAATCTGACGTATGGTGTGAATGTATGGAGATGCTACCAATTCTTTTCACAAGAGTTCAAGAATCTCCAGGATACCAAAGATCTCAAACCTATATGGCAAAGGGCAGGATTTGCAAATTATTAGTGCAAAACTCTTGAAACTGGATTTTTATCAATGTTATTATTTAGTGGCCTCTATTAGAGATCAGGAGCACAAGGAATTGGACCATGTCTTCATATTACCATCCTTGGTGAATGACCCACCTTTCAAGAAGTTTATGTTGTCTCTAGACTTAATCAAGACTACAGTGAAGATTCACGGCACTCATACACCCATCAAGGAGCGTCTCATCCCAGAACCAATGAAGCAAAGCGATGTTGATAAATGGCCCACTATCTCTGCCATCACCCCTCAGTTGACCACTCTGCTCAGAATCTATCTACATCACTTTGCTTTCCCTTTGTAGGAGCGATTCACGATCCCACACATTTGTCTTTGGTTTGGTTTGTACTTGGCCACCACAGGGCCTCAGACAATTGATATTGCCACCTATATTCAAGATCAACTTTTATTGGTCGAACATCGGTGGGAAAAGAAGAAGGTTGTTCATGGATGTTGTGCTCTCACACGCATCATATACATATGTCTCGCCTATGATATTACTATCGAGAGATCCCTACCAGCTGAGCAATTGAAACAATATAAAGGTTCCAAGAAGACTACGAGACCCCCCAAACCCCACCGAGTCAAGTGCATGCACGGCACCATTCCATGCTTACAAGTGCTGGCGTCACCATCACCTCATCCTATGCCTAACATCTCGCCCCAACAATCTCCAGCTCAACCACAACAAAGAATTCCCCCTCTCCGTCTTCACCTGAGCCGCTCAGCCACACTCCATGAAGTTTCACAAGTAGAGACCACCGTGCCCTACTACCATTACGACTACGACCACCACAATCATAGAAGCTCCCGTTAAAACTTCTACATTTGTCTCTGATTCCTTCACCTTCCCAATTACAAGATTGGGCACGGAAGACATCAATACTACGTTTGATTTTGAGATCCCCAATATATTGTCTAGTGAATATAATTTCTCAGATACCCATGTTGTCTCACAAGAATTTGAACGCCCTATGTACCCCACTACACCATCTGAGGGAGCAAATGCTGATTCTGAAGATGAAGATGATGATCGTACAATGACCGACGAAGGTGAAGCTGATACAGAAGCTAGCAAGGAAGAAGTACACCAATCAGAAGCACACGCTGAAGTTTCAGGAGAAACTAGCACATATGAAGAAGAAATGGTTGAAGCAGCAGCTTACACCATCACCATCCGACGACTCTACGATAACATGCATAAAGTTTGGGCACGAACCAAATTAACGGAAGAACAAAGCGAAGCCATCTTACAATAGGAACTGGTCAGCAACGGCTTTGAAGAGACTTTTATCTCTGCTCTGCATGAGTTGGTTAAAGCTGTTGGCGCATCGGAAGCGTTACAATTTTTGTTACAGAAGCCCTTACCCAAGTTCGACCCTTGACGGGTTCATATTCTCAAATGCCTAGGTACATACATTCGCGTTCCTACTGGTCCCATCACATCAGCACCCCTCGTGGGTTCCTCCACAATCGACTTGATTGAGGAAGACACTTCCCTTGTATATACCCTTAGCGAAACCCTCCCCTCTCAATCGGTCTCAACCTCGACCTCCCCTGATATTGCAGATAGCCCTGAGGTTCGCATTCTGTCCCCCGTTTTTGTTTGGCCCCCTGAATCTAGCCCCATTTTGACTACTGCTCCCATTCCCCTAGTTTCCATTCCACATATCATGACACCACCCATCATTTCCCCTCCCTCGCATTTCCCCTCATATACGACTAATCTGTTGTACTCCTTTCCCACCTCCACATAGTCAACCTCCTTCTATACTTCTTTCACTTCCTTTTTGTAGCTACTACTTCTTTTCCGTTCGTGAGACCCTCGCAGGAATTTTGCTCACAAGTTCCTTTTCTATGGCCACCAAGCACCCCTCCTCACTCACCTCTCATCACACAATTGCACCCACCACCACGCACCATAACACCGACATCACTCTTTCATGTTGCAATCACTGAGAGTTCCACTAGTGACATGGACATCTCACCCACCGCTTCACCAGATGCACAATTACATGCATCTACCACACCACGTAACACATCTCACACATCACCTATTCGCAGGTCACTCTCGTCACTTTCCACTGCATCCACCATCCCTACCCCTACTCCCACTCCCATTGCATTACAAACCACCCCGCCTGTCACATTCCCCACCCTTGCATCTTCTTTGTCATCCACTATTGATACGACTCTCCAGCAAATGATACGGTGTATGCAACAAATTCATGTCAAATATTCATCGCTCGGGCAGCAGCATTCCGCCCTACAACGGTCTACACAAGAATTATAGGTACGTTTAGATGCACTCACCCTATAGAATGAGGAGCTTAACCAAAAATATCAAAACTTGGAGACCAAATATCCGACACAGTAGCAAAATCTTCAAGCTTAGATATGGGAACGCGTGAAAGAAGCTGAATCACAATAAGATGTTCATTTAATGTGAAATGCCCAATTGTCATGCAATATGGTGCTTCTTTGCCAACACTTCAATGCTGCAAAGGAGGAAAATCAACATCTGTAATAGTAGAATCGTGAGAATTTTGAAGCTACATTGGACAATCCGGATACACCACTTAGTCCATCTTGCTTTCAAGTTGTTCCCCCCGAATCAATGCAGATCCTCCTGGAAGACCATGCATGTGTGCTTGAGGACTATGACCGTTTATAGGAAGAATTTCGAACCCTCAAGAAAACCAATAAAACTTTGTTGCCTAAAGATTCTTTGGGACCCACTATCATATAGGAAGTGGCACCATCGGCTCTCTTGGAAGAATTGACTGCGCTACGTATGAAAGTACAAGAGTTACAGGCACAAGTATCTAATACGACCAAACGCCCTCGACCAGAGTCACCACCTGATCTACCGGAATCGGAGGAGATGATATGTATCCCTGTCGAGGAAACATTCGAAGAAGAATATGTACCCTTACCTGTTGTTGGTAGCCGCTCATCCCCTGAAGGATAGGACACCTACAAATTACCTCTGCCAGTTTGGTTAAAGACCATCAAAGAATTGGGTAAGACACACTCTGCTCATGTAGATGCGCAACTCCACGTGATGGCCAATCTCGAAGAAGTTATTTTGAAGTCGCCTTATTTTGCCGCTATCGCCCCCTGCGGACATATCATGTCCAGTGAACTACAGTATAAGCCATATTTCCTTTTGCTAGAGGACTATAATTTTCAAGTGGAGAAAGCGACTAAGAAGTGCCCCATGCACGCTAGCAACTCGAGCCCGAGGATGTTCCACCAGAAGTAGAGTGAGGCCACATCTATCAACCCACCTGGCATGCAGACTTGCTACAGAAGTACCCGGAAACGATGCATACATGGATGCGTGCACCGACACACTTGAAATACAATCCATGTTATGGACCGATTCTGCGCAGACATACTTGGAAGGAATTTGCTATTAAGGTCTAGAATAATCATCAATGCCGAGATTGGATCAATTATCCCTACCTCACACCTCCCACAAATAACACTCCGATTGTCGGCTATATGATGGCCACCATTGGCCATTGGTTACCACGTCTACATCTGATGATCGATATTGCTTCTCAAATGACTGTAAAGATTTTCGATATGATGCAGATTGTATTCAAGACCTTTCGACGTGTCAAGGCTCCCACAGTGAATACACCAGGCTTTGAATATGGGAACTTGGACCTAGTTTACAACATGAGCACGACACCGTCTCTCAAGGTATGCTATGATTGGCACTACAGATTGAAGTATATGCCCGCCTGCTACAAGCAAACGTTTGAAGAAATGTTCACCACTGGCTTCTGGGAATATCACTCAGAAGTGTTTATCAATCTTGCAACGCATCTGCTACACCTGTTTGCTTGTGAACGCATCATGTATTCAAAACATTATATGCACCCACCTCCAGATGAACCCCAGCCCATTGATTGGGAGAAACTTGAACGTGATCTTATCCAGGGACTTCGCATCACCGAACACACCTTGGCAACGGACCTGCTCATAAACTACATTACTCATGCTAAATCGGGTTCTCTTAGGGACGACAAAAACGATGAGGACGGGAGTGTTCAAGGCAAAGTTTCGAGTATCGTTTCTCATCATAGAAGAAGAGAAAGCACTTAAAACTACTCAGAAGATTGCATCTCGACAACATTGATTTTTATCACTAAACCAATGTATTATATGTATATATATCCAATTATCATGAATGTGACTCCATTTTTTGCAAGCTGAGGATTCCTCAAGCTTGAGGAGTCTAGGTAGAAAGCTCACACCAATTTTTGTAATTTTTGGAAGCCATTAGATAGTTCAAATTAGAGGTAGAACCTATTTTTTAACTATGTCGGTCACTATATGTGAAACCGGTCAAAACTAGGCAAAAACTATAAATAGATCTAGAGAGCTCATTTTGAGATTGTTGTTGTTGTTGTTAGTTTATGATTGAGCCTATGAGCTAGAGTTAGAAGAGCTAATGTAACTAGATGATGATAAATATGACTAAGAGTTCTTTTCTTGCCTTCCATTGATCTCCATCACGACTTCCCTAGTGTGTGTATGCTCTTGCATTTCTCACCATCTTCTTCATACACATCATTCGCTCTTGATCTTCATATCGGCCTAACCTCTCTGTGGATTGACAATTATGAGGTAAAGCTCCTCACATTGGTACTTTCCATTGTGCTAGAGTGACACATGGGTAGTTCCTCCTCTGAATCACTTGATGTATCTGAGTAGATCATGTCATGGCTTGCCTAGGTTGCACTTCCTACTGATGAAATGACACTTCTCTAACTACTTAGCACCCATCCTGATCTTAAGTTCATTCAGCTTTTGAGTTTATATCTTCCCTCTTCTTCCCCTTAATTATATCTTGGATTCCTCAGGGTTGAGTTTCAGTCTACCTGGATTACTCTAGACGATACCAATGAAGGACGATACGATACTAGATAGCACGACAGGATACCACTCCAGGCGATATCTTTCCGATGATATGATACCGCTATTGTGGAGATATGATACCAATAGTACACCACGATACGATACCAATGGTTGGCATGATATGATACCACTGAGCAAGATGATACGATACTAGATCTGCACACGATACAACATCTCTGTCGGTTCACGATACGATACCAACCTTAAGAAATGATACTATTGCAAAGAGACGATATGATACCAAGGAATTCTAGGCATGATACAGTACCACTATGTGAATGATATGATACCGGTCCAGTCGGTGATATGGTATCACAATACCAAAACTCAATCGATCGCAATACTATAGCCAAAAGTGACCAAAACTAAAAAGAAATTGTGCAAAGTGTGTATCCTTCTCTCATCTTCCCTTCTATCTAAGTATGCCACACAAAATCTCACTCCAACCCTTCAGTCATACCCCGGGATACTACATGTGTGTTCAGTCACATCTGTGAGTGCTCTTTTGATTTTTAGAGGTCATAGGGTTGATGAGTTCACCTTTAAGAGTGTTTTTCCTAAGCTTTGTGCTCACATGATCAGTAGTGTGCTTGCTCTCCACGATTTCGCTTCAGCGATACCGGTCGCTGCTTCTCTCCATGATACTTGCTCAAAACAAGTAAGTGAAGTCTGAATATTTTTTGGATTTTAAGGCCTTGACTAACCAAGTGCCTAAACTGAACTGAACTAGAATTTTTTGGGATTTTCTCAAGGTGTCCTACTTCTCCTATCCTTACTCCTATCTCTTCCCTAAACCTTAACTCTTTCCTCACTTCCTCACTCCTAAACCTAAACCTAAAAACTCATTACACACACTTCTAAGGTGTGAAGTAACAAGTGTTGAAATATTTGATGACTCGCCACTAGCTCAGATCACCTCTACAAGTATGACTCATTCACTCCATAGCTATAACCATCACGAAGGCACCTTGGTTGGGCTAATCCCCAGCAGCAGTGCCAAAAACATGTGTACCTAAATCGTGAAGTCTTAGGGACTTGTGTCGATAAGACTGTACCTCAATCGCCCCACAACTACATATATTGGTGGATTAATACATGTTTAATTATCAATCCGGGAGATTAGACATACCAAGTGTATGAAGACATGTGCACACATGATGGTAAGTGAAGTATCAGTGCCACAATGTATGTGACTTGTTTTAACTACCTCTCCAACTCACTAATTCTCTGAAAATGCATGTCGTGATACCATTTGCAGTAGTAAGCAAAAAATAGAACTTTTCTCTCAGCTCCAAACTCCGAATATGGTCAATAGCAGGTTTGTTTTGAAGCTCTCAACGAGTCGCATTTAATGGTCGTATCTTGGTCAAATTTGACAGACTCACTTCAAGTTATGAGCAAAATAGTGAATGGCAAGAAACACCAACACCTGCTCCACAACTCTTTAAGGCTCACACACGCACTACAGTAGCTCAAAAGCAATGGGAAGGGATAGACAATAGTCTTACACACACACATTTCAAGCATTGCACACACACAAAAGCTCTTGGAGAAGAAGATAAGCAGCAAAGAAGAGGAAAATTCAAAAAATTCTGCTTCCAATCTCACAATGGCAAAAAGTCTTTTACAAGAGTCACCAAGTGACTTATATACATGTGCCCTAAAATTGGTCCTTTCACATAAGTATTGGAAGACTCTGATTTCCTACTATGTTACAAGGATTATGTTACACTAATTGGGTTGTATCCATATAGAGGACTCCTCTAGTGCATTTACATAGCTTTATGAGATTTTCATAGCAACTTGAAGAAGAAAATTTGTGCCCATAATTTGAAAATTTTTTGGGGCTCCCTTTTTTGTGCTTCTTTACTGTGCAACAATTGGGCATCATGAAAAATGTTACCCAAGATAGGATTCAAAAAAGGAACAACTAGCCATGTGCCAAAAAATGATCGACATTGCTCAAAAACTACTAGAAGAAGTTTTGAATATCATTATTCCTTATAATATGCTCAAAACAATTACAAAGATTGGTGCAATCCCATCAAGAGGCATTACAAATGCACAAACCTAGTGCACAAGTCTGTGAACCCACGTGATTGCAATAGAACCAGAACTAGTCCAAGTTAATGTTCCACTTCCTCAAGAGGATATTGTTGCTCTTGATCTGGAGGGTTCTTGGCAAGGAAAACTTTGGAACCATATTTTAGAGCCCAACTGGAATTAGGAGGCTCTTACACAACATAAAACTGCATTTTTAGATATCCAAACTTGTGGTGATTTAAAGAAAAGCAACCTACCTCCTAACGAGTCTATATGCTATGCACATTGAGTCCGTATGATCATTACATTGAAGAAGAAGAAGTAGCCATGTAGTGCAAGAAATCCAAATCTTTGAAGTTGAGTCATGAAGCCAAAGGATAGGATAGGGATGCAAAGTTACATGAAATCCCTTTGGATACGATTGTTGATTATACAGGGGAATGATGGTACTACATTATGTCCCATCAAATATAATGGTGTGACTACTAAGCGGCTATTGTAGATTCAGGCATTGGAGTAGCCATTTCTACCTAGAAGTTATGGGAGAAGTGGGGTAACCCCACCTTATGATCCAGAAGGATGCATATACAACTAGCTAGAGGATACATGGAGAGACCCACATTATCCTATAAAGTATCATCTTGACCATCTAAAGTGTGGAATTTGAGCACATAATTTCCATATGTGAATTTTTCAAAGGAGCAACCATTAATTTCCCTTAAGTTAGAGATTGCTAAGACAATTGAAATTGTTCCAAGATTGGTGAGGAAACACAATTTATATTCAACAAATCTATAGAGAAATGCTTAGAGATGTGTCACCTCTCCAATGACATTGTGATTCATGATGATAATGAGAACCAAACATCTATCAAAAGAAAACGTTTGAGTCAACCTTCCTAGATATATGGAGACACTAGTATTTGGTTGTTTCAAGCAAGATAACAAGAACCAAGTCAACCACTAGAAAGATCAGTAGAGGATTTTGATTACATTCCTACCTCTAATCCCAGAGAGTATTACTTTGACTCTTTTGGTTGGCCACACATTTTGGGCACCATTGAAGTAGAAGTAAATGAATAGACTTTAATACAATGCAATGAAGATGGCTATGTCTTGGACCTATTCTTAGTGGAAGTGGCTAATCATCTAGATATGAAACCAATTTGTTAAATGTTAAGTCGCACCAAACAATGTTGCATACACCATTAGTAACTATCCTAGTCTCTACATGGAAGGGCCTAATAGCAATGAAGAAGAGTACTTAAAAGATATAGTCACCTGAATGGATCCATCAACCATGGACAAGCCAACATAATATATTTATCAGATTGATGAAAATGAAATCACAATTGACCAAGCTATAAGTTCCAATAAGGAGTCAAATCAAACAACACAATTTGAAGTTCATGAAGATTTCAAGAAATATCAAGTGGAGAAATGGAAAAACATTGCTATTATGTTGAAGCATGAAAAGACCATGGCACATAGTTATGCTAATAAAAAGGACGCAAAGAAAGAGGTCATAAAAATCAAAGAAAATAAAGAGAGATATTCTCATATATTGCAAACAATTAGCCAAGCTCCAAGAACAAAAATTTCATACATCTCTTATGAGAGTACTAAGATGACTTTGTTGGACCTATAAGAACCTCAAAGGCCTTGATCCTAACATCTATGCATATCGCATACCAATGGTTTTGGATGCTTTTCCATCCAAATAGAGGTCGTGTACATACAAGAAAACGTACTCTATGAAGATAAAGGAAAAAATCAACAAATTGCTAGCTGATGATCTCATCTATGAAATTGGAGCATACAAAGTGGGTATCCCCCATAATGGTTGTTCCCAAAGAGAATGGAAAACTATGGATTCACATTAATCTTAAAAAATTCAATGCAACCACTATTCAGGATAGCTGTCTGTTTCCCATCATAAACCATTTATTAAAAAGAATACCAAGATATGAATTATATAGTTTTCTCGATGGATTCTCGAGCTATAACTAAGTGCCCATTGTTGAAGAAGATCAAATTAAAAAATCCTTTGCTATAGAATGGGGTGTTTTTGCTTTGAAAGTAATGCCTTTCAAATTGACCAATCCCCAACCTAGATTCCAAAGGCTTATATACCATGTTTTCAAGGGATTTTTCATGAAATGCATTGAAGTTTATCTTGATGAGTTATGTGCATACTCGAATGAAAGAAGAGAAGTTGATTTGGTCTTAAAAATAATCTTTGATAAATATCATTTATATAACGCATTCTTGAACCCCAAAAGTGTGTCTTCTTGATCCATCAAGGCAAGATCATGGGTGCATAGTATCAAAGAATGGCATATCCATGGATGAAGAAAAAGTAAGATCAATTGCAAAATCGCTATAACCATGAAACGTGAAAGAATTCCATGATTTTATGGGACGCTGTGGATATTAAAGAAGATTCATGCATTTGTATCCAACCATTGCTCAACCAATGTATGGGCAACAAAAGAGTTTTGAGTGGAAAGATGAGTGTGAAAACTTCTCAAAAGATGTCTTATATCAACACAAATACTAAAGGCCCTATATTGTACTAGACCATTACATATTCATGTGAATGCTTCTAATTATGAAATTTGATGCATCCTAGCACAACCTACAAATGAGGAAAATCTGGACTTCCCCATTTCATATGAAAGTCACCAACTCATTTCAATTGAATGCAACTCCATTGGTATTGAGAGATAAGGCCTTGGAATGGTATATGCAATAAAGAAGTTAAGACACTATTTACGGGCACAAAAATTTAAGAACTTTGTAAACCACCAAGCCTTATTATATCTGGTCAACAAGCATTGCACTACTGAAAGATCGGTAAGTTGCTTCCTCTTATCGATGGAATATGATTTTGAGGTGGTAGTCAATAAGGATAGCACACATGTTAGAGTTGATCATTTTTAGCTAATTAAAATCATTAACCCTCATGATCCAATCAATGAACACTTGCCAAAAACCTACTTGTTCAATGTCGTGACCGTACCTAAATGGGTTCAGCCAATAATTTATGCCCTATCTTATGCGATAGTCTACCCCTATGTGTACTTCACCAAAGCTGAAGTTGGCTAGTAATTCAACCCGAATATAGGCAATCCAATTACCAATAGGCCATGTCGATATAAGGTCTCCATGATCGTTGGGTGCTAGATCCTAATAGCACAACTTGATAAAGGGGACAGACAATACCCAAACTTATCTTATCTAGAGGGATTCGAGTTTTGTCACAACACACTAAGGTATCATATTTGGCATGCAGTCATCTCCTTGTCACATCATGACAACATCTTCATGCAACTGGTTATTGAATCTTTCCACTAGTTTCTTTTGCGTTTAAGAAGACATATATGCAACTCTAATATTCTTGAAGAAACAGTTAAGAAGAAGCAATTGAACAGGATGAAATCATGAGAAATAATTAATCAATCGAGCTCTTGTTTTGGCAATAGCTTCTTACTACAAATCATAAGGATGTGGAGAGAAATTTCTTGTTGATGTGTGAAACATCACAAAAAATTGAATTAATGTGACATTAGACAACCTCTATGGTCACCATTAACTCATTGCCACTCAAAACTTTGAGAAATGATAGCCAAAACCAAGAACTTTACTTCTTCAGATTTTTCTAGTCACTGAAATGACATACCTTCAGTATTTTGCTAATTTCTCTTAGGACAAATATTATTTCTCCAAGATCTTTTGGTGGATGAGAGTAGAAGAGTAGAGCTTTCCAACAAGCTATTATTTCCAAGAAACGGATCTCTAGAACTCAAGTTATGGCCTTCACAAGATGACTATGTATAACTACCAAGATTGGAAATTCTTCCTGTTATAGTAAAAAGCGCTTGTCTAAAAATGGAATTCGATGCCTAGCATTGACTTGCAACGAGAATTCGATGCCGGGCATCGACTTGGGGTGTTTTTAGCCACTTTTTCAGCAGGGATTCGATGCTAAGCATTGACTTCCCGCATAAAACCTGAAGCTTTCAGATACCAAAACAATAGCTGATTTCATGCATACTTAGAATATGAATTATCAACTGGAATTCGATGCCAGGCATCAAGTTGCTCCAACAAAGGCATGATTTGCAAACACTTCAGCACTGAATGAAAGAGATAAATGAGAATATGACTTATCAACAGAGATTCGATGCCAGGCATCGAGTTGCTTAGAAAACTTAAACTTTTAAACTCCTCACACAGTAGACAAACATGGAAATGATACAGAGAGTCTCATACACAGAACTTTACTTAGTTCTTCTCATAGCTATGAAAAACTCAGAAACTTTACAGATGCTTTCTCACTCAGAGAAGCCCGACTATACTCAATCATACAAAATGAACTCCTTCTCACATTCTATCATTCTCTTCCACTTCTTTCCTCATCGCGTCAGTTGATACAAACTAACTTATATAGATTTTCTCATTCTCGTGATTTTAAAAAACTTCTAGAACTAAAGTGAACTAACTTTACAAATATAATACACGTGACTTTGTCCCTTCACATAGGCATGTGATTTTGTTCTAAAGCTTTGACCTTCAAATATATGTCCAATTAGTGAGTGTGTCTCCAACAGCTCCCCCTCAATCACTAATTGACATTCTCTATTTCTTCATATCATCTTCTTTCTTTTACTCCTTCCATGCTTTTGAATCTACTAGTCTTCACACCATCCAAGCTCTTTGTCATTATGTCTGCTATCTGATCTTTTGTAGAAATGTACTCCACTTCAATCTCTTTCTCCATTACCTTTTCTCTCAGGAAATGATAATGTATCTCTATATGTTTTGTTCTTGCATGAAATACTAGATTTGTTGCAAGATAAAGTGAACTCATATTATCTCCATGTATTGTAGGTATACCTTGATCAATGCCCAAGCTTTTGAACGATGTCTACATCCATATGACCTCCTTAGCTGCTTCCACAAGTCCTTTGTACTCAGCTTCAATTGATGATAATGCTACTGTATGTTGTTTCTTTGAACACCAACTTACAAGCTTATCACCAATATATATCATGTAGCCATGAGTTGATCTTCTGTCATCCTGGTTACCTGCCCAGTCTGAGTCACTATAGGCTCTCAACTTCAAATCTGATGTAAAAGGATAATATAACCCTTCCTTTATAGTTCCTTTGATATATCTGAGAACTCTTTGACCTGCAATCCAATGTGGATCATTTGGACAATGCATGAATTGTGACAAAACTCCCACTGCATAACTAAGATCAGGTCTTGTTAGTGTAGCATAAAGCAAACTACCCACAAGAGATTGAGACTTCCTCATATCTTTGTATTCTGCACCATCATATTTACTAAGCTTGTGATTAACTTCAAGTGGAGTTGAAGTTTCTCTACAATTTTCCATATCAAACTTCTTCAATAGATTCAGAAGATAACTTTCTTGAGATACATATATGCCATGATCTGTATAAGTGACTTCCATTCCAAGAAAGTATGACAACTTTCCTAGGTCACTGATCTTGAACTCTTTCTCAAGTAATCTCTTTACCTCCTTGATTCCTTCTTCTGAAGTACTTGTGATTATAATGTCATCTACATGAATAAAAATGTAGATTGTACCTTCCTCTGTTCTTTTGATGAGTAGACTTGGATCTGCTTTTGAACTTTGATATCCATGTTCATTGAGATACTTCACCACTCTATAGTTCCATGCTCTTGGAGCTTGTTTTAATCCATAGAGTGCTCTTCTCAACCTGCAAACAAAATTTGGATACCTGGAATCTATAAACCCTTGAGGTTGTTCCATGTATACTTCATCTGATATGTATCCATTCAAGAATGCATTCTTTATATCCAATTGACTTAGGGTCCATCCTTTTGAAGCTGCAATAGCAATGATTGTTCTTATGTTGACATCTTAGCTACAGGACTAAATGTCTCATCATAATCTATGCCATAAGTTTGGGCATAGCCTTTCACCACCAGTCTAGCTTTGTATCTGGCTATACTTCCATCTGCAAGCTTCTTCACTTTATAAACCCATTTATTTCCAATTACTTTCTTACCATTTGGTTTAGGAACAAGTTCCCATGTCTTGTTCTCCTCTAATGCATTAAATTCTTCCTTCATTTCTGTGAAGAGAGATGGTGGATGCAATCCAAAGATGAGTAGGTGCCGCTACAACCAGCTTCACACCAGCCAACTGAGACTTCAGAGTTGATTAGTAGACCCTTTGAGCTTCCTAAATCCACCAAAATATCAGCCAAGTACTTTGGAACATGTATCCCAAAAGTTTAAGTCAAGACAGGCTAGTTGCGAAATGACTAGCTCCCAAAACTTGCTATTTTTGGACATACACCTGCTGGAAAAAATGAACAGTGCTCTCAACCTGGAAGGAATTAGAAAAATTCCTTTTGGGCATAGCAAATAGACTTAGCAAGCTTCCTATTCCAAGTTAAAACACTTCAAACGATGGACTGAGCACTGAGAACAAGTTTCATCAAGTTCTGGAACATTCCCACAATTCTCGGGGCTCTGCAGAGATAGACCAGTAAGCAGTAAAATGCAGATATCTCCAAAAGTATAAATCCAATGACCTTGAAAATTTATAGGTAGAAACTAGACAGTGAGAGCTATCCAACGCACTTTAAAACACTGAAAAAGGTTCAGTAAAACTCGAGATATGACCTTCTGAAGTTACTGCTCTGAGTGAGTATAGCAGAGAACAAAACAGAGAGGTAGATGATAATAAATGTATAGATTCACATATGATTACAACCACATTGGCAATGAATCTTTGCACAATGGGAGTAGAATGATAGAGCTATGGAGTAAGCTCTTCAATCTCTACAAAATGACATGAAGTGGTCACGTACAAGGCTTGCTAATCGCCTCTTCCTTCTTGCTCCTTTTATAGCAATTCTTGGAGGGAGTTTTGAATTCGAATTCGAATGGCTCCACCTAAAAGTGATCCCCAAAGTTAGGAGAGATTCCCTCAGCTCAAAAATTCGTGATTTTGGTAGTTGGAGCCACGAATTTGCTTTTACATCATGGATGAGGTAAGCCATCCTTTTACTTTTTTCTTTTTCCATTTACAAGAGATAAAATGTACTCTTTTACAAGAGGTGTTCACATGACTACTCATGTGACTTACAAATGAGGATAATATCAAGCATATCAAGCATGTAGGCTTGGGCAAAATGCACCAACAGCTCCCCCTCAAGCCTAACATGCTTGGCCTCCAAATAAGTCTTCAATTGTCCTTGATTTCCTGCAAGCCAATCATCAACTTGAATCTACTTAACTTCGTACCATCAAGAGCTTTCGTCAACATGTCTGCACATTGCATATCTGTAGAGACATAGGATAGTTGAATATCCTTGCTCAATAGCTTCTCCCTTACATAATGGTAGTGGACTTCAATATGCTTGGTTCTAGCATGGTATACCGGATTAGCTGCTAGATGTAGTGAGCTTGTGTTGTCACCAAAGATGTGAGGTGTTGAAGAATGAAGTCCAAGATCTGTGTACAAAGATTTTAACCACATGATTTCTTGAGTTGCATTAGCCAAACCTCTATATTCAGCTTCAGTAGAAGATAATGCCACGGTTGGTTGCTTCTTCGATGACCAAGAAATGATTTTTGAACCTGCAAATGATATATACCCTGATGTGCTTCTTCTATCATCTTTAGATCCGGCCCAATCTGCATCTGAGTAGACCTTTAGCTCAATATCTGAAGTATATGAATAAAACAAACCTTCATTCATGGTCCCCTTTAGGTACTTGAGGACTCGCTTGGCCGCTTCCATATGTGGTCTTCTCGGCTTATGCATAAACTGACTCAATATGCTAACACTATAGCATATATCCACCCTTGTGAGTGTTGCATAGTTCAAACTTCCAACCAAGCTTTGATAGCTTGTGATGTTCAATTGGCTCTCCTTCATAAGCACTAAGCTTATGATTTTGCTCCATAGGTGTACCTGCACACTTGGTATTTTCCATCTTGAACTTGACGAGCATGTCATGGACATACTTCCTTTGTGTGATGTATATACCTGAATCTGTGTAGATCAACTCCAATCCAAGAAAATAAGTGAGTGGTCCGAGGTCACTTATTTTGAACTCCTCCTTCATTTGACTCTTTACCTGTTTGATTCCTTCAAGATCATTGCCTGTGATAATAATATCATCAACATACACACATAAATAGATCACTTCAGATCCATTCCTCTTTATGAACAAAGAGGTATCCGCCTTGCTAGCTTTGAATCCTTGGTCCTGCAAATAAGTAACCAATCTGAAATTCCAAGCTCTTGGAGCTTGCTTCAATCCATACAAAGCTTTCTTTAGTTTGCATACATAGTTAGGATGATGTGCATCCTCATATCCAGGAGGTTGTGCCATATACACTTCCTCAGAAATCCATCCATTCAAGAAAGCATTCTTTACATCAAGTTGATAAAGATTCCAATTTCTAGATGCAGCAAGACTTATGAGAACCCTAATTGTAGGCATTTTTGCAACAGGAGAGAAAGTCTCCTCATAATCAATACCATGGGTTTGAGCAAACCCTTTAGCAACTAACCTTGCTTTGTGTCTATTTATACTTCCATCTGGATTCCTCTTGATTTTGTATATCCATCGAGATCCGATTATCTTCATAGATGGCTTGTTAGGTACAAGCTCCCAAGTGTCATTCTCCTTCAAGGCTTCCATTTCTTCATACATTGCATCTCTCCAAGCTTTCTTGCTTTGTGCTTCTTCGAATGTGGTAGGTTCTTCATTGGTTGAATCCTTTGCAATGTAGATTGAGTGCTTGGTGACCAAAGAAGTATCATAACCAAACCTCTCTGGTTTCTTCTTCTCCCTCGAAGACCTTCTAAGTGGTTGATGTGAGCTCTCGGGTCCATATGTAGCATCCTGCATCTTTGCTTTACCTTTGTTCTTCCATAGCTTTAGTCTTTCCAAGTCTTCTAGGTCAATCTCCGAATCACTTTCTTCAATCTGCTTTGGCTCCTTTGGTTGAAGTGATGGAAAATCTTCATCCAAGTCATATGGCAGCTTCACTTTCCTGTCATCATCAAACCATGATTTGTTTTCATCAAAAATTACATCTCTACTCACAGAAAATCCTTTATTGGTTGGATTGTACAATCTATATCCTTTTTGGTTTTGATCATAACCAATGAATACACACTTCTCTGCCTTGGGATCCAATTTCCCTCTTACTTGAGAAGGAATGTGAGCATAGGCTAAGCATCCAAAGATTTTACAATGCTCTAGACTAGGTCTTCTTCCATTCCACACTTCATATGGAGTGGTTCCATCTAGTGACTTAGATGGAAGTCTATTTATGAGATATGTGGCTGTCGACACAGCCTCTGCCCATAGGTAGTTCGGCAATCCCTTTTCGTTGAGCATGGACCTTGCAGCTTCGACGATAGCTCTATTCCTCCTCTCTGCTACACCATTGAGTTCAGGTGTATACCTTGTAGTGACTTCCCTTTTAATGCCTCTTTCATGCAAGAAGGCATCAAATTCAGAAGAGAAGTATTCTCCTCCACCATCTGATCTGAGTCGTTTCAAAGTCCTACCTGTTTGGTTTTCAACAAGAGCAATATACTTCTTAAAGCAATTAAACACTTCATCCTTGTGCTTCATGAAAAACAGAATGGTCCACCTGCTACAATCATCTATGAAAGACACATAATATCTTGAGCCTGATATAGATGGCTCCTTACTTGGACCCCACACATCCGTGTGCACTAGATCCAAAGGATTTTGATACATATATCCTTTCTTATTGAAAGGTTGTCTATGAGCCTTGCCGAGTTGACAAGCTTCACACTTATAAATCATGTGTTGCCTTGTGATATTAGGCAAACCAAGTACACTTTGGTCCCTGCAAATCTGTTTGAGTGTCCTCTCACCAATGTGAGCAAGCCTTTTGTGCCATATCTCCAACTCTGTTAGAGTTTGAGATCCATAGCTAAACAAAGCTATGTTCTTTGTATCTTCCACTTCAAAAGTGAAAAGCCTTCCTGTCTTTTCTCCTTTGGCAATCCTTCGAAAGCCTTGCCTTGGGTCTTCAACATATGCTCCAAATCGATTGAATCTAACCTGCAATCCTTTTTCAACAATCTGTCCAACACTTATTAAATTTTTGGTAATTGTAGGGACATACAAGACTTTGCTTAAGAGGTTCATATTCCCATCTGATGTCTTCACATTACCTATCTTCTCCACTGAGTGCTTTGTGTCATCTCCTGTCTGCACTTCATGCTTGTTATGAGGATCTTCCAAATCAGAAAGTAAAGCCACATTTCCTGCTACATGGTTCGAGCATCCCGAATCAATGTAAAATATGTGATCAGCATCCTTACCCTTCTTCGTTGATAGATTCATAATCAATAATGAATCTTCTTGACTTTGGTCCTCTGCATAGTTATTGTAATCTCTTCTTCCTCTATGGCCACTTTGATAGTTGTTGTTGTTGTTGTAATTGTTGTTGTAGTAATTGTTGTTGTAGCCTCCATTGTACCTGCCTCTATTTGATCCATAGCCACCTCTATTGAATCCTCTTCCTCTTGAGTTCCTCGGGTTCCTGAAACATTCTTCAGTAGTATGGTTAGATAAGCCACATATGTTGCAAGGTTGAGATGATTGGAATCTCCCCCTGCCTTGCTTTCCACCTCTGCCTCTTCCTCTAGCTCTTCCTCTACCTGCAAAGTTTGCTTGGAAAGAGCTTCCTTCATCTTCATTCTTCCTATTCTTTGACTTGTCCTTGACCTTAGCTTTATCAGAATATAAGGCAGAAGTTTGATTACCTCTTGAGGACTCACCACCTTTGCTAATCTTTGCTTCATGAGTGAAGAGTTGGCCCATGAGTGTGTTGAGGTCGGGTACATGCATATCCATGTATAAATCCATGGCTGTTGTGAATGACTCCCACTTGTCGTCTGCTTTGATTCCATTCATGATTTGTCTTATGATTTGCTCCTCTTCAATTACCTCTCCAATGCTTCCAAGTTGGTCGGAAATCTCCTTCATCTTTGTGACATAATCAGTCACATTTTGCTTCGGGCTTTTCTTCATTGTTGTGAACTCCATCCACAATTGGTTCTTCCTTGCTCGAGTGTTGGAAGAGAAGAAAGAAGCAAGTGCATTCCAGGTTTCTCTTGATGTCTTGCATCCCTTGACATGAGGTAAAAGAAAATCAGAGATTGAGTTTAGAATATAGGACCTTGCAAGTGCATCCTTCGAACACCAATTCGAAAGTCCTTCCACTTCTTCATGTGATGGTTGCCCTTTGTTCCTCATGGTTGGCATTGCTTCATCTCCGGATATGAATCCATATAGATTCCTCCCTTGAAGGTAAGCCTCCATCCTTAGAGACCATGCCGGATAGTTGTTTCGATCCAATTTGTCAATTGTTGATGGAAATCCATCTCCCATGTTGCTTGACTATGCTCTGATACCACTGTGAAGAGAGATGGTGGATGCAATCCAAAGATGAGTAGGTGCCGCTACAACCAGCTTCACACCAGCCAACTGAGACTTCAGAGTTGATTAGTAGACCCTTTGAGCTTCCTAAATCCACCAAAATATCAGCCAAGTACTTTGGAACATGTATCCCAAAAGTTTAAGTCAAGACAGGCTAGTTGCGAAATGACTAGCTCCCAAAACTTGCTATTTTTGGACATACACCTGCTAGAAAAAATGAACAGTGCTCTCAACCTGGAAGGAATTATAAAAATTCCTTTTGGGCATAGCAAATAGACTTAGCAAGCTTCCTATTCCAAGTTAAAACACTTCAAATGATGGACTGAGCACTGAGAACAAGTTTCATCAAGTTCTGGAACATTCCCACAATTCTCGGGGCTCTGCAGAGATAGACCAGTAAGTAGTAAAATGCAGATATCTCCAAAAGTATAAATCCAATGACCTTGAAAATTTATAGGTAGAAACTAGACAGTGAGAGCTATCCAACGCACTTTAAAACACTGAAAAAGGTTCAGTAAAACTCGAGATATGACCTTCTGAAGTTACTGCTCTGAGTGAGTATAGCAGAGAACAAAACAGAGAGGTAGATGATAATAAATGTATAGATTCACATATGATTACAACCACATTGGCAATGAATCTTTGCACAATGGGAGTAGAATGATAGAGCTATGGAGTAAGCTCTTCAATCTCTACAAAATGACATGAAGTGGTCACGTACAAGGCTTGCTAATCGCCTCTTCCTTCTTGCTCCTTTTATAGCAATTCTTGGAGGGAGTTTTGAATTCGAATTCGAATGGCTCCACCTAAAAGTGATCCCCAAAGTTAGGAGAGATTCCCTCAGCTCAAAAATTCGTGATTTTGGTAGTTGGAGCCACGAATTTGCTTTTACATCATGGATGAGGTAAGCCATCCTTTTACTTTTTTCTTTTTCCATTTACAAGAGATAAAATGTACTCTTTTACAAGAGGTGTTCACATGACTACTCATGTGACTTACAAATGAGGATAATATCAAGCATATCAAGCATGTAGGCTTGGGCAAAATGCACCAACAATTTCTTCTTCCCATTGTTTCTTACCTTTAGCTTCGCCATAGTTCTGAGGTTCTTCATCATCTTTGACCATATATGCATAGTTCTTCTGAGTTATGTAAGAAGTATCATAAGAATACCTTTCTGGTTGTCTTCTAGTCCTGATTGACCTTCTTGGTTCACATTCTTCATAAGTGTCTGGATACACTTCTTCATCAAATATAGGAGCTTCTTCATTTCTTCTTGCTAATCCACTTCTAGATGTACTTGCTTGCATATAGTCTTCATCTCTATTCACCTGCACAATTGATTTTCCTTTCTCACATCTTCTTACCTCTTCTTCAAATTCTTTAGCTGTATGACTTTAATCTGCATGCCAACTTTTTTGTTCATCAAATGTAACATCTCTAGAAACAAGAAATTGTTTGGTTAAAGGATTCCACAACCTATAACCCATCTGCTTTTCATCATAACCAATGAACACATTTTTCTGCCTTTGGTTCAAGTTTATGTCTTAGTTGTGATGGCACATAAGCATATGCAATTGATCCAAACACTCTACAATCATCTAGTGTTGGTTTCTTACCCCACCAAGCTTCATATGGAGTCATTCCATTGAGAGCTGCAGATGGTAATCTATTCACAAGATATATAGCTGTATTTACAGCCTCAGCCCAAAGATAATTTGGACAATTCTTCTCCTTCAGCATAGCTCTAGCAAACTCAACCAAAGTCTTGTTCCTTCTTTCTGCTACACCATTTTGTTGTGGTGTATACCTGCAAGTTATTTCTCTCTTAATACCTGCATTCCAAAGATAATCATTGAACTCTTGGGAGAAGTATTCTCCCCCTCCATCAGACCTCAGTCTTTTAGGCTTTTGACCTGTGACTCTCTCTGTATATGCATGAAAATTCTTGAAGGCTCCAAACACTTCTGATATTTCCTTCAAAACATATAAAGTTATCCATCGTGTAGCATCATCAATGAAAAGAACATACTACCTTGAGCCACTGATAGATCCTTCTTTTGTTGGTCCCCATACATCTGTATGAATGAGCTCAAGTACTCCATCATGTTTGAATCCTTTCTTCTGAAATGGTAACCTGTGTGCTTTACCCATTTGACATGCTTCACATTTATAAACCATATGTTGACTCTGCACATTTGGTAATCCTAGTACAGACTGATTTGCAATCATAGCTTTAATTTCTCTTTCATTGAAATGACCTAATCTCTTATGCCAGAGATCAAGTTCTGTAATCACTCCTTCACCATGTGTGAGCAAAGCTTGACCAATGTTTCCTTGTACTCTTAAAGTAAAGAGTCTACCTTCTTTCTTACCAGAGACAATCTGATTATATCCATTCTCTGGATCTTCAACAAATACTCCTTCATTTGTAAACCTGACTTGAAAACCTTTTTCAACTATCTGTCCCACACTAATCAAGTTTTTAGGTATTGTGGGAACATACAAAACATTGGTTAGCAAGTCTGCTCCACTCTTGCATTTCACTTTTCCAATTGAATGTACACTATGTCTTGTATTATCACCTATTTGAACTGTATGACTAGAAATGCCTTTTTCCAATTCTGACATCAATTCTATGTTTCCTGACAAATGATTAGAACATCCAGAGTCAATGTAAAATACCTTTAGATCTTCTTTATCTGATGTGCTGATTGAATTCATCAACAATGATGTATGACTTTCATTCTGTGTGTCATTTGCATAATTGTAGTAGGTGGTGTTGTAGGATTGATTCTGTCCCCAACTTCTTCCTCCACCTCTACCATAGCCTCCTCTTTGACTTTGTCTACCTCTTTGAAAATTACTTTGATATCTACGACCTCTGCCTCTGCTATTGTTATTCTGATTTTGATTTGATCCTTGTTGATTGTGCCAACAGTCATGAGCCAAATGATTACTCAATCCACAGATCCAGCAAGCCTTCTTGTTGTTATTTTGATTACCTCTTCCTCTTCCAAAACCTCTTGGTCTTCCTCTACCAGTGCCTTTACCTCTTGCAAAATAAACTTGAGAACTTGACTCTTCTTCATCCTTTGCTTTACCTTTATCTCCTTTCTTCTTGTTCTTCATGTACATTGCACAACTTTGTCCTTTATCTCCATCTCCCTTCAAGTCTTGCTCATATGTGAGCATCAAACCAAGTAATTGATTCAAATCTAGAACATAATAATTTAATGAAAGTTCTGTTGATAAGACAAAAGGTTTCCACCTTTCATCCCCTCTCAATCTTGCAAGTAGTTGAGCAATCAATCTGTGATCTTCAACATCTTCATCTATGGATCCAAGACTATCTGCTAGATCCTTCATCTTAGTGACATAATCACTAATACTTTGACTTGGCTTCTTCTTGAATGTTGTAAACTCTGACCATAGACTTGCTTTCTGTGCTTTAGTAGTGCTTTGGAAATGATACTCCAATGCATTCCATATATCTTCAGATGATTCCAATCCTCTCATGTGTGGTAGCAAATGATCTGAGATTGTGTGTAAATGTAAGCTTTTGCACTTGCATCCTTCTTCTGCCAATGTTTTAAAGCATCAAGTTCTTCTTTCTTTGGTCGGCTTTCATCTTCAAATACTGGCTTCTCTTCTTCACCTGTTACATATACCATGAGATCCTTATTACTTCTTCAGATTTTTCTAGTCACTAAAATGACATACCTTCAGTATTTTACTAATTTCTCTTAGCACAAATATTATTTCGCAAAGATCTTTTGGTGGATGAAATTAGAACAGTAGAGCTTTCCAACAAGCTATTATTTGCAAGAAACGGATCTCTAGAACTCAAGTTATGGCCTTCACAAGATGACTATGTATAACTACCAAAATTGGAAATTCTTCCTGTTATAGTAAAAACTGCCTCTCTAAAAATGGAATTCGATGCCTAGCATCGATTTGCAACAAGAATTCGATGCCGGGCATCGACTTGAGGTGTTTTTAGCCACTTTTCAGCAGGGATTCGATGCCAGGCATCGACTTTCCGCATAAAACCTGAAGCTTTCAGATACCAAAACAATAGGTGATTTCATGCACACTTAGAATATGACTTATCAACTGGAATTCGATGACAGGCATCGAGTTGCTCCAACAAAGTCATGATTTGCAAACACTTCAGCACTGAATGAAAGAGATAAATGAAAATATGACTTATCAACAGAGATTCGATGCCAGGCATCGAGTTGCTTAGAAAACTTGAACTTTTAAACTCCTCACACACTAGACAAACATGGAAATGATACAGAGAGTCTCATATACAGAGCTTTACTTAGTTCTTCTCATAGCTATGAAAAACTCAGAAACTTTACAGATGCTCTCTCACTCAGAGAAGCCCGACTATACTCAGTCATACAAAGTGAACTCCTTCTCACATTCTATCATTCTCTTCCACTTCTTTCCTCATCGCGTCAGTTGATACAAACTAACTTATATAGATTTTCTCATTCTCGTGATTTTAAAAAACTTCTAGAACTAAAGTGAACTAACTTTACAAATATAATACACTTGTGAATTTGTCCCTTCACATAGGCATGTGATTTTGTTCTAAAGCTTTGACCTTCAAATATATGTCCAATTAGTGAGTGTTTCTCCAACATTTCTATGCAATAATAGGCCATTGTGTTTTAGCTAAGTTTCTTTCCCTCACAAAAAAATTTGAAGGTCCCAAGAACCCATATGGATTAGTGCAGTGGATCCACTTATACATCCTTATGAGATGGTCAACGATTAGTGAAATAGAAAATCAATTCTTATGGTCTCCAAGTTCCAACCTAGGAAAAAAAATCAAGGAAGGGGGAGCCATATAAGCATCATCAAAAGAGGTTTTTTTCCCCATATTAAGTATTATATGTCTTATCTAGGCTAGTTTCTTTTTAAGGGAGAAGAAAGAAAAATTCACATCCCCATGGCTTAGGCATCTTTGTCATTGGATAATCCTTGGGTATTCTTTCAAGGCCCACATCTTTTGCATATTTTTCACTAAATCCATCTAAAGTTGCATTCATAGGGCCATGTCACTCTAGCACAATGGTAAGTACCAATGTGACGAGATTCACCTCATAAATTTCAATCCGCAGAGATGTGAGGACTGGTATGAAGACAATGAGCAAGTGAAGGCACAAGTGCGTGAGTGAGAAGCACACAAGCATGCACACACATACACACACACATGCACGCAGTAAGAGCAAAGAGAGCAACAATGGAAGAACTTAGATTACAAAAGAAATCTCTTACAAAGCTCAAATCTCTCACAAACTTACCTCAAAAATGAGCTCTCTAGCTCTTTTTATAGTTTTTTGAGTGGTTTTGGCCCTGTCCAGACCTAGTGTCTGGCCTAGTTAAAAATTAGGTTCCAAGGCTTATTTGAGGGCTCAAACGAAGCCTAAAAATTATGAAAATTGGTAGGATGATACTTCTAATACTCCTCAAGCTTGAGGACTCCTTGGCTTGAACAAAATGGAGTTGGAAAAATATGAAATGGTATTTACAATGGTTTCAAGTGATAAAAATCATTATTTTTATAGGGATCTCTGCTGAAAATTCGACATGTGCTTTTTGAACTCCCTACATGCTCCGTCCTCTTGTGTGTCCACTTCTTTGATGTGTTTCCATGCTTTGTGCTTGACCTTGAGTATCAACAAGCCACCCTACAAGGCCATGCATTAGACACCACTACATGATAACCATGCAGTGCACTAAGTAGTTCCCATTTGAGTACTTCCACAGTCCGCTTGTAACAATTTTTCTTTTATTTTTAAGTCATGGTAGTAGCTTTATTTTCTTTTTATTTACCACAACATGCACAACCCTTCAATCATGATCCAACTTAGTTTTCTTATCTGATCCATATTTTACTTTGTTTTTGAAGGATCACAAATCACTCATGCACACCCTCATTCTGCCATATTTTATTTTCTTTTAGCACCTCATTATTTTTTCAAGGGTACACATAAAGATATTCAAAAAAATAAAAAAATAGTCTCCAAAAAGTTGTAATCTACCTATTTAAGAGGTTTTATAGGTTCCAACTATTATACTATGATGCCAACATCTAGCATGATATATATGTATCAACACCCATGCTCATCCTAGATGCCACAAAGATGTATGTCATAGATGACAAAAAGTAGAGATGGGGGATTGTTGGACGAAGCTCATCTTTGGCCTAAAAAATCACCGAGTCAAAGTGGTCAAGGCTCACTCAAAGGATAAATAATATGATTAAATGGAATCACAATTGTGGAAGTAAATGATTAAGCGATCGACTAATTTTTCTCATCTCAAATCCCTCCTCATGTTAGGTTTTCACCTAAAATACATGTAAAAATGCTTATTTTTGGCATAAAATCCAATTTTTATTAATAACCAAACACCCATTCTAAATGTTGACAATACGCAAGCCTCTAAATCATTATTAAAATAGAACCACAAAGTTTCTTACTTTTGTAACACCCGTTCAGCCTCCAAATAGCCTCTAGACACTATTTTTAACTCCAGGTCATACACCACAGTAGGTAGAGCTCTTAAAAACCATATATAAATAAAAGATCTCTCATTTGTTAGGGTTACTTGTTGGAGTGAGCTAAGAGAGTTGAAAGCTCTTGTGAGCTTTGTGCTTAGCCTTTTGCAATACAACAAGCTTCTTGAAGCATCATTATTCTTGCCTACTCATGAGTGTGTGTGTGTATGTGTGCACACGTGCATGTGTGCATGTATGCATCTGTGCACCCATGTGTATGCTTGCCTTGCTCCTATTGTAGGTGTATGTGATTCTATCTCATGGCATGCAGGTCTTCATACTTGCCAATTTGTTGCTGCATGGATGTGACATTTTTCTTTATCCACAACGACAATGGGGTGATACATTTGTACTACACTTAGACACTTTTTGGCATCATTGTTGCGGAGAAGTGAAAATCACGTCTAAAAACTTGCCTATGGTCCTATGTAGACACCTTCTTTTGGGAATTATCTTTACTTCATGACTTTCATCGATGATTTTTCCAGGCATGCATGGGTATATCCATTGAAGGCAAAGTCCGAAGTGTTCATGTGCTTCAAACAGTTTTTGGTTTTGTCTGAAAATCTGTCAACATGTAAAATGGGCACCCTCCATTCTGATCGAGGGTGGGAATATATATCTTCTGATTTTAATGCATTTCTGGCTGAACGTGGGATAAAACACCAGTGTACAGTGCCGTATACACCTCAGCAGAATGGAGTTGCTGAATGAAAGAACATGTCACTCATGTAGATGGCGAGGTGTATGGTCAAGAGTCAGGCTTTACCACATAGTTTCTGGCTTGAGGCTCTCATGTGTGCAGCATATGTACTGAATAGGTGTCCCACTAAAGCGCTGTAGTCTATCACTCCATATGAGGCTTGGCATGATCGCAAGCCATCTGTTGCTCATCTACGTGTTTTTGGTTGTTTGACATATGCATTAGTGCCTGAACAACATCACAGAAAATTGGATGATAAAGCAGTAAAATGTATTTTTGTTGGGTACAGTTCTGAAAGTAAAGGCTATCGTCTCTATCATCCACAGACTAAACGCATTCTGGTTAGCCGTGATGTTGTTTTTGTGGAAGATGCTATTCAGCCATTGCTTTCATGTACTAAGGAGACATATGTTAGCTCCAAAGACATGTATGATACTTTTCTGCCTCTTTTTACAGGTGGAAAGTCTAGTGCTGGTCCCAATGAGGCAACTTCTCAACCTTTTTAGGTTTCATGTGATGATGTAGATCATTCAATTTCTGATGCAGATTTGCATGATGCACTAGTTGATGAGAGAGCTGATATTGAGTAGGCAAAAACTATGCCAAAATGGATGGTGCAGACTTTGCGTGACAGCAAATTAGATGCAGCTCTATCATATCGTACTCGTTCAGGCTCTCATAGTGCCTTTTTTGCATCATATTGCTATGCTATGGCTGCATCTAGTCTCTCTGATGAGAATGAGCATGTTTTGTTTGATGAAGCACAAAATTCAAAAAATTGGATGGTTGTTATGCAATCTGAATATGATGCTATAATGAAGAATGGTAATTGGTCTTTATGTGACTTGCCTCCAGGCAAGAAGGCCATTGGCACTAAGTGGGTATACAAGCTGAAGCATAAACTGGATGGTAGAGTTGATAGGTATAAGGCTAGGCTTGTTACAAAGGGTTATGCACAGGAAAGAGGCATTGATTCTGATGAGACATTTGCACCTACATGCCGTACGACTACTGTTCGGAGCATCTGTGCACTTGCAGCTCATCATGGTTGGAATGTACATCATTGGACATTAAAACAACATTTCTGAATGGTGACTTGCATGAAGAAGTGTATTTTTTTCAGTCTCGTGGCTTTGTGCAGAAAGGGCATGAAAACTAGGTGTGAAGGTTAAAAAAGGCATTATATGGTTTAAAGCAAGCACCACATGCTTGGTATGAGAAGATACATGCCTATCTGATTGCACATAGTTTTGAGAACAGTCCAACTGAAAGCACCTTATATGTTAAGCGTGCTAATGATGTGCTTCTGATCATTGTTGTCTATGGGGCATTTGCACCACTATTTGGGCATTCAGTTTATGCCAGTTGATGGTGGAATGGCTTTGTGCCAAACGAAATATATTGACACATTATTGTAGCGTTTTGGCCTTGAAGATTGTAAGCCTATTGCCACTCCTATGGAGACAGGTTTACGATTGAGTCTTCATGATGCTGGAGATGCATTTGATGTTGTTCTCTATCAACAGACTGTTGGATGCTTGATTTACTTATGCATTACTCAGCTAGATATTCAGTTTGTTGTCTCACAGATGAGCAGGTTTATGCATTGCCCAGGAGTCAAGCATTGGCAGGCAGTTAAGCGCATCTTTTTCTATTTGAGTGGTACTTGGCTACTTGGGTTGTTTTATCCCAAGGGGGATCACTACCGCCAGATTTGCATGCTTTTTCACACTCGTGTGTCCACTAGTGGCTTTTGCTTCATGCTTGGTAGCTCATGTATATCTTGATTGAGCAAGAAGCAGCCTACTGTGGCAACTTCCAGTTGTGAGGCTGAGTATAGGGCAACTTTCACAACGACTGTTGAGTGTGTGTGGCTCAGATGCCTTATGGCTGATTTGGGTGTTGGTCAGACTTCTGCCACCACCATCTTCACTGACAGTCAGAGCACATTGGGAGTTGCGAGGAACCCTGTGTTCAATGCTCGCACTAAACACATTGAGGTGCATTATCACTATGTCAGGGAGAGGTTCTTTGCTGGGGAGATCAGCTTGGCATATGTGACCATGCAGGAGTTTATTGTAGACCTTTTCATGAAGGCTCTGCCTAGGGAGAAGTTTTAAGCTTTCCGCAAAGCTTTGGGCTTACTTCCTTTTGTGGAGTGATTTCCACATAGCTTGGCACTTCCTTATACATGAGTGTCAACTCCTTGTTCACCGCATCACTCCCAGGGGGGATTTGTTGATATATTTAGGTAGTGATGTGTGTAAACACACTAGGACCGTCGGGGCACTTTTTTCCCTCTTTAGGAGGTTTTTTTCCCCCATCTTGTATATACGCCTAGTGCCCTAATGGGCTACTTATCTTTTTACATTCTCTAGTAATACATTCAGTATTGTGTGTTGTGCTCCAAGCTTCTTCTTCTTCCTTGTGCTATTCGCGTGCTTCCGCAGATGTCTAACTCCATCAATTCGCGTGGTTTGGCAGACGTCTAACTCCAACATAAATTAGTGTTTTATCCCATGTTCAACTATACATGCATTGAAGCTCGAAGAAATCTACTCCTCTCTTAATAAAAAAAGGGTGCCCATCGTACATGTTGACATACTTTTGGGGATAAATAAAAACTATCCCAAACACATAAAAGCTTCATACTTTAATTTGAAAGGATAGATCTATGCATGCTAAAGAAAGTAATCTACAAAAAGAATAATTAGTATGGTATTTTTCTAGATTTTGTGAGCTCATATATCCCACTATGTTGCAAATGAGATGAAATGATTACATCAGCACCAACAAAGTCATGAAGTGTATACCTATCATTAATTAAAAAACCATTCCTACCTCTTTATTCTTTTCCTCCTTAGCCACATGTTAATGATATCTCTTTAGAACATAATCATTTTCCTTATGGGACTTGTGAAACTATTTTTGCTCATCCTCTTTCTTCTCATATTTTTCTTCCGATTATGTAGGATCTACAAAATTTTGCTTAGTATAGGAAGAACCATATTTGTCCTTGACCTTGACTAGCCACAAAATCTTGATCTGCTACACACATAATGGACAAGTCTTTCTTAGATTGATCTTCTTACAAACAAAAGAAATTAGCCCTTCATTTATTAATACATTTGGATTTTGTCTCATCATCAATCAAAGTTCAAGAAAACTTTTGATAAGAATTAGGAAGCTTGTTGAGAACAAAATGCACGATGGAAAAAGATCTATTTGTACCAATCAATTGCTCTAAATCATTAATCTTTGTAAGAAAAACATCCATAGAATCAATCTTATTTATATGCTTACTTTCCAATTGTTTTAGAAGGTAAGCAACAAAAGCATCATTTCTTACCTAACAGAACATTTAAGACTATCCCAATAATCCTTAGTTCCTTTGCATGAATGAATATGATGTATGACTGCATGGTTGACAGAGAAAGCAATAAAAAGATATGTTTTTGCACATTTTCCATCCCATCCAAGTTGCTTTACAATAGTTAGGGTGCTGGTGTTGTAGCTAAACTATTAAAGTAGGAGTTGCAAGAGGATTGGAAATAGGGACTGTACCATAATTGGAATCTAGAACATCCTCAACATCACCTACATCAACTATAATTTGAAAACTTGTATTTGTAATAAGATGTATTTCAATACTCTTTGCTACATTTTTTACAGGCTTTTGATTTTAGTTGTGAGTAGAAATCCAAACAAAATTGGCCAAAAAGGACAAAATTGATGTCTACTCATTGTGATAATGTGTTTAGATCTGAAAAAAAGCTCATAAAATTTTTTAACTATTGATATCATTTATATAATTGAATCCATAATAGTGCATAGTCTCAAGCTTCTTCTTCAGGCAAACTGTTTTGCGAGCAATAATTTTTGAGAAAGTTCTATCTTCTAAATATTCCACATAGGCTTCTCCACTCTGGTGCTATTGTCACCTGATATAATGTGGAACGGTGCTATTGTCACCTGATATAATGTGGAACGCTTGGTTGGATGCCTTTATAAAACTTACATGTGTTACAATATTCATGAATGTCCTTGGCCGCTTGTTTCCAATACAAACTTAAATGACTCAAGTTTTTTTATTTTGGGGACAATTGACCTCGCAAACTAGAAAGATACTCTTGTGTCATGAGATACATTTTCATCAACATCTACAATCTCTTTCATCACATAAATAGACACGTCCAACCACTATTTAAACATATTTGGGCTCTCTTATCAAATTCTTCTCCATTGGAAGATACTGCTGCAATGAGTACGACTACATAAGGATCAATATATTTTGGAACCACGCCTAGATAAACAAATAGTCATATCGAAAATCATAATAGATTCCTTGAGCATGTTCAATATTCATCAATATATAGAGGTGATCTTTATGTACACGTACATCATATTTCTTTAAGACATGGCAAAATCGTTTCTTTTCACAACCATGAGGTGATGATTTAGCCTTTCAATAGTGAGGTATAGACGACCCGCTGATGAGCAATAGACATCACTATGTTTAAGCTGCAATTTCTGAGTAGCCCGAACTGAACCATCTTTTGGAAAGGATGAATGCTGCATTTTGTCCAAAATAAAGCCTTCACAAACATGTTTTCCAAGTGCCTCAAGTTTGGGCAAAGAGGACACCATTTCAGATTTCTGCAGGTGTAGCAAACTAGCAAAATTCAGATGACCAAAGCGTGCATGCCAAAGCTTTGCATCTGACATAGCCTAAGAATCATTTGCTGCACATGCCAAATCATTTACAGATCTTTCATACTCTATGAGCTTATACAGCCCACGACATAAAATGCCAGAAGCAATAATCACATCGCCATTTGACAAATCATGAACTGTACACCTGTCATCAACAAATTTCACAACCGAGCCAATCTTGGCTAATGCAGAAACTGATAATAGGTTCTTCTTGATCCCTGGCAAAAATAAAGCATCTGACAAAGTGAAAGAACTACCATCAGAAGTAGTCAAAATGATTTTACCAACTCCCATAACAGGATAAGAGGAGTTATTGGTGCATGTAACAGTATTCCCTGTAGGGATAGGCTCGAGTGAAGAGAAGAAACTGCACTACGAGGTATTATGTTTGGTTGCCCCACTGTCAAAATACTGGCAAACATCTGAGTCGACTACAGACATGCACTACTCATGAGAAGATGGGTCAAAACTGTAGACAGTACTAAACGCCCATTCTTCTTCCTGAACAAGATTAGCAGACTCTATTTTTGGTGTAGAGGCCTCTGCAACAACCATTCTAGCCTCTTTCTTCTTTGCCTCTTTAACAGCCAGTTTTGGACAGTTCTTTATGATGTGATCATTCTCTTTACAGTACTTACAAAACAATTTCTACTTTTTTTATTTCTTCTCATCTTTATCTTCCTTCTTCGAATGTGCAGAATTAGCAAATTTTTGCTTACTAGTTGCAGAGCTCCATTTTCCTTTGCCCTTCTAACTAGCCAGGAAAGCTTGATCTGCAACTCGCATAATGGACCTGTTCTGCCTGGATTGATCTTCCTGCAATAGAACAGAGACTAACTCCTCAAATGATAACGCATTTGGATTGCCTTTCATCATCAACCGCAGAGTAGAAGCAAAACTCTGATATGAATCAAGAAGACCATTCAGAACGGTCTACACAAGTGAGCTATCTGGTATAACCTCATCAGTAGAAATCAATTGTTCCTTCAAGTCTTTGATCTTCGTCAAGAAAATATCCATAGAATCACCTTCATTCATGTGCTCACTCTCCAACTGTTTTTGGAGGTAAGCAACACGATTCTCATTCCTAGCTTGGTACAATGTGGTAAGTGTATTTCAAGCATCTTTAGCTATTCTGCAAGAGCGAATGTGAAGAATAATGGCACGTTTGACAGACAAAGCTATCAATGCATGTCTCTGGGCGTCTCTGCCATCCCAACGAATCTGCTATGCAGTAGGTGCAGCAAAAACCGTAGCACGAACAGGAATATGTAGAATATAACCATCTTCGACACCTTCTGCATCAGCTTCAGTACCTGCAGTTGTAACAGTTGTAGGTATGATAGGACGTTTTTCGACACCCTACACAATGTTCCACAGTCCTTTTGCAACCAACACATGTCACATCATATAAGCCCATAATGGGTAGTTGGTACCATCCAACTTATCCTCAACAGCCAACATACGGAATACATCACTACTTTCAGCCATGGCCGGTGACTAAAATACCTTGATGCAAAAAATTGATTGTATCTCAAAAAGTTGAACAAAACTGCCTAGACGAATTTCGCTAGACCTGTAGCAGACTTTGAGATTCTTATACTGGCGAACAAAAACTTGTATATACCTTTGGCACAAAAAGATGAAATAGCCTGCACAAGCGCTGTGATAGTGCATTCGAAGGCCAAAACGAGCTCAGATCGCGATTTCGGCACGATAGGGCGAAGCTGTTTTGATCTTGAAAACACGCAAAGTATGCTCACCAAAATTCGTGTGATTTTGAGACTGCAAACGAAGGAGTGTCGACGGCGCCCTAGATGAAGTGACAACCTGCTCTGATATCAATTGTTGGAGTTAGATGTCTGCACAAGCACGCGAACAACATAAGGAAGAAGAAGAAGCTTGGAGCACAACACACAATACTGAATTGTTGGAGATAGACGTCTGTGGAAGCACGCGAACAGCACAAGGAAGGAGAAGAGCCTTGGAGCACAACACACAATACTGAATGTATTACTAGAGAATGTACAAAGATAAGTAGCCCATTAGGGCAATAGGCGTATATACAAGCCGGGGGAAAAAAACCTCCTAAAGAGGGAAAAAAGTGCCCCGACGGTCCTAGAGTGTTCACACACATCACTACCTGAATATATCAACAAATCCCCCTTGGGAGTGATGCGGTGAACAAGTAGTTGGTGCTCATGTATAAGGAAGTGTCAAGCTATGTGGAAATCACTCCACAAAAGGAAGTAATCCCAAAGCTTTGTGGAAAGCTTCAAACGTCTCCCTAGGCAGAGCCTTCGTGAAAAGGTTTGCAATGTTCTGCTGCATGGGCACATATGCCAAGCTGATCTCCCTAGCAGAGAACCTCTCCCTGACATAATGATAATGCACCTCAATGTGCTTAGTGCGATCATGGAACATAGGGTTCCTTGCAACTGCCAATGCGCTCTAACTGTCAGTGAAGATGGTGGTGGCAGAAGACTGACCAACACCCAAATCAGCCATAAGGCGTCTGAGCCACACACACTCAACAGTAGCTGTGAAACCTTCCCTATACTCAGCCTCACAACTGCAAGTGGCCACAGTAGGCTGCTTCTTGCTCAACCAAGATATACATGAGTGTTGACCTAAGTACCAACTTAGAGACTTGTGGAGAAAGAGACTATACCTCAATCTCCCTCAAGTGCATATAGTGGGGATTCACGCTTTCTAATATCAATCCGATGAGTATACAAACCTAGCCGAGTGTATGAGGACATGCAATCAAGTGATAATCAATGCAAATGAACTACTCAAAGAGTGCAAACAAGGCAAAGACTAATCCAAACAAGCTTCAACTGTCGGTCATGGTGTCACGATACTTGGTGCAGCAGCCGTCAGTAATTTGGACATTTCTCTCAGCTCCGAACTCCAAATATAGCAAATAGCATATGCATTTCAAAGCTCTCAAGAAGACGCATCCAATGGCAGTGGTTTCAGTCAATTCTGACACTCCTACTTCAAGTTATGAGCAAAATACTAAGTCACGGGAAATACCTTCCTACACTTCAGCACTTCCTACACTTTGCACACACCTTAACTACAGCAAACAAACACTTTCATGGATAGAAAACACTTCCTAACACTCTTTTCAAGCAATACACATGCACACAAGCTCACAGAGAAGAAGATACAGAGTGAAGAAGACACAAATTCGAATTTCAGTGCTCTCTCTTCTCACAATGGCCAAAAGTCTTTACAAAGAGTCACCAATTGACTTATATACTTGTGCCCTAAAAATGGTCCTTTCACACAAGAGACCGGCACTTTATTCACTAAAAGACTAATTTCCTACTATTTTACATGGGTAAGCTTCTAATCTTCTGTGGGGATGCATCTAGAGGACTCTTCTAGTGCATTTACATTGCAAAATATATTACAAGAGTGGTTATGATACAAAGATGTGATGTCCAAATTGGAAAAATTTTGGGGCCCGTCTTTTTCTCTGCTTTGTGCTCTCTTTAGCTCTGCAACACTCTCCCCCTCTTCGTCTCTATCGTCCCTTGACAGGCTTTACTTCTTGTCTTCAGTTTGTTGTCCGCATGCATCTTTTGGTCAGTTTTGCCTGATTCTTGATCTTGCATTACGTTTTAGTGGTCCTCTGATTTGTCGTGGTTGCCCACATCGGACCTTGTTGTATTACTCAAAGCCTGTTAATTCGGTTTGCCACGCACGCCATCAGTGCACATATGAGGATGTAGCTCGTAAGCCTTGATCTGAATCCTCTGTAACTCAAGAGGCTGACGCACCGTCATATGGAATACTTGTTGGCCCTGATTCCTCCCTGTACATTCTCTGTGCCTGATGCACTCGTTTAGCTTGTCCTTTTCTTTTGTACACCCGCAACCCTTGGAGTTTGATTGACTACCTGATATTCGTAGTCTAATTCACCTATAGGCTCATTAATTCTGGGTTGTTGTGTTAAGTCGGGTTACCACGCACACCACCAGTGGAAGGTATGAAGGTAAGGTGCTACAGTCTTCGATCTGGACCTGCCAAAGATCAAGAGGTTGTAACACCCTTTTAGGGTGCATCCTTTCCTTGGTGTGTACGCCCCTGCGGGGCTTTGTGCAGAGATGGGTGTTGCACCCCTGCGGGGCTTCTTGCAGAGATATATCTTCAGATATTTCTTTTTAGTGAAGCTGCTTCTTTCGTTGTCTTCTTCTTTTCTTCCTTTTACTTGATTCTCCCTCAACACTACCCCCCTCCTGGACTTTGTCGTCCCCGCCAAGCTTTGATAAGCGATGGGCATATGTTTTATATATTTTTTGCTCTGTATCATTTAGCAGATTGGCTTCACGTATCATTAGTTGTTTCCATTGTTCTGCCTTCACACCGTCATTTGGTGGTTGTCTATGATCTGCGAAGAAGCTAAGTTCGTATGCCACTAATCTGGCATTTAAATTGGACGACGTCTTCAAAAAGATTTCTGAATCGATTTCAAAAAATCCTGTAAAGAATGCTTCTTCAAAAGTTTGCATATATACACTTGGCAAGAACATTAATCTGGAATAATACGCCATTATTGTTGGTCGGCTAGGCATAACCGATAGATCAAAAATGAGGATTTCTGTGCCCTGATTAATGCCGATGAAATTCAAAAAAGTGTAGGCCGCATGCTTGAATACCTTCAAAACTGTAAGTATCATACTAAGTATTTTATTGGTCATTTTGATAGTTAAGTCGGGTACTGTCGCATAATTTTGCAGCCAAAATTCGATGGTTTTGACCATATACTCTTCCGTTGGCAAGTAGTTATGTGGCGGGCTCGAAAGCATAGGATAATTCAGCCACTGTTTATTTATAGCTCCGCTTTTTTGCAAGTCCAAAAAAATTCTCTAATCTCCCTTCTGTGTGGTATAGGACAAAATGAACGGTTTACCTGGAATAAATATGGTGCTGCTTGCCAATGCACCCGTAGTGTGGGATGTTTCTCCAAAAACTTTCTTCGCCAGATAGGTTGCGCAGCTTCGAATTCTTCCTGACTGTACGCGAATGTGTCTTGATTAAAATTTAGCTGCTCATCTGGACTTTTCTGTGTAATCTTCTTTATATATCATCTCGTTTTCTCTTTCAATAGTCCGTACGGAATATTGAAAGGCTTCATGATCTTGTCCAAGTCTTTACCTTTGATCTTGGCCTCCTTCATTACCTTAATGACTTCATTTTCAAAATTCTCCGTCAATCGGGACACCACTAGTGCCCGTTCCTTCTGACTTATTTCTGCAGTGTATGGCATTGGGTGATCATCATGTATATCCGCCATCTGCTCATGTATTGGAGAATTATAGATCGGGTGAGATAGAGGACTTACCTCTACCTCGTCAGTAGGATTTTCCTTAGCTGGCACTACTGGTGTCCTAATCACTGCGTTCTGATTGATTTGGAATTCTAATTGCTTTATACGTTCATTTTTTTCTTTGTTTTCTTGCATGGCTGTGCTGAGTGCGTCCTTTGCTGCAAGAAATTCATTACCAATTTCTGCCACATTATCCATGTTTTCACTGTAGCTTGCTGCAAGTCTCCCATGTGCTGTATTCAACTGCTTTTGTAGTTCATTGATTTCTTGACTGTACTTCCGTTCCGATTCTTCTCTCATTGCGCGCTCTTGTCTCAACAATTCTGCATGTTGTGCTAGCTGATCTCTTAATTCTTTTTCTTTGGTTTCGAAGGATTCTTGTTGCTCAATAGGTTGATCATATAATAATGATTTCATTAACTCTTTATTTCTGCTTCGCAAGGTGTCATTTTCTTCCATGTATAACTTTAGTTGTGTCTCAAGTAATGTGCTTCTACCTTTCATTCTTTCTTTGTCGGCTTCGCTTGCATCATGTAATCTCTGTAAATCTGCAAGCTGTGTTTGCAGTTGGTGATGCTGAGTAATTAATGTGTCATATTGAGCTTTGACCTCCAGCATCTCCGTGTTCTTGACTGCCATCTCTTTTTGAGCCTGAATTAATTGCGACGACAATTGTTCTCTCATTATCTGGAATTGATTCTTTTCTTGCATGGCTCTATCATAGTCTGCATCTATGTCCATCATTTGCTGTTGTGTATCCATGGCTGTCTGAATCATCTGCTTGACTACAAGTTTCAGCTGAGTGACATCCACATTAAGCCATGTTTTTGGGATACTCGGTTCTTCACCGGTCGCGACATCTTTGCCCTGTGCCACATGTAATGTAGTGTCATGAGGCTGCCTAATCTGAAGCTGGATCCTTGGCTCAGCCACCATGTTTTCTTTATTTCCTTGAGGTGTATCATCTGGTACCTCAATCACAATTTGTTCTTTATTTTGTAGTACCTCCGAATCCATGTTCACTGGAGTTTGGGTTTCCTCTTTGATAGTTGGTTTTACATATGTAACACTGGTTGGAGCTTCCTTGATGCTTATCTTTGTAGTATCATTCAATTGAATGACATGCTCAGGTTTATTAGAATCTTCCACTCTCTTTTTCTTTTCTTCGAGGTTGTCCGGCGTCACTTCAACTTGATTGATTTCATTCCATTCTTCTTCTTGAGTTTCTGTTCTTATATCAATGTCTAGAGTGTCTTTTTCAGGGTTGGATTCTATGTTGGAACTAGAATCATCTATGCCCAGTTCTTTGTATCCTCCAGCTTGTTTTGGAGTCTTCTCTATACTCCGTTGTTGTTTCTCTTGACTTGCCTGTCTATAATGATGACCTTGAATATTTAGATTAACCTGCCCTTGCATGTACTGGTGTGTCTCTTCGAGGGCAGCTGAGAGATCTCTCTTTGTAATAGGCATTTGAGTTGCCGTGATCTTAGGTAATAGATGTGTCCTCTTTGATTGTGGTGTAGCTTGAGCTTCTTCCTCTCGTAGGCGCTTCGTACCCCTCATGGGTTTTTGTGAGCTGGTTCCGGCCTCTTCCATAACCACCGCAATCTTCTTTTTCTTAGGGACCATAGCGGATTTTGCGTATTTGGCTAGCCCTTCTGAGGTTGGCATCTCACGTAAGCAGTGTTTCATTTCAAGAGCTTCCTATATGAGTAATGTTAAAGCTGAACTCCCATTTAGAAACTTCTTCTGGCCCCACTTCTTCTGGGCTTCAAATAATCTTTCTTAGACAAAACCAGTCAGATTCACCTTGTTTCCTATTTGTCTCATGGCATGAGATAGTAGTTGTGCTACGATCTTTTGTGGTGCAGTGTATCGATGCATACTTGGGAAACAGAAGTGTTGGTGCACCAAACGGAGCCTCTTCAATATCAGTCCTGTTTATATCTAAAAATGACCTCTTTTTAGGATCATGGCATTCTTCTTTAACATTGGTAATTCCATCTTGATTCCATCCGAAGGCTTTGTTGATTAGTTCTTGTGTAAATTGAATCGTTTTCCACGTCCCTACTTTATCCAACACTCGTGCTTCTGGAACTGATATCTTTGTTGCTGCAGGCTGCAGTGTATTCATTACTTGTGTACACCTTTGAAAATCTGGTAGATAAATTGGCAATTTGAGGAATGCTTCTAGGCCTACCTGTGTCCATACTTCTTCAATGTGCAGTAATCCTTGTATTATTGTTTTGAACTCTTGCGACATTATAGGGAAGTAGTGATCCACATCCATGATCTTGATAGTGGCCAGGAAAATGAGGCCTGACACTGGTTGGTCCTCCCGAAACCAATGTCCTCTTGCTTTAGTGATTGATTCTAGTGGAAGAAGTTGTACCTCTTCTTCTTGCGTAGTTTCGGAATTGGTAGATGTCATCTGCACTCAGTATAGAGTATGAATTAGTGGCCATATATTATCAGGAATCCTTCTTCATTTGTTTGTCATAAGCTTGATATTGCTCCGAGTGAGTAGTGTCGTCCCTTTCCCGTGGGTGTGAGAAAGGTAATACCTGGATTTTTTTTCAACAATTTTTATAGATTTTTTTTTGCATCTGAAAAGAAAAACAGAAAAGTTAGGTCATAGCCGAAGCGGTTATTATTTTTCGAGTGATTTTCATAATGTATGTACAAGTGCTCTCCTATTTCCCAAGAGGAGAATGTGCTCGGCTATCCTGAAATAGAAGAAAGATGTGTCGAATGCTTGGCCTTGTAATGTGGCCCTATCATGCATACTTTGGGTACTGATAACTCCATATGTGTGCAACTGGAAGTAGTTGGTTGAAGCGTGCTATCGGTCTTGTCTTTCGGCACCCAAATCTGCTTCATTTTGTTGGGATGTAGTGTATTCTCCACCTTTTTGATGAATGTGGTTCTCCTCTTGTTGTATGTCTGCTCTCTCTGATTTTTGAATCTCAGATTGGCTTGTGTAGCAATTGCAGACTCCTTTATTTTCCTGTAGCTATTCTTCTGTGGCTGTTTTGCTCGAAGACCATGTTGGTTCTTCTTGTGTTGAGGTTCATCGTTTCGGTTTAGCTTCTTTGGAGCACAAGATTTAGGAATCCATATTTGAGATCGATCCGGTTGAGCGGCTACTACTTTCTTTGGAATCCATATTGTAGCACTTCGTTGTTGACTTTGGTGCTCAGAATGATTTGCTTTGTTATTTGATTGGTTGCTCCGATGTCGATAGTGCTTCTGTCGTCGAAGATATTCCTTCGCTTGATCCTTCCTTATCCAAGCTTGTTGAGTGTACAGAATAGGGTATATTTTAATAGGTACAGATTTTGAATTACTCAGACGACTGGACTCTCTTGTGCATGGTGCTTCACTGAGGTTGGATTCAGATTGATTGACACTCTTGTGACTTGCTAGACTAGAAGATGGTAAGCCAGCAGAATTCAATGTATCCTCACATGAAGTATTTGAGAAAGGGATTTCTATAGTTCTAGTGAACATACACTCATGACTTTGTTCATTGGAATGAACTTTTTGCTCTATGCTTACAGATTTGATTGGTCGTTCATCTAGCAGACTGAATACTTCCCGATGTCCTATCCTGGCTGAGATGTAGCCTAAAGCCAATTGAATGGTTACCTCATATTCGTAAATCCAATCTTGACCTAACACTACCTCTTCAAGTAAATCCTGATCATGACACACTAATAGCTTTTGTTCCATAGTGTTGTTGCAAAGATGCAGAGGTAAGGTGATCTCACCTATGCATTGAGTAATTTTTCCTCCTATTCCTATCAACTGTGCCATCGATGGACGTAATTCCTCCTTGAGTTTCTGAGTCAAAGAAAATTTGATACAGCTTATCGCGGCTCCTATGTCAATGAGAGCATCCACCAAGTGGTACTCCGTTTTACTTGCTCCCAAATTTAAATATGGTTGCGTTCTCTGTGAACCTAGGTTTTTAGTGGCTCTAAAATTAGCCATTGGGATGAGTTCTTCTCCTAGTCGATATCTCTCATCTCGCTCTCTCATCCACTCTTTCCGTTCTAGTGCTTCTTGTCTCGCTTCTTCTTGCATCCTTTCCTCCTCAATACGTCGATTCTTGCCTTTGATTAATTGAGACATTGTTTCTTCAGTCAACGGTTCTAGATATTTTTTTACTCGACATCCACTGATGTAGTTTGGTAATACTTCCCCATCTATTGTTGCTAAGCTGATGGCTCCACTTGTCGATATACGATTGATGATTAATGGGCCATACCCTCTCTTCTACAACTTCTTAGCGTGTTGTTTCAACGTATATACCAAGACTAAGTCTCCTTCCTTCAAATTTTTGCCCTTAATGTGAGCATCATAGTAGGCTTTTTGTCGCCGTTTAGCAGCATAAATGCCTGCTACAGCTTGTAACCTAGTTTCGTGAAGCTTTTCTATTTGATCCAATTGAGCTGATAGTTCATGTCCCGTCCACTCGTAAGTAGTTGCTACTCTCAGAGTGGGAATTAAGAAATCAATTGGCAAAATAGCATTTTGTCCATATACTAAGTTAAAAGGAGTAGTGCCCATGGCGGTATTATAGGCTACTCGAAATGCCCATAAAGCATGATGTAATTGTTTATCCCAATCTGGTCTACCATCGTTAACAATTTTGGTGAGAACTGTACACAAGATTTTATTCGAACTTTCGGCTTGTCCATTGGCTTGTGGGTGATAAGGAGCTGATTTCTTATGAATTACCAAGAATTCATTCAGTAGGGCTTCTATAACTTCATTCCCAAAGTGCATACCTCTATCACTCACAATTTCTATCAGTAGTCCAAATCTAGTGAAAACGTTCTCAAAGAGAAACTTGGCCGTAGTTCTTGCGTCATTTTTCTTGGTCGCTTTGGCTTCAACCCATTTGGTCAGATAGTCTGTGGCTACAATTATATATTCGGCATGGGATCCTTTCGCTGGTGGGCTAATAGGTCCTATGAAGTCTATTCCCCATTTGGTGAAAGCTCTGGCACTCATCATGGGTCTTAGTGGCATCTCATCTCTTCTAATAGGATATTTTGTTCGTTGACAGGTATCACATCGTTGCACATATGTTACCGCATCTTGATGTAGAGTTCGCCACCACATTCCAGCAAAGAGGATCATTTTTGTTGTTTTATCTACAGAGAAGTGCCCTCCTGCAGCTCCTTTATGTGCCATCTCTAAGACAGAAAGATATTCGTCTTCATGAATGCACAATCGTAATTGATTATCTCTCCCTCACTTGAAAAGTTGTTTTCCTACAATGGCATAATCCTTGCTCTGTTCTACAAGTGCACGTTTCCTTGCTGAAGTGGCTCCTTCTGGGTATTCTTGTGTCTTTAAGAACTTTACCAGGGGCATACTCCACCTCGGTGCTATTGTGGAATAGCATAGAGTAGAGTTCTCTTCTGGATTTTGTTCTTAACAAATGTGACACGCTGATACATAGTTATGTGCGTCTCTCTGCATGGTTGGCCAATATATGCCGAACCTCCTCAGGGTTTGCCATGTTCCATTTGCATTCAAATGAGTTTTCCATTGATTTACATGTGCTTTCTGAAGCCACATTTCTTGTTCCTCTTCTTCTACGCATCTCATGAGTAATCCACTTGAATCTTGGTGGTACAAACTTCCTGCAATGATGTGAAGGTTTTTAGTCTTCCAAAGGTCTTGGGTTCGGTTTGGTGCGATCCCATCTTTCGGTCCATGCGTGAGTATAGGGATCAGCTTTTCTGCCCATTGGGGACATACTTCTAGGTTAAAAAGGTATGTATCTAGCAAATCATCGGGTACTCCTATGGGTGGTTCTCCATGGGTCATTCTTGATAAGTGATCTGCTCTTATGTGGGTATTTCCTTTCTTGACTACTACCTCAAAATCAAATTCCATTAGTAATAAAAACCATCGTACTAGTCTTCCTGTATTGCAAGGTTTATTGACTAAGTACAGCAGGGCTTGATGATCAATGAAGAATTTGAATTTATTTGCCAATAGGTAATGTCTGAATTTTTTCACTGCATACACCATCCCTAGGCCTTCTCTCTCAGTGGTGGTATAATTGCGTTCTGCTTGATTTAATTGTCTACTGGCATAGGCTATAGGGTGGTCAAGCTTTCCTGTATCTGCAGGTTGAGCTAAGATGCAACCTATGGCAAACTTGGAAGCATCCACATGAATGTGAAATGGCTTATTCCAGTTAGGTACTCGAAGGATTGGTGTTGAGCTCAATCGATTCTTTAACTCATTAAAGGCTTTCTTGCATTCTTCGGTCCAATTAAATTGAGTCAAGAGTGCATAGAGAGGTCTAGCAATTATGGCATACATATGTATAAATCTTCGATAATATCCACAGTGTCCCATAAATGCTTGAACTTCTTTAGCAGTCTTTGGTCTTGGTAAATCCAGAATTACTTTGATTTTGTCCTCATCAGTTGAGATTCCATTTTTAGAGACAATATGTCCTAATATTTTTCCTTGTCTAACCATGAAGACACACTTTTTTGGATTGGGGCATACTCGATATTGTCGACATTTGGCAAAGATCTTTTCTAGTTCTGGGATGTGCTCTGATCGTATGGTTGAATAAGTACAAAGATCATCCACGTATACCTCCATACTTTTTCTTAGGAATTCTTTGAATACATGGCACATCAATCTTTGGAAGGTGGTTGGGGCATTAGTTAGACCAAAAGGCATGACTCTAAAGGCGTATACTCCCCATTCAGTTGCGAAAGCGGTTTTGTGTTGGTCCTCAGGAGCAATAGCTACCTGATTATACCCTGAAAAGCCATCCAGAAAGCTATAAACTTCCTTCCCTGCCACTCTTTCCAAGAGATGATTTGTAATTGGTAATGGGTAACTATCTCTTATGGTCGCAGCATTTACTTTCTTCATATTGATGCATACTCTTAACTTCCCGTTCTTTTTCGGTACAACCACCAAAGGTGACACCCATTCCGTGTGTTCAATCTCGTATATGAATCCAGCATCTAACAACTTGTCTATCTCTTCCTTTATCTTTGCTGAATACACATCATTATATGTATATGGTCTTTGTTTAGAAGGTTTTGCTTCGGATGTCATGGGAATTCTATGGGCACATATAGATGGGTCGACCCCCTTCAAGTCCTTATAGGTCCAGGCAAAAACATCCCGATATTCCCTTATGAGGCGTATTAACTCTTGTTCTTCCTCTATTGAGAAATCTTGTCCTATGAAAGTACATCGTTCTTCTCCTTCTTCTAACGTTACTACTATCTTCTTGGTTTGTTCTTTATTGTCATAAGCTATTCCCGGCTGTGCCTCTCTTTTAGGCATTTGAATAGCAATTTTTCTCTCTTCTACTTCATATTTTTTGAAGTGGGCTGGCACTTCAAACTGATCTTGTGGCTTGTTTTCTTCATTCTCTGGCTCTTTATCTAACTCCCGCTCTTCTTCCAGTGTGGGTTCTTGGTTGTTTTCGTTAGCTGTGACGCTTATCTTTTGATTTCCATCCTCGGGTTCCATTGGTTCTGGCTCCATCTCAATGCTCTCATAGTCCTCCTTCCATTCTTTCTCTATCACTTCTCCTTCTTCAGCCTCTTGAAGGACTACTACATAGAGACTAACATCGTATCCTTCCTCGTCTATACATTCATTCATAGTTATTACTTCTTCATTCACACATACATCGAGGGTCGCTAAGATCTCCATCCAACCGTGAGGTTCAAACTCTTCATCTAAAAAGACTTGAGGCATGTACGCTGGATCTGGTATAGACTTAGCTACTCCTTGCCTTTGCTGCCATCCTTTTCTCCTATCCTCTTCCTTTTTGGCAGTTTGGCATATCCATAGATGAGTGTCCTCGTTCATCCAATATTGGTCACTAGAACCTATGCTGTGAATTGATTGATCGTCTTCTTCCTTGTGAATTTGATTCCATTGTAAGGGAGGAACATCTTGATATGTATAAGTGTGGAGATTTATTCTCGTGGTAGTTCCCTCATGTTGTAGATATACAGCATCTTTTCCCCAATCTTGCACAACCTTTAACTGTCTCATGAAAGGTCTTCCAAGTATCATTTCTTAATTGCTCGCCCTTTCAAATTGACATATTGCTAAGGTGTGTTCAAATTCAACTCCATAGGTGGTGAAAACTACTCGTTCCAATAATCCCAAGGGTCTTTCTGTGTGTCCGTCAGCCATTTGTATTTTCATACGCGTTGGTCTTAAAGCTGGTTTTCCCCATTTCTCCCAGATTTCTCTAGTGGCAATACCTACACCAGCTCCTGAACCTAAGATGGCTTTGGTTGTATAGCCCCTAAAGGTAATTGGAAGGCAAGTGTTTCCTAAAATCTCCTACCTTATCCACAGGGATCTTTACAGTGCTTACTTCATCCGATATCTCTTTTTCCTCCGTCTTGATCTACAATTGACTAGCTAATTTCTCCTTCAAATGTGGTTTGACCTTCAACAATTCTTCTAATGTTAGGGTACACGGAATTTTGACTTTTCTAAGATGTTGTATGATATCAGAAGTTTGGACTGATGGGTTCGGTTGCTTTTTCCTTATTGAGGGGATACAATATAATTCTGAATTATGTTCGTATTCTCCTGTGTAATTTGGCAAATCCTTTACTCCCTCATCTCCTTTGTCACTAGGATCCATTGGTAAAATTTCTTCTGAATTTAATTCAGGTATTGAACCCTCTATTTCGTTTTCTGCTTCTAGTTCTTCAAAGGGTGGTTCAATTCCTTCTACTTTCTTCCATCTGTCTTCTTGGACTCTAGCCCACAAATCTTTAGGCCATTCCCCTTCTACTTCGGGAACAACGGATCCTTCCCTTTTATCCTCATAACAATTGCCATTCTGTGTATTACTTACTTCAGGTTTTTTGTGGTCATTGGTGATGATGCACTCTTGGAATTCTCTTTCAAAAATTCGGGTCTTGGGTAATTGCAACGCCGGTTTCTCTAAGGTCTGTTGAGCAACTTCTATCAATTTTTTGCAGATCTCCAACCTCTCTTTCTCTAGGTCACCTCTAGGGTATTCTCTTTCATGTTGTTCAATGGTCGGTCCGGCTCTTATTCGTGCCTTGTATGCCTGAATCCACATGGCTAATTCTTCAGGCATGGGATCCGCTAAGACTGATCCTACCTCTTCTTTTTTGTACTTTTCATTTTTGTTTTCTTTTTCAATTTTCTGTTCCTCTTTTGGGTTTTGTTCGCTCTTCTCATTTTCCTTCCTCTACTCTAACTTCTTTTCTTTCATCCTATCTCTCCGGTTTTTCCATCTTTGGGTTCTTTTACTTACAACACTTTTTTCAGGCTCTTCCGAGTCTTCAACTCTCTGAGGTGGGGGTGTGTTCATCTCTAGGTCACTTTCGATTGTGTTTTCCAAGTTTTTCTGGGGTCTCTCTAGCTTTGGCTCTTGTTATCGCCTTCAATGGTACAGTATATTCCTTATCGCTCCCTGATGATTCGATTACTTCTATCACATTGATTTGCACGTTGGATGTAACCTTGTTGGGATTCTTGGGGCAATCTCTGAAAAGATGTTCCTTACCACAATCACTACAGTAGCCTTCCCAAACTCGTTGTGGTGGTGGTGGGTTTGGCAATGTGCATTCTCTGATGTAGTGATCACCTCCACATCTGTAGCATGGTCCTCTGGGTACAGGCGGTCTGTTCATGGGTCGGGGTGATATGGTTGCTCTAGGAGCTGTGTACATTAGTGACACATAGTCCTGCTCATATCTGTAGGCACTATCTAGTACTTCCATGCCTTAGGCATATGGTTCATACAGTTGTGCATATTCCATTATAGAGCTTTCATAATTGGGATATGCTCCTTGACTAGGGTCATAAGACGAGTCATATGGTTCATTACTAGCCAAAGGTGTGGCTGGGACTATCGCTCTCTCTAGGTTTTCTTCAGGTTGAGCTATCTTGACTGGGACAACGTTCTGAGGATGGGGCGGTTGTTGTCCTAGTACTGGTTGTGGTTGGGTGTATCCTTGATACGCATATGGTCGTGGCACTGGTGCTTGCTGTTGATAGGTAGGGTATCTCCATGCTTCCCCTCCTTGCTCTCTTTGAGGGTATCCAAAAGGTCTCATATATGGTTGTGCTTGTCTCGATTGCCTATTGTAAGGGCAATTCTCTATACTGTGATTTGTATATTTTTGTTCTATACTGCAATATTGTAGAGGTCCTGGGACAGTGGGTCTATTATAAGCATAGGCAGGTGGTGGGACTACTCCCCTAGTACACAAGTGAGAAGGATGATCACCTCCGCACTGCATGCATCTTCTGAGCATGGGCTCTCTTATAGGGTTACTGGGGTAGTTCCTTTGTCCTTGAACATTCAACTTCTTTGCTACCAGATCGGCTATCTCCTCTACATTGTTTTTAGGGATTGATATGCTACTGGCCGAATCTTCACTTTTCAAACTACCTTGAGGTATTTTCAAATCTTCTGCTAGGTTGTCCTCTAGGTCTATACATTCCTTCATGCATTCTTGCAAAGTTTGAACTCTCTTTACATATACTAAAGATCTCAAAGATCCGTTCAACAATCCTTCCAAAGATAATGACACCATTTTATTTTGGGTAGGTCTCTCTTCTACTGGGCATCTGTCCACATACTGCTTGAATCTTCTTACAGCCAATCTCACTGATTCGGTAGGGGCTTGCTTAAAGCTATGGATCAATGACGATGAATTGTTTTTTATTCCCGACTTAGTGAATTCCTCAATCATTTCTTGATAGACTTGTTCCATGTTTTGAAAATTATTAGGGTCCAAAGGCTGGAACCATGCTAACGCAGTGTCTGACAAAGTAATACCAAAGGACTCATATTGGATCAAGAAGTCTTCTACCTGTTCGGCTGTGATTACTTGTTTAAATTCGGCTATATGATTGTAAGGTTCACTAGAGCCATCATAGTGATTTCTCATGCATTTGGCAACTTGAATTGGCCTTAATCTTCTTCCTGCTTCGGGCCGTTTAGGCATTACTGGGAAAATTGGTCTTCTTATGGGTATGCCTGGTCCTCTTGCTACCGGTGGTCTGACTAGAGTAGGAATTCCATGTCTTGGGTCCACAGTTGGTTGAGGTCGGTAATGAGGGTTAGTTGCAGGCATTGCAAACTGCACATGTGGTCTGACTGGGATTTGGGTTTGTTGTGTTTGTTGTGTTTGACTCGACTGTTGATATGAATCATTCTGAGAGGTTCCAAGTGGATTTCTCAAAGTGGTGGCTTGGTCCCTAGGGGGGAACACTGGGATATTCTGATATCTCAACTCAGCTCTTTCCGATTCTGTTAAGGGCCAATATCTTCTCTGATTCTTATCCAAATAGGTGATGATGGTGGGGAAATCAGGATCTTGTAGCTCATAGATGGTGACAGGATTAGGGGCAGCTTCCCAAATTGAAGAATGTGCTCTAAGAAGATACTCCATCCCATTGATCAAATATACATCCATTAGGGAGTCATCTTGGGGAATCAAATCTCCTCTCCATATCCTAGCTACAGTAGATCTCCCTCTAGGTGTAGTTACTTGTTCTTCATTTCCACCTCCATTTAAGTTTGAAGTATTATTTTCTTCACCAAGTTCATTAATGTTTTCCGGGTGCTCCGTGACAACATACTAGATATCTCGTTTGTCCATGTAAAACATACTTGACTGCTAGCCTAGGCACTATGTAAGCTTCTGACGCCTTCTTTAACCTAGCCACTGATCTGTTTAGACCATCCAAATAAATAGGGACCTCATTTTGGTTGGTGTTCACATACTCCAAAGAAGTCCGGTATTCTCCCTCAATGATTGACATCATGCCAATCATGGGTACTGTGTTCTGCATATCCTGTGAAGCCATGGGAATTTCTTCCTCTGACTCACTGGAGGTCTCCGAGTAATGTGAACGGCTACTTGGTTCGGCCACACTACCTACAGAAGAGATTACACTTCTTCGGCTTCTTAGGGTTCTTCCGGATCTCAGGTTCATCCACTTCACAGCTCTAGTCCGTCCTTGCTAACCCCTAGCTTGCTGGCACTATTCACTATAATTCCAGAAAAGTTTTGACTGGGATTTGACTGAAATTGAAGTTTTCAAGTCACGATAATTGACTGCTAAGGTTCACGATACACGATCTTTAGATCCAAACGATACGCGATATTTGATCCCAAACGATATACGATACTTGAACCAAACGATACACGATACTTAACAAATATCGCGATCTTTGAACCACGATACACGATACTTCAACTATAACGATACACGATCTCTGGATGCCAACGATACACGATACTTGCACAAAGCGATACACGATACTTAACAAGTATCGCGATCTTTGGACCACGATACACGATACTTCAACTACAACGATACACGATCTCTGGATGCCAACGAATACACGATACTTGCACAAAGCGATACACGATACTTAACAAGTATCGCGATCTTTGGACCACGATACACGATACCTGGGTTAAAACGATACTTGACACACGATACACAAGAGAGACGATACTTGGAATAAACGATACACGATCTTTGACCAAGACGATACACGATCGGTGACAAGTATCGCAATCTATGAAGACACGATACACGATACCTGTCAAGTATCGCAATCTTCCTGAGACGATACACGATACTTGGACAATAACGATACTTGGTTCAAACGATACACGATACTTCTCAAGTATCGCGATCGATAGATCACGATACACGATACACAGTAGGTATCGCGACCGGTGACAGCACGATACACGATCTTTGATAGGTATCGCGATCCTTGGAACACGATACACGATACCTGGGAAATATCACGATACTCAACCACAGGAGATTCACGATACTTGCTAAGTATCGCGATACTCGACCGCGGGAGAAAGCGATACTTGACCCTTTGTCAAATTTTTGCTAGGTTTTGTTTAGTTTTGATTGCACACAGGTGTTTTACAAGGCCTTCTACCCTCTCCTCACTCTCTCTATCATTCAAATCACACTTTTTAACCCCTGTAACTCTTAAACGATACCTGACGCAGATCGCTTTTCTCTGGAAACTTGATTTACAGGTAAGAAATTACAACATAACCACAATGTGCTCACCTTGGGGGCTGTTGCAACTCCTTTATCACTCCCCCTTGCTCTGTGCAGCCCTAGATCGCCTAGTTGCTCAAACACGATACTAGACAGTAGCTCTCCACGACACTTGCTCAGAAACACAAGTACTTTACAAAATGACTCTTTTTGGCATTTATACTTGGGATTTTCTTACTTACTGGAAATAAAACAACAAAACAAGAATTGAAAGCTACTCTAACTACCTAGCCTACTCCCTTGCTTCTCCTACTCTACTCATTCTACTCACTTCCCTAGACTAACAACTCACTACACACACTCCGAGAATGAGAAGTAGCAAGTGCGGTTGAAAATGACTTACCAAAGAAGAGAAAATCACCACTCCTTCTCTTGCTTCAATGCCAAAAAGCTACTTACCATCACACGAATGCCTCGGTTTGATTCGACACTCCCCGGCAACGGCGCCAAAAATTGTGTTGACCTAAGTACCAACTTAGGGACTTGTGGAGAAAGAGACTATACCTCAATCCCCCTCAAGTGCATATAGTGGGGATTCACGCTTTTAAATATCAATCCGATGAGTATACAAACCTAGCCTAGTGTATGAGGACATGCAATCAAGTGATGATCAATGCAAATGAACTACTCAAAGAGTGCAAACAAGGCAAAGACTAATCCAAACAAGCTTCAACTGTCGGTCATGGTGTCACGATACTTGGTGCAGCAACCGTCAGTAATTTGGACATTTCTCCCAGCTTCGAACTCCAAATATAGCGAATAGATATGGGTTTTGAAGCTCCCGAGAAGACGCATCCAATGGCAGTGGTTTCACTCAATTCTAACACTCCTACTTCAAGTTATGAGCAAAATACCGAGTCGCGGGAAATACCTTCCTACACTTCAGCACTTCCTACACTTTGCACACACCTTAACTACAGCAAAGAAACACTTTCATGGATAGACAACACTTCCTAACACTCTTTTCAAGCAATACACATGCACACAAGCTCACTGAGAAGAAGATACAGAGTGAAGAAGACACAAATTCGAATTTCAGTGCTCTCTCTTCTCACAATGGCCAAAATTCTTTACAAAGAGTCACCAATTGACTTATATACTTGTGCCCTAAAAATGGTCCTTTCACACAAGAGACCGGCACTTTATTCACTCGAAGACTAATTTCCTACTATTTTACATGGGTAAGCTTCTAATCTTCTGTGGGGATGCATCTAGAGGACTCCTCTAGTGCATTTACATCGAAAAATATATTACAAGAGTGGTTATGATACAAAGATGTGATGTCCAAATCGGAAAAATTTTGGGGCCCGTCTTTTTCTCTGCTTTGTGCTCTCTTTAGCTCTGCAACAATGAGCTACTAAGCATGAAGCAAAATCCACTAGTGGACACACGAGTGTCATAGCAACCAGCCCAATCAGAGTCAGAAAAAGCATGCAAATCTGGCGGTAGTGATCCCCCCTTGGGATAAAACAACCCAAGTAGCCGAGTACCACTCAAGTAGCGAAAGATGCGCTTAACCTCCTGCCAATGCTTGACTCCTGGACAATGCATAAACCTGCTCATCTGTGAGACACCAAACTGAATATCTGGCCGAGTAACGCATAAGTAAATCAAGCATCCAACAGCGTGTTGATAGAGAACAGCATCAAATGCATCTCTAGCATCATGAAGACTCAATCGTAAACCTGTCTCCATACGAGTGGCAATAGGCTTACAGTCTCCAAGGCCAAAACACTGCAATAATGTGTCAATATATTTCGTTTGACACAAAGCCATTCCACCATCAACTTGCATAAACCGAATGCCCAAATAGTGATGCAAATGTCCCAAATCAGACATCCCAAATGAGGCATGCAAATCAGCCTTAAAATCAACAATATGCTTCTCAATAGGACCAGTGAGCAGCATGTCGTCAACATAGACAACAATGATCAGAAGCACATCATTAGCACGCTTAACATATAAGGTGCTTTTAGTTGGACTGTTATCGAAACCATGTGCAATCAGATAGGCATGTATCTTCTCATACCAAGCACGTGGTGCTTGCTTTAAACCATATAATGCCTTCTTTAACCTGCACACCTGGTTTTCATGCCCTTTCTTTTATGAAGCCACGGGGCTGAAAAACATACACTTCTTCATGCAATTCACCATTCATAAATGTTGTTTTAATGTCCAACTGATGTACATTCCAAGCATGATGGGCTGCAAGTGCACAAATGCTCCGAACAGTAGTCATACGGCATGTAGGTGCAAAGGTCTCATCAAAATCAATGCCTCTTTCCCTAGCATAACCCTTTGCAACAAGCCTAGCCTTATATCTGTCAACTGTACCATCACGTTTACGCTTCAGCTTGTGCCAATGGCCTTCTTGCTAGGAGGCAAGTCACATAAAGACCAAGTACCATTCTTCATTATTGCATCATATTCAGATTGCATAGCAGCCATCCAATTTTCTGAATTTTGTGCTTCATCAAACAAAACAGGCTCATTCTCATCACAGAGATTAGATGCAGCCATAGCATAGCAATCTCATGCAAAAGAGGCACTATGAGAGCCTGAACGAGTACGATATGACAGAGGTGCATCTAATTTGTTGTCACGCAAAGTTTACACCAGCCATTTTGGCATAGTTTTTTCCCGCTCAATATCAGCTCTCTCATCAACTAGTGCATCATGTAAATCTGCATCAGAAATGGAATGATCTGCATCATCACATCAAACCTGCAAAGGCTGAGAAGTTGCCTCATTAGGACCAGCACTAGACTGTCTACCTATAAAAAGAGGCAGCAAAGTATCATACATGTCTTTGGAGCTAACTGATGTCTCCTTAGTACATGAAAGCAATGGCTGAATAGCATCTTCCACAAAAACAACATCACGGCTAACCAGAATGCGTTTAGTCTATGGATGATACAGACAATAGCCTTTACTTTCAGAATTGTACCCAACAAAAATACATTTTACTGCTTTATCATCTAGTTTTCTGCGATGTTGTTCAGGCACTAATGCATATGCCAAACAACCAAAAACACGGAAATGAGCAACAAATGGCTTGCGATCATGCCAAGCCTCATATGGAGTGATAGACTGCAGCGCTTTAGTGGGACACCTGTTCAGTACATATGCTGCACACATGACAGCCTCAAGCCAGAAACTATGTGGTAAAGCCTGACTCTTGACCATACACCTCGCCATCTCCATGAGTGACCTGTTCTTTCGTTTAGCAACTCCATTCTGTTGAGGTGTATACGGAACTCTACACTAGTGTTTTATCCCATGTTCAGCCAGAAATGCATTAAAATCAGAAGACATATATTCCCCCCCTCGATCTGAATGGACGGTGCCCATTTTACATGCTAATAGATTTTCAGCCAAAACCAAAAAAAATTTGAAGCACATAAACACTTCGGACTTTGCTTTCAATGGATATACCCATGCATGCCTGGAAAAATCATCGATGAAAGTCACATGCTGAATCATTCACGGATCTTTCATAGTCTATGAGCTTATGCAGCCCACGACATAAAATGCCAGAAGTAATAATCACATTGTCATTTGACAGATCATGAATTGTACACCTGTCATCAACAAATTTCACAACCAAGCCAATCTTGGCTAAATCCGAAACTAATACCAGATTCTTCTTGATCCCTAGCACAAATAAAGCATCTAACAAAGTGAAAGAACTACCATCAGCAGTAGTCAGAATGATCTGACCAACTCCCATGACAGGATAAGAGAAGTTGTTGGTGCATGTAACAGTATTCCCTATAGGGGCAGGCTCGAGTGAAGTGAAGAAACTGCACTATGAAGTAATATGTTTGGTTGCCCCACTATCAAAGTATCAAATATCTGAGTCTACTACAGACATACACTGCTCATGAGAAGATGGTTCAAAACTGCAAACAGTAGTAAACATCCATTCTTCGTTCTACACTAGATTAGCAAACTCTGTTTTCGGTGTGGAGGTCTCTGCAACAACCATTCTAGCCTCCTTCTTCTTTGCCTTTTTAGTAGCCAGTTTTGGATAACTCTTAATACATTATCGTTTTTTGTACAATATTTACAAAATAATTTCTACTTTTCTGATTTCTTCTCATCTTTGTCTTCCTTCTTCGAATGTGCAGCATTTACAAATTTTTGCTTACTAGTAGAAGAGCTCCATTTACCTTTGCCCTTTTGGCTAACCAGAAAAGCTTCATCTGCAACACGCATAATAGACATGTTCTACCTAGAGTGGTCTACCTGCAACAAAACAGAAACTAACTCTTCAAATGTTAAGGCATTTGGATTGCTTTTCATCATCAAACGAAGAGTAGAAGCAAAACTCTAATATGAGTCGGGAAGACCAGTCAGAACAGTCTGCACAAATTAACTGTCAGAAAGGACTTCATCTACAGAAATCAAATGTTCCTTCAAATCCTTGACCTTTGTCATAAAATTTTCCATAGAATCACCTTCATTCATGCGCTCACTCTCCAACTGTTTTCAAAGGTAAGCAACACGAGCCTCATTCCTAGCCTAGTACAATATGGCAAGTGTATCCCAAGCATCCTTAGTTTTTCTACAAGAGCGAATGTGAGGAATAATGGCATGTTTGACAAACAAAGATATCAATGCATGTGCCTGAGCATCTCTGCCATCCCAACAAATTGCTCTGCAGTACATGCAACAGAAATAGTAGCACGAACAAGAATCTGCAGAATATCACCATCTTCGACACCATCTACATCAGCTTTAGTACCTGTGTTCGTACATGTAATAGGACGTTTTTTAACACCCTGCACAATATTCCACAGTCCTTTTGTGACCAATACATGACACATCATATAATCCCATAATGGATAATTGGTACCATCTAACTTATCCTCAATAGCCAACATACGGAATACATCACTGCTTTCATCCATGGCCATTGACTAAAATATCTTGATGCAAAAAAAAATGACAGTATCTAAAAAATTTGAATAGAACTACCCACATGAGTTTTGCTAGACCTGTAGTAGACTTGGAGACGCTTATACTAGCGAACCAAAATTGGCATATATCTTTGGCACAAAAAGATAAAATAGCCTGCATTATTGCTAAGATACTACGTTCCGAGGCCGAAACGAGCTCATATCACGATTTTGGCACCATAGAATGAAGCACTTTTGATCTCCTAATCACCTTGAGTATATGTACCAAATTTCATCTGATTCTGAGATAGTGACTGAAGGAGTGTCGATGATGCCCTAGATGAAGCAACGACCTGCTCTGATACTAATTGTTGGAGTTAGATGTCTGCGGAAGCACGCAAACAACACAAGGAAGAAGAAGAAGAAGTTTGGAGCACAACACACAATATTGAATGTATTACCACTAGAATGTACAAAGATAAGTATCCCGTTAGGGCAATAGGCATATATACAAACCGGGGGAAAAAACCTCCCAAGGAGGGAAAAAAGTACCCCGATAGTCTTGGAGTGTTCACACACATCATTACCTAAATATATCAACAATTTATAATGTCATATACACCACCATAGAATGATGTTGCTTTCTATTTGAGAATTCATGCAAGAATGCAAGAAATTAAGGCTACGAAAAGTATTTTTGGTGGTTATAGTTCTGAAATCAAAAATTTTCATTTTTATCACCTTGAAATTACATGTATTTTGGCTAGTCAGGATGTTGCTTTTGTGGAGGATGGAGTTGAGCCTCCATTTTCATGTATCAAGGAGACTTCAATGAGTTCAAACAATGTTTACACAACTTTTTTGCCTCTTTTAATTGGTGGGTAGTCAAATGTATCTCCTAGTGAGGCAACCTTTTAGCCTATGCAAGTTTAAATGTAGATACAGAGCACTCCATTTCTAGTGTGGAATTTCAACATGTACTCATAGATAAGAGACCAGATATTGATGAGGTAAAATCTATGCCAAAATCATTGGTGCAAAGTTTTGAGATACTATAAGTTAGATCCATCTTCATTTTATTATACTCACTCAAGTTCCCATAGTGGTTATTTTCCATTAGATTCCTATGCAAGTTCTATTTCTAATATTTGTGATGATAATGATCCTATTTCCTTTGATGAAGCACAAAAATAAAAAAATTGGATGGTTGTTAAGAAATCAAAATTTGAAAATAGAATATATTCGTATATGTAATGACCATGAGGATGGTGGAACTTGAAGGAATCATAAAAATAAACCCCTTGCTTTGGTGGTTGCATTGTTCACCTCAAATGATGGTAGCTATCCAACATCTATAAGGGTAATGATTTGATGCGACTATGAAGAATGGAACTTGATTTATGTCGTTTGCCTCTTGGCAAGGAGGCCATTGGCACTAAAGAGGTATATTGTCAAGGGAGCACTAGATTGTGTCCTCTGAATAGACTAGACAAGATTTCAAAATTATACTTTTGATTACAAGATCACCCATGTGGGGAAAATAATACAAGGATATGTACCTGATACAAGAAGTCCCATAACTTGGGACTCATAGGTGTGGATAACTCAACTAGACATAATACAAGAGATCCCACAACCCACAATCGCAAGTATGAAACACAACATATGACTTACAAGAACTCCCTTGACGGAGATGTACTAGATACAAAAAATAACTTGACAAGATCTCGAACTATGAGATTACATGAAGACAAGACTAGATGTCCATAAACTAGACTAATTAGGCCTAGAACGAGGAACAAGACAAGGACTTGAACTGGAACTTTGAAAGTACTTACTTGGTGATCATGACTCCTTGAGCTCCTAAGATTGGGATCCACAAGACTGCATATATATGTGCCCAACCCCTCTTTATATAGGTTTTCAAGGGTGGATCTAGGGCGGTTACAAATGATGATGTCATTGATGATGTCATGAACTTGAAACAAGACCTTCGGGTGTCAGAATTAGGTAAATAGACAGTTGATCTTGGGGTTTTCCATGTTCTGAATGCAATGGAAGGATTAATGTCTTCAAACTCTTAACCAACATGAGATACAAAAATTCACATGGAATCTAAGGATCAAGATGTTTTCCTTGTCCATGACATGTATAAGCTAAAATTCAAGCATGACAACAATGTTGATCACTATAAGGATAGGTTTGTATGTATCCTAAAAAGAAGGCATTGATTTTGATGAAACTTTTTGCTCCTACATGCTATATGACAATTGTTTCTATGATATGTGCACTTGAAATTCATGATGGTTGAAAATTACATAAATTGGACATCAAGATTGCATTTTTGAATGGGGATTTGTATGAAGAAATATATGTTTTTCAGCCATCTAGATATGTGAAGGAAGGGAATGAAAACAAAATTTGCATATTAAAGAAGGCATTTTTTGGGTTAAAAAAAGTAACACATGCTTAGCATGAAAAATACATGCCTATTTATTATCAACGGATTTCATAATAGTCTAATTGGAAGCACCTTATATGTAAAATGTGGAGATCATGTGCTTCTAGTCATTGTTGTTTAAGCAAATGGCATGTTTCTCACTATCCCTAATGAGATGAATATTTTTGAGTTTGAGGCTGATTTTCATGCTTCTTTTGAAATGTAAGTTTGGAGTATTTGCAACATTATTTGGGCATTACGTTTATAAATGTTGATGGAGGCATTTCCTTGTGCAAACAAAATACATTAAAATTTTATTGCAACATGTTGGCCTTGAAGATTGTGAACCCATTACAACTCCCATGGAGATAGGTTTAGCATTGAGGTTTAATGACATTGGAGATGCATTTGATGTTTTTCTCTATCAGCAAGTTGTTGGATACCTTATTTATGTATGCATTGATTTTCTTGACATTCAATTTCTTTTCTCTCGGATGAGAAGATTAACGCATAGCTTAAGTTTGAAGAATTGAAATCTTCCAGTAATTATTTGGTACCTAGAAGGCTCTGGTTGTTTCATCCCAAATCCATACCACCATATTCACATGCTTTTTATGACTCTAATTGGGTTAGCTATTATGACACTCATGTGTTCACAACTAGCTTTTGCTTCATTCTTGGTAGCTCATGCATATGTTGGTTAAGCAAGAAGAAACCTATTGTGACCATGTCTAGTTCTGAGGTTGAGTATAGTTAGCTTGCTTAGTTATTGTTGAGTGTGTGCACTTTAGATGCCTTATTGATGATTTAGGTGTTGGTCATACTTTTTCCACCACCATATTTACTAATAGTCAAAATTTCATTCGCATTTTTTAGGAACCCGATGTTCCATGCTTGCACAACATGTTAAGGATAGGATAGCATAGCACACTTCTAATTCGGAGATAGAGTATATGATAGCTTCCACAACTATGGTTGAATGTGTGGCTTAGACACATGATGGCTTAGTTGAGTGTTGGTCATAATATTTCTAGCACCATCTATACTAACAATCAAAGAACTTTTCTACTTTCAAGGAAACTAGTGTTCCATGCTCTCGATAATCACATTTGACGTACAAGATCCTTATGTCAATGAGAGACTCTCTATTAGAGAGATCGATTTGGCTTCTATGGTGAAAACCTTTTCACAAATGCTCTACCTTGTGAGAATCACAAAGCTTTGGGATAATGTCATTTTGTGAATTGATCTGAAGTCCATAGCGCTTTCCACTTTTTTATACATGAGTATGAGTTCTTTTCCATCACATCACTCCCAAGGGGAATTTGTTAGTATATTTTGGTAGTCATGTGTGTCAAAGCACTTACAAACATTGGGGTACTTCTTTCCATCCTTTGCAAGATTTTTCCCCTAACTTTTATATATTCACATAACCCTAATGGGCTACTAATCACATTTATTAACACATTGTGTGTTGTGTTCTTGAGATTCTTCTTCTTCCTCAAGTGATTCGAGCACATTGCCAATACTTGAACTCCAACAAAGGGGTCGTGCAATTGGATTAAAAACATATGACATGAGACTCTATTCTATTGATATTGAAACCATTCATGGATTACTGATTGAAATTCATTAGTATCAATAGAACCACGTGTTTATGTTGCTTAAAAGTACATTTCAAATCATTGTTCTTCTTAACTATAGTTGAGCTCAATAATTCCTTATATGTTCCTCACAAATGTTAGTGGGTTGTTTTCCAATTTTAATGCATCTTTGGATGTATTAGACTTCTTTGTGCATTATTATTAAGATTTTTGTTTTATTATGCTAACAGACTCTCACAGAGGTTTTGATCTACTTAATTCCATCTTAGTCCACTTAAACCTTAAACAAGTTGGAGAAATGAGGGAGATCAAACAACATATGCAATATCATCGTCCGAAAAATATCCTATCAGATCTTGGCCATCTTGTTATGTGGATTCTTTGCATTAGTAAGAAGAATAAGATATGAATATGATTCTTGCTCTCAAGATTCATGAAATCCTATTATTTTATTAATTCTCCCTTCATTGAAGAAATCTCAATGCCCTTTGTTCTATTTTTTAAAATCAAAAAATAAGATACTTGCATTGACAAGATGATTGATGCAATATTATATTCTCTCCAAAGTATCTCTTTCTATTTTTGAAGAACCCTTTAGTTCCTTTCTACAATGTAAGACCATCATGCTATAAGGAATTAATATTCCTCTAGAACAGCATTCAGTGGATATTTTGTAGATAACAATGAAAAATGTCCCAAAAAATTTACTATGAACGTGGATTTTTTTAATATAAAAGAAAGGTATTTTTTGTGCATTAAGTTGCAAGATAAGCTATCAAAAATATGATGTTTTTTTAATTTAAAAAGAAGAAACCCTTCCTTACCTCATAACTTTATCTACTTTGGTGTCAATGTGGAATGGAAATTGTTGCTTGGATTCTATTTCTAGTAATTGTTTCGGCCTAGAGGCTAAGATTGCATTATTTACATTCTATTTAAGGATCAAGCATTCAAGTTGGACAACTATTCATGTTTCATTTAATAGGAACTTTTATGGACAAACATTTCATGTGAGACACACTATGGTACATACATCTTCGTTGATCATAATTTGTCATTGCACATGTTGGAGCAATCCAAATGAGGGGAAAAGGATCAAAAGAATAGAGCAACGTCTGAAATATTCTCAATCAATATGGCAACATTAAAGGAAGTAATGAGTAGCCTTTATGCCACTTTTTGATATAATTTTCTTATTATGAGTGGTGTTTGGAATTATTTAATTCACAATCAATCTTTTTCATAGAAATTAACTTGCACAAATTGTTGCATATAAATTCATCTTTCAAAATTTTGAATTTCATGTATAAGAATTAAGGTTTCTATTTCATAAGTTCGTAAAGGGCAACAATCTTGGGACCCTAGGGATTTTTGTCCCAATAACAATGAAAAATGTCCCAATAAATTTACTATGAACGTGGATTTTTTTAATATAAAAGAAAGGTATTTTTTGTGCATTAAGTTGCAAGATAAGCTATCAAAAATATGATGTTTTTTGAGTTTAAAAAGAAGAAACCCTTCCTTACCTCATAACTTTATCTACTTTGGTGCAATGTGGAATGGAAATTGTTGCTTGGATTCTATTTCTAGTAATTGTTTTGGCCTAGAGGCTAAGATTGCATTATTTACATTCTATTTAAGGATCAAGCATTCAAATTGGACAACTATTCATGTTTCATTTAATAGGAACTTTTATGGACAAACATTTCATGTGAGACACACTATGGTACATACATCTTCGTTGATCATAATTTGTCATTGCACATGTTGGAGCAATCCAAATGAGGGGAAAAGGATCAAAAGAATAGAGCAACGTCTGAAATATTCTCAATCAATATGGCAACATTAAAGGAAGTAATGAGTAGCCTTTATGCCACTTTATGATATAATTTTCTTATTATGAGTGGTGTTTGGAATTATTTAATTCACAATCAATCTTTTTCATAGAAATTAACTTGCACAAATTGTTGCATATTGATTCATCTTCCAAAATTTTGAATTTCATGTATAAGAATCAAGGTTTCTATTTCATAAGTTCATAAAGGGCAACAATCTTGGGACCCTAGGGATGCATATACATTTTGACTTCTTGTCCGTTTAATCAAAATAAGAATAGTCATATATATTTGTTTTTCCAAGTTTTACGAATGATTGAAATTTTCCATGGATATTTTTCAAGCAAATAACAAGGACATGGTCCATTTTCTAGAGATTATTTATCCCATATAACTTTGGAAGATGAAAAAAAGTGCGAGAGAATTTTCTTTGTATTCAAGGTATCAAAAAAAGTTTCTTAATGTGGATGAAAATTGCTTCAAATTTGAGCCTTATTTCATTTTCTTAATCCTAATTTCTTCAACATGCATCATCTATGCTTTCTTTGACATCAAATGTGAGACCCTTCACATTTCTTTAGTTCTGGGGCATGCTTTGTAGAAGAACTAAAAAAGATGTCCAAGCATAATAAAATTATGTAGGATTAAGACAAAAAAAGCAAGGTAAGAAACCAAAATTAAATCAATGTTTTGAATAGAAACCTAAAATATGAGACTTATTTATCATTCTCACGAAAACATACTCAATAAAAAGTATGACTTATTTAAGTCACAAAAAGACAAAGTTACTAGAGAGTGTACAAGTGCATTAGGAAAGAAAGAAGATCACATAAAGGATAATTGTGGGCTTGAGAGGATTGAAATTTTACGAGTGATTAATAAAATCGTTTGTCCCTGAGATCTATGCCTATGCTCAATCTTAAAATAAAAAAAGTACGTGTTCAAACAATCATGGGCACATTTGTAAATATAGTAGCATTTTATCCTCATGAGACCATGTTCAAACAATCTCGCTATCATTGTTGGAGTTAGTGAGGCTTTTTTTCTATTTATGATATAGGCTCAAATGAAGATGGATTCTGATTCCTTCTGAAAGAGAGTAACTAGGTTATTTTTTGTCCATATCTCACTTGTTTTCTTACATGCTCTTGAGAGGCTTTTGTCTAGTTGATAATCATAATAAAGGGACTCTTTAGTCATATGGTAGTTAGAAAATTCTCTTATGTAAAATACTGAATCATTCCATGTAAGCATAGAAGATATGGCTATACATATACGTAGAAACTCAAATGCATGCACAAATAGAAATTGTGAGCCACAATCCCTCTCATGATTGTGGACAACATTTCCTTCGTAAAGATGCCACTTTCTTTTCAAAAAAGATGCGAGTGGAGGTTGACAAAAGCTATAATGCTTACATGCCCAAACACTAACAATTTCATATTACTATTCAAATTTTCACTTTTGTTGATAATGATTCCATGTTTTGGTAGGATTTTAATATTGAGATTGAATTCAATATGTTTGCCTATTTCAGAAAGAAAAAATCAAAGCTTGAAAATGAAATGTTGCTGATGCGGAAGGTTCTTTAGTGATATTTGTTGTGAAGGAAACAAATAAATCATCCCTTTTTTTTCAAACCCTCATCAAAAAGAAGTTGCAAAGAGATAAAGTTGAAAAAATGTATTTGCAAGACTTAGAAGTTCTACAAATTCGTACTGAGGAATTTATGATATGTTATCTTTTGAAATTTACCAATCAAGAATTACAAATAATCAATACATGTGAGACCTTTTATGCCAAGATTTAGGATTAGTTGCATATGCTTATGTATTACACAAATTTCAAGGAGATAATTATGCTAAAGCAATCAAGTATATAGATGTTGGATATAGCTTGGATATGAAAGGGAACATGTTTTCTAACTTTAACACCAAAGTCATCATCGCTAAACATACTAATGATGATATCTTGTACATAAACTCACAAAATATTTAATTGAGGATGAAAAATTCAAAGCTTTTCCTCAGAGTTAGGTACTATCCAAGTTGAAGATTGAATGATTGTTGATACCGAAATGCTCTTTTCTTTAATCTGACTTGCAAGTTCTACGACTCTTAAAATTGATATCTAGTTGAGAAAGGCCCACGTGGAGACACAAAAAGCCATTAATACATGGCAATACTTCAAGAATCGTACCTGCATTGGAATGTGCTTGGTTGAAGAACTTGTATGCAAAGAAGAATTTGACAATCATCAGAAGTACGCATGCGATGATAGATGCTGCAGTTATAAAACAAATTCCAATATTCCGTACTTATTATGAACACATCAATGTGGACTAGCATTTGCTAAAAAGAAATAGAAATATGTGACTCATGGTCAACTTCATTGCAATGGAAACAGTCACAGCAAGATACAATTCAACTACATAATCATCTCCTTGCAGAATGCAAGAAAATGGTAATCATATATTTGTGTAGTATATACAACTTCAAGTACATAATCATGTTCTTGAAAAGTTCAAGGAGATCCTAATCATTAATATTTGCAGCAATAAAAGGGTTAAGCTTTGGGGCAATGCAAATCAAATGAACTCCAAGCGTTGTTTGTGTAATTTAGGATTTGTTATAGGCTTAGGCACTCTTTCAAACACATACCTTCTAGTTTGTATATCCTTTCAAATACATTTTATCTATCGCTTTGAGATTTTCCATCTTGAATTTCACATTCACTTACCTGTGAGCAGAGAGGAGCATTTTGCATCTCCTGCACAGGAACTCATGATCCTCAGAATGTGAAAGATGCTTATTACTGGCATTCATTGTGCACTAAAATCTGCCTCAGTTACTGCGTTGGAGCCTAATTACCCAACTTGATCCCAGGAATGAGCCAAGAACACAGCTGCAATATGAATCATACCTCTAAGAGACTTAACTCAGCACTAATATTATTGCTGGAGCCCTAAGCAGAGAACCAATCACATCTTGATAATAAGAACACAGCCACGAAAGAAATCATACATTGAAGAGACTTAACTCATAGCAATAAGAATATTATCGCACAAGCCCTAAGCAGAGAACCAATCACATCTTGATACCAGATAAAACAGCTGACCTGTTCTATCAAACTTCCACACTACCATATAATTACCAAGTTATAATGGGCTTCTGCATATAAAACTCAAATCTAATATCAGACTTCATTTTTTAGTCTTTCTCCTTTTTTCAAGGATAAGGGGGGATCTTATATGGTTAAAACATACCCTATTTCAAGCTGTAGAAATCAAGTCTATTACAAACTTCAATTGTGTGCAGTCTTCTTTCTTTCTTAACCTTTCTCTGGGAGGAGTAGAGCAGAGAGGTTCTTACATAGTTAAAGAAAACATAAGACCATATTGGAAGAAACAGAAAGATAATAACTGAATACCAAGCTTCCAGTAACTAAGAACTCCCACAATATAGCATGAAGGCCAGCCAATGCACTCGTTTTGATTCCAAAGCAGCAGCTTACAGAGTATTCACTTCAGTTCTTGTTGGAGAGAAAAGTCGGCTTAAACAGATCTAACATCTCTTTCTTCTTCTGATGTAAGAAGCCAATGCCCTCTTACAACATGGACATGGATAATGGTTTGAAGGTCCCGTAAACATGTATTTTAAAGTGGGAAGGCCTTTTCTATGAAGGCGGATGGACATTAATGGCTATTACCAGAGCCACTACCCTATTCTGAGAGGGGAAAGCTTGAAATTCTTTTAATGAAGTCCATTAAGACAAGTTGATACAACTGTCCCTTCAGACTGCAGTCAGTAAGGTCATAGACATCAGCCTACACTCTCAAGGGCAGCATCAAAGCTCCCTTTGTCTATCTTTTGTAATATCACAAACAATAGTACACTAAAATGATTTGAATTTGTGGGCATTGATGATAACTACAGTCACAGACTTGGTTGAAGTAGAGAATGTGCTACAGTTGAAGGAGAATGTGCTCCAGCCTATAACTACAGTCATAGACTTGGTTGAAATAGAGAAAGTCATAGACTTGGCTGAAGTAGAGAATGTGCACCATCAATAAGGTCGATAGCGACGTGATCCACTGGCTTGCCTCTGAGATGGGGCTCCTCGTCCAGCACCTCGAGCATCTCTCATGGGAGGGAACATTCCAGGCTGTTGCCTGAACCAAAAGGAGAATTTTAAATCTATATGGCGAGCAATAAGAAAAACCCATTATGATAACAAAGCTATGGTCTCTTACAGCACATATCCCATTCGACCATCAGGCAGCATCATTGGAACCATTGTCATTCCTGCTGGAGCTGGCCCTCTCCCATAGATGACAGGCTACAATAGATATGATGTAGTAGTAAACCGTTAAATAAGACAATCTTCCTCTTAAAATATTTCATGCAAGCTTAATGCTGAATAAAGCATCAGAAAATGGAACTTCTCAGCCATGCACGTCATTGCTTAATTAAAAGAGAACAATACCTGCCCATATCCACCTCTTTGGTGAGGACCAAATCCTCCCATCATGCCATACATGTCATACCCATATCCAGATCTTGATTGATAGAACTGGGGTAGTATGCCTGAACCATAGGGGGGATTCATGGCACTGGGCCTTTTCTCAGGCTGTGGCTTGGCTAAACTTGCTTCTAACTCCCGACCTTCAAAGTAACAATAGAAAACCTTGGCAAAGAAAAGGAAATAAAGAAAGAGAAACAAGAAGGAATCCCTATCAAATAAAAAGTACCCTCTAGCTCATATTTTTCTCCCTTCTCAACTGCTTTCAAAGCACTGCTTCTTTCCACATAATGTATAAAACCAAAATCACGCTTAGGCTGTCCCGGCTTTGATTGAGGAAAAACAACTTTGCTAATTTCCCCATGACGTTCAAACAGCTTCACTATCTGCTCCTGAGTAGCACTTTCTGGTAGGTTGCGAACATAGACAACCTTCACCTGACATAAAAATGAGACAGACCAACCACAAACATATCGGTCATCATACTCCATCTTTATCTGTAAAGCTTTCGAATAATTACCTGAGATGTGATGGCACTATCAATGGCCCCCCGTGCATCAGCCCAGTTTACAGTGGGTGAATATGTTCCAAGCTTGTAGCCTGGCATAGACAGCTTTCTCCTTGCATTCTCTGCACAGGCATGATTGTGATACTCCACAAAGGCAAATCCTCGATTGCGCTCACTGTTTGAAGGATCCTGGCAAAAGAAAAACTCATGAAGTCAGAGTCGGCATCCAAAATTTGAATGAAATTGAGCAGACAGTATCACGTCAACATACTCCACTAAATTCCTGGTTAAGAAACTTACTCCAGAAGTTTGTTGGTGAAAAAATATACAAGAACTCTAAATTGAAAATGGAGAAATTTGTTTGAGCACAAGAAGAAGATCAGCTCATTGACTCACTCATATGTGCCTAGACCCTTTTCTTAAGGTAGTAACAAAGGCCTAAGAAATTTTAATAGCCTTTAATTTTCAACTGGAATGCTAGATTTCTGGTAACCCAAGGCATGAGGGATACATAAGATCTTTCAATTGTACTGTGCGAAACAAGCACAATTGGAATCAAGGTGAATGACATACAGTACACATATGCATTGAGTAAAACAAACCGTGTCTGGTATATGCAACCATATCCAGATTAATCCGAGAAATACTTCTCTATTAGGATACTTCTCATCTTAGCATTGTTATGCCTTTCATCAGCACAGCATCATAAGCATATCCATATCCAGATTAATCCAGAAAATACTTCTCTATTAGGATACTTCTCATCTCAGCATTGTTATGCCTTTCATCAGGACAGCATCATAAGCAAGTCTCCCCAAGTGATGGATAAAACAAACCCACTTACGGGGTCAGAAGACTTCAATATCAAAAAACAATGGATGATTTACACAACGGGAGTGTAAGATCGTCTCTGTAAACTTGCTCTTATATTCACTCAGAGAGCAGAAACTACAAAGATGGTAGTTTTGTAAAAATAGACTCAGGAAATATCTCTGATAGAATGCTTTGCATGTGAATCCAACTTCGTTGTTGCCACAAGATAAAAGTGCCAAAAGTTCATTCTGACTGACTTTTATTCTAAGAATCAGAGCAGGCAGAAGAAATAAAGCACATCGTCGAATGTTGTTCTGACAAAAGAAGCCTGAAAATAGATGAATCGTTTCAGATTATTACATTAATAGCTCCATTACAAGAGCATAAAAATGTGCCACATAACCAGCTAGTCCTAGACTTCTAGGAACTGAACAAATGGAAGCACAAGAACCCTACACTGGGAGCAACACAATTGGCACCATTGGTAGTTAACGTAGAGAGCGTGACGAAATTCACTATAAACTTGCCTGTTGTAGTGGCTCAGAAAGCGGGGACTGGAAAGTGTACAGTTACCCAAACAGACCAAGAAACCCCTTCTCTATTAAGATGTTTTACATCTGAACATCAGTGTCCTCTGTCAGAAAGAGAAAATGGACAAGGCTAAACCAACTCTTCACCAATAAGCAATGTGAACAGAACAATAAGAATCGAGTGAGCATAGAGGTGACATAAGGAGACTACATGAAGAATGGAGGGGCTACTGATTCCAGAGACTGAAGAAGTAAAATATGTGAAACAATCAATGGATGCAAAATGGAAAGCAAAGGAGCAAACAGAACAGAAGCAAGATAGAGGAAGAGAGAAGTATAACACATCATATGCATCTAAAGTGAGGCCAGAGCTAACAAGAACAAAAGAGAACCTCGCTTTGCCCCATCAAAAGGGAAGGACAAAGGGTTAGAGAGGGTGGACGGAGAGAGAGAGAGAAAGAGAGAGAGAGAGAGAGAGAGAGAGAGAGAGAGATGAAATGATATGTTAACATCATCAAGAGGCAAACAAACCTATGAGACCACCACATTACAACATGGTGCAACAGATACAAGTTTATACAACAAAATAAAACTGTGAAAGCAAGAACTTCCATCAGAAAATAAAGGCTAGCAATCTAAACTCTTCCAAATTCCTGATTTCTTCTTGCACCTAAATTATGAAAGACCTTTATGAAGCACAGACTGGTACTGTGGCAAAGCTAAGCATTAAGCTGCAATTGCCTATGATAAAGATGAACCCCAAAACATATCACTATTCGCTAGATCAGGAAATCAACACGTTCAACTTTGCCATCAAACTCCAGGAGGGCTGCAATATAACCAAAACCTGACAATACTAAGCAACTGAAGCAAACTCACATATTTCCCCATGGTTGAGAACTATTATGAGCCAGGACCTTGTGGACCCATCAAAGCACACAAATGGGGATTAGATCTGAACCTGTCAAGGCTTTATCGGTATCTGAGCTCAAATGCCTGATTCCCTTTGCTTTCAGTCAGCTTTGTCACGAACTGCTTCAGTCATTTGTGAAGGACTAAATGACACTGTGGCATCCAGCAGAGCTAAGCTGTGCTAAGGGGCCAAATGCTTATGTGTATATACCAATGAGAGAAGTGAGAATATGATAATGAGAAGCAGGTTACTTCTAGAAAAATGAAAATATTCTAATGCCAAATCAGCTTCGCATCAAAGAAATGTAAGTACTAGCAGGCAATGTGCAAAGACAGGGTACTCATTTGCAGATGATAATGATTGAAAATGACTCAAAATGGTGGATTTGAATAGAATGAGCCAAAAAGATCATCGGAAGCAACAAAAGGGATTCTACATAAAAGCAAAAAACCAGATCCTTGAACCACAAAAAAATGTCATGTCCATTTGCCAAAGATGTACGGCTTCCTGTGTTGCACTGGAGCAAAGAAGCAATAAAACACAAAAGTTACAAGTGCAAAGCAAAACTTGGATTTACAAAGAAAAGTTTTTGTAGCTAAGACTGCGTTTATTCAATACATACTAGCTGCAAGATCTAAATATTAGCAAATTATCTGACAGATATTGTTCTTCATAGGAATAAAAAGACTTGAAAAGATTTATTTCAGTTTCCAAGCAGCAAGATAGCATACACATACTAAAGGAAAAAAAAGAAAAAAGAAACTTTAACACAAAATTTTGCATACAGAGATAAATATACAGTCCAACAAAGGAGGATATGCACAGAGTGCATCCATCACAAGATGCATCTGTTTATATTTGCCTCATCATGTTTGGGGAATATGAACTCTTCATTTGGAAACATAATCACATTTTACTTCCATATCAATGGGACAAGTGGCGTCTTTGTGCATAAGAAGATGAGAACGTAGATCAAGGGAGAAATTCTATTTCAATTTTAAGTATACACCTAAATTTGACAGCCCGGTTTACCAGTGAGGATTTAGAGACATGTCAGCCAAGTAGCAATAATGAAAAACCAGACTCTCCTTTACAATTTTTATTCCCTCAGAGTGGGTAAAAGTGAAGTGTAAAGCAATATGTCAATAAGCAATCAGCCATGATAAGTTCTTCCTCTTCAAACATAGGATGTAGGTTCGTTAATATTTAAATGAACAAAAACACCTAAGACAGCATGCCGCAACATGAATCGACACAAGAACTCATACATCTCGGCAATTTGAGTTTAAAAGAATCCTGAGCACAAAACAGGCATATATCTGAGAGTACTTTGCCCTGCTTTGTTAGGGTCACGTGAATGCAAGATCAGAGAAGCAGCAGCAAGGAATCATAGACATTGCATAGAACATGGGACTTTTACAATAAGAAACATATTGCCCACCGTTCGGAGGACGCAAGTGCAGGAACGATCAAAATACAACTAGCACCCATGTTCTTTCTCAATAACTTGGAAATATGGAATGCCAAGGTTGGCCTAAACACATGTAGATAAAGATAGGAATAACTTACTACAATATATGATAGGACATTGCTACAGGCTCACATGAAGATCACAGTTTTTAATTTTCATATGCAAGTTCTTTCACTTAGTGATTGCAATGACAGAATTAAGGCTGTAAACTCCCTCCAGGATTGACTACACTTACTCAGTTTTAAATAACTACAGTAGACACTTTTGTATGTACTACAAGAGTTAAAGAAGCAAACGCCGAAAGGAACCCCTCATATTCACAAAGCGAATCTATCAGAGATATGTAAACAAATACCAAGAGGCCTTTGATCTTCAGTAATCATGTATACATGCCTATCCAAAATCATTTCCTAAAAAGTGCAAGCCTTGAGATAATTTCCTGCTCTCTAAGACCAACTACTACATCTGGCCCTCACAGGAGGAAGTTTCTTAGCAACTGATTATAATAATACACGTGCATTATTCCCATGTTCTAGCCCTGTTAAGAGCTCTGGAGCCTACCTGCACTGGATAAGCTACATAATCTACATAATCATCTCATAAAGAATCATGAGACAAAAATAGGTTTGTAACACCCTGTAATTATGTGAACATTCCTCATGACTGATCATGACAATTCACACTGCAATGTTCCCATGTTTCGCCCCTGTAAGGAACTCTGGAGCCTACCTACATTGCATAAGCTACATAATCATCTCATCTGAAGAATTATGAGACAAAAATAGTCCTATAGTACCCAGTGATTTTGAAAACAGAAAGTATGAAAGGAAACCGTTTACAGGCTAGACAATATAATTCACTTCTTTATGTGCTTTCAAATATTTCTACCATTTTATAATAGTTCCTCTGACAAATGGAGAACTAAAAGTCAAACAGAAAAATACACCAGAATCCAACACAAATCTACTTTTTCATCTATGCCCATTCAATCCTATTCTTATTCGGACAGAGCACTTGTGATGCCAGATGAGATCCAGGAGAAGCCGGTAGAACTTCAAAATCAAATTGATCTACTTGAAGAACTTTAAGTATAAATTGGCTAGCCCACTCTGTAGTCATTAGGCAACCACATAATAAATCATACACTGGGATATTCAATGCCACTTTAGTGCAAAGACACTAAAATAAGTCATTAGTACAGAAGTAGGAAAACTGTCCTTCATACAGATTTCCTGGAGCAAAAAGTAAAAGCTTCAAAACTCTCCTCTTATGATATTTCTTCCGTCCTATGTAGTATTTCTTCTACCTCAATAAGAAAATCAATAAGCACGCTAAAAGACAAGGGACGATGAGTATCTACAGAAAAGTTGTTGATATATTTCGGTAGTGACATGTGTGAACACACTAGGACTGCCGGGGCACTTTTTTCCCTCTTTAGAACCCCCCCCCCCCCCCCGCTTGTATATATGCCTATAACCCTAACAGGTCACTTATCTTTGTACACATTCACTTGGTAATACATTCAGTATTGTGTGTTGTGCTCCAAGCTTCTTCTTCTTCCTTGTGTTGTTCACTTGCTTCCACAGATCTCAAACTCCAACAACTGGTATCAGCGAAAGTCTCCGTTTCATCTAGGGCATAGTCAACACCTCTCCAATCACAATCTCAAAATCGATGCGATTACGCATCTCAAAGGCTGCTACAGATTTAGCAAAGCTCGACAAGGTACTTCTGTTCAACTTTTTGAGATACAATCATATTTTTGCATCAAAGTATTTTAGTCAATGGCCATGGCGGAAAGCAATGATGTATTCCATATGTTTGTTGTGTCGAGGACAAGTTGGATGGAACTAATTACCCATTATTAGGGCATATTTGACGCGTCATGTATTGGTGGCAAAAGAAATGTGGAATATTATACAAGGTGATGAAAACAACCTATTACACCTGCAAATACAGTTATTGAAGGTGATGCAGATGGCATTGAAGACTACAATCTTCAAATTCTTGTTCGTGCAAAGGAAACTTCGATGGGATGGAAGAGATTCTCGAGCACATGCATTGATAGCTTTGTCGGTCAAACATGCAATTATCCCACATATTCGCTCTTTCAAAAGAGCAAAGGATGCTTAAGATACACTTCGCACTTTATACCAAGCAAGCAAGAAATAAAGCTCTGAAGCTCATGTTGCTTACTTCCGAAAACAGTTGAAGAGTGAGCATATGAATAAAGGAGATCCTATGGATAAATTTTTGACAAAGATCAAAGATTTGAAAGAAGTCTTGTCATATAGCTCACTCATGCAGACTATTCTTAATGGTCTTCCTCATTCATATCAAAGTTTTGCTTTTACTTTTTGGTTCATGATGAAAGGCAATACAAATGCCTTAGCATTTGAGAAGTTAGTCTTCGTTTTATTGCAAGAAGATCAATCCACGCAGAACAGATTCATTACGTGTGTTGCAAATCAAGCTTTCTTAACTAGTCAAACGGGCAAAGGTAAATGGAACTCATCTACTAGCAAAAAGAAATCTGTTGATTCTGCACAATGCAAAAAAGGAAGACAAAGACAGAAAGAAAACAAAAAAGCAAAAATAATTCTGCAAACACAATAAAGAAAATAATCATGTTATAAAAAATTGTCCGAAATTGACAACAAAAAGAAGGCAAAGAAGAAAGCAGATAGAATTGTTGTTGCAGAGGCATCTACACCTAAAACAGAGTCTCTATACCTAAAACAAAGTTTGCTTATTATCTTGTACAGAATAAAGAATGGTCATTTACTATTGTTTGCAACTATGACGCATCTTCTCATGAAGAGTGTATGTCTGTAGTAGACTCATATGTTTGGTACTTTGACAACAAGGAAAACCAAACATATTATCTCGCCATGCAATTTTTTCAATTGACTTGAGCCTACCCCTACAAGAAATAAAATCACATGCTCAAAAAACTCCTATTATCTTGTCATTGGAGTTTGTAAGATCATTCTTAGTACCACTAATGTTAGTTCTTTCACATTGTCACATGCTTTGTTTGTGCCAAGGATCAAGAAAAATCTATTGTAAGCTTAGGCATTATCCAAGATCGCCTTGGTTGCAAATTTACATGTTTTTGTGGAAGATGCAATTCAACCAATAAGGAGAAATGAATTAGCTCCAACTTGCTTCCTCTTTCTACAGGTGGACAATCAAGTGTGCTCGTACAAATGAGAAAATTTCTAAGCCTTTACAAATTTCACATGATGATGCGCATAATTCCATTTTTTTATGGAGATTTACATGATGAACTTGTTGTTGAGAGGATTGATATAGAGGAGGCAAAAACTATGGCTAAATGGATGGTGAAGACCTTTCGCGATAGCAAATTAGATGCACCTATGTCATATCGTACTCGTTCAATCTCTCATTCTACTTGTTTTTTGCATCAGATTTAGATTTCTAAGATGTGTATACAATGGCTTCCTCTAGTCTTTGTGATGAGAATGAGCCTATTTCTTTTGATGAAGCACAAAATTCAAAAAATTGATGGCTACTATGCAATCAGAATATGATGCAATTATGAAGAATGGTAGTTGGTCTTTATGTGATTTGCCTCAAAGAAGAAAGGCCTTTGGCACTAAATGGGTACGGCATAAAGTATGATGGAAGAGTTGATAGGTTTAAAGCTAGGCTTGTTGCAAGAGGTTATGCTCAAGGGAGGGGCATTGATGGCATTGATTTTGATAGGACCTTTGCATCCACATGCCGAATGACCATTATTCGTAGCATATGTGCGCTTGCATCTCACCATGGTTGGAATGTATATCAGTTCGACATTAAAATTGCATTTCTGAATGGGGACTTACATGAAGAAGTGTATGTATTTCGACCTAATGGTTTTGTGCAAAAAGCGCATGAAAACAAAGTGTGAAAGTTGAAAATGGCATTATATGGTTTGACGCAAGCACCACGTGCTTGGTATGAAAAGATACATGCCTACTTAATTGCACATGATTTTGAGAACAATCCAACTAAGAAGATCTTATATGTTAAGTTTGCAACAGATTTGTTTATGATCATTGTTATCTACATGCTGCTCATCGGTCCTAATGAGAAGCATACTGCTGATTTTAATGTTAATTTGCATGCCTCTTTTGAGATGTCAGATTTGGAGCTGATTGCTATGACTCTCGTGTGTCCACTAGTGGTTTTTGCTCATGCTTGGTAGGTCATGCATATCTTGGTTGAGCAACAAGAGGCCTTGGGCACTTCTAATTGTGAGGCTGAGTATTTCTAATTGTGAGGCTGAATATAGGGAAGCTTTCACAACAATTGTTGAGTGTGTGGCTTAGATGCCTTTTCGCTGACTTGGGTGTTGGTCATTCTTCTACCACCGTCCATATTTATTGATGGTCACAGCGCATTGGCAATTGCGAGGAACCCTATTTTCCATGCTCACACAAGGCACATTGAGGTGCGTTATCATTATGTAAGGGAGAGGTTATGAGCTCGATAGATCAAGAGTTTGGCATATGTGCCCACACATGATAACATTGCGTATCTTTTCACAAATGCTCTCCCTCAAGAGAAGTTTGAATGCTTTTCACAAAGCTTTCAACTTAATTCCTTTTATACATTGATCTCTTTCCACATAGCTTGGCACTTCTTTATACATGAGTGCGAGCTCTTTGTTCACCACATCACTCTCGAGAGGGATTTGTTGATATATTTCAGTAGTGATGTGTGTAAACACACTAAATCTGCTGAGGCACTTTTTCCCTCTTTAGGAAGTGTTTTTCCAAGGCCTCTATATATGCCTATAACCCTAACTGGTCACTTATCTTTGTACACAATCACTTGGTAATCCATTCAATATTGTGTGTTATGCTCCAAGCTTCTTCTTCTTGTGTTGTACGCATGCTTCCGCAAATCTCAAAGTCCAACAAAAGCTACTAGAAATGTTTAAATCAAGACAAAACTGATCATAAAACACGTTAAACATGATTACGCAGCATGAAGAAATTGTTACTTGTCACACTAAATAAAGCAAACCTTCTCAAGTAGCTACATAATGACTGTACAATGAAGTGACAAAACAAGGTTGTTGATTTCTCTCTAAGAGAAAATAGACTTTTTCAAGCTTTGAAAGCTTGTAAAGGTATTGAATTTTGGATCAGAAACTACTTGATTCCCTATAAAGTACATTGAAATGCAATTGCATTAAGTGGTCTAATAGGCTGGTGGATCCGCTATCAGGAATTACACAACAGACATATTTCGGACACTTCACAGATTGAAGCAGTTTCAGATATCTAGAAAAAAAAATACTAGATGACCTTCATACTTTTAAGAATCTTGTATCCATGCCTTCCTAAAAATCCTATTTCAAAAAACGCAAGCCTAAATATGATTTCCTGCTCTCTAAAATCAACTACTACATCTGGTCCTCTGGCAGAAGGAAGTCCCCTGAACACTTGATCATGACGACAAACATTGCAATATTCCCATGTTTCAGCCCCATGAGGAACCCTGGAGCCTACTACATTGCACAAGACACATAACCAGCTCATATGAAGAATCATGAGACAAAATTAGGCCTACTATACCCAGTAATATTGTGTCAAAAAGTACAGAAGTAAGAAAACTGTTGATGGGCTAGACAATAGCTCTTCTGAAACATGGCAAAACTGACAGACAATGGAAAAGCTCCACCAGATTCCAAAGCAGATCTACTTTCCACATAGATGTCTTTCAACATGCATGTACACAGGACCCATTCAGTCTTGTTCTTGTCTGGGCAGAGCTCTTCAGATGCTAGATGTGAAGTGCTATATGAGTTCCAGGCGAAACAGGTAACTGTCCAAAATTATATTAGTCAACTTGAAGGTAGGAAAGTTTTCCATCACTTTTTTTGGTTGGTACAACGCCAATCTTACGACTAAATTGGATAATCCACTCATTGCAGTCAGGCAAACACAATAAATCATAAGCTATCTTATTACATGCCACTATAGAACAAAAGAAAACAAAGCAAGCCAGTAGTACAAAAGCGAGGGGACACTGAATATTTATAGTAAAGCTACTGCAAAAACAAAGAAAAACAGCATGTTAAATGAAAAAAATAGTAGTAAGAAAAACTGCTACTTGCCACAATGAGCAAATAAAATCTCAAAAAAATACCACACAGCATGCAAATCCTGCTTTGGAAACAATTACGGGCAGCATAGTTAAAAATGGATAAAATAAACTCATAGTCCTTCAAATTCTACAACATACAGTTTGATAACATAGCAGTTTACAACTATTCATGCATCGTGAAGATGCTGCTAATGAAAGCAAAACACAATTTAAGCCATTTAGTACCATCTGCAGAGATAACAGTATAAAAAGGCCCCATAATATAAACATAGTATAAAAAGTCATAGTTATACCATGAGCAACTCCAAACTGGTTATACCAGGCGCCCTTTCAGAAAGGTTTCTGTGAAGCTCTTCACGGTCCCAATTTTTTGGCACATTACCAATAAAAAGCTTGTTCTTAGCTTGTGACACAGAAAACCTCAACTTCCTTCCCTGCCATAATATACATGTTAGCATATTCAAATTTGGAACAAGCATGAGTTTATGACCAGATTGACTTAAAGCTCTCAAATCACCTTCAACTCTTTATCACTCAACATTTCGATAGCTTTATCTGCACTCTCCTTGTCAGTGAAAGTTATAAATGCAAATCCTTTGTTATCACCTTTCTCTTTGTCCTTCATTAGGCGTATCTGTTCTACCAAAACAGTATTAATTTAGTTTACAACTACTTGTGTGGCATGAGTTCCATAACACCAAGATACTTCACAAAACAACTCTAAGAAATTCAAAAGGTAGTTTAGGTAGGTTCCAATTTTCCCAGACTTATTGCCCAAACTAGCTCGTTGACGAAACAAAGATGGCTTTAGGTACACAAAGTAGGCGTGTTCAGAGGACCTAGGGAAGTCAAACCTACCTCAAAGACTTCACCACAAGATGAGCAGAGCTCTCTGAGATCATCTTCGGTGACATCCTTTGTGATGCCCCCAACAAATACTTCTGAACCATGCGGGGGTCGAGCAAGTAGGTCACCCAAGTTTTCTTCTGCCTTATCTTCAGTTTGTTCATCTTTAGCATGCTCTACTCCACCATGTGCAATCTCCTTTTCTGAATCTCCACGTCTATCAACATTCTCTTGGTCACGTTTCCCCGCTGCATCAATGTGAGATAACCTGTGGTAGTCTGTGTTCCTAGACTCCACCGTTTTCACCCTTAAAATTTGCTCATTATCCTTGTTTCGGTTTCCGTAAGACTCCCCTTGAAAACCGCTTTCATCATTCCTGACATCTCCATCATGGTAACGAGGATCGTCATCCTCGTCGTCATGATAGCCTATACCGTCTTCTTCCTCTCCCATGTCCAGGTCGAGCCCTTCTCGAGCTTCTTCATCTATTTCATCATCGTCATCCATTTCAACAGGTTTTTGACGGCCCCCCTGATAGACGTGCCTTCTACTTGCAGTCGTATCTTCATCTGCCTCGTCTATAATGTCTTCCAGCTCGGCTTCTCCAGTATCAAGCTGTTCCACTGGATCTTCTTCTTCGTGCGACAGTTCAGGTGACTCTGTAGAATCCGCCATTAGAAAATCAATCTCGATTCAACAGAAGCTACTAGCTCAAGCAAATTCTATTCAGTTCGCGGAAGATTTCCAGACGCTCTGCACGCTTTTCCCTCTAAGCGCGTTCAAGCTGTATCCCTGCATCCATAATAATCCTTCTCGGAAGTGGGGGAGAGTGAGCTTTACCAAACAATAAAAATCCTTGCAGACATACTCGACGCTGAACTAGGGCTTTATGCGTTTCACATGACCTGTAACATTGGTGTCAACTCAGGAATTCTTGGTCAAATCAAACATGCAGCAGGCCGCCCGTTCTTGAGTACTCTCCAAAAGACGACGGTTGTTTGAAATGGTTGTTCTTCATTCCTTCGATATTTGTTCTCTTTTAATGGTAATTAAAGTTTCAAAAAAAGAACAAATATCGAAGCGTTTCTCGATTTGAGGGTTGATTTCTCTTCTTGAGAGTTGATTGGCATTCTTGAGAACCCCAACGCAAATGTTGATACCTCTGATTTTTCAATATACTTGTGTTGTTGGCCTCAATAGGGAAGGTTTGCATTACGCCTTGAGATTTATGCCTAATTATTATCATATCTTCTTATGAAGCAACTCTACTTCATCTATTTGCTGCATATGGTTGTGATATGTTGCAGTAGAAAATTAACTCTCACATTTTGAGCGAGTGCACACAAAGACATAGAGACACATGTAGTGTTGTGAGGTGTATGTGAAGCGTAAAATGTGATTTTGTGGAGTCAAGCTCAGCCGACAAAGGAATGATTGCATATGGTTTGGAAGCTTGATGTCTTGTTAAGTAAAAGGAAGGTCTAGCACAAATCACATCGCATAGACGGAAAATGAATTATGAAGGGAACCTTCACGGATCATCATATAACTCAATGTTAGTTTTAATCAGCATGTAAGTAGCATGTGTTAAAGACTTATGGCCAAATGGAAAGACTCTTTTATTCCGTGCTTCTCATTTTATGTATACACTGGGCACGTCATCACTCTCTGTAGGGTACTCTTTGTAGGGAAATATTGTATATTGATCATTGTTCTTTTTATGTATATGGACCCCTCCTATAATAGTTGGATTCATCTTCTTGTCCTTTATCATTTATGTGATCCCCTTTTATGGTCTTCAAATTCACTCTGTTTGTGAAGGATGGAAAGATTGACCATTGAATTTTGTTCTCTTATCCTCTCTTCTTTTGTGCATAAGGCCAAACCTGCAAGCTCACATTTCTTGTTAAATATTCTTCCTCTTTTTGCACATACCTTATGGAGTATGCGTAAGCTGCATTGAATAGTCATATTGTTGATCTCTCTCACTCACGTGGCAATTGATTACATCAATGCTGTAGAAAATAATGTGGGACTTGATCATTACTAAATATGTGATAATGCAATGATATGTTATTGTGTGTATTATGATTGGAAAAACAACCATATAGGCAACCTTCCTTGAGGACAATCATATAAGCAACCTACCTTGCCCACTTGACCTTTAGGCCAAAATAAGTTGGTCTCTAAGGTATTCCTACCTCGAATTGACCTTGAATTGGATGCCTTCAAACATTTCCATCCCCCTATTCTATGGGGTAAAAGGGGGGGGGGGGGGAGGGGGTTCTTCTAGTCATTATGCCCGTTCACATATGATTTTTCCATGAGGCAATTCAAGTTCAGGGAGTCCAGCCCGTGAGACCAAACTCCTTAAAAAAAATTAAAACCCACCTTGGCCCATGGAGATACCCACATGCAAATAATATTTTATTTGTTTTGTGAGGTAGTATGCCTTCATCATGTTGAGAAAGCATGTAATTAGAGTTGTGTTATGATGCTATTGAAGTTGTTACAAGCAAACGATGCACATAAATTATAGATATTTGGAAAGGCATGAAAGGCTTTACAAAATGTATTGTAATTGACAACATTGTATTCCTTATATAAGGGAACAAGACCTTGGACAATATGATGACGCAAGTTTTCTTCCAAGCTACTATCTCGCCATATCCATCCTCTCTCTCTCTCTCTCCGTTATCATCTTCTTATGTGGTAACCGTTTGTCAACTTTTTCTTATCTACATCATTTGTTAGTTCTTATTATTTTTTTGAGCTCAACAAAATGTATAAACGCTTTTAGCTTTGACTCGGAGGGGATCGAGGTAATTAGATTTCTAGGCGTTGGCAAAATTAGACTCTAATCGATTTTTTGAGAAAGGAGTGCACTCGATGAAGTTTTCCATGAAAGAATCTCATTGAAGATAAAGTAAAGTTTATTGGTGTAAATGAGAAGAGTTGCCCACGGTAGATGTGAAAAAAGTTTGTTATTGAAAACCAAAAGGTACAACCAAGATGACATAGATCAAAATTAGCCATAATAGAATTTTAATGAGCTAAAAAATTATGAGCACTGTGTTATACTTATGTGTTATTCGAGTAGCTTTGATGTGAATTGTTTCCCTATACATGGACACTTTTTACTTTAGTGCTAGTTAGAGGTTTTTTCACCATGCTACCACATGCATAATACACTCATATGTGGTGGTACTTTGTATTTAGGGATATTATTCAGGTCTTACTTCAACTTTGTTCATTATCAATAGAGAGAGTTGTTCCAGCCATTCGTTTTCTTTACATGTCTTGTTGTATTTTTGCTCCTTGTGTGTGCTTCTTGTGTGTCTCTCGCACTTCTACACACACCCAAAAGTGATATTAGAGTAGGTTAAGCTCCTTCTCAAGTTTGATTTTTTGCTCATTGTGGGTGCACACTTTTTATAGTGCAAATTGACTTTGAAGCATAGAACATTGATTTTCATCCGTCAGAAAGCACTTCCACCAGTTCCATTGAGGTTTTACCCCCATTTTGAAGTCATTTGTGCAGTCGAAATTGTGGAGTGATGGATTGTGAGCTGAAATTTCAACATTCATTTCAACTTTCATTGAAGTAAAGATCTTATCACATTGTTGTTCTTTATTGAAATGGCGAGAAGCAATGACTTGTTTGATATGCTTCAAGCTGAAGACAAACTTGATGGGCTCAATTATCCAATGTAAATCTCACATGATGAAACATGTTCTTGTTGGAGTGACAGATGTAGATTGACAACTCATAGGTTCTTCTACTTCACAATCTACTTTTGTTATAGATGGAGCTTCTTCTTCAAGTATAGTGGTTACTCCTTCTCAACCTACATAGGAGGAACTTAGATGGGATGGCAAAGATGCTCAAGTTCATTCTTTGATTGCGCTTTCCATGAAGCATCATATAGTTCCACACATTCTGTCATGTTCTACATCAAGACAAGCATGGGACACACTCTTACCTCTTTGTATGTTGTGCATAATGAAGCATATCTTGCATACTCGAGGAAGCAACTTGAGGATGTATGTATGGCTGAAAATGAGTATATGGATGTGTATGACATGCATCAAGGATTTGAAAGAGCAATTGGCAACCTAGATGAGATTATTCTAGATGCATCACTCATCTCTATATTGTTGAAAGGACTACGAGAATCTTTTCAAAGTTTTGCCTTTACATAACGTTTGGTTGCAAAAGGGAATCCAAATGTGTATTTTGATGAGTTTGTGTCTCTTCTTTTGCAAGAAGAGTATGCTTCAGCTTTGGGTCAGCCTTCCTCTTCCTCTCATTCCTCTAATGATGTTGATTTGTAAAAGAAGAAGAGATGAAAATATTGTTGCAAGGCTGGTCATACTACTAATGAGTGTAGAAAGGTTGCTAAGCACAATGTAAAGAAGAAGGTGTTGAGAATATGAGAGTGCATCTCTGTTTTGTATCTTGGATTCACTCTATTTCTATTCCAATTCCATTTTATATCATATACTTTGTATTTGGGTACCTTTCCATTTGCTTCTACCATTGTATTCATTCTCCTTTGAGGGGAATTATCCCATATGAGATGTACTTTGGAGAGCCCCTCCCAAATCTATATAAGGAGAGCCTCTCCTCCCATTTGTACTTGGTTAGAAGCTTGAGGAGCCTACCCTATGCTCTTGTCAAGCTCATTTCTAATCCATGTGAGTTTACCCATTTCTTGGTCTACTCACTTTGAGTCTCTCACACTCTTTCTTTTGTGAGTACACTCTTCTTTTCATTTTGCTTCCACGCGTGTACTCTCTACATGGTATCAAAGCATTAAGTGGAGGTCTTGGTGGTCATTTTGGTAGTGGTGGCGATGATATTGGTGGTGGTAGTGCTTGAGTTTTGGTTGTGTGGCTCTCTCCTCATTGAGAGAAGCTTCTTTTTGCCATCATTTCATAACCTTTTGGGTTATAGTTTGCCCATTTGCCCACCCTCCCACCCTTTCATTCGTCCAGTTTTCACCCTTTATTGCCACTTTCCCGCCCACCCACCCCTCTTTTCATCATCTTTGAGATAACATTTGTTGGTATATTTCATGATTGTAATCCTATTATGGAGTATTTAGAAACACTGTCTGTGATTCTTCATCAATTTTGACATATTTTTTGTCCATCTTCTTTTGCATCCTTAGGCACCTCGTTTTTTGCTCATCCTCACTAATTAGGTGGCATGTTTCGTACTCAAAAATGTGTTACAAAGACGTCTTGTGTGCATTATCTCGTGAATTTTTGGTCATTGTCTCTATTGGAAAGTCTCCATCTAATAAGATCATCTTTTCTGCACGACTGCCATATGACTTCGTACATCAAAGTGATGCCATAGCTCCATAATTGTAGAAGTTCTTTCAGAAGAAGCTCAATAATAGCTGCACCTTTGACTCAGATCTAATTCAAAGTTAACGCAATCGAGGATGACATTTTTCTTGTTTTTTGGTTCACTGAGTATTGTATGACTGAGGTTGCATGTGCGAATGATTGAGGCTGCATGTATGATTGAGGCTGTGTGTGCCGATGTAATCTTAAACCACGAAAGATAAAGTGGAAGCGGGCACTATTGTGCCTCTACTTCTACTTTCTGCTACAGACAGCTCGACATCAGAGAGAGACACAACATCTATTGTTCTCCTCTGCACCATCGAGAGAGGTTGCTCCCATAGGCAACACTTATGTGTTGGCATTGCTCCATCGACACATCATGCAATTGCTCTTCTAAAGGCCAACGGCTTGCAATTGCATCTAAGCACTCACTTGCAACGGAGAGGAGTTATCTATGGCAAAGAGCACACGAGCAGCATCACATCCCTCAGAGGTGGAGAAAGACGGTGTATGCACCATTCTCATCTCCTCTATAGCTGGTCAACTTTATTTCTGTTAACCAAAATATTCTGCACACAATGCCACTATACCTTAATGAAACGCCTCTATGAGCGGGATCTCAGCACAATGCCAAGTTTTCTCAGAAATCAGCTCTCTCTCTGCAGTAGAGCATCAGAGCAGGATCTCAACACAATGCTAAGTTTTCTTAGATTCAAGTGAGAGAGAGAGCTTATGCTCTCTGTGTAGTAGAGCATCAGAGAGAGAAAGCCAGCAAGCAAAAGTTGCATAGCTCCTCTTGGTATTTTCCATCTCTTATGCAGACGGCCATGTCTACAGCGTTCAAAAGTTGTGCCCATCTCTCTATGAAAGAGATAGAGAAAGAGATCTCTCTCTAGAGCTGAGAATCACTCAGCACCTACGCTCATCACTTCTATTGAGTCACCACAAATCCACTAGAGAGAGAGAGAGAGAGAAAGTGTCTCCATTAGTCCCAGCTTCAACTTGCTACACGAAGGCGGAGTTTTGTGTTTTGGCATTCTGGTGTATTCTCTTATGAGCTACATGAGATTCTTACTTTGTCGGGTTCATGCATCCAGCATGTTGACATCATGAATGATGTCAAAAGTGTACCGATCTAGCATGGTTTCAGTCAGCCCATCAGCAAATTCATTAGCTAATTGTAGTTAAACGTGAAATTAAAGGAGCAAACCATTATAAGGGAATCCGTTATCCATTGAATTTATTCCCATACAAGTGCGCGCTGATTTTTCTCTCTAAACTTTCTCATTTCTTCATAAGAACATAGAGCATAGCTCAATGTTACATCATGACAAGTTTTTGAGCATTCCAAATATTTACTCTCTACGAAGTGAGTCTATTGACCACACCTCTCTCCATCACTGTACGTTGGTCTCTCCTTTGGCATCAAGTACCAAGGATTGTATCTCTCTCACCTAAGGGATTCTCATTTTCATCTACGACATTAATTTGTCATCAAGTGATTTTTTTGCCATAAGTGACCCAACCTTCTCTTGTAAGTTTCAAGGACACATTGATTCTCCTCTTATCAAATCAAGTGGTACACTTCCTACCCTCAATTACCGTAATTATAAGGGGTTTCTGTGTTCTTCAAAGGTTGTACCCCTCTCCCTTGTTGGAGTTATTACGCACCAAGCACCATTCATTTTGTAACACTACGAAACATAAGAAAAAGAAGATAGTGTGTGTGTGCCCCTTGGGAGGCTACTCTTTGCCCCCGTGTGAGTTTCTTTGTGTGCAACGGGCTATTTCTAAGCCCTCCTCTTCGCATCGCATCGTTCCAAGTTTTGTGCAAGTGTAGGCCTATTCTAAGCCCCCCCCCCCCTCCAAGGTGTCTACTTCATTTTTGGTGCAAGTGCAAGGCTACTCTAAGCCCCCCTACCCCAACTCAATTGTCTGAACCAATCTTTATCACAAGTGTGGTAACTTCATTTCAATGGCGATAATGTCAACGATTTCAAATGCAATGTCCTCAAGTCATTGTATTTACCTCATTTATGCCAATCTTCATGCCAAAAGATGAAAGACTCAATGGCATGAATTACAAGCTATGGAAGGATGCCATTAGGGCTTACCTCTATACAAACGTGTTGTATGAGGTAGTTGAAGGCACAGAATGAGAGCCCGATAAGGAAAACGATCTAGGAGCTAGGAATATATGGAACATCAAAGATAAAAGAGCATTATGACAACTTCTCCTTGCATGTGATGGATTGACAAAGGGTCACATCACTGCATATAAGACTTCAAAAGAAGCTTGGGATACTCTAGCAAATATATGAAGATAAAAGACCTTCTAAGATTTATGCTCTAGAGGCCAAATTTCACAATCTCACTATACATGCACAAGATACCATCAAAAAATGTATAGCTTAATTCGAAGATTACCAAAGAAAGTTGGCACTTTGCATATGCAAGATCTCAAGTGAAGACATGGCCATTAGGTTACTCAACAAGCTTCCTCGGTCCTACGAGACCGTTGTGACCACTCTATACAACAGAGCTCAAGAGCTCACTTGGGAAGAAGTTAGAAGACTTTTGCTTCTTCATGACTCTCCACAAAAGACCCAAGCTACCCAAGAAACACTTATGAAGGCCAAAGCTACCTTCCACAAGACTAAAGGTAAAAAAGGCGATCAGGAGTCTAAGGACAATGTCAAGAAGAAGTTCACTTGCAATTTTTGTGGCAAGCCTGGACACATCGAAAAGTATTCCTTCAAGAAGAGGAACAAGGATAATTCTAAGTCTACTCCAAAGACCAAAAATCACTCTCACTACACAAGTGGAGATCTCTTTCTCACAACTCCTAACAAAGAATGGATTTTTGATAGTGAGGCTTCATCACATATGTGCAATGAAAAAGATGATTTTCATGAGTTTGAAAAGCATAAAGGTCAAGTTTATCTTGGAGACAACAAGTGCATTGAAATCCAAGGAAGAGGAAAAGTTCAAGTCACAAACTTTGAAGGGGAGACCAAGTCACTTAAAGATGTTCTTTATGTACCAAAACTATGTAAGAACCTTCTCTCAGTGAAGGCCATTAACAAAGTGCAACATGACAGTGCAATTCGATCACAACAAAGTTCAAGTCATTGATCGTGAATCCAATGAAGTGATAGCTCAAATCTTTGAAGACAAAGGTCTATACAATTTTTTAGGTTTTTTGGCCAAAGATTCAAGTCTTAGCTTATGGTGTTGCAGATTTGGACATACCTCTTTCTTAGCGAAGATCTCTTCCAATCATCTTGTCAAAGGTCTACCCAAGATTGCACAAGTGGAACTGAACTTCCAAGCATGTGCCAAGCAGATACTTGCCCCTTTGCCTATAGAAGCATCCATTTTTGCATCTAAACCCTTAGCATTAGTCCATGCTAATATTTTTGGACCTATGCATACACCTTCTCTTAGTGGGTCAATTTACTTCTTCTTGATAGTAGATGACTTCACTAGGTACACTTGGGTATATTCTTTCAAGCACAAAGAGGATGCCCTTTCCAAGTTTAAGGAGTGGACACAAACAATTCAAGAAGACTTTCCAAGTTCTTTGAAGATCATCCGATTTGATGGAGTCGGTAGCTTTGTCAATCACAACTTCTCCAAGTACTTGAAGCAACATGAAATTAAGTATCAAGCATCACAAGATACTCAACACGTCATTGCCTTACAAAAGATTTGAAGTGTGATCCATATGGCCAAGGTCATGCTTAGTCAAAAGCAACTTCCACTAAAGTTTTGAGGTGAAGCAGTACAAACCATAGTACATATTCAGAATAGAGGGTTCTCAAATGTCTTCAAGAACCAAACACCATTTAAGGCTTACTTTCAAAGCAGCCGAGTGTAAGTAAGCTACTTTTGCATCTTTGGTAGTGATGCCTATGTGCAACGCAATGATGATAATCGGCTGAAGCAACAAGATACTCCTGCATCTACTTGGATTCATCACTTAATTGGATATATGCTTGAGCCAGCTTCTCAATTCAGAGAGGGACTTCCATGGTCCTACTAACACATATCAAGAATTTGTACACTCCATGGAGGACTACATCATATAGATGTACTACCATGTGATTATAATTTTATGTTTCATGCTTTATATTTCATTCTTTTATAACCTACTTCTTGGCAATACACATCTTTTGGTGGATATTGTCAAAGCTCCGGAGGTTCCCATGTACCATATGGAGTCATCCTACCTATATCACATGGAGGTGATCTCTTCCAATGAGATCTTGTTATGTTTCTATACCTCATTGGTGGCGATCCTATGGAGCATCTGCTTGATCCATCTAGTGAACATCTCATGGAGTACCTGGCAATCTTGCATGGTTGATACCACTTGGAGGCCATGGATTTCTAGATGGAGACTTCCTATTTGGTGCTCATGGTGCTGCTATTACATTCTTGGTGGGCTTTTCTCTCATACCCTAGCAACCTCCATACTCTACAAAATGGAGTTGTAGAGGGAGTGTTGAGAATATGAGAGTGCATCTCCCTTTTGTATCTTGGAGTCACTCTATTTATATTCCATTTTCATTCCATTTCCATTTTATATTATATTCTTTGTATTTATGTTCTTTGCCACTTGCTTCTATCATTGTTTCATTCTCCTTTGAGGGGAATTATCCCACATGAGATGTACTTTGGAGAGCCTCTCCCAAATCTATATAAGGAAACCCTCTCTCCCCATTCGTACTTGGTTATAAGCTTGAGGAGCCTACTTCATGCTCTTGGCAAGCTCATTTCTAATCCATGTGAGTTTACCCATTTCTTGGTCTACTCACTTTGAGTCTCTCACACTCTTTCTTTTGTGAGTACACTTTTCTTTTCATTTTGCTTCCGCATATGTACTCTCTATAGAAGGAACCTAGCATGTCTATTGCTAAAAATTCTTCAAATGCAAAGAATGATGAAGTTGGCATGGCTGAAGATTTTTGGGCATGTGTTGTATGAAATTATGATGCATCATTGCATTCTAAATGTATGGTTGTGAGTGAGGCTTATTCGGATTGGTTCTTTGATATTGGTGCTTCAAAGCACATTACTTCATGCAAAAGGTTTTTCGCATCTTTGAAAGATGCAACCAATAGATGACATGTGGTGTGTGCAAACAACACCTCTTATTCTATCATTAGAGTAGGAGACATTGAGTTTATGGCTACAAATGGAGGTGTGTGGTTCTCTTGAAAATTGCATTGTATGTACTCGATATCAAGAAGAACTTAATTTCAGTTCCTTTGTTGCCAAGGTTGGATTTCATGTAAACTTTGTTGGTGATAAGTGTATGGTTCATGATTTCATCAATGGTGATATTATCGTGATGTCCATTATGCAAAATTTGTATCATTTGGATACATGCAAGAGGCTCATACTTCCTTCATGGCTGAAATGGAACTTCGGGATGCTCATTTTGTTCAATTGAACTTCAACAATCTGCTTTACTTACAAAAGAAGGGCATGGTTATTGGCTTGCCAACACTTAAGTCCATTGAAAAGCATGCATGTGTAGGTTGCATTCTTGGAAAAATGCATCTTGTTTCTCTTCAAAAAAGACATTCATACACACACTACAAGAAAATTATAGCATGTTCATAGTGATGTATGTGGTCCTGTCAAAACTCCAGCTTTTGGGAAACTTGTATATCTTGTTACCTTCATTGATGATGCTACTCACCATACATTGGTATATCCTATGAAAGAAAAGAATGAGTTATTTTATTGCTTCGAATCACTTTTAGCTATAGCTTAAATTTTTTCTCCAAACAATCTTTTGAGTCTATGCACAAATCATGGCAGTGAATACATGTCATATGAGTTTAATGCCTTTCTTCATGAAAGACGAATTTCACACCAATGTATGGTGCCATATACACCTGAGAAAAATGGTGTTGCATAGCATAAAAATGGCACGATGTATTTCTAACAAGTTTTGGATGGACGTGGTCATGTGCACAAAACCATGTGTTCAATCGCTGCCCTACGAAAGCATTGAGATTCATCACTCCTTATGAGGCTTCGAATCGACATAAACATATGGTTAATCATGTGCACATGTTTTGCCATTTGACATATGCTCTTGTTCCATCATAACAACATCATAAACATGATGACAATGCATAGAAATGTATGTTTATTGGTTATATTACTAAAAGTAAGGGGTATCATTACTGTAAGGAATATGGGGGCATAGTGATGGTTGATGCAACACAATTTTGTTGCTTTGTGATTGTGCATTTCGTCACATTAAGCATCGAGCATGCATCATTGTTTAAATGATGCTAATATCAATTCTATTTTTGAGGCTATTAATGACATTAATTCAAGTGTCACATATGTGAGAGTCGCATATGCGACAATTAAAAACATAACTAGTATGAGAATATATATATATATATATATATATATATATATATATATATATATATATATATATATATATATATATATATATATATATATATATATATATATATATATGTGTGTGTGTGTGTGTGTGTGTGTGTGTGTGTACCAATGTAAATAATACATCCAATGTAACAGGTCAATAATCTTAATCCCCTCCTTGATCATGATCATCCACATAATTTGATGTATCTTAAGAGGCGTCATGGGTAGAGAGGTCAGTACCCTCTGACGATCGATATCATCCCTCCTGTGTTCGTCCCTCCACCACATCCATATCAGCCTCTCCATAATATTCTTGTATTACATATAACAAACATAAATAGAAATAAAACAAAGTATACCAAATTTAATAATACTCACAAAATCATCTCGATGATCTCATATGTGCTCACTAAGACATCGATATCCACAATATGTAGCAAATTCTATCCTTTTCCTACATTGAAAAATTAAAAAAGATTAATCATTAGTGTTTTAAGTAAAATAAAAAATATAGTTTCAATATACATATACTTACAAATGTAACAACAAAACCATGATGGTCCATTTGGCTCTATTTATTTAATGAGACAATGTATGACTTGACTCGACTCTCTTCTTTGCAATAGCCTCTATTTATTTAATGAAACAATAGTACATATATTAAATATAAAATATTCAAAAAACATATGAGAATTATAACCCACATTAATATAAACTATTTTGCATACCTTCTGTTGAGGAAAATTCAGCCTAGGTCCAAACAAGGCCAAAGCTAGTCAAAAACTATAAAAAGAACTAGAGAACTCATTTTTTAGGTTAGCTTGTTAGAGTTTTGAGCTATTGTAAGAGATTTCTTGAGTAATAGAAAGCACTCCATTGTTCCTCTCTTTGTTCTTTCCTTGTGTGCACGTGTGTGTATGTGTGTGCATGCTTGTGTGCTTCCCACTCACACACTTGTGCCTTCATTTGCTCACAATCATCATACTAGTTGTCACGTCTCCATGGATTGACATTTATGAGGCACATCTCCTCATGTTAGTACTTGCCATTGTGCTAGAGTGACACCAGCACATGCAAAATCCTCAAAAGTAAATAGAGAGAAGACACATTAAGTGCCATAAGTAAGTTTGTGCACAACCTAGGAAGAGGTAGATTAAAACAAGGTACAAGTAGAACAAAAAGGGAGAGGACTAGAGGACATAGGTTGCACAGAGATGATGAAAAATTCCCTCTACCTAGACAAAGAGAACACTAAAGGACATTGATACCCTCATAGGTGGTTAAGGCCATTTTAATGGCATGGGAGGTCCATATGATCACATAGCCAAATTTAAGCAGGATGTTGAGAGTAGAACAAGCGGAGGATTTATTCATTGAATTTGAGGCTTTTGGGCTAACCTTGAATGGTACAACCCTGGCATGGTTTCAACCATTGTAATGAGGGCATTCTAGAGATATCACATAGTTAATGGATGCTTTTATTGTTGAGTTCTCCGAGAGTGGAACCGAGCATAACATCTTGTCCTTGATCCATAGTTTCAAGTAGACACCCTAAGAGATAGTAAGTTTAGCAGGCATAGATTCAGGCAATACATAGAGAGATGTCCAATTTTAGAGTTACCTACACTGACTAAGCAAGTATCTTTGTTTTTAGATGGTCTCTTGAGTGGAAAATTTTGGTCTTATGTGTACTTGAAAGAGCCAAATACCCTAGAACATTATGTATGTGCATAGACATAGGAGAGAATTTAGGAGAGGAGTTAGAGTTGTTAAGCTCTACAAAGGATCTGAATGCTCGGCTTGTCTCATGTCAAAACCTTCATCCTCAATAGAGGAATCAACTTAGTTAGTTGCACAAAAGCTAAGAGGAAATTTCTAAAATAGGCAACATCAGAAGGTCACTTCCATCAAACGATGCTACATCTGTGGTGGCTAATGCTTGCCCAATGCAAATCTAGCATGCCATAGCTTAAGGCTCTTACCATTGCACCATAGAGAGGAAATACATGAACCACATGGCATAGGATTGCCCTTACATTGAATAGACAAGTAGATAGAATCATCATTAGCCACATCAATAACCATATAGGTACCAAAATTAGTACCAACATCCCTATTATAGACCACAATAGAAATATCAACCATAGCACTAGGCAACCTAGACCACAACTAGTGCTAGGACAACAACCACCATCCCATGCAAACATAATATCAATCAAATATACTGCATGAGAAGAGAATATAGATAGGACATCTTGTTGGCACTCAAGGTCAAGCACAAGGTGTGAGAACGCATCAAAGAAGTAGACACTCAAAAGAGGGAGCATGTAAGCCATTCCACCATCAACATGCATAAACTGAATGCCCAAATAGTGATGCAAATGCCCCAAATCAGACATCTCAAATGAGGCATGCAAATCAGCCTTAAAATCAGCAATATGTGTCTCAATAGGACCAGTGAGCAGCATGTCATCAACATAGACAACAATGATCAGAAGCACATCATTAGCACGTTTAACATATAAGGTGCTTTCAGTTGGACTGTTCTCAAAACCATGTGCAATCAGATAGGCATGTATCTTCTCATACCAAGCACGTGGTGCTTGCTTTAAACCATATAATGCCTTCTTTAACCTGCAAACCTGGTTTTCATGCCCTTTCTGCACAAAGCCACGGGGCTGAAAAACATACACTTCTTCATGCAAGTCACCATTCAGAAATGTTGTTTTAATGTCCAATTGATGTACATTCCAACCATGATGGGCTGCAAGTGCACAAATGCTCCGAACAATAGTCATACGGCATGTAGGTGCAAAGGTCTCATCAAAATCAATGCCTCTTTCCTGTGCATAACCCTTTGCAACAAGCCTAGCCTTATACCTGTCAACTGTACCATCAGGTTTACGCTTCAGCTTGTATACCCACTTAGTGCCAATGGCCTTCTTGCCAGGAGGCAAGTCACATAAAGACCATGTACCATTCTTCATTATAGCATCATATTCAGATTACATAGCAGCCATCCAATTTTTTGAATTTTGTGCTTCATCAAAAGAAACAGGCTCATTCTCATCACAGAGACTAGATGCAGCCATGGCATAGCAATCTGATGCAAAGGAGGCACTATGAGAGCCTGAACGAGTACGATATGACAAAGGTGCATCTAATTTGCTGTCACGCAAAGTCTGCACCAGCCATTTTGGCATAGTTTTTGCCTGTTCAATATCAGCTCTCTCATCAACAAGTGCATCATGTAAATCTGCATCAGAAATGGAATGATCTGCATCATCATATGAAACCTGCAAAGGCTGAGAAGTTGCCTCATTAGGACCAGCACTAGCCTGTCCACCTGTAAAAAGAGGCATCAAAGTATCATACATGTCTTTGGAGCTAACAGATGTCTCCTTAGTACATGAAAGCAATGGCTGACTAGCATCTTCCACAAAGACAATATCACGGCTAACCAGAATGCGTTTAGTCTGTGGATGATACAGACGATAGCCTTTACTTTCAGAACTGTACCCAACAAAAATACATTTTACTGCCTTATCATCCAATTTTCTGCGATGTTGTTCAGGCACTAATGCATATGCCAAACAACCAAAAACACGCAGATGAGCAACAGATGGCTTGCGGTCATGCCAAGCCTCATATGGAGTGATAGACTGCAACGCTTTAGTGGGACACCTGTTCAGTACATATGCTGCACACATGACAGCCTCAAGCCAGAAACTATGTGGTAAAGCCTGACTTTTGACCATGCACCTCGCCATCTCCATGAGTGACCTGTTCTTTCGTTCAGCAACTCCATTCTGTTGAGGTGTATACGGCACTGTACACTGGTGTTTTATCCCACGTTCAGCCAGAAATACATTAAAATCTGAAGACATATATTCCCCCCCTCGATCAGAACGGAGGGTGCCCATTTTACATGCTGACAGATTTTCAGCCAAAACCAAAAACTGTTTGAAGCACATGAACACTTCGGACTTTGCTTTGAGTGGATATACCCATGCATGCCTGGAAAAATCATCAATGAAAGTCACGAAGTAAAGGTAATTTCCAAAAGAGGGTGTCTGCATAGGACCACAGACATCACTATGTACAAGCTGCAATTTCTGCGTAGCCCGAACTGAACCATCTTTTGGAAAGGAAGAACGCTGCATTTTGCCCAAAATATAGCCTTCACAAACATGTTTTCCAGGTGCCTCAAGTTTGGGCAAAGAGGACACCATTTCAGATTTCTGCAGGCGTAACAAACTAGCAAAATTCAGATGACCAAAGCGTGCATGCCAAAGCTTTGCATCTGACATAGCCTGAGAATCATGAACTGCACATGCCGAATCATTCACAGATCTTTCATAGTCTATGAGCTTATACAACCCACGACATAAAATGCCAGAAGCAATAATCACATCGCCATTTGAGAGATCATGGACTGTACACCTGTCATCAACGAATTTCACAACCAAGCCAATCTTGGCTAATGTAGAAACTGATAACATGTTCTTTTTGATCCCTGGCACAAATAAAGCATCTGACAAAGTGAAAGAACTACCATCAGCAGTAGTCAGAATGATCTTACCAACTCCCATAACAGGATAAGAGGAGTTATTGGCGCATGTGACAGCATTCCCTGTAGGGGCAGGCTCGAGTGAAGAGAAGAAACTGCGCTGCGAGGTAATATGTTTGGTTGCCCCACTGTCAAAGTACCAAACATCTGAGTCTACTGCAGACATGCACTGATCATGAGAAGATGGGTCAAAACTGCAGACAGTAGTAAACACCCATTCTTCTTCCTGCACAAGATTTGCAGACTCTGTTTTTGGTGTAGAGGCCTCTGCAACAACCATTCCAGCCTCTTTCTTCTTTGCCTCTTTAGCAACCAGTTTTGGACAGTTCTTTATAATATGATCATTTCCTTTACAGTACTTGCAGAACAATTTCTGCTTTTCTGATTTCTTCTCATCTTTATCCTGGTTCTTAGATTGTGCAGCATTTGCAGATTTCTGCTTACTAGTAGAAGAGCTCCATTTTCCTTTGCCCTTCTGACTAGCCAGGAAAGCTTGATCTGCAACATGCATAATGGACCTGTTCTGCCTAGACTGATCTTCTTGCAACAGAACAGAGACTAATTCCTCAAATGACAAGGCATTCGGATTGCCTTTCATCATCAACCGAAGAGTAGAGGTAAAACTCTGATATGAATCAGGAAGACCATTCAGAACGGTCTACACAAGTGAGCTATCTGGTATAACCTCATCAGCAGAAATCAATTGTTCCTTCAGGTCTTTGATCTTTGTAAGAAAAATGTCCATAGAATCACCTTCATTCATGTGCTCACTCTCCAACTGTTTTCGGAGGTAAGCAACACGAGCCTCATTCCTAGCCTGGTACAAAGTGGTAAGTGTATCCCAAGCATCCTTTGCTATTCTGGAAGAGCGAATGTGAGGAATAATGGCACGTTTGACAGACAAAGCTATCAATGCATATGCCTGGGCATCTCTGCCATCCCAACGAATATGCTCTGCAGTAGGTGCAACAGAAACAGCAGCACGAACAGGAATCTGCGGAATATCATCTTCGACACCATCTTCATCAGCTCCAACACCTGTATTTGCAGTACCTGTCGTTACAGGTGTAACAGGACATCTTTCAACACCCTGCACAATGTTCCACAATCCTTTTGCAACCAGTACATGTCGCATCATATAAGCCCATAATGGGTAGTTGGTACCATCCAACTTATCCTCAACAGCCAACATACGGAATACATCACTACTTTCAGCCATGGCCAGTGACTAAAATACCTTGATGCAGAAAATTGATTGTATCTCAAAAAGTTGAACAGAACTGCCCAGACGAGTTCTACTAGACCTGTAGCAGACTTCGAGACGCTTAAACTGGCGAACAGAAACTGGTATATACCTTTGGCACAAAAGGACGAAATAGCCTACACAAGCACTGCGATAGTGCGTTCGGAGGCCGAAACGAGCTTAGATCGCGATTTCGGCACCACAGAGCGAAGTAGTTTTTATCTCGGAAACACCCTGAGTATGCTCACCAAATTGCGTGCGAATATGAGACAGCAAACAGAGGAGTGTCGACGACGCCCTAGAAGCGACGACGTGCTCTGATACCAATTGTTGGAGATAGACGTCTGCGGAAGCACGCGAACAGCACAAGGAAGAAGAAGAAGCTTGGAGGACAAACACACAATATTGAATTTATTACTAGAGAATGTACAAAGATAAGTAGCCCATTAGGGTGATAGGCATATATACAAGCCGGGGGAAAAAAACCTCCTAAAGAGGGAAAAAAGTGCCCCGGCGGTCCTAGAGTGTTCACACACATCACTACCTAAATATATCAACAGACCATGCACCTCGCCATCTCCATGAGTGACCTGTTCTTTTGTTCAACAACTCCATTTTGTTGAGGTGTATACGTCACTGTACACTGGTGTTTTATCCCACGTTAAGTCAGAAATGCATTAAAATTAGAAGACATATATTCCCCCCCTCGATCTGAATGGAGGGTGCCCATTTTACATGCTGACAGATTTTCAGCCAAAACCAAAAACTTTTTGAAGCACATGAACACTTCGGACTTTGCCTTCAATGGATATACCCATGCATGCCTGGAAAAATCATCGATGAAAGTCACGAACTAAAGATAATTTCCAAAAGAAGGTGTCTGCATAGGACCACAAACATCACTATGTACAAGTTGCAATTTCTGAGTAGCCCAAACTGAACCATCTTTTGGAAAGGAGGAATGCTGCATTTTGCCCAAAATATAGCCTTCACAAACATGTTTTCCTGGTGCCTCAAATTTGGGCAAAGAGGACACCATTTGAGATTTCTGCAGGCATAGCAAACTAGCAAAATTCAGATGACCAAAGCGTGCATGCCAAAGCTTTGCATCTGACATAGCGTGAGAATCATGTACTGTACATGCCAAATCATTTATATTTCTTTCATAGCCTATGAGCATATACAACCCATGACATAGAATGCCAGAAGCAATAATCACGTTGCCATTTGACAGATCATGAACTGTACATCTGTCATCAACAAATTTCACAACCAAGCTAATCTTGGCTAATGCAAAAATTGATAACAAATTTTTCTTGATCCCTGGCACAAACAAAGCATCTGAGAAAGTGAAAGAACTACCATCAGCAGTAGTCAAAATGATCTTACCAACTCCCATAACAGGATAAGAGGAGTTTTTGGCGCACGTAACAGTATTTCCTATAGGGGCAGGCTCGAGTGAAGAGAAGAAACTACACTGCGAGGTAATATGTTTGGTCGCCCCACTATCAAAGTACTAAACATCTGAGTCTACTGCAGACATGCACTGCTCATGAGAAGATGGGTCAAAAATGCAAACAATAGTAAACACCCATTCTTCTTCCTGCACAAGATTAGCAGACTCTGTTTTTGGTGTAGAGGCTTTTGCAACAACCATTTAAGCCTCTTTCTTCTTTGCCTCTTTAGCAGCCAATTTTGGACAGTTCTTTATGATATGATCATTCCCTTTACAATACTTGCAAAACAATTTCTGCTTTTCTGATTTTTTCTCATCTTTATCTTGGTTCTTCAAATGTGCAACATTTGCAGATTTCTGCTTACTAGTAGAAGGGCTCCATTTTCCTTTGCCCTTCTGACTAACCAAGAAAGCTTGATCTGCAGCATGCATAATGGACCTGTTCTACTTGGACTGATCTTCCTGCAACAGAATAGAGACTAATTTCTCAAATGATAAGGCATTTGGTTTTCCTTTCATCATCAACTGAAGTGTAGAAGCAAAACTCTGATATGAATCAGGAAGACCATTCAGAACGGTCTGCACAAGTGAGCTATTTGGTATAACCTCATCAGCAGAAATCAATTGTTCCTTTAAGTATTTGATCTTTGTTAAAAAACTGTCCCTAGAATCACCTGCATTCATGTGCTCACTCTCCAACTATTTTCAGAGGTAAACAACACGAGCCTCATTTCTAGCTTGCTACAATGTGGTAAGTGTATCTCAAGCATCCTTAACTGTTCTGCAAGAGTGAATGTGAGGAATAATGGCACGTTTGACAGACAAAGCTATCAATGCATGTGCCTGGGCATCTGTGCCATCCCAACAAATCTGCTCTGCAGTAGGTGCAGCAAAAACCACAACACGAACAAGAATATGTAGAATATCATCATCTTCAACACCTTTTGCCTCAGCTTTTGTACCTGCAGTTGTAACAATTGCAGGTGTGATAGGATGTTTTTCAACACCTTGCACAATGTTCCACAGTCCTTTTGCAACCAATACATGTCGCATCATATAAGCCCATAAGGGGTAGTTGGTACCATCCAACTTATCCTCAACAACCAACAGACGGAATACATCACTACGTTCAGCCATGGCCGGTGTCTAAAATACCTTGATGCAAAAAATTGATTGTATCTCAAAAAGTTGAAAAGAACTTCCCTGATGAATCTCGCTAGACCTGTAGCAGACTTTGAGATGCTTATACTGACGAACAGAAACTGGTATATACCTTTGGCACAAAAAGATGAAATAGCCTGCACAAACATTGCGATAGTGCGTTCGGAGGCTGAAACTCGCCAAAATTCGTATGATTCTAAGACTGCAACCAAAGAGGTGCTGACGATGCCCTAGATGAAGCTGTGACCTACTCTGATACCAATTGTTGGAGTTAGACATCTGCAGAAGCACGCAAACAACAGAAGGAGGAAGAAGAAGCTTGGAGCACAACACACAATACTGAATGTATTACTAGAGAATGTACAAAGATAAGTAGCCCATTAGGGCAATAGGCGTATATACAAGCCGAGGGAAAAAAACCTCCTAAAGAGGGAAAAAAGTGCCCCGATGGTCCTAGTGTGTTCACACACATCACTGCTTAAATATATCAACAATAGGGAGATATGTGTTTCCTTGTTCTACTTCACTCATGTCTCTTATCTTATCCGAGGGTATTTATAGCACTGTTCCATGTGATCCTACCTAGGAATGAGGTTTAGCTACTTCAGGCACTTGATTGGCTATGCGTTTCCACAATTCTGGCTTAACCTTGAGTAGCTCCTCTAAAGTGAGATTGCACTACACTTTAATGTTCTTTACTACCTCTGTATTCCTAGGTATGACTGAGTCTTCATTCCTTATCATGACGATGGGTGCTCTCATACACGTGGATTTTCTTTCCCATTGGCCTCTGAAATGGGGTAATTCCTACAAGGAATTAAACTTGATGTCTAATCGTTCACGAGACTGGGCATCCTCTTGTTCTCCATAAATAGAGGGAATATCTTATGGGAATTGATCATGTAAGTCATCCACAAGCTCAATGGGAGGAGGATTTTCACTTTCTTTTGTCCAATTCTCTTCTTGAATCTCTCTTAGAAATTCTTGGGAATTTCGATTCATAGAAGAAACGGTGTTTGGTTCAGTGGAATTAGGCACATAAGCTTCCTTGGGAGGAATGCTCACTCTTTGATTTTCCTTGTTCTTACCTTGGGAGGTGGCTTCCTTTCCAAATTTTGCAATTAAACTCTCTAGTCTTTCTAAAAGTCCATCAAAATGCAATTGACTCTTAGCTAAACTATAGTAGTTAAAGAGGCAGCTGTCTTCAAACATGGTTTGAGCCAGTTCTACCATCTTAGCACAAAGCTTGGTTTGTTCAATCTCTAGGTCCGCTCTAGGGTAACACTTTTCATGATCTATTACATTTGACCCTTCTTGGCCTGATGTGCTTTAAGCATCATGTCTAGGTCTTGGGGAGTGGGATCTGCTAGGACTGATCCTACTCTAGGTGGTAGTGGGGTTATTTGAGGTGGATTAGAAGGTGATGGGGAAGATGGTGGTGGTGGTAATGTGTGAGAGTGCATTTGAGAGGTGATTTCAATTATCATGGCTTTCATTTCTCTTAAGCTTTCCTCAAGCTTGCTCATTTTCTTATACCATTGTCTTTTCATTCTCTCTCGGCTATCTTTCTAGGCTCTTGTCCTTTTCTTAGTTACACTCTCAGTCTCACTAACCTCTGAACTCTTGTCTTGTCCTAAGCCTTGGTTTTGCTGTAATGCCTTAGCTCTAGTAATCGCTTGCACTAGGGCAGTGGAAGTTACATTCCCAGTAGAATCTACTACTAACCCAATCACATTGATATGTGATCTTTGGCCCATGGTTTGGGTTCTTAGGACAACCTCTTAAGAGGTGCTCTTTCCCACAATCTTGACAAAAACCTTGAATTGTCACTGATTGGGGTTCCATCGGTGCAGGCATAGGGCAATCACAAATGAAGTGATGACCTTGGCATTGTAGCAAGGTCCTCTAGGTGCTTGGGGTCTGATTTCTCTAGGTTGGCGCCTAGAGTTAGGATTTGCATACATGATATTATCATATTCTAGCTCCAAACTAGGTTCGCTTGGGTCTTCGTAACAGGACATCTCGTTATGCTTAGGTGACTGCATATAGTAAGCTTGTGGACTATATGAATGGAGTCAAGACTGTGATCACTAGGTTCACTTTTTGTAATCAATGGTGATACTAGCACTAAGGCTCTATTCAAGTTTTCTTCAGTGGGTGCATACTTTACTGGGATCACATTGGATGGAGTTGGAGGTTGCTGAGCTAGCATAGGCTGAGGTCTTGGTTGTGCTTGATAGGGTTGCTGGTAGGGTTGCTATGGCCTAACATACTGTTGTTGTGGGTATTGGTTCTGGTATCTCACCTGTTGTGGATATGGTTGTGGATAATAACTACTTCTTTATTATATGGGCAATCTTGTGTAGTGTGGCTGGTGTATCTCCTTTTTATGGTGTAGTATTGGTTGTTTGGGTTTACTTGGTGTTGGGAATTGAACTCACAACCTCTCGGTTAGGAGTGCGATGGGCTAACCACTTGTCCCAAATGCCATGGTTGAGGATTACTTCCTAATGCTCTCTCTTAAGGCATGGTTCAACCATCTCCTACTAGGATTATGTGAAATTCCTCCCCCCTTAGATTGAGCATTGCCCTCAATGCACACTTGTGGACCCTTCTAACTCTTGGACCCACTTTCCATGCATGAGTGCTTCCACCAACCTCAAAGTCTAGCACATGGACCAAATTTGGACCTATCCCACCCTCTGTGGGTGCCCAAATGCCCATGCGCCTTCATCCAAGGCCAGTCTTCACACTCACCATGGATAAGCACTTTTTCCAAGTGCCCACGAATGAGGCACAAACCTCCATCTCACCCAATTTCTTAACTAGGCTTTGATACCGATGCTGGGAATTGACCTCACAACCTCCCGATAAGGAGTGCGATGGGCTAGCCACTTGCAAAAAAAGCCATGGTTGAGGATTACTTCCTAATCCTCTCTCTTAAGACGTGGTTTAACCATCTCCTACTAGGATTATGCGACACTTGGGGTTGAGCTATGATTCGGCACACATTAGCTATATGGTCTCCTCCACAGGTGTAACATCGTTTCACTGGGGCAAATCTAGGTATCTGCTTGCTAGAGACTCCTAATTTCTGAGCTACCTTCTTTGCAAATTCCTCGATAGATGTGGATTGTTTGGAAGTGAGGTTAGTAGAGCTATCTAAATCTTTATTGATTTTTGAAAGCTCTAATTCCTCCCCTAGATTATCCTCCATATCTATGCACATACATACACACTCTTATGTGGTTCTAGGGTCCTTCAAGTACACATAAGATCTCAATTTGGTACTTAACAATCCATCTAGGAATAATGCCACTTGTTTGGCTGGAGTCAATAACTCTGGCATATGACATCTCTCCAAATATTGCCTAAATCTTCTCCCTGCAAGTCTCATTGTCTCTTGAGGTGTCTATTTAAAGCTATGGATAAGCAGAGAAGTGTTGTGTCTAATGCCACTTTTGGAGAATTCTATAATGAAGGCTTCTACCAATTGGTTTATATTTATAAACTAACCTTGATGTAGTGGTTGAAACCATGTTCAGGTAGTGTTCTTGAGAGTTAGACCAAAGGCATTGTATTGAGTGAATAGATCCTCGACTTGTTCAGCTCTCAACACTTGTCTAAACTCTACAACATGATCGAGTGGATCTCCAGTGACATCGAAGTAATTCTTTATGGATTTAACCAATTGGGTGGGCTGCAAAATTCTAGGATATTCTTTGGGCCTTGGTAGAGGGAATTCATATGGATTTCTTTGATTCGTTGGGCCTTTATGCCTCTCATTTTCCATTCTATCCATGTTCTATTCTCGTTCTTTCTCTTCCTACTGGGTTAGCAAAGCTTACCTGGGGTCTATCTCTACACCTATCCCTTTGAGCTCCATGAGCTTGGGATGTTCCAGCTCCTTGGTGCCCATAAGAGACACTGGACCTTGGTTGGGGAAAAACAAATTCACCCTTCCAGGTGTAGGCATTTCTACCAAGTTTTGTTACCATGAACACTCTCTCCGATGTCTTGTCTAAATAGACCACTTTGCTTGGGGTGTCAGGATCTTAAAATTCATATATCGTAATGCTTCCTACTTCGCTAGGTTGATTGGTCTTAAACCTATAAAAGGCTTCATCAGTCTCTTTATTCCAAAACAACTCCACACCTTTGTTATCTTGGGGAATCCATTCTAGTGTGAGTATCCTAGTTAAGACCGACTTACCTCTAGGGGTTCTTGGCTCTCTTCCTAGATTTTTGCTCTATGTCACCCATCTCAGTCTCTTGAATTATGTTATCAAATTCATCTGTTCTATCTAGCTGGTTAGTGACTACATACATGGTCGCTTCTTTATCAATGTATGATCCATTTTCAAAGTTGACTACTAGTTGTTCTAGTCCAACAGGTTGATCTGAGTTTTTAAATTGGACAACTGATGTTCTTAGACCATCCTCATAGATGCGAGCACCTAATTGGTTGGTCTTGATATATTTCAGTTGAGTATTGTAAGATCCTTTTGGTTTTTCTAGGTACGCCACTCTTGAGATACCTATAGGTCTCTCCATGCTATAAGACATCTCAAAGTCACTTGTTTTTGAACCAAGAACGTATGGGTAATCACTCAATTGCTGGGCCCAAGATCTTGCTGTATGATTGACACTAGCTTTAGAGGATTTGAGGCTTTGTCTATCCCATCTTAGATATCTTCTTTACCTAAGGTTCATAAGCCTTAGTGTTTATCTTGATTTCCCTAGTATAACCTCGTTGCAGAGTTCTTCCATATTAGTCACTTGTTTTTTTATTTTCCTTAGGCTATCACTTCTTTTCCAATCAATTTTCATCGTCAAGAACACTTACATTGTTCACACTTGAAGTTTGATGGCTTGATTTATACACTTTCACCTTAGAGTTTGTCGTGGAACTGAATTATTGATGCTTGCACTTTACAAATTAGGGTTCTTGTACTTGATCATGCTTAATGTCACCCTAATTAATCAAAACCTCCATCCATACTTAGCCTAAGCTAGGAATCAACAGAGGGGGTTGAGAATGATCCAACCTCAAGCTGCTTATCCCTTGCTCACACTTGAGGGCTCAAGACAATCGTTCTTAAGCTTGCAATATGCTCGTGCTCTGGATGCCCTTTGATGCTCTCAATGGACCTGTAAAAGTCCCAAAGTTAGCTCAAGATTTTAAATTTAATTGACATAACAAACCATCTTCATTCATGTAATTCAAAAACCAATTTTGCTTTGTTTTTATGAAAATTTCCCTCAGAGATCCCTCAACTTTCTCACCCTTATGGAAGGTCAACTTCAAAATACCATACTATAACTCCATGTTTTAGTTTTCCACAAAAACCAATTGAAGTTTGTGTGGGATTCAAAACAAGCTTTCCAAGGAGCTCAAGATCACCAGAAACAGATTTCATACGAAGAAGTTATGTCTGTTGAAGGTTCTAGGAGTTAAAACAGGCAAACATGATTTCTTGAATTATATGCTTAGGGCCTCACTATGATCCTATCAATTGCAATTTATGCTCAATATTTTCCAAATTTGAAAATTAACAAACCCTAAAAAATTGGCTGAATTTGCTTGTCAATCGTGATCGACATGGCTGTCAATCACCATGGATAGAGTTGTCCATCATGGTTTGTCAATTGTGATGGAAGGTGTCAATTGCGATGGATGGTGTCAATCATGATCGATGGGTCAATCGCGATAGAGGGTGTCAATCACAATTGATGGGTCAATCACGATGGAATGGTATCAATCACGATGGACAAATTTTCTTGGGTTTCATGCATCATGTTGTGTCAATCATGGCTTGTAAGTCATGATGGATAGGTTTCGCATCGAATGGGGCTATCAATCATGATTTCTCTATCGATCGCAATGGATAGGGGTGTTTGTCACGATGGACACCTGTCAATCACGATGGACAGGCACTCCGTCATGGGTGTCAATCACAATTGATTTATTTTTTCATATTTTTGCATAGCTTTGTGTCGATCGAGGGTCTATACATCACAACAGACAAGTTTTTGGCTGAGTGCACGTGTAAGTCATGATTTTTTAGTCAATCGCGATGGACAGGGGTGTTTATCATGATGGATACCGGTTGTCATGATGGACAGACGTGTCCATCAGGGTCTGTCGATCGCGATGGATAGGTTGTCCATCGTGATGGACACTGTCAATCGTGATTGATGGTGTGAATCATGATGGACAAAGAAAATGTAATTTTTTTAATTTTTTATGTGGATTATTGATGTGCAAGGTCTCTAGACTATGCTTGTGCACTTATTTTTGCCAAAAGATCACTTTTTATGTCAATCACGATTGACAGAGGCCAATGCCCCGAGACTTGTGTAGACATTTTTTGTACCTGCTAGAGTTGGTGTAGTTGCTCTAGATGCCGTACCTACAAGAACACTCAAGAAACATGCAAAAACAAAGCACACAAAATTGCTCTCTTGCTCTCTCTCAGTGAAATGAGGGAAATGAGGTGGGGAAGGTGATATGACCAAAAAAGTGAAAATTCAGCAAAGATGGAAATGGAGGTGAGAGGTGGTGAGGATGATGATAGTGATGATGGTAATGAATGAAGAAAGAGAAAATAAGAAATTAAGAAAGAGAAATTACCTACGACTCCAACGTCACAACTCTATGTCTTACCATCACACACTCATCCTCGAAGCTCTCTCCCCGATAATGACGCCAAATTGAGTGTCACTCTAGCATAATGGCAAGTACCAAAGTGAGGAGATCTACCTCATAGATGTCAATTTGTGGAGATGTGAGGACTAGTATGATGATTGTCAGCAAGTGAAGGCACGTGCGTGAGTGAGAAGCACACAAGTATGCACACACACGCACACACAAGACAAGAACAAAGAGAGGAACATTGGAGTGCTTTCTATTACTCAAGAAATATCTTACAATAGCTCAAAACTCTAACAAGCTAACCTCAAAAATGAGCTCTCTAGCTCTTTTCATAGTTTTTGACTGGCTTTGGCCCTGTCCAAACCTAGTGTCTGGCCTAGTTAAAAATTAGGTTCCATGGCTTATTTGAGGGCTCAAACACAGTCTAAAAATTATGAAAATTGATACATAGATACTTCTAGTACTCCTCAAGCTTCAGGACTCCTTGGCTTGAACAAAATGGAGTCTAATTTACCAAAAACGGTATTTACAAGGTTCATGTAGTGATGAAAATCACTATTGAAAAAGCATTTATCTTAAAAAAATTAGATAGGCCTAATTGCCGAATCTTCTTTGATGGCTCTACCTACTTGGACCTGCTTGGCTATCACTCTGATCTGAATCTTTGAGTCCCCTGTCTTGTCATGCCCTGACTTCCCTGACTACTGCCAATAGCTGCACTAGCTGATGGCTTGTGTAGGGGGAAAACCTTTTGGCCTTTCCAAAAATGAGTCTACTTTGTATAGTTAGAGACTAAGTACATTCGTTCATAATCATGACTCATGTAAGTTAGTTTTCCTTGGACATCTAGATCCTTGAACTCCTATACTAAGAACTCCTACTCAGTATGGGGATTGTCTAATTTGAATTGCCAAAAAGCTTCTTCGATGGTCATGCTAACATACGAATCTATGGAAGCATTGTCTTGGGGTACATTTGTGGTAGCAATATTATGGCAAGCATTGAATTCTTCCTCGGAGTACATGGAATTTCCTTTGGATTGTCCTCGTTAGAATCTTGGACTTCTAGCGATGAGAGAGTGTTCCCAAAGTTATTTGTCCTATTAGGGTGACTAGTAACCATGTACATAGTTCCTTGCTTATCTATATAAGATCCATTATCAAACTTGACTATTGGGTGATCTAAGACATATGGATGCTCTATGTTTCTGAACTATACTACTAGCCTTCTCAAACCATCCTTAAATATGTGAGCACCTCATCGGTTGGTTCATATGTACTCCAATAGAGTCTTGTAAGGTCCTTCTGGCATCTCTAAGTATGTATCCCTATTGCTATAGGTTGATCTCTCCATGTTGTAAGAGCTATTTTCGGGCTATCACTTGATTGGGGATTACCTAATTTCTTAGACCAAGACTTGACCACATGGTTGACACTAGCTTCAAAAGATCTTATGCCTTACCAATCCACCTTGCCAAGGGACTTGCTTGATCTAAGGTTCATGATTTAGCCCAAGTTACCTTTTTTTCCCCCTTTGAAGATTTTCTTTTTTATGATTGCTTACTTATTGATTCACTTGTTGACTTATTATGCCTTATTAAGTCTTTTCTTAATGATTCGTTGTAATGAACACTAATGAGAACTTACATTATTCAACTTGATCATGAATCATCACCTTATGTTCTTTACCCTTAATTGTTATCATAATTGCAATTTCATTAGAGTTCTTGCACTTGATTCCCTTATGTTGCTTTGACTTGGGTATTCTTATCATCACCCAACGTACTAATGTTAGCACTAACATAGCCTAAGCTAGAATTTACAAAGGGGGTTTGTAAATTTCCAAACTCAAATCACTCGCATTGTGTGCTTTGAATAGCCCAAGATGGTCTTCCAAGCCTTGGTAGTTTGCTTTGACCCTTGTGAGAGCCTCAACAACTTGCACTTTAGCTTCATAGCCCCAAAGTCCACGAAAAGACCTTAGAAATAGACCAAGTATAAGTCATAAATTAAAACCCTAAGTTTTCCATGTGTAGGTTGTTTGTCACAATAGAGCCATTTGTTGTGATATATATTTTGAACAAAATTGATTACAAACTTCAATACTAGAAAGCTATGCAACTTAACACGATAGTTAAGGCCATGTTTGCTGACACATCCCTTATCCCCTCCATTATATACTTTATTTCTTGCTAGAGATGTATTGATAGGGAGCTCTATATGTTAGAAATCACATGAGAGGATTTATATCGATAGGGGATCCAAACCATAGAGGTATTGTTGATATATTTAAGTAGTGATGTGTGTGAACATTCTAGGACCACCGGGGCACTTTTTACCCTCTTTAGGAGGTTTCTTCCCCTCAGCTTGTATATATGCTTATTGCCCTAATGGGCTACTTATCTTTGTACATTCTAGTGGTAATACATTCATCATTGTGTGTTGTGCTCCAAGCTTCTTCTTCTTCCTTGCGCTATTCGCATGCTTCCATAGATGTCTAACTCCAACAATTGGTATCAGAGTAGGTCGCCGCTTCATCTAGGGGGTTGTCTACACCTCTCCCGTTGCAGTCTCAAAATTGCACGAAATTTGGTAAGCATACTCTTCGAACGCACTATCGCAGCGCTTGTGTAGGCTATTTCATCTTTTTGTGCCAAAGGTATATACCAGTTTCGGTTTGCCAGTATAAGCATCTCGAAGTCTGCTACAGGTTTAGCAGAATTCGTTTGGGCAATTCTGCTCAATTTTTTGAGATACAATCAATTTTTTGCATCAATGTATTTTAGTCACTGGCCATGGCTGAAAGCAGTATTGTATTCCATATGTTGGTTGTTGAGGATAAGTTGGATGGTACCAACTACCCATTATGGTCTTATATGATGTGTCATGTATTGGTCATAAAAGGACTATGGAGTATTGTGTAGCATGTTGAAAGATGTCCTGTTACACCTGTGAATATAGGTACTGCAAATACATGTGCTGGAGCTGATGGAGATGGTGTCGAAGATGATGATATTCTGCAAATTCCTCTTCGTGCTTTTGTTTTTGTTGCATCTACTGTAGAGCAAATTCGTTGGGATGGCAGAGATGCTCAGACACATGCATTGATAGCTTTGTCTATCAAACATGCCATTATGCCTCATATTCGCTCTTGTAGAACAACTAAGGATGCTTGGGATACACTGTTGGTCATCTGAATTTTGCTAGTTTGCTACACCTGCAGAAATCTGAAATGGTGTCCTCTTTGCCCGAACTTGAGGCACCTGGTAAACATGTATGTGAAGGCTTTATTTTGGGCAAAATGCAACATTCTTCCTTTCCAAAAGATGGTTCAATTCGAGCTACATAGAAATTGCAGCTTGTACATAGTGATGTCTGTGGTCCTATGCAGACACCTTCTTTTGGGAACTATCTTTACTTCATGACTTTCATCGATGATTTTTCCAGGCATGCATGGGTATATCCATTGACGACAAAGTCCGAAGTGTTTATGTGCTTCAAGCAGTTTCTGATTTTGGCTGAAAATATGTCAGCATGTAAAATGGGCACCCTCCATTCTGATCAAGGGGGGGAACATATGTCTTCTGACTTTAATGCATTTATGGCTGAACGTGGGATAAAACATCAGTGTATAGTGCCGTATACACCTCAACAGAATGGAGTTGCTGAATGAAAGAACATGTCACTCATGGAGATGGTGAGGTGTATGGTCAAGAGTCAGGCTTTACCACATGGTTTTTGGCTTGAGCCTGTTATGTGTGCAACATATGTACTAAACAGGTGTCCCACTAAAGCGTTGCAGTCTATCACTCCATATGAGGCTTGGCATGGTCGCAAGCCATCAGTTGTTCATCTGTGTGTTTTTGGTTGTCTAGCATATGCATTATTGCATGAACAACATTGTAGAAAATTGGATGATAAAGTAGTAAAATGTATTTTTGTTGGGTACAATTATGAAAGTAAAGGCTATTGTCTGTATCATTGACAAACTAAATGCATTCTGGTTAGCCGTGATGTTGTTTTTGTGGAAGATGCTATTTAGCCATTGCTTTCATGTACTAAGGAGACATCTGCTAGCTCCAAAGACATGTATGATACTTTGCTGCCTCTTTTTATAGGTGGACAGTCTAGTGCTAGTCCTAATGAGGCAATTTCTTAGCCTTTGCTAGTTTATGTGATGATGCATATCATTCCATTTCTGATGTAGATTTACATGATGCACTTGTTGATGAGAGAGCTGATATTGAGCAGGCAAAAACTATGCCAAAATGGTTGGTGTAGACCTTGCGTGACAACAAATTAGATGCACCTCTATCATATCGTACTCGATCAGGCTCCCATAGTGCCTCTTTTGTATCAGATTGCTATGCTATGGCCACGTCTAGTTCTCTGTGATGAGACTGAACCTGTTTCATTTGATGAAGTACAAAATTGAGAACATTGGATGGGTGCAATGCAATCTGAATATGATGCTATCATGAAAAATGGTACATGGTCTTTATGTGACTTGCCTCCTAGCAAGAAGGCCATTGGCACTAAGTGGGTGTACAAGCTAAAGCGCAAACCTGATGGAACAGTTGACAGGTATAAGGCTAGGCTTGTTGCAAAGGGTTATGTGCAACAAAGAGGCATTGATTTTGATGAAACCTTTGCTACTACTTGCCAAATGACTATTCTTCATAGCATCTGTGCACTAATAGCTCATCATGGTTGGAATGTACATCAGGTGGACATTAAAACAACATTTCGGCGACTTGTAGGAAGAAGTGATGTTTTTTAGCCCCATGGCTTTGTGTAGAAAGGGCATGAAAACCAGGTGTGCAGATTAAAGAAGGCATTATATGGGTTAAAGCAAGCACCACGTGCTTGGTATGAAAAGATACATGCCTATCTGATTGCACATGGTTTTGAGAATAGTTCAACTGAAAGAACCTTATATGTTAAGCATGCTAATGATGTGCTTTTGATCATTGTGGTATATGTTGATGACACACTGTTCACTGGTCCTCATGACACGCTGTTCACTGGTCCTCATGACACGCATATTGTTGATTTTAAGGGTGATTTGCATGCCTCATTTGATGTCTGATTTGGGGCATTTGCATCACTATTTGGGCATTCAATTTATGCAAGTTGATGGTGGAATGGCTTTGTGTCAAACAAAATATATTGACACATTATTGTGGCTTTTTGGCCTTGAAGACTGTAAGACTATTGCCACTCCTATGGAGACAAGTTTATGATTGAGTCTTCATGATGTTGGAGATGCATTTGATGTTGTTCTCTATCAATAGGCTATTGGATGCTTGATTTACTTATGCATTACTCGGCCAGATATTTAGTTTGCTATCTCACAGATGAGCAGGTTTATGCATTTCCCAAGTGTTAAGCATTGGCAGGTGGTTAAGCACATCTTTTTCTACTTGAGTGGTACCCGACTACTTGGATTGTTTTATCCCAAGGGGGGATCACCACCACCAGATTTGCATGCTTTTTCTGATAGTGATTGAGCTGGTTGCTATGACACTCGTGTGTCCACTAGTGGCTTTTGCTTCATGCTTGGTAGCTCATGTATATCTTGGTTGAGCAAGAAGTAGCCTACTATGGCCACTTCTAGTTGTGAAGCTGAGTATAGGGTAGCTTTCATGGCGTTTGTTGAGTGTGTATGGCTAAGATGCCTTATGGCTGATTTGGGTGTTGGTCAGTCTTCTTCCACCACTATCTTCGGTGACAGTCAAAGCGCATTGGCAGTTGCGAGGAACCTTGTGTTCCATGCTTGCACTAAGCACATTGAGGTGCATTATCATTATGTCAGGGAGAAGTTCTCTGCTGTTGAGATCAGCTTGGCATATGTGCCCACACAAGAGAACATTGCAGACCTTTATATGAAGGCCCTGCCTAGGGAGAAGTTTGAAGCTTTCCACAAAGCTTTGGGCTTACTTCCTTTTGTGGATTGATTCCACATAGCTTGGAACTTCCTTATACATGAATGCCAGCTCCTTGTTCACCGCATCACTCCCAGGGAGGATTTGTTGATATATTTAGGTAGTGATGTGTGTGAACACTCTAGGACTGCCAGGGCACTTTTTTCCCTCTTTAGGATGTTTTTTCCCCTGACTTGTATATATGCTTATTGCCTAACGGGCTACTTATCTTTGTACATTCTAGTGGTAATACATTCAACATTGTGTGTTGTGCTCCAAGCTTCTTCTTTTTCCTTGTGTTGATCGCGTGCTTTTGTAGACATCTAACTCCAATAGGTATGCCCAAGATAAAATGGGATTTTTTTCCTTCCTAAGGAAAAGGGTGATTTACGAATAATTGATGTGGTTTTCTTCATGGCAAAATGAAAATTAAGTGGATGGTGAAGGCTTGGGTTAATCAAAAAGAGTCACGGGCTCAACTACTCTTCAAGAACATGCAAGTTATTCTTCTTGAGAGCTCCCCTCAATGGATCAACCATGACCTAAACATCCTCCTTTTCTTCCACAAAAAAAATTATCATTAAGGGATCCAATCTTATTTTTTGACTATTGGAGAGCATGAAATAATCTTACGCGACATTGACATCTTGAAGTAGATTAGAAATTGGAGATTGACATTACGAAAAATGATTCCATCTAGTTCCCTATCCATGAGACCCCCTGTGACAAAACATGATATCACTAGAGCCAAGAAAATAAAGTAAAGGCATTAGTTATTGGAAAATGTCACACATGATATCACTAGAGCCAAGAAAATAAAGTAAAGGCATTAGTTATTGGAAAATTTTGTGGAGCTATGAAAATAATCGATGGATAAGATTTGAAGATCTCAATAGAAGCCTCATACTTGATTAGAAATGTTGCTCTGTCATCAAAAGAAGAATTGAATCTTGGGGAAGGGAGGACTTGATTTTTTTGCACTATAAAATTCATCCCCATATCAAGAGTCTTTTGTGGGATAATGGCAACAAGTTGGGAGACATTCCGAGACCCAAGAGAAATAGTGTCATCTCCCTCACCCCTAATTGTGGACGGGGTTCAAATTGGTCTTGCTTTTGATGGGAACTTAAATTTGTTGTGATGTGGCATCCCCTAATTGAGAATGCTTCTTATCTCATGCAAAACCTGGCATAATAAAAGAGCCTAGAGGAAACACCATTAGAGTAGGATTGTGCAAGACTCTTTGATACGCAAAGTAGAGGAGAAGTGACCATAGTACTTATAGAATCAGGTGCAAGAAGCAAATGGAAGACAGAAAGATGGAGAATAACCACCGCTAAAAGAGGTTCAAGATTTTGATGATTCTTAATCCTTGAAATGTTCTTTGAATAAGAGTGCTTCAAAATTGATCCCTTAAGTAGAAGAGGAAGAAGATGGAGATGTTATGGAGTTGCCACAATATTTGAGAGAATACAAAAGAGAGTCGATAGCGAAGGAGGCAACTTCGATTAGATTTCCTATGTTCCAAACAATAAAGAGCACACCCAACATGGAAGTATCGAATAATACCCAAGTAAAAATGTGTGTTAACCATAGAGGAACTATTGTGTGCAAAGCCACACTTATGGCAAAAAAGGGACAAACATGTGGACCCCATGTCCACTCATACTAAACCTTTAGAAAATAATTCTAAATCAGATAGTTTGAGTGTGAAGCAAGTGCCAATTGAAAGGTAGGGAAATTTATCAAAGAAAATAAGCGCAACACTTTCCTATCTATGTCAGAATTGGGGAAAACTTGCATTGTGGCCTACTCATCTGAAATTACAACTGGTTGATGGACATATAGAGTGCTCGATTGGCTTGATAGAGAAGGTGAAGTTGAATACTTGTGGAGTTTATTTTGATCTCCCTCTAGCTATATGTAACTTCAACCAAGAATGCAATTCTCTCTCTCTCTCTATATATATATGTGTGTGTGTGCATGTATATATATAAAATTGGAAACAAGTCATAATTAGTCCACATGGTAGTAATGTACTGTCTAGTTTCTAGAATCTTCACAACAAGAAAGCACTTAGTGACATGACTAGGTGGAGTGCTTTCCAAAATGGCCACCTAAGTTTGAATCTTGAAGACAACGCTGATAGCGCGTGAAGACATTTTTGCTTTTTTAATTATGGATGATAGATTTTTTTGGCCGCAAATTGATTTAGCGCAAGTGTTTTTTGTTTATTTTTTTTCGAATTGTTTTCTGTTAGTGATTGCAGCTTTTAGAGTTGCTTTAGAAGGGCACATAAACTATAAAAGAGACCTCTTGGTTCATTGTTGTAATATCTTCATCAATCTTCTCACACTCAAGACTGGCGTTGGAGAGTTTTACTCTACATCTCGAGACATTTGGAAGAGTTTGTGTCAGCTAACATACTATGAATAACAAGTCTACATCCCTCCTGACTTGTTCATTCACTAGTTCCTTATTGAGGATAATCAGAATTCAGGTTTGTTGTAAAATAATTCTAAACTATTCAAATTCTCCATATTCTGACACACATACTCTTCATACCTCTTAGAAACACAATCTCTTGTACCTAGTTCCTATTCAGATATTGTTAGTTTGTATCATATTCACACATTGTGATTTGAAATTTTGAGCATTCACTTCTAATGATTAGGGAAGTTGGTAGTTGAATACAAGGGAACTCGACAAGACATCTATCCATCACATCTACTTACTATCTATGATTGCAATTAGGTATATGTCTACCCTTTGAATATTTGACAAAGTTAAGGTGTATGCACGCGTCATGTATTGCGTATCAACTTTTTAGTGTTGTTTCCAGGTAGAGCAATGACCAGGCTTAGGTAACTTGTGTGATAGATTGTGAAGCTTCTAGGTAAGTCACCACTGTGCCTATAAATTGTTGCTTGTTAAGTCAAATTTTAATTCCATTGAAGGAAGTCCCATTTTTAACTTTTGGTCTTACCTTTGGGGTAGGATTAGGTGTTAAGAGTGGAAATTGTGCATCTGTAAGGAAAATCTTGGATCTTCATCATCTTTAGATTAGAATTTTTTCGTTTCCTTTCCTTTATTTTCCTTCACCTTTTATCTTTAAAAATCTTTTACATGGGTGTACATGGTGAATTGCACATCTCGGAAATTTTAAGGACACATGAAACTTGGTAAAATTAGTGCCAGTATGCCATAGGGAGAGAAATAGATTGGATACTATTCTTGGAGAACCTTCATGCCCATGTGATTTCACACAATTTTGAGAACAGTCCAACTAAGATCAACTTATATGTTAAGCGTGCAAATGATGTGCTTCCAATCATTCTTGTCTATGTTGATGACATGCTGCTCATTGGTCCTCATGAGAAGCACATTGGTGATTTTAAGACTGATTTGCATGCCTCATTTGAGATGTCAAATTTGGGGTGTTTGCATCATTATTTGCAATTTATGTAAGTTGATGGCAAAATAGCTTTGTGTCAAAAAAAAAATATTGACACATTATTGCAACATCTTGGCCTTGAAGATTGCAAACCTATTGTCACTCCTATGGAAACAAGTTTACGATTGAGTCTTCATGATGCTAGAGATACATTTGATGCTATTCTCTATCAACAGGCTATTTGATGCTCGATTTACTTATGCATTACTTGGCTAGATATTCAGCTTTTTGTCTCACAATTGAGTAGGTTTATGCATTGCCCAAGTGTCAAGCATTGGTAAGAAGTTAAGCACATCCTTCACTACTTGAGTGGTACCCGGCTACTTGGATTGTTTTTTCCTAAGGCAGGATCACTACCACCATATTAACATGCTTTTTCTAACTCTAATTGGGCTAGTTGCTAAGCTTTGTACTCAGAACATTACAAAATGGCACATCCCAAAGTCCGAGGTGCCATTGATTGGGAACATTTCAAATTAGATATCACGAAAGGACTTCAATTGAAAGAACATGATTTTGCCATAGATTTCATTCAATTCTACATTGGTCACCCCACACAAAGGTTTATCAAGGATGAGAGACTTGAGAGGGGGGTGTGTTAGTGGCAAAGGAAGCCAAAGTGGATTGAGTAGATAAGGGAGTCTCAAAGAAGAAGGCTAGAGAGATGGACAAGAGTTATATACAAGATTCAATATACAAGGAACTCAATGGTATCTAGCTAGAATCCCATGCTACCATTAGGTTTCTTGATACCTATGCTAAGAGTAGCACAAGATCATCATTGGCTGGGCCATGAGCTATCCTCTAGGATAATGGACTTAAAGCATCTAGGAGAAGCTATATTGAGAGCAACAATAGGCATATACATGGCCAAGAAATGACAAAAGACTTATTTTGATGCACACATGAAAGACAAAGGCTTGAAAGTTGGTGATTTAGTATTGCTGTACACTTTGAAACAACATGTTATAAGTTTAAAAAGTGTGTTTATGGAGCTATGATCATCAATAGACTTTCGACTAGTGGTGTAGTACAATTAGCCACCTTATAGGGAGAAGTAATGCCAAAATACATCAATGAATGCAAACTCAGGCTTCATCAAGAGTCAGTCATTGAAGAAATGCTTAAATGATTCAAGGTGGCTAAAGGGCATAAAGAGGAGGAGCAAAGATTTTAAGAAGAAGGTCTAGAGAGCATTAAATGTATGAATCTAAGACAAAAGAGCTTAGACCATTATAAAAATTCTAAAGATGAAGGGCTTCTTCTTGTGAATGTCATCGTCCAATGGAATGCCTCTAGATACCACATGGAAATGTGTGAAACAAAGAGGAATACCTCTCCCAACATAGTGGATAGAAGATCATTCATTTATGTTGAGCTATGATAAGGCATTACAATCAAGATGATCAGGCCCTAATTGACTCAGGAGCGACTACTAGTGTCATTAGGTATTTGTTACTCTAGCACAATGGCAAATACCAATGTGAGGAGATCCACCTCACAAATGTCAATCCATGGAGATGTGAGGACTAGTATAACGACCATGAGCAAGTGAAGGCACAAGTGTGTGAGTGAGAAGCACACTAGCATGCACACACATACACACACGCACACACAAGGCAAGAATAAAGAGAGAAACAATGGAGTGCTTTCTATTACTCAAGAAGTCTCTTACAAAGGCTCTAACAAGTTAACTAAAAAATGAGCTCTCTAGCTCTTTTTATAGTTTTTTACTAGCTTTTGGCCCTATCTAGACCTAGTGTCTGGCCTAGTTAAAAATTAAGTTCCATGGCTTATTTGAGGGCTCAAACAGAGTCTAGAAACTATGAAAATTGATATGTAGATGCTTTTAATACTCCTCAAGCTTAAGGACTCCTCGGCTTGAAAAAAATGGAGTCCAATCTACCAAAAACAATATTTACAATGTTTTTGTAGTGATGAGGATCACTTTGATTGAAAATAAGTTATGAAAAAAATGATTTTGCCTCTTCTGTGCCAGATTGTACTTGACTGCTCTATCTCATCATTGCTTGTAGGCCAACACTCTCCCCTCTCTAGCAATTTTTTGCCCCTAACACACCTGTGTTCTATAGGGTGAATGATGTAATATTGGACAACATTGGTGGCCAACTCATGTTCTTGGAGTCTTAATGCTTTTGCCAAATCAACTTTCAATGCATCCCAATTGATGGCACTAGGATATTTGGTTGTGGTGTTGTATACTACTCTAAATACATAGCATGCTCACATGCAAATAATTGAAGCAGGTGTGTTGGTTTTGGTGCACACACTTCAAAGTGATACTCGCAAAAGTCGGTAGTGAACATATCTTCAAAAGTTTGTTTGTAACAGGCTGGGAAGTATTTGATATGAGCGTGCCAGGCATAAGCTACTCTGATGCTTGGGGTCATTCTCATGTCATACACCAAATCATAATTGCCATTTGTAAAGCCTGATAGAGCTACTTGTGGTGCTTGTGTATTTCGAAAGGTCTTGAGAACAATTTGCATCATATCCAAAATCTTTAGCATCATCTGCATTGTGACATCTAGCATTGGCTTCAATCGAGGGATCTTGTGGCATATAGTGGCCATCATATAAGCAATTGAAGGTGGTCCTTGTGGTGGCATGATGTATGGGTAGTTGAGCCACTCCTTGCATTGTGCATTATTTTGTACTTTGATGTTGAATGCTTTCCATGATCTACACCTCAGAACTGGATCATAATCTGCTGTTATGTTTAGAAAGTAACTGTTGTGCCTGCACCCTTTCCATGATTTGGCATAATCTATGGCGTTTTTTCATATAGGATGGGGCTTTGGTAGTCTCTTCTTCTTCTCCCCCCTCTGGCCATTCTAATTGCTGAGATAGGGTCCTTTGTTGCTCGTCTCCCTAGTGGAAATGGAGACCTTCTGTTGATTTTACCCTTCTTTGTGTGGAGGTGCCACGTCCTTCTACATTAAAAAAGAACTCTACATCCAACAATTGAGTGGTATGCAAAAAAGATTTAAAATCGAAGGTGCTCATCCCTTCAATGTCTCCAACGGTATTGAATTCAAACTCCAAAGGTACAGGGGGTGTAGGGGGAGCTGCTTGCAATGTGTCTCTACAGTCAGATTGGAAATTTTCAAATCATAAAGGGAGGCATTGGGGCTTCCCCTCATGGTGACATCTTTGGGTTCATAAGAACTTCTCATGTTTGGACACATGGAATAGTGCCCCTCATTCTCTTGGATTGGTGTGTTGAAGCTTTGCATCCTTTAAATAGTTGTAAGTGTGACCAAGTCAGTGCGCACTCAATGGGCACATCATATGCTAAACACCTTTATATTATATGAGTAATTGAATAGAAACCATTCACCATTGGCTTCCTAGACCATCTTTTATTAGCTTTGTACAACTGCTCCACAATCCACACAGGAAGCTTAATAGTTAATGAGCCTGTCTTGGCTAGATAAAGGCTGAACTTGATCCTTTTGTGTGGCTAAGTGAATCTATCTTGTCTTGGAAACACAAAGTGTTGCATGCATAGTCAAAGTGGGATGGAAACATTAGGTGTAAGTACCACCATATCCTTTAACTTTAATAGCTTCCTATTCTTCATGTTGTCAGGTATCAAAGCCTCTTTCTCTGAGGGTACATGCGTGCCGTGTATGCTAAGTGTATCTCTTATCAATTCTAGGGTGAGTTCAAACTTCTTCAACTCATTGTTGCATGATAGAGAGGGAATGCCACATGTGCCTGGTTGATCTTTCACACTGCTAGCCTGTAGGGTGGACACTAAATAATAGTAGCATTAGAAGTCTAGTTTTGGTATGGGTGCCTTGAAATATTTGACTAACCTTGTGCATTGCAAAAATAATTGTAGTTCTTGGGTGTTCTAGAGAGTCTCAAATTCTTTTGAAAGAAATTGACGCTATCCCCACACGTTGTCAAATTCACACTTAGACTCCCATACGTATGCTACATCTTCGAGTTGCCTTTGCATCTCACTGAACCAATGAGGTTGACCACTGACCTTCTCTGTAAGTCCTATAGATAGCTCAAGAATTTAGTATTTGTTGGAGGTGGCACAACTCTAGAGGTTGCTCAATTGTTGGAACTTCAATGGGTAGGTTTTCCATACTAACTCTGGTTTGACTTGTCTTTACCTACGAACTAGTGCCCGCTGTATTGGACATGATGCGAGTAGTATTGTTTCTCTCTGAATTTGCTAGAACAGTAGATCATATTAGTATTGCAATGAAAACATGATGATACTTTGTCTCCTTTAAAATACCAACATGATACCCTTAGTTGCTAGAGAGTTAGTGAGTAAGGTGTTCTTGTGTAGTGAGTCTCTGTTAGTAGGTTAGTGACTTCCCTTGATGCATACTTTGGATGTGCACTGTACTCAAAATGCATTTACTTCGAAGTGGATTGATTTACAAAATTTGATCGAGGGGTTCAATACAAGGTTTAATTTTTCAAACTTTTAGTGTGGGATTACATCTTTTGGTAGTGATGACCTTTACAAGTTTTTGGAATAGATCATCTAGGATTTTGGACTTTTTGGGTACCCCTTTCTAGATAATCCTATGTCTGATTTGAGGTGTGGAGGTGGTGAGTGCTGTTGTTCGCCTTGAAGTTTGTGACGTGAGTGTCTATGAGTGGTGATTCAATCTTGTGAGCCTATGTGAAGCTATTTGAGCTTGTAAGCAGGTCTTGGGCACTCATATTTGTCAAGCATTGGGGTCAACCTTCATCGATCGCTTTGGGACCCACATAGAAATGGTCAGGCTTGATAGATGCCTAGGATACTCCTTCATTGTAGTCCACAATTGAGTAGTTTGTGTGGTGCACCTTTGGGATCCTGTCTCCAACGCAGAGGGTTGTTCACCCTTGTGTACCCAGATTTGCTTCATTCCATGAGGTTCTTTATGTTGCACCGATTGTTGAGCATGCATCTTGGGTATTTTCTTCTTCCGCTTCTTGAGTTTCCTTGCTTGTTTTTCTGGGACCATCTTTGGAAAAGAAGGGAGTTCCATATTGGCTTTTGCAACTCCTTCATGAGTGAAATTCTTCTGCATCATAGAAATTTGGACAAGAATAGCATCGTTATCTTCATGTGTGTTCTTGGAAGGACCAAGAGTGGGTGTCTTTTCTAGTTGCATGTGTGCTTGATTTTCTAACTCAAATGTGATGCAGTTTTGATTCACCTAGACCTGAACAAGTCCACTTCTTAGGTTCAAGTTGAGTGCATTATCAGAGATCCAGTCTTAGCCCAAGACAAGAGGTTCGGTGAGATCCTCATCTTGACACACTAACACTTTGACTGTCATAAGAACCTCTTGAATATAGATGGGGAGCTCCACCTCACCGATGCAAGGGGTTTCCACACCTCCCAATCCTATAAGATATGCTTCTATAGGATTGATACCTAATTGCAATTCTTGACAATAAGGAAGTCTAACTGCACTAGTGGCTGCACCTGAGTCAATCAACACTCTTACAATCCTTGCACTCTTTCCTTGTCCTACTTCTAGGGTCACAAAAGTATGTCGATCAACTATTGTAGGAGAAATTACACCTGATGCTTGACACATGGCCATGTGATATCTTGGCATGCCATGATTATCTGCGCTAGATAAATCTCTACCCAATCTCCTTAATTTCATTCATCAAACACATTCTAAGGCTTCTGCCTGCAGTTCTTCTCAGAGTCGTTTTTCCTCTTCCTTACATTTCTTTGTAGTGTTGAGTTGATTTAGCATCTCCTCTATTAGGGGTTCTTGATATAATTTGACTTTGCATCTACTAATGTAAGTACGTAGGATTTTTCCTTCTAGAATGGCTAATTGGACAACTCCACTTATTTATACTCTATTAATTATCATAGTTTCATAGCTAGGCTTCTCCAACTTTCTTTCATGTTGCTTCAAGATGTATACTAAGACTAAATCTCCCACTTTTAAGCCTTTATCCTTCACATGGGCATCAAAGTAAGCCTTTTGCCTTCTCTTAGCTGCATAAATCCCTATTGTTGTTCTCAATCTTGTTTCACCTAAGCGTTCTAGATCAAAGGTTCTAGATGAGAGCTCATGGCTACCCCATTGATGCTCTTGTGCTACTCTCAGTGAGGGTATTAGGAAGTCTAAAGGTAACACTACATTTTGGCCAAATACCATCTGAAAGGGTGTGGCTTGGAGCACCATTTTATAGGCCACTTGGTATGCCCAAACAACATGGTGTAGCTATTTATCCCAATCAGAGCATTTATTATTCACCAACTTTGTCAATACATTACACAAGATCTTATTTATGTGCTTGGCTTGTTTGTTAGCTCGTGGGTGATAGGGGGCAGACTTCTTATGTACCACCAAGAATTCTTGGAGAAGGTTTTCAATCACTTCATTCAAGAAGTGCATGCCTCTATCATTTATTAACTCTATTGATAATCCATATCTGGTTAACACATTCTCGAATAAGAACTTAGCCATTGTCTGAGCATCATTCTTTGTTGTGGTCTTCACTTCTACCCATTTGGTGAGATAGTCAGTGGTGACAATAATGTATTTGACATGTGAACTCTTAGCTAGGGGATTAATAAGACCTACAAAGTCTATTCCCCACTTAGAGAATGCCCATCCTCCCATCATGGGTTTCAATGGCATCTCGTCTTTGCATATCGGATAATGAGTTCGCTGACAAATATTGCACCTCTTCACATAGGTATGTGCATCCATGTGAAGTGTTGGCCACCAAAGACCTACAAACAGAATTGCTTTGATCGCACGGTTTGGTCCAAAGTGTAATCTTGCTACACCTTGGTGAGAAGTCTCTAAGATCTTGAGGTATTCACTCTCATGGACACACAATCTTAGGTATCCTTCTCATCCACACTTATATAAATTTTCTCCAACGAGTGAATAATCTAGTGCTTCGTGTTCTAAGCTCTTTCGTTTAGCCAATGTCATCTCTTGACATAATTTTTTCACCCTCAAAAAGGCTACCAAAGGTTCACTCCAATCTGGTACTAGAGACACTTGATATAGAGTGGCATGTTCCACTGGTGGTCTAGTAGCATAGATTTGGCATTCCTTGGATAACTTATGTACATCTTCTTCCATAGCTAGCCAATATACCCTTAATCTTTGCAAACTCTATAGGGTTGTATTTTTCGAGTGATGTTGTTGAAGTGCTCCTACATGTCCTAGTTGCAACCATTTTGCATGCTCGTCTTCATTTACACAACAAGCCAGTATGCCTTGACCAATGTGTTTATACATGCACCCCCTGGCTTTCTCCAAGGCTTACGACTAAGGCAGCAACCAAAGCAACAACCAAGGCATCGACCTTGGCATATCTTGTCATCCGAGTCATCCAAGTCACCGTTGGCACCGTTGGCTGCGCGCGAGGGAGGACCTCAATGATCAAGGAATATAGAGGTTCCCGGTACTTCCTGGGACGTCACCCATCCCAGTACTGTTCCCCCTGGAGCTCGCTTAACCATGGCAATCTCTTGCCACTAAGCTACACTCTTGGTGTCTGAAGAAGGGGAAAGACTAATGTTGACATTACCTTGAACATGTTTTGGTCCCTCAAAGCTTCATTCTTTGCTTTGAAAACCTATTTTTGAAGCATTTTTGGGGTGTCTTTTGAGCCATTTTGGAGTAGTTCCGCACATAGTTCTCTTCACACAGGTCCAAGAACATCAAGAAGAATGTTCTTTGTACCTCTCCAACAATAAATACCAACCTTTCGGGTTGTGTTTTCAACCACACTTGTAAAACTACAGGTTTCTTGAAAGGTTTCAATTCTGGTGGGAGCATTTGTTGCAAATTTATGTAGGTTTTTTGAGCCTAAAACATCAGCGTCGACAGACACGTGTAGGTGTTATTGGCTAGTTTTTGGGCTGTGTATTCAGCCTTTAGTGTCATTTTACTGCATATATTGAGCAGATACACACCATGTATGCTTATGTGGATACCGCTTACGTACGTCCATGTGGTCATTGATATAGCGGTTACATTTTTGCATAAAACCTTTTACGTTTGAAAAAGAGGGTCGTGGTGAGGTTTTCTTAACTGGGAGACACCCAGATGTCGGGGTCTCTTTGGTGATGTAGGTGGAAGAATTACCTAGCCTCGCCATAGGAGATGTATGATATTCGTTCATAGTGCTCGATAAGCCTAGTTGGCTTCTATTGGGTAACTGATTATATGCAGTGGAGTGAGTGATTCACTATGCAGGAACACATGTCAGTACTTGCCGTTTTATGATATTTTTGACACTGGTCATATGCTCATTTTGCATAGGATACTCTGACAAAATTTTTCTAGATTTTTGGTTTTGTCAACTATACAGTGGTCGATTTAATCCTTGATACACTTATTTGTTGGTGTTCAGACTCTTCTAGCTCCATTATCATTCTATTCAGTTCTCTACCATCATGGCATCAGAGGTCTTAGGCACATCCGGTGGATCATGGTCTAGTGCTAGTGTTCCAAGGAGGAGCTATAACTTGCACGACAAAGACAATTTTGAGATCCGAAAATTTGATGGCACAAACTTTGCTCTATGGAAGAATCAGATTAAAGATGTGCTGATTCAAAGGAGGCAATGGAAGCCAATAAATGGAATTTCAAAGAAACCCATTGACATGGATGAAGATGATTGGGATGAGTTAGATGAAATGGCCAGGTCTACCATTTGCTTGCACCTGGTAGATAATGTTTACTTTACAGTATTAGACTGTGAAAGTGCAGAGGAGCTTTGGAAGAAGTTATGCAATACATATGAAAAAGAGACGACATCAAATAAAGTGTATCTGATGAGAAAATTATATGAACTTCGGATTAAGGACATAGATAGTGTTGCTTCTCATCTGAATGAGTTTGATGCTATATTCTCCCAGTTATAGGCTCAAAAAATGGATATGGATAATGAAATGAAAGCAGTATTGCTATTATGCACCTTGCCATCATCATGGGATACATTTTGCACAACTATTAGCAATAGTGCACCTGGTGGTAAACTCATCTATGATGACATATGTGGAGCACTCTTGAGTGAGGAGATTCGTAGAAAATCCATGGTTGGCACTCAGAGTGGAGATGCATATAATGTTCGTGATTCTTACCAAGGAAAGAATCAACAATGTGGCAGGAGCAAGAACAAGGAAAAGAATGGTCAATGAAATAAGAGTGGAAGTAAATCAAGGAAGAGGGATATCAAATGCCATTATTGTCATAAGAAAGGACACATGAAGAAAGACTGCTATGCATTAAAGAATGCTAAAGGTAAAGGACAGAATGTTGATGGGCATGTTAAATAGTTACCTACACCATCTACTTCGTCTATGAAGATTGAAGAAATTAATGCTATTTTTGATGATGCTGATGTGTTAACACTTGATAGTACTGTGCCAACTGAGGCTCTTATAGCTGATTATCTTTCCCACACCTGGCTTCTAGATTCTGGTGCTTGACACCACACAGAGAATGGTTCTCTAATTATGCATCAAAGTCTCTTGGTACCTTGGGACTTGGTGGCTTTGATACCAGTGAAGTATTTCGTTGGCAATGCACCATAGTGCACTCTCCTTCTTGAGAGCTTCACGATGATATCCTCGGAGTAGAGAACTAAGCTCTTACGGCCGCACACGGTACTCCACACAGAGTCTACAAAATACTTGTCTCAAAGTGAGTACATATCCAAAGTACTTCACATGTTCAATATGCGGGGTGGAAAAGCATTGAGTACACCTTTACCCACATATGTGAAATTGAGCAAGGATGATTGCCCCAAATTAGATGAGGAAAAGGAATTCATGACCAAAATTCCCTATCAGTCTGTTGTTGGTAGTCTCATGTATGCTATGGTAGCTACGAGACTAGACATTGCATTTGCAGTGGGAGTTGTGAGCAGATATATGTCTAATCCTGGCAAGAAACATTGGGAAGCGGTCAAGATGATTTTGAGATATCTGAGTGGCACTAAGGACAACTGTCTATGCTTAGGTAGAGGGAAAGCATCCATTATTGGTTACACAAATTCTGACTATGCTGGTTGTGTAGACAGTTGGAAGTCTACATCAGGGTACATTTTTCATTTTGCTGGAGGTGCCATCTCTTGGAGATCTCATCTTCAAGAATGTACAATTGTTTCCACCACAGAAGCAGAGTATGTTGCAGTAAGTGAGGCATGTAAGGAAGCATTGTGGCTCTCTCATCTTGCTTGTGATATGGGTTTACCTCAACATGTACCTCATTTGCTCAGTGACAGTCAGAGTGCCATTGCTTTGGCTAAGAATCCGGTCTATCATGCAAAGACCAAGCACATGAGGTGAGGTATCACTTCATTAGAGATTGCTTAGCCACTGAGCGCATTATTCTTGAGAAGGTTAACTTTCGAGATAATGCTACAGATGCTTTGACTAAAGATCTACCACAGGATAGCTTTCAACACTACTGCCACTTGATGGGGGTTACTTGATTCATGATCTTACACAGTCATTTGTATATTGTGTAACATGCCCATCAGGTGGGAGGTATAGTTTGTATACTTACACTCAGGTATTCTTTATCATTCTTTATTTTTCTCCCATAGTTACTTTGGCCATATTGGCCTTTAGTGGGAGATTGTTATCGTTAGTGTCCATGTGAAAGGCCAAATGGCCACCGGACACTTCTTTATATATTTTCTTTAATAAAATATATAGTGGCCTAGTCATCCACAGACTGTAAGTTCGACCGCATTTTGTAAGACCTGAGAAGTCTATATTCGTGCTCCCTGTGTACTATGTTTTTTGCGTATTCTGCAGTCTCTATGCAGAGTACCGTGTGCGGCCATAGGACTCAATTCTCTAATCCGAGGATATCATCGTGAAGCTCTCGAGAAGGAGAGCGCACTATGGTGCATCGCCAACGAAATACTTCAATGCCATTCTTTGACACTATTTGTCCTAGAATCTTGCCTTGCCTGACCATAAAAATGCACTTTTCTGGGTTCAGGCAGATTGTCAAAGATTTGTCTGAGCTCAAGTATATGTGTTTGTCTAATGCTGAAATGAGCACATAGATCAGCAACATAAACTTTCAAGTTTTTATGTAAGATTTCTTTAAAGACATGATACATCAGCCTTTGAAAAGTAGCTAGGCCATTGGTGAGCCCAAATGGCATTACTTGAAAAGGAAATATGCCCCATTCCATAGCAACAACCATCTTATGTTGATATTCTTGGGCAATGGCCACTTGATTGTAGCCAGAGAATCCATCAAGGAAGCGATAGACTTCCTTGCCTGCCACTCTTTCTAATAGATGCTCAATGATAGGAAATGAATAGGTATCTCTAACAGTGATTGCATTAACTTTCTTCAAGTTAATGCAAACTCGTAACTTTCCATTCTTTTAGGGAACCACTATGATGGGTGACACCCATTTAGTGTGCTCAATTTCATAGATAAATCCGACTTCTACCAATCGATCTATCTCTTCCTTGATCTTGGCAGCGTAATTATCGTTATGTGTGTATGGATTTTTCTTAGAGGTTTTGGCTTCTAAGGTGATTGTGTACCTAAGTATCGACTTAGGGACTTGAGGAGAAAGAGACTATACCTCAATCCCCTACAAGTGCATAAAAAGTGGGGATTCACCCTTTAATTATCAATCCAAGAAGTATCTTAACCTAGCCGAGTATATGAGGACATGCATTCAAATGATGGTCAATGCAAATGTGAACTAACAAAGCTGCAAACAAGTGTAAACTATCACATTCAAAGCTTTCATGGTTGGCTATGGTGTCACGATACCTAGAGTAGCAGCCAACAGTAAATCGAGCTTTTCTCTCAGCTCCAAACTCAAAATATAGCGAATAGCGGGTTCATTTTGAAGCTCTCAAGAAGACACATCCAATGGTGTATTTTCACTCGATTTGACACTTCGGCTACAAGCTATGAGCATAATAATGAGCCATGGGAATGACCTACCTACACTTCAGCACTTCTTACACTTCACACACACATTACCAACAACAAACAAGCACTAGCATGGATAGACAACATTTCAAAGCACTCTTTTCAAGCCACATACATGCATGCAAGCTCATAAGGAAGAAGATACAGAGAAGGGAAGACACAAATTCGAAATTTTGTGCTCTTCATTCTCACAATGGCCAAAAAAGTCCTTACAAAGAGTCACAAAATGACTTATATACATGTGCCCTAAAAATGGTCCTTTTACACAAGAGACGGGCACTTTATTGACTAAAAGACTAATTCCCTACTAGTTTACAAGGGTAATGATACAAATATCTATGGATATGCATCTAGAGGACTCCTCTAGTGCATTTACATTGGAAAATATATTACAACGTGACTATGTTACAAAAATAAAGTGTCCAGATCAGAAAAATTATGGGCCCTTCTTTTTCTCTGCAATAGTCATGGAAATTGTATGTGAGCATATGTCAGGGTCTACTCCTTTTAAGTCCTTATAACTCCATGCAAACACATCTTTGTATTCTCTTAGCAAGGCTATCAACTCTTTCTCCTCGTCCTCTGTCAAATCATGTCCTATCTACATGCATTGTTCTTCACCTTCCTCTATGGTCACAATGATTTTCTTAGTTTTTTCTTTGTTATCATAGGCCTCTCCTACTAGTGCTTTGCATTTAGGCATCCTTATCATGACTCTCCTATCTTCTATCTCATGCTTTTTAAGAATTTTTGGGACCTCAAACAAAGATTCCTCCTCATCTGGCGAGACTTCTCTCTTCTTTCTTATTTTGTCGTCACTCTTGGTGGTTACCTATGTGGCTAACCTCACATCGTTCATAAGCTCTTCTCATCCTTGAGGGTGAGCTTCTACTTGGTACAAGTATTCCTCTTTTGATGCTCAAAAAGGATCCATAATGATTGATTTTAGATTTGAGTCACTTCTTCTTCAAGTACATCAATGCTAGGCTCATATTTCTCGATAATCGAATCACACATGATTGGTTCTATTGTGAAAACCAAAATGTCATAGCCATCTTCATCATAATGTGGTGTCCATTGTTCTTCATGGATGGCTACATCCATTGTTGCTAGGATTTCTTCCCCACCATGAGGTTGGGTCTTAAATTGATCTATGAGTTTCCTTCACACCTACCTCTTTGGCATTCTCTTTTTTTTTCTGCAACTTTGCACATCTACGATTGAGTGTCTCATGCATCCATGAAGATCGTGATCCTATGGAATGCACTGATTCTATGTCTTTTGTGGCCCTGTGGATCGGATTCACTATATTGGGGGCACATCTCTATGAGACTAATCCCTGAGATTGACTTTGCATGTCACCCCTAAGTGTTGCAAATACAATGAATTGGTTCCCCAATCTTGTACTACTTGAAACTGTCTCATGATTGGTCTTCCCAAAATCATATAGGCTTGGTTTTTGCAAAAGTCACATATGGCAAAAGTGTGCTCAAAGTCTACACCACAAGTAGTGAGAGTTATCCCTTTGAGTAGTCAGAAAGGTCTCTCTATGTGACCATCAGCCATTTGTAGTTTCATTCTTGTTGGCTTGAGTGCTAACTTGCCCCATTGCTTCCAAAGGGAAGTGGTAGCAATTGCAACTCCTATTCCTGAGTCCAAAATAGCCTTAGTGGTGTAACCTTGATGAGTGATTGGGAGATAGGTGTTTCCTTCTTCTCCTTTGCTCATGTCTCCTATCTTATCCAAGGGTATTTCTGGCACTGTTCTATGTGATCATACATGGGAATGAGTTTTTGCTACTTTTGGTACCTGATTAGCTATGTGTTTCCACAATTCTAGTTTAACCTTGAGTAGCTCCTCTAAAGTGAGATTGCACTGCACTTTAGTGTTCTTTACTGTCTCTGTATTCCTAGGTATGAATGAGTCGTCATGTCTTACCATGACAATGGGTGCTCTCACATAGGTGTACTTTGCCTTCCATGGTCCTATGAAATGTGGTAGTTCCTGCAAGGAATTAGACTCAAAGTCTAATCGTTCACTTGACTGGTTATTGTCTTGCTCTCTATAAATAAAACAAATATCTTGTGGGAATTAATCGTGTAAGTCATCCACAAGTTCAATACGAGGAGGATTTTCACTTTCTCTTGCCCATTTCTCTTATTGAATCTCTCATGGGAATTCTTGTGAATACTGATTCATAGAAGAAGAGGTGTTTGATTCAATGGAATTAGGCACATAAGCTTCCTTGGGAGGAATGCTCATTCTTTCAATTGCCTTGTCCTTACCCTGGGAGGTGGCTTCCTTTCCAGAGTTTGCAATTAACCTCTCCAATCTTTCCAATAGTCCATCAAAATGCAATTGAGTCTTAGCTGAACTAGAGCAATTGAAGAGGCGACTGGCCTCAAACATGGTTTGAGCCAATTCAACCATCTTAGCACAAAGTTTGGTTTGCTCAATCTCTAGGTTAGATTTAGGGTAACACTTTTCATGTTCCGTCACTTTTGGACCTTCTTGGATTGTGGCCTGCTATGCTTTAAGCATCATGTCTAGGTCTTCGGGGGTGGGATATGCTAAGACTGATCCTACTCTAGGTGGTGGTGGGGTTATCTGAGGGGATTAGAGGGTGATGGGGATGTTGTTGGTAGTGGTGGTGGTGGTGGTGATGTGTGAGAGTGCATTTGAGATGTGATTTCAATTATCTTGGCCTTTGTTTCTCTTAGGTTTTCCTCAAGTTTGCTCATCTTCTTTGCCCATCATCTCTTTACTCTTTCACGGCTTTTCCTCCAAGCTCTTGTCCTCTTCTTGGTTAGGCTCTCGTTCTCACTAACCTTAGAACTCTTTTCGTGGCCTAAGTCTTGGTTTTGTTGTAATGCTTGAGCTCTTATGACTACTTGCACTGGGACAGTGGAAGTCACACTTCCAATAGAATCAACTACTAACTCGATCACATTGATAGGAGTGATATTTGGACCATTGTTTGGGTTCTTAGGACAATCTTGTAAGAGGTGCTCCTTCCCATAATCCAAAAAAATACCTTGAATTGTCACTGTTTGGGGTTGCATAGGTGCCAATATAGGGCAATCACGAATGAAGTGATCACCTTGGCATCTGTAGCATGGTCCTCTAGGTGCTGGGGGTCTCATCTATCTAGATTGGGGCCTAGAGTTAGGGTTTGTGTACATGACATTAGAATATTTTGGCTCCCAATCAGGTTTGCTCGTGCCTTCGTAATAATACGTCTCGTTATGCTCAGGTGATTGTATATAGTAAGCCTGTGGACTATCGATATGAGTTGAGTCACAACTATCTCACTTGTTGTGGATATAGATGTGGATAATTCTACCTAACCACTTGCTTATTATATGGGAAATCTTGTGTGGTGTGGTTAGTAATTCAATCATCATTATGGATGATTCCAATTCTTCTCACAAGAATTTGAGGCACTCCAAAACTCCAAAGATTTGTAGCCTATTAGGGAAAAGGGAGGATTAGCTAAATACTTTGCAATGCCACTCCCAAAGGTGAACTTTTAGAGGTGTTATTTCTTGATTCATAATTTACAACCAGGTAGTGATAAAGATGTACCAAGTACCTTTGTGCTTGCCTCCTTGCTACTAAATCAATTATTGAAAAAGGTGAAGTTAACCCATAAGCTTTTCTGTGAGGCCTCAAAAATTTCTAGAACACATGTCCCTTTGGACAAAGAGAACCTAATCCATGAGTTCATGTAGAAAAATGAGGTAGTCAAGTTGACTCAGATGTTGGCCATCACTCTGAACCTCTCTACCCCACTCCACATGTGCATGCAACAATTTGCATTTCCAAGCTAGGATCATTTCACACAATTGCACATCAAGTTTTGGTTTAGTTTATATCTAGCCCAAAATATTTCTCTTCATATCGACTTACCCCACTAGATCATTGATCAACTCTATGCAACCAACAATAGATATATCCAAAAGTAAGTACTTAATGGATGCTATGCCATCATAAGAATTGTATACATGTGCCTCTCTTATGATATTCTTGTAGAGAGAGAATTGATGCACACAGAACTCTAAGCATCCAAGAGTGCAAGTGCCTCCATGTCCCATCGAATGAAAAGAATGCACGACACCATTCCTTGTCTCCAACCTATAGAAACTTCACCATCTCCTCAACTGCCATCTATTGGACCACAACCGATAGTACCCCCTATTCATAGAAGAATTCCATGGCTTGTCTCTCTTGATGGCCAAGGTGAGATTACCTAAGAACAACCCATAGGGGACACTACTACAATGCAGCATGATGCCACCACCACTAAAGGATTTGTGTTCTCAATTTCAGATACAATCACCAACGAGTTTTTAACCACTATCAACCTTGACATTCCAAGACCGTTGCATACTAAATTTTAGTTTTTAGATACTCAGTATGTATTGCAAGAATACGAGTGGTCAAGCTGTGTAACTTTTCAAACCAATTGCGAAGAAGAAATGGATGAGTAGGATGAAGAGCAACATGATGAACAAGAGGATGATGAGAGGGATGAAGGCAAGTCAAGTGATAACCCTCCCTACATAGAGGCACTTTGATGACTATATGCTAGAATGGAAGCTATCCATGAACAAAACCAGATGAGCAAAGACATAAGTCATGCTCTTCTCGAACAAGAACTCACTAATAGCAGATTCGATGCAACATTCATCAAAACAATGCACCTACTTTCTAAAGCGATCAGCATGGTAGACACATTAAGATTTTTGATGAACCATCCTCTAGCTTGCTATGATCAACATCGATTAGAAAAATAGATTGCATCCAGTTCAACCATGGATGTACCAATTCATCCTAAATTGTAGACTAGATCTACTCTTAGAGGCCACACCGGACCTCCAACCCCTCCCATTGACACAAGCACCTTTACCATTGTTCAATCCTCATCTCTCACCACCATCCAAGTATCCAAAAGTCATGCCTCCTACTTTGAAACACCACCTCACCACTCAGCCCCACCACCTCATCACCTTTTACTCCCACTCAACCACCCCGCATGCTAGTTTTTCCACCCATTGTACCTCCTTCCTATCCTTTCACTCCTGATTTCCAACTAACGATATCCATGCCCACTTCCATCCTAGACATTTGGACCTCAATGTCCATTTTTAATGTATCTACAACACAAGAATTTGTAACAAAAGTGATGGACATATCACCATCTTCATCGATGCTCCCTCCACCATCCCACCCTCTCTTCCTACATCAACACCTATGCACTCCCTTATTCCCCCCTCACCACGATGCATTGACATACATATTTTCCTGCCTCCTATTCCCACTCCCCTTGCATTTCCACCTCCCCTCGCATTCATGCATGCCAATCCAATGTTCTCTACATCCAACATGGACAACATGTTTGCAAAGATGTTCACTTGCATGAGCACAACTAGAAGACAACTTGCGAGTATAGATGGAATGCAATGCAAAAATTAAATAGGAATATGAATTTGCTTTGTAGTAGTCATCTCATTGCTATAGCTATTTGTGAAGAGAACATCAAGATGCAAAGATAGAACTAAGAAAATTTCAAAGCAGTAATGGAAATGATGGGTCCAACTCCTGTCAGCCCCTTTCGATTTCAAGCAGTACATTCTAATGCTATTAAGACTATTTTTGATGATTATTTAAACCTCTAGCTGAACATGACAAGCTCAAAGAGGAATTGACACTCCTCAAAGAATTGACACTCCTCAAAGAAGAACAACGTGCACCACCCCCACCGATCAAACTCATCACCTACCACATCCTACTAGAGATGGCTCAACGATTAGAAGAGCTACATCATCAAGTCTGAAATATCAATATACAACTTCAACAATATGAAACCACCCTCAAGCAAAGCAGAGATGACCACCCACCTTCATCACCAAAAGTCTCAACTGAAGAGGAAATGGTACATATCCCTATGGATCCTATTTATGAAGAAGAATATGAGCCACAACGAGCGATCAGTGGTTGCATAATAGAAGAGGATCAAGATGTTTTTCAGTTACAACATGCTACATGGGTAAAGTAGATTGAAGAGATAGGAAAAACTCACTCGGCTTGGGTGGAAGTACAACAAGCATCCCTTGCTTTGATAGAACAAATTCTATGCTCAAAATACTTATAGCAACTAGCTCCCCGATGCCAAATTTTAATTGATGATCTACAATACTTCCCATTCTTCATGCTTCTAAAAGATTATTATGCACACATCAAGTGCATCATGGGCAAGAGACCAATGTTTGCCACACAATTTGAGCCCAAGGACCTTCTTTCCACTACCAAGAGAGGTACAAATTTTCACCCAAATTGGTGTACACATGGATTACATGAATTTCCAAAGATGTTGCAAACATGGTGTACAACCTTTCTCCATATTCTATGTAATCCTTGCTATAGATCGATACCATGGTGACACAAGTAGAAGGCTTTTGTTATCAAAGTGAAGAACAATCACAATTGCATAGATTGGATTGATTATCCCTATTTTGCTCCACTTCAAGGACCACCCACTCTCTCTTATATGATGGCAACCATTCGACATTCGCTCCCTCGGTTATAAAAAATACTTGATATAGACACCAAGATGTGTATGCAAATCTTTGATTTGATGTTGACTACCTTTAGAGTCTTCAAAAAAGTTAAGTACCCTTAGATCAGTGCACTAGGGTTCAACAGAGGCAACATCGATTTGGTGTATGATATGAGCACCACACCATCGATAAAAGTTTGTTGTGCATGGCATACACATCAAATATCCACCCATATGTTACAAGAAAACCTTCCAAGACATGTTTGCCAGGTTTTTGGGAATATCAGTATGAAGTTTTTAACTCTCGACCCACAATCCTATTACATTTATTTTCTCGTGAAACCCTCAAGTATTCCAAACATATCGCAATAACTAGCCAAAAACTCCTGGGGCTATACAATGGCAATGTTTGGAAGAAAATTTTAGCACGAAATGTACGTATTGCCGATCATATCTTGGTGATGGACATGTTGCGAGATTGCATTGATCATTCCCAACCTCAAACGTCTATCAAGGAGGACATATGCAAGAGGGAGGGGAGTGTTGCATAAGGGTCTGTCACACACCAAAGAAGAAGTAGTACATGAATGAAACCCAAGTCAAGATGCAATATAGTTCAAGTTTTGAAATTTGAAATAATGATTTTTATCACTACTATTGTAATATTAACCATCAATTTGGTAATTTAATTCTCCATTCTGTGCGAAACAAAGAGTCCTCGTGATTGAGGATCTTAGTAGAACTCACATACTGAATTTCATGATTTTTAGAGCTCATTAGATGCCCCAAAGTAGTTTAGAACCTATTTTTTGACTATGTAGCACACTAGGTTTGAAATGGATCAAAACTCTTAGAAAAACTCTAAAAAGAGCTAGAGAGCTCATTTTTGGGGAGAGACTTTTTGGAGGTTGGATTGTTGTTGAAATCTTGTATTGAGAACTAATGAATAGAAACATTCTTCTTTCTTCTCTTTCTTGTTTCTACCTTGTGTGTGTGTGTGTGTGTATCTATCGTACTTGTCACCTTCACCTTCATGCACACCACTCGTTCAGAGTCGTATATCATTGTGAGGTCTCCATGGATTGACAATCAAGGAGGTGGAGCTCCTCGACATGGTACTCATCCTTGTCTAGGGTGACAAGTGCTTTCTGGTATCGAATAAGTACCATTGCCCCTCGTAAATTTGACCATGCATGTCCTCCGTGGTTGCCATAGGGCAATCCATGGGAGCCACAATGTCTTTATTGAAGGGACACGAGTAATACAAAGTTCAATCCAAAGAGGAAACTTTGAAGGTCCAAACCTGTTAGGAGAGAAATCAGGGCAACACTTGAATAGTCACATTGTAGTTCTTTGATTGTGAATGTCCCCATTTGGAAGGCTTGGAATGACATTGGCTCATTTTCAAAGACTAGAAGAACATGGTTTCTCGATAGGAATTAACACTTTTTGTCTAGAATACCTCAAGGGAACCACTCTTTCTTAAACTACACTTTCCATGACTCAATGGGAGGCCTTTGGAGGAAGCATTGATAGATGAGGCACTGGCACTTGATATCTTCTTGGCCTTTCAGGAAATCATCATGAGGAAGAGACACACCTAGCATCAAAACCTTGAAGAGACAAGTACTAGAACCTGGATTGGGCCCTCTTACCCCTTCCAACTGATCTAGGTTGCAAATCACAAGCGAAACAAGTTCCATGACAAAGACCTCTAAGCAATGAGTTTGGGGGCCTAGCCCTCGAACCTCACTAAGAGCCTCTCTTTAAGAACTATCAAAGAAGCAATGTGTAATAATTGTCCCTTGGAAGCCTCCCAAAAACCAAGAGCCCAAGACTTTCTTTCTAACCGAGCAACAATCTCTCCAAGTAACTTGGCAAAAAAAAAAAGAAATCTACCATTCTACAAGCCTTCACAATGTCACCCGACTGAGCAGGCGCTTGAAGTGGGTCCACCAAGTCGAGAAGCCTTTTATTGAAGGCGAGGCATCATTATCTATCCATTCCAAAAGCTCTCCATGGATAGAAGGTCAACGGATGAAGCCCACAGGGGCTCTCTCAATAAAAAGTTGTTCCCATCCCAAATGGAGCTAAGCTCATTCCGTAGGGACTCAATGAATCACTACTAAACACATGGCCCTTCTCAATAAAATTCTATTGTACTCTATCATTTCCGGCCTAAAAGCAGCTGAGCTTAGGCAAATCCTCCTCATTACATAGGGACCCGTGAATCGCTATATACTTTCACGTGGGCGATCACAATCGGGCATGTCCCCTCGATAATTGAGTTGTGTGTCCTTATGAGATGGATGATGATGAGCCTCGGGCGTCATCAAAACGGAGACACTTCAATCATTGATAACGATGCACCTCGATAGAATCCCAAAAATCACGATGGATCTTGGGCACGATCGATGATTATGTGGGATCAGATAGAAGTGTGGCTACACTTCTGCCTCCACAAATAGATCAATGTCCTAGTGTAGCAGCACGATGACGTTTTGAAGGCTTGCAATGTTCGGGGGATTCCTCCACAAACCTTTGACCTCCTCGATGATGAACACACCACTAACCGGCAACAAGGGGAGAGAGAGAGAGAGAGGACAAAAGCTTGTTACACCGACATCACCATCACTAGGAATCTCTCTATAGAGACCGAAGAACTCAAGTTACCCTTAAAAGAAACTTTGATCCCAATGTTTTTTTAAGATGAAGTTTGGCCAAAGCCTAATCTCCCTTTGCTTGAGTTGATCGAAAGAACAACTATACAAGTGAATGGGCATGGTACCCATGGGACCCTCCATATCCCACAAAGTAGGGGTTATACTGTGTGAAGGCAACACATGAAAAAACTTACATGAAGGCAATTGGTTTAACTAGTTTAAATTTACTCGAAAGCAATACATTGGCCTAGGGACCACAATTGTCTTACCATAAAGAGGGTTTTGAACTTTCACCCCCACTTCAAGAGGCCAAAAAATTTTCGATCCCAATTTTGTAGAGCTCTCATTTTCCTTAATCAAGACCTTTCCAACAACAAATCAAAAGAGCTTTCGTCTTTAAGCACAACATAACAAAGTCATTACGTTTTCAATGATAATGATGCCTATAGATTGCATAGGATGTTGATACGTCAATTTGAGGCTACATGGTGACTCTTTACTATTGATCAATGCCAATTGTTTCGACATTGTGAGAGCTCGATATTTGTGGAACCCTAACTTCTAATTTAGATGAGGTCTATGTGTGATCATTGATGGTTATAGATGATCTTTGTGAGCCTAGCCATCAGCTTAGGTAGGGCATAAACTTTCGAGCCATTGGGTTGCTATTCAAGGTGAAAATAAAGGCCCTATGATGTTGCACAGTTTCCCCATAGAACCTTAATGCGGGGAGTGCAAAGGGGGGTTTGCCCCTTCTGCGGGGTCTGGAGGCCTATCCCCACGACCCATAGGGCCAAGATAGTAGGACTTCTAGTCATGGAGATATTGTCAGATTGTATATTTTATGGACTATTTTCTATCTCCCTACTGTGTTTATCTATACCGACTCTCCTTGTAAAAGCTATATAAGCATGGACCAAGTTGAGCTTTACATAACATTGTGCACTACAAAGCCCTTCATCTAGAGTCTATCTAGATCACTATCTAAGCTCCACATTGGGGGTGCACGGGTGGACAACACCATCATTATAACTGCATTACACTTTGCAATCTGAGAATTTGAGTTCTCTATCTCTCAATGTGCATCTATCTTTCTCTGCGTTTTTTCTCTTGCATTTTTTCTCTCAATTCTATATACTAGTCTATTCCACTGTGTTATTATTTTCTTACATGGTATCAGAGCTCAAGAGGCTTTGAGTGGTGCAGAAGCAAAAATGTAGAGGTCGTAGAGGTCTCAATGAAAAAAGAGAGAAGTTGTCAAGTGGTGCATCATCATCTACAACTGGGAATCAAGGTGGCTCATCAAGAGGAGTAGGTGGAACACAGATAGGAGTAGCAGTGATGCCGGTCATCCCAAGGTTGTAGATATGACCACCAGCCTTCATGAAAGATAAACTTGTGGAAGTTTAAAATCACTTCTATCCTTGATTCATATGAGCTTTTGGAGACTGTTCTTGGGACTGATCGTGAGCCCCAAGAAACACCTGATCCAAATAATCCTGGCCAAATGATTCCTCCTAATGCTGATCTTCTATGTGCTTGGAAATGTAGAAATGCATATGCACTCTACGCTCTAGTTACAAGTACTTCTGATAGTGTTCAGACTCTCATTTAGCATACTACCAAGGCATGTTAAGCATGGAACATATTGAGAGATCAATATGAAACTCATAATCAGACATTGATTTAAAACTTGAAGAATCTGCTAGCAACAGAAAGGTTTGCTGATGGGGAGACTGCAAAGGTGTTTATCACTCACATAAAGAATCTACACGATCAAATGGCACGAGAAGGTGTTCAAAAGTCAAGTGTGGAGCTAGCTCGATGTTGTCTTCAAATCTGTCCACCTAAGTTTGATGGTTTGGTAATTGTTCTTAATACTCAAATCAGACCTCAACCACTAACTTTTGAAGAATTCAGTGCCTTACTCATGGAGGAGGAGCTGCGGCTCAAGGCAAGGAATGCTGACAGCAAAGCAGATGTTGCATTCACAACAAATGCCAAAGGGGGCAAAGCGGACTCTTCAAAAGATGGAGACAAAGGGAAGAATGACAAAAAAAAGTTCAAGGGAGAGTGTTTCCACTGCAAGAAGAAAGGACACAAATCCAAGACTGTCATGTCAAGAAGGTAGAAGAGAAGAGTGTCTCGTCAAAAGGTGGCAAAGGCAAGGAGTTTGCCAACACAACATAAACATAGATTGAGTTATTTCTTATGATAGATGAGGTGTTCTCCTTGGCTGAAGATTCATGAATGGAGGACTCATGGGTGTTGGATGGTGGTGCATCTCGTCAGATGTCAAGTGGAAAAGACCTTTATAGTTCCTTACAACCTCTAAAGGAACCCATCACAGTAAAGGTAGGCAACAATGCAAAATGTTGTGTAGAGGGTGAAGGTTTAGTTTTTTTATTAGCTCTAACGGTGATGTCAGAAAGCTTTCAAATGTGTTGTATGTTCCACAAATGAAATGAAATCTGCTTTTAGTAGCTTCTATAATTGATCAAGGTCATCAAGTATCTTTTAGTAAGACAAGAGCTAAGATTATGGATAGTAACAAGAACATTGTTGGGATTGGCATGCGGAGGAACAACCTGTATGAGTTGTGTGCTCTTACACCACTACAAGTAAGCTATGTCATGAGAGATTCAGCCACATTGAATACCCTGTATTGAAGGAGATGCATCGTAGGGGTATGGTTGCACAACTACCATCGATTGCAGAAATGAAGGAACCATGTGGAACTTGCATGATGGGCAAGCAACAGAGGAAGGCATGTCCACAAGAAAGCAAGAACAGAGCAAGTTATCCTCTAGAGTTGGTGCATGTTGATTTGTGTGGAAAAATGCCTACATAGGCTTTGGGTGGATCTTCCTACTTCATGTTACTTGTTGACGACTATAGCAGGAAGATGTGGGTGTACTTCCTTCACGATAAGGCTCAAGCTTTTGGTAAGCTTAAATAATGGCTTGAGCTTGTTGAAACTAAAACAAGGAAGAAGATGATGAAATTTAGGACAGACGGAGGTGCTGAGTTCACATCAACAGAGTTTGAAGATTTCTGCAAGAGTAAAGGAATCAAGCATCAACTCATAATGGCACATAGCCCTCAATAGAACGATGTTGTAGAACATCGAAATTGAACCATCATAGAGATGGCAAGGTGCATGTTGAAGGGAAAGCGTTTGCCTAGACAATTTTGGGTAGAGCCTGTCAAAACTATTGTCTACATCTTGAATTGAAGCTACACCAAGGCACTTGATGGAAAGACTCCACAAGAAGCCTACATTGGTAAAAATCCTTCTCTTTCCCATTTCAAAGTATTTGTAAGTGAATGTTATATACATGTTCCAGATAGAGAGAGAAACAATCTTGAATAAAAAATCATCAAATGTATCTTCTTAGGGTACATCGAAGATAAGAAGGCTTATAAGCTTTATGACCCTGAGGCTAAGAAGATCATGGCGAGTCGCGATGTGGTGTTTGAGGGGCAGCCACATGCACTGGAGGAGGAAAAGAGAGCTTCCACTTTATCATTAGGCGAAGGGGCAATCCACTATGAACCTTGCCTAAGAGCTATCCCTTCTACACAAGAGAAGGAAGCATCATCTTGAGATAATGAATTTGAAAGTCACCAACCTATCATCATTGAAGTGGAAAAGCCATTGCCATGTTGGGTGAGGCAGCTCTATGATTATGCAAATCCCATCCCACAGTCACTTGAACAGGTTGCAGATGGACCGAGGCGATCATAGAGAATAGAGGAATAGAGACGGGCAAGCACCCATATTGTAAACATAGCTTTGATGGCTGATCTCATTCAAGAACAAGCAAAGGAACCAACCAATGTGGAAGTGGCACTCCACAATCCGAATTGGAGGGTTGCCATGCAAATAGAATACAAAAATATCATGAAGAATGGAACTTGGGAGCTAATGGATCAACCCCCTAAGCATAAAGTCATTGGCACCAAGTGGTTCTGGAAGCTAAAGTACAAGGCTTATGGTACTCTAGAAAAGTGCAAAGCAAGAATTGCTGCATAGGGCTACTCACAAGTTGAAAAGCATTGAATTTTGTGAATCATTTGCCCCCACTGCAAGGATGACTACTATCCGAGTAGTACTAGGTTGCTGCACATAAGCATTGGCCTGTCTATCACATGGATGTCAAATCAATGTTCCTAAATGGAGACCTCAAGGAGGAGGTATATGTGTCTTAGCCACCAGGGTTTGAGGCTCCCCATTTAGAGAACAAGGTATGTAAGCTTAAGAAGGCATTATCTGGGTTGAAACAAGCCCCTAGAGCATGGTACCAATGGATAGATAAGTATCTCGTGGATCTAGGTTTGAAAAGGTGTGCTTTTGATGCTAACTTGTATGTTCTAAAGAGATGAGGGAAGACAATTATGCTTTTACTCTATGTAGATGACCTTGTGATTGCAGTATTGATGATACTCGTCTTCAACAAATGAAAGATGCCTTGAGTTTAGAATTTGAAATAATAGACTTGGGCTTAATACATTATTTCTTAGGCCTTGAATTTTGACAGGAACTAGGGAAGATTTTCATCTCTCTACAAAATTATGCAAGACAAATATTGAAGGCATTCCACATGGAGGATTGCAAGGAATTTCTACATCTATGGAGGTCAACACACAATTATCTATTGAAGATGCTTCACTTCCAGTGGATATTCAAAGATACAAGAAACCAGTTGGAAGTCTTATCTACTTGTGCAATAGTAGACCAAATATCTCTTATGTTGTTGGAGTGGTAAGCACATTCTCTAACAAGCCTTGCCAAACTCATTTGAAGGCAAGCATGCAGATACTCAGGTATGTGAAAAGAACCACTAATTATGGTAGTCTTTATGAAAAAGGATCATCTCTAGTCAAATAATGTGACTCAGATTGGGCAAGAGATATTGATACCAAAAAATCAGCTTTTGGATATTGCTTTTCTTTAGGATCAAGGATTTTCTCTTCGATCAGTAAGAAGCAACTGATTGTAGCATTATCTTCTACTGAAGCTGAGTACAAAGTTGCATGTGTTCCATCATGTGAAGCAGTATGATTGAGGAGGATTGTATGGCATATAGGAATACAAGAATAGGAGGCAACCGAGTTGAAGTGTGACAACCAAAGTTGCATGGCCATCACCAAGAATCCTGTTTTCCATGCACATACCAAGCACATAGAAATTCAGCATCACTATGTGCGTGATTTGATTTAGGACGAGGTCGTGGAGATAAGCTATTGTCCAACTGAAGAAAATGCAACAGACATTTTCACCAAGGCTCTTGGGAGAGAGCACCGTCTTTGAGACTTTCCAAAGCTTGGGATTGGACCAAGGAGGTAGTTCACCGAAGGGTGGAGATTGAGGGGGGGTTTTAGATATGCTCAATACTCCACCCTCAAGTGATCACAAATGATCCATGGTGCTCTAAGTTGTAAGAACCCCATTATGAGGAGAAGCCATTATGAGAACCCGGACATTTGTGGAACCCTAACTTCTAAGTTAGATGATATCTATGTGTGACCATTGATGGTTATATATGATCTTTGTGAGCCTAGCCATCCGGTTAGGTAGGGCATAAACGTTCGGGCCATTGGGTTGCTATTCAAGGTGAAAATAAAGGCTCTGTGGTTTCACGTGGTTTCCCCATAGAACGTTAATGGGGGGAGTGCAGAGGGGGGCTTGCCCCCTTTTGCGAGGTCTAGGGGGCCTATCCCCCCAACTCATAGGGCCGAGATGGTAGGAATTCTAGTCGTGGGGATATTATCGGATTGTATACTTTACCGACTATTTTATATCTCCTGATTACATTTATCTATACCGACTCTCCTTGTAAAAGCTATATAAGCATGGCCCAGGTTGAGCTTTACATAGCATTATCACAAGCAAGCCCTTCATCTAGAGTCTATCTAGATCACCATCTAAGCTCCACATTGGGAGTGCACGGGTGGACAACACGATCATTGTAACTGCATTATGTTCAACAATCTAAGAATTTGACTTCTCTATCTCTCAGTGTGCATCTATCTTTGTTTGCATTTTTTCTCTCAATTTTGTATATTGGTCTATTCAGTTGTGCTATTATTTTCTTACATCTCCTTCAAAGGTTCTATATTCTATGAGTTACTAATCTAAGAGTGAAGTCTAGTTTTTAAGCATAACTATGTGGACAAGTAGTCTATTTTAATTAGTTGAGTTTCCATACCAAATCTTATCCAAATTAAGTTATTTATAGCTTTTTGAAAAATTTTCTTTGTTTAGTATGATTGAATAAATCCACAATTCCATTTGAGTTTTGAGTTGAAAGAAACAAGCAATCCAAGGTGTAGTTGTCTGTCCAAGTGTTGGACCTACAAGATGTCACTAAACTTCTTGTTGTGCATAGGAGAACTCATTCTCCACAGTTGCTATCAGACCAAAATTTATGCAAAAGCTTATCAACAAGGCTAGAGCTGAAGCAAAGAAAAAGAGGAGCTACAAAGCAACGGGAATCTTCACAAACTCAAGATCAAACGACTGTATAACTACTCGAGGTAAATCTCAAAGTTTTTGATAACGACTGAGTTGGGTCAACAAGTAGAGAAGTTGGATGTGGATAGCTATCCTAAGTGGAAGTTTAGAATGAACAACTAGGTAACAAGAAAAGGCTTGTGGGGTATCATGAGCAAGGATGATGCTCAACCTCAAATCAATCAAGCTACATCCACCAAAGTGCAAAGGAGGCAATCAAAAGAATGGGAAGAGAGGAATGGGAGAGTAACATTCCTCATTTCAAAAATCATTACTAACACCATGGTAGGGCATATTCAACATCTAGAAAGAGCTAAGGATGCTTAGGAAGCTCTTGAAAGGATGTATACAACAAATACAAATGCTCCAAAAATTCAACTCAAGAATGAGTTGAACACAATAGAGAAAAGTTCGAGTCAATCCATAACTGAATATACTTTGAAGATTAAGGAATTAAGTGATGCTTTAGCTTCTATTGGCATAATATTTGAAGACAAAGATCTTGTGTGTTGTACTCTCAATGGATTGAGAGAAGATGAAAATTGGAAGCCTTTTATAACTTCCATTAACTTGAAAGATGCACATCCAAATTTTGAAAGACATCCCTCATCTTGTCACAAAAGATCTTAGCTTTGGTGTCTCCAAAGGAAAGGACATCCACAACCAAATGTTGTATGCAGGTCAAGGTAAAGGAAGGAACTCAAGAGGAGGTTCAAGAGGAAAAGGAAGAGGTCACAAAAACTCCAACTACAATCTAAACAATTCAAAAGACAACAAGGATGGATCAAATGACAACACACAAGGAAGAGGCCGAGATAGAAGCAGAGGAAGAGTTCGAGGCTCCTACAGTTCTCATAAAGGTACAACATGCTATCATTGTGGTAAAGTAGGACACTATGCTAGTGATTGTTGGCTAAAAAATGGAAGACCAAATGGAGACAATCAAAGGAGTCAAAGCAACTATGCAAGAACCTCAAGTGAAAGAAGCAAAGAAACATTACTTGCAATGAGACATGAGTATAGAAGATCTTATGAAGATGACAAAAAATGGTACATTGATTCAGGTTGTAGTAACCATATGTCATGTCAAGGAAGTTTGTTCACTAATCCACAGGTTCCAAGTGGAAAAGGATGTGTTGAAGCAAATGATGATACTCAACACATGATTGAACATATTGGAGATATAAGGCTTGGAGATACAAGTAGAGAAAAGCTAGTACCTAATGTTCTTCATGTTCTTACAACTTCAAAGAACTTGATTTCAGCAGGACAAATGGTAGAGAAGGGTTATCATGTCATATTCAATGAGAATGGGTTCTTCATAAAGTATCCAAAAGCAAGTTTTAGGGTCATTGCTCAAGATAGAAGAGAAGGAAGGATGTTCACTTTGGACATCCAACATCCACATGGAAAGTTCATGTACATTCAATTTGGGGACAAGAACATTTTGGAGCTCGAATTTTGGCACAAAAGGATAGGGCACATCAAAATTCCAGCGCTAAAGGACATTAGAAAACATGAAGTGGTAAGAGATCTTCCAAAATTCAATAGTGTTGGGCTACATGAGTTATGTGAAGCTTGTCAACTAGAAAAGGAAACAAGGCAACCATTCAAGAGGAGCAATTATGTGGGCTGAAATGTCTTGGAAATGTATGAATTTTATATGAAGCACAAATTAAATTCTTTCTCTATATTCAAGAGATTCAAAACTCAAGTTGAAAAAGAAAAATGAATGTCTATCAAAACCTTGAGTTCCAATGATGGAGAGGAATACTTCTCCATAGAATTTTCAGATTTTCTACAAGATAATGTGATCAAAAGGTGGTTTACTTGTAGGTATGCACCTCAACAAAATGGAGTAGTTGAGAGGAAAAATAGGCAAATATTGAAGTTGCAAGATGCATGGTTAATGAGATGAAGGTACCATAATACTATTGAGCTGAAGCATTAATCATGCTTTGTTTTATAATTTCTTTGAATAATTTTAGGAAAGGCTTAAGTGATGCTATTTGGGTAGGTTCAAAGGAAGATAGGAGATCAAATTTAGGTTATGTGCGCATGATAAGAAGCAAACCGATCACATGGAGCTCAAAGAAACAACCTATTGTTGCCCTTTCATCCATGGAAGCTGAATACAAAGGAATAGCATTTGCCCCATGTGAAGCAATGTGGATTAAAAAGCTTTTGGCTGAGCTTGAAGTGCAAGTTGGAGCCATTCCTATATATGGTGATAACATGTCAATTATTTATTTAACAAGCAATCCCATGTTTCATATGAGGAGTAAAGACATATAGCTCCACTACCATTATGTAAGGGAGAAGGTACAAAGAAAAGATGTGGAGATAAATTTCATGGGCCTTCAAATTGGAGTGGGAATATGTTCTCAACAAGGAGAGAGAGACAAGGAACCCTAGTAGCTGGATTTGATCTTAGAAATCATTTTGTCATTTTGCCTTCTCATAGACTCTTTCGAGCTGCACATCACTTTGTACATAGTCATGTTGTGGGGTTCATATCTTAGTGCATATGTAAAAATTACTTGTTTTTAAAAACTCACTAGAAATATTATCTTGTGAAATTTTTCTATCTCAAATATCTCCTTAAAATTTTCTACATTCTAAGGGTTATCATTCCGAGAGTGAAGTCCAAGTCTTTAGCATACATGTGTGGATAAGTATTCTATTTTCATCAGTTGTGTTTCCCAACCAAAACATATTGAAATTATATGACTTATACCTTATTGGAAAGCTTATCTTGTGTAATTTTTTAATCTAAATATCTTTTCGAAAGGTTCTATATTCTGTGAGTTATTAGTCCAAGAGTGGATTCTAGTTCTTCAACATACTTGTGTGTGAAGGGCTTTGGTGTGCAGAACAAGAGGAGGAAGGAGGAGATGGAGGGAGAGAGAAGAGAGGAACGACGCGCGGACATGCGTGGGAGCCTCGAAACCCACATAATGATCTCTCTTGAGGCAATGCTCTTATATGATGTATATATATGAATATGGGGGTAAGGTCACATGACCCTTTCATCCCCAACAATCTCCCACTTAAGGGTCAATGTGATCGTAAGTGGTAACATATACAAAGAATGATGTAGGACTATACAATAATGTACAGGAAGAGTCCGGATCTCAACCCATACTGATCAGCCTACACCAACTGCCTTGAACAAGGTGTATCCATGCACCTCAAACTGCTCTAGACTCATATCGATAAGAGTCGAGCTCACATCTGGCTGATGCAAGAGCTGATGAAGTTCCTGCAAAGCTCCCACTTGCTCTATGCCTATGTCAATCATCGAACGACTGACAACTCCAAGTGCAAATGCTCCAATAGCAACTGCAATGTCTGGTCTCGAGCATAACAACTCATACATCAGACTCCCGAATACTGACGAAACATGTGCTATCCTGGCTAACCTAAGCATGTCGGCCATGCCTGTATCCAAGGCATCCAAAGCACCATCATCAAGATCAACATGTCTTGACATATCTCTGTCAACATCTGGCATGAGCGAATCCAAGAATGACTGCATAACTGTTGACTCCTCAGCATCTAAATCAACCATGCTCGCAACCAAGGATGTATCTAGCTGTGCATCCTGAGAGCTAGTATGCTCTGGCATACACTGTGTATCATAAGAGCTATCATGCTCTACCACACCAAGTGTATCATCATGCTCCACATGAGCTAACTGCACAACATCAATACCAAGGTCAAACTGATGATCAAACTCTAACTGAGTATCATCACAATGCTCTACATGAGCATCCACATCATGCTCTAAAGCATCTGAATAATCATCCGAAGTGTGCTCTATAAGAGCATCCATATGATCAAAACAATCATGCTCTTCGTAAGCATCATGAGCATACAAAACATGCTCTACATGTGCATCCATATGAGCATCTGAATCCTGCCATACATATGCATCATGAATGTCAATAGACCTATCTGTAGGTAGACAAAATGAGACATGACGAGTCTCACATCGCACATAAGGCTCAACTCCCACTGAGACGAGACTGTCTCTCATACGAAGTACCTGCAATGGATACATGTGCCCAATCCTGGCACCTTTGACAAGCATAAGCTGTTCCAACTACAACTGAAAATGATGCTCACCAAAGAATGCATAATGTCTACTCTCCTGTAACTGGCTAACTGAAATCAAGCTCATAGGGAATGAAGGCACCTAGCGTACATGTCTGAGTATAAGTGATGCTCCACTAGGTAGCATAAGGCATACATCTCCTGCACCCTCAATGTCATATGTCGAACCATCAGGCATGTGCACACATCCACGACTCTCACTTGAGAATCGACAAAACCACTCACGATATGGAGTAACATGAAAAGTGGCTAATGCATCAAGCAACCAAGCCATATGTGTGCTATCCAATGAACAAGAGGAATCATGAGATGAACTATAGGAGAAAGTGATATCACCATCACTAGCATAATCAACTACCATAGAATCTCCTGAAACCACTACCTGACCTGCATCACGTGCATATCTCTGACGTCATCGTCGCATCCGCCTGAAGCAACGTCGTCGAACATGGCCCTCATTACCACAATGCGAACATCGAAGTCATCGATGTGATCTATGTCTCACATGAGTCAATGGACTCGCATACATATCATGTAGTCTCTGCCATAATGAACTACTCGTCTCCTCATACATAACAGACTCATATATAGAATCCACAAGCTGTAATCGGATAGTGGAGATGGCCAATGCATCCATATCCATCCATACGTGGTCGGGCATGTCACGAGGCCTCTGTCCATCTCTATGCATATACATGTGTAACCCTACACGAACCAATGTATGCCACATCTGAGCTTTCCATCTCGGAAAGTCAGTACCATCGAATCGAGAAAACACCATGCTGACAATCCAAGACTAGCAATGTAACAAGAGACTCGAACAATACTCTATCCTCAATAGGATCACACCTGCATATCCATATGCATAACTCACATCACAAATGTCTCGATGGAGAAAGAACCATGTGAACCACCTGTCACATAACCATGCATCTAGCATGCACATAAAACCATGAGCATAAACCTGCTCACCAAGTCTCCAAAGTGACCAAGTAGATGTGAAAGAATCCTAGGAAAAAATTCGACAGAGTATCCCCTATAAACTGAGCAATCAAACAAGATAACCAATAACCAAAGAACAATGAGTAATCTGTCACCACCTGTCACTAATATAATCAAAGATAATGGTAAATACACATGCCCAAAAACTGATGGCAATTTATGCCAATAGAATGATGATATATCTCCCACTCAAGAATGAATCCTGTAAGATGGTCCAACCTGTCACAAACAACTTGTGACCCAGTTCAAATGAATGGAGATAGACTATGATCCAAAGCTATCGCACAAGCTTCAAGATCCACTAGAGCTCCTTTCTAGCATAAAAGCCGATGAAATTTCGGCAGCATCTCCTCTGTAAAATGGACTCTAGAACCAAAATAACCATGTGGGAATCACCATCCACAACATCAAATCAATGAACATTTGCTAATAGAATAGCAAATCAAGGTGACAAACAAGTATGCAACTGAGGCTCCAATCTCGATCATGTACCTGCAAAGAAAACTAACATACAAGTACCAAACAAGATCCACAATTAACTCTCATAAAAGTATGTGCAACCGGAAATTAAATCCATAACCAAGTGGCATAAGCAAGCTATAGACCACAATGTCACTATACATCCATGATCAAACTCATGATGACATAAACCTCAAAAAAGAGTATACCACAATGTCATCTTACATGCCAAATGCATGACAAGATCATGCTCTACTCTCATATGGAGGAGCTACCACAATGATCATATATGTACAATGCCTTGAAGCTTTGAAAATAAGAGCTTGCACACCAAAAATTCTCTCTCGAAGAAGTTCCAAAGCCAATTCAACCTCCAAGAGTAATTAAGGTTCGTTTGACAAAAATCTGTTGCTCTGTGTTTTGCTGTTTCAGTGGTGATAACCTCTGAATCTGAACTTTTGGTCTTCAGCAAACTTCAAGATCTAACTCTTGGCTACGTAACGACATAAAGAACACCTCAATCAGAGGTGCGTAGCTCAAGATATGCTCTAAACAAGCACCTGCTGTCAATTTCACTTTCACTTGCAACAGTACTGCTCTGTATTCTGCAATTTCGGAAACCTAAAACTCAGAATCTGGATCTGAGTTCTTCTACAAAGTTGTAGCTATCTTTTCAAGCTATGCACAGCAAGTTGAATCATTGAATTCCGAGCTGTAGAACTCAAATTATGACTCAAAAACCGACTTGCTGTCCTACTCAATGTAGATTCGCCTTCTACAATACTCTGCGTTTTTTGAATTTTCGGCACTTCAGAAGTCCGAACCAGGTTCTGCGCCCTTCTATGAAGTTGTAGTTCTCTGTGTTAGCTACACACAGAACTTTAAAACGCATCAATCCGAACTTCTTAGCTCAAGTTACAGTCGAAATACTGGACTGCTATCAAGATATGTCGACCTGCACTTCTACTCCTTCTGACCTAAGCTTCCATTGAAGCTTCTTGCACACAAGCCTTCAGCATGCTCTGATACCAATGAAGAGCTTTGGTGTGCAGAACAAGAGGAGGAAGGAGGAGATGGAGGGAGAGAGAAGAGAGGAACGACGCGCGGACATGCGTGGGAGCCTCGAAACCCACATAATGATCTCTCTTGAGGCAATGCTCTTATATGATGTATATATATGAATATGGGGGTAAGGTCACATGACCCTTACATCCCAAACAGTGTGGATAGGTAGCATATTTTTGTCAATTAAATTGCCCAACCAAAATTTATCCAAATTACATAATTTATATCTTGTTGGAAAGAATATCTTGTGCACTTTCTTTATGCCAAATATATCCTTTGAAGATTATATATTCAAAGAGTTATCTGTTTGAGAGTAAATTCTAGTTCTTTAGCATACCTACGTGAACAAGTATTCTATTTTTGTGACTTGATTTTTTAGACCAAATATATTCAAATTAAGTGATTTATAGCTCCTTGGAAGGCTCTACTTTTCTATTATGATTTAGTAAAGCCACAAGTCCATTCGAGTTTTGACTTGAGAGCAACAAGCAAACCAAGGCGTAGTTGTCTGTCCAAGTGTTGGACCTACAAGGGCTCACTACACACTTCTTGTTGTGCATAGAAGAAATCATTCTCCACAAATGTTAAATATGTTGATGATATGCATTTATTTTATTTTATGGAGTACAAATCATAGGTATTTGATTTCTCTAAGTCTTTCAAAAATCTTACTAAAAAGTGGACAAAAAGATTTGTCAACAGGTTAAGTTTTGCTAGAGAAGAATACTTCTCTAATCATTTTTTGATTTCCTGTATGATGAAGGAATGATAATAACATTAATGAGAAGTATAACCCTAAAAAAATGGAGAGGAAAATCAGATCTATAGACAAAAGTTCAAGTAGTATGCGTAATGAGATGAAATTTCCAAGCACATTTTGGGAGAGGCCTCAAGTACAAAAGTTTGTATTTGATTAATGGAGTTCTTACTATATTATTCATCCAATGGATCCATATGAAGCATGGTTTTATAGAAAACCAAATTTAAGTTACTTGAGGGTATTTTTTTGTATATGCTATGCACATATACCATCTAGAATGAGGACCAAGGTTTATGTAAGGGCTGAAAAATGTATTTTATCATGATAAACGTAAGCTCATAGGTGCAACAATCCAATCACTAACAAGATTTTTATTCTAGAGGTGTAAGATTTATTAGAACTTTGTAATGGTATACATATGATGATAGACATAAAGAATGAATTTCTCAATGGTGATCTTGAAGAAGAGGTATATAGGCCACAACTAGAAGGGTATGTAAGTAGATCTCAACTAGATTATTTATCCAAACAAAAAAAGATAGTAGAACATACATCTTTCTAAAATGCTATTGAGATTAGACATCTATTCACTAGATGCATATAAATAATGATAAAAATTTAAAAGATTTTGGCATACCCTTAACTAGATATAGATAGTTTGAAATAGGTTTAGTTTTCATGCAATAACTCACTAGATATGCAATAAGCATAAAGTTTATATTAAATATATTATAGCAAGAGAATCTAGACTGAATGTTTAAATGCGAGAATTGAATTCACAATCACACAATTACATAGGTTGCAAGTTGGGACTAATTTCACCTAGCATCTATTGGTCACACATATGAGTCTATCTTGTACAATTTCTCTCATGAGCTTTTCACCTCTTTAAACTATTTTTGTATTCGAAATTTTTCTTGAGTATAACTTTCTTTTCTTAGCAAAACATGATTTTCCCTTTCTTTTTAGGCTATTTTAGCCATAAATCCATGCTTTTCCTCAACTTTTGTTGGAATTTACCAAATTAACACCCTTACTTTAGAGATGTCCATTCATCTTTTCACCTCATGGAATTTGTTCCTAAGGTTCACGGATTTGTGAATACTTGAAACTTGCTCAAATGCTACAGAAAACCCAAAGAAGAGGGGTATAATTTAATATGAATAGTTTTCCCAATATATTCTTCAACCTTCTCCTTCTTAACTTTCAAGTAGTATAAGACTCATTCCAAGTATTGTTTCGAATTGCATAGCTTAGGGCCATCAATCTATTTAGTGAGCATGTCTGTAATTTGATTTTTTGGAGAAATCTTTCTTGGACATAACGATAATACACTACTATTTGTGTTCTTCTAGCATGAAACAGAGGGTCTGATGTCATACAGTGTGAATTCATGTTATCATAATATGTGATAGTTGTCTACCCTTTGATCTATAAATCTTCAAGAAAACTTTAAGCATCATATCCTTCATAGTATCCATATATATGCCTGAATACTCTCCCTCTAAGGATGAAAGTGCAATAGTTGGTTGTTTCTTTAAGCTGCATGAAATATTGTTGTTTCCAAGAATCCTGAAAAAGACACTTGTTTATTGTTGGAGTTCAAGGTCTACAGAAGCATAAAAACAACACAAGGAAGAGGAAAAAGCTAGAGCACAACACCATACAAAATTTTTTAATGTGTAAAAAATAACAAGAACTAAGATAATGTGATATTAGAAGTTCTCTATAACCATAATTAGCTTAGCAATACTTCAAACTCCAAAACCTTTATCACTTTATGTAAGAAATGTAGTTCCTTACTTTATCTGAATATGTGCCTTCTTCTTTACCTCAATCTTCTCTATAACTTGATTACAAATTCTCATAATTCTTTAGCATAATGAATAATAGACATTGTCTCATAAGTAAGTGAGTGATTCCAAATAATACTTTGAAGCATTACCTCATACATAACTTCATTTCTGTTTAGAAATTGAGCTATGTCTGAAAAATGTCTTTAGTCTTCTTTGACTTGACCCACCTATAGTCTTAAGCTTGATTCTCTTAGCACATTTCCATTTTGTAAAGATATTTTGGACAAATGTAGTTGAGCTTTCAAATGAGCTATCATTCATGAAAAAAATTATCTGATTCTAAGAAGTTCATGAAGATTTGCACCTAATTCTCATTACTATCAACTCTCATATATATAGTTATAAATGGACTTTGATCTCTTCACACATTAAGAATCGGATCATTGATTTACTATTAGGGAAGGTGTGTACAAAGTGGTTTGACTTCCTTCTACTCATAACCACTTAAAATACTCTAATAAAGAGCTTTTCTTCACAATCTCTCACCCTAAATATCTTGATTGCCTATTCAAACGTTTAGGACCTACAATCGAGTAAATGAATCTCAATTCTATAACTTTATGGTCTTAATCAACCTATATACAATCTGGTTTCATGCCTTTACCACTCAAACTCATAACTTTGAGACTTCTAGAACTATTCTAGATCTAAGTTCTAAGTATATATCACATGTGTGAATTTGTCTCTTCACATAGGCATGGTTTTGGATGTCCAAGCTTCATTGTATTTTTGCTCTTTCTTTCTTCACTTATGTATTTATCAATTATCTTCATATACTTCATGTCTTTGTGCTCAATTAGTGAGTGAAGTGCTAATAAGTCCCCCTCAATCACTAATTGTCATTCTCTGGGTCTTCATATGTTCTTCTTTTATTTTATCCTTGCCATTCCTTTGAATCTACTTGTCTTCACACCATCTGAGGTTTTGTTCATTATGTTTGCTATTTGATCCTTTGTAGGAGTATACACCACTTCAAGTTCCTTTTTCTCTCAAGAATTGATATTTATTTTCTATGTGCTTTGTTCTTAAATGAACTTGGAGAAGCTTGTCGAAGGTAGAAAAGTGCGTTTCGAGGCGACGAAGTTTGGTCAAGCCAATCGGCACAAGAGCAGCCCTTGAGCTTATGGAGACTCAAAAAGGTCTTATAGGCATGTGATATGTGCAAAGAAATACACTATGTACTTTGGAGCATCAAGGAGAATGAGTCGATACAAAAAAGATAGGTTTGCGGGTTGACTAGCTCAAAAAACTTACTTATGGAAGAGACAATGAACTTCAAATGCCCATAGCGACCAACGTGATTACAATTAGAAAAAATCCTTTTATGGGAGTGATAAACATAGGGTTGAGTGTATGGAATGCACAAAAGTATAAGGAATAAGCAAAATATGCTATAGGAATGAATGCAACATTCACCGGTGGTACTTCCTATTTTTTAGGAATACGTAGAGATTGACCCCGAGACCAAAAAACTGATATTTCTCACAATCTACTGAACCAAATGCTATAACAATTTACAGGTATAAACTAGACACGTATACCTTTTCAATGAGTCATTTTTCACTCAATTTGGAGCTCTAGAGAGAGAGCAGCAGCCTCTGCAAGATTACTATTGGCGAAGAAGATGATGCAAAAAATTGAAGGAGCAAGACAATGATGGTCACAAGTGTATGTATATTGCTTCCATGTAATATACAAGTGATTTCAAGTCTTTATATAGACTCTAGGAGTGTTCCATGACTTTTACAAATTGAATTTGAATTCAAATGAAGGTGGGAATGGTTGTTAGAGGGAATCAATTCACTTTCCTACAATCTAGGAAAAGTGAAGATCTACTTTGATCTACTTTTAGGTTATTGATTGCTTGATTGAATGCAACTTCAACCACCAACAATTCGTGGGATTTTGGCTCTATATTTCTACCTTTACATGTGTAAAGCTCAAGGCTTTTAAAACGGTAAATGAACCATCAAAAATCTCTCAAAAAAATACAATAAATGAGCATATGAAAAAGAACTCTCCAATGGATATTCTTTTGACACGATAGCCTTTGATGTAGATCAAATCCACATCAAGCATAGGGTAAGATTGATGTTCCAACAGCTCCCCCTCAAGCTAAAGTATGCTTGAGTCTTCATTCTCTGATAGGTTGAATACCTGCCATAGCTTTCAATCTACAAAGCTTTATTCCATCAAGTGCCTTCCTCATCATATCTGCTACTTGCTTTTCAGTAGGAACAAAAGAAATGTCAATCTCCTTTGCCATGAGCTTCTTCCTGATGAAGTGGTAATGGACTTCTATGTGCTTGGTTCTCGCATGGAAAATAGGATTTGCCGCTAGATGCATGGAACTTACATTATCTCCAAATATGTGAGGTTTGGAACTCACAAGTCCCAAATCTGTATACAATGCTTTTAACCATATTGCTTCTTGAGTTGCTATGGTCAAGCCTCTGTACTGTGCTTCAGTTGAAGATAAAGCAACTGTTGGTTGCTTCTTGGAACTCCATGTCACTAGCTTCGAACCTGCAAATGCTAAGTAATCAGATGTACTTTTTCTATCATCCTTAGCTCCTGCCCAAATCTGCATCTGAGTAGATTTTGATATCCAAAGCTGAAGAATAAGGATAGAATATACCTTCGTTGATTGTACCTTTGAGATACTTAAGTACTCTCTTAGCCGCATCCATGTGTGGTCTTCTTGGTGAGTGCATGAACTGACTAAGCACTCCCACACTATATGAAATGTCTGCCCTTGTATGAGTAGCATATATCAAGCTACCTACCAAGCTTTGATACTCTTTAATGTCTTCAATTTTCTCACCTTCATAAACACTAAGTTTATGATTCATCTCCAAAGGTGTACTTGCAGGCTTAGTGTTTTCCATTTTGAACTTGAAAAGAAGTACTGAATGTATCTTCTTTGAGTCAAATACATTCCTTCATCTGTATATATCACCTACATACCTAGGAAATATGTGAGCTCACCTAGGTCACTGATTTTGAACTCCTCTTGCATGTGTCTCTTGATCCTTTGAATGCCATTTAGATCATCACCTGTCACAATAATATCATCTACGTATACACATAGATAGATAACCTCATTGTGACCCCTTTTGATGAATAGAGAAGGATCTGAGCTGCTAGCTTTGAACCCTTGATCTTGAAGATATGTAACCAGCCTGTAATTCCAAGCTCTAGGAGCTTGTTTCAATCCATACAATGCTTTCTTAAGTCTGCAAACATAAGATGGATGATTAGGGTTTTCAAAACCTCGTGGTTGTGACATGTATACCTCTTCACTTATCCAACCATTTAAGAATGCATTTTTTACATCAAGTTGGAGGAGTCTCCAATTCCTTGCAGGAGCTACACTTATCAATGTCCAGATTGTAGTCATCTTTGCAACCGGTGAGAATGCTTCCTCATAGTCTATACCATGATTTTGTGAGCATCCTTTGGCAACTAAACTTGCCTTGTACCTGCATACTGATCCATCTGAATTTCTTTTAACTTTATATACCCATCTGCAACCAATAACCTTTTGATTCGGCAACATTGGAACCAAATCCCAAGTGTCCATCTCCTTCAATGCATCTATCTCTTCGTTCATGGCCTTTTCCCAATTAGGGTTTCCCTTTGCCTCTTCATAGGTTGAGGGTTCCTCTGAAATAGAGTCTTTTGCCAAGTAGATTGAATGCTTCATAACAAATGTGGAATCATATCCATACATTTCTGGTTGTTTCTTCTCTCTTGCTTATCTTCTAGGTGCTTGTTTGGAGCATTCTCCAACCTCTTGCATCTTTGCTTTGCCTCTTGAATTCCATAGCTTGTAATCCCTTTCTCTTTCATCCTGGTCATCGTCTATATCACTTCTTGGATCCTGGACCTGTGTATCATGCTTCCTTCCTAATTGATGAGAGTCAGAATTAAGATCATATTGTAGTGTTACCTTTTGTTTGTCTTCATCATACCAAGACCTGTGTTCTTCAAACACAACATCTCTACTTGAAGTGAATTGCTTGGTTGAAGGATTGAAGAACCTGTAACCCATCTGAGTTGAATCATATCCAATAAACACTACCTTTGTTGCCCTTTCATCTAGCTTACCTCTAATTTGTGATGGTACATGAACATAAGCTAAACAACCGAAAACCTTGCAATGTCCAAGACTAGGTTTCCTTCCATGCCATGCTTCATAAGGAGTCATACCTTGAAGTGATTTGGATGGTAGTCTATTGACAAGGTACAGAGCAGTTGAAATAGCTTTTGCCCATAGATAATGTGGCAACTTCTTCTCTTCAAGCATTGTTCAGGCTGATCCAACCAATGTCTTGTTTCTCCTCTCTGCAATTCCATTTAGTTGAGGAGAGTACCTAGTAGTCACTTCCCTTTTGATACCTTTTTCTTGCAAGAACTCATCAAATTCATTAGAGAAGTATTCTCCCCCTCCATCAGATATGAGCTTCTTTAGTGATCTACCTGTACGATTCTCCACATGTGCAAGATACTTCTTGAAGCAATCAAACACTTCATTGTTACTCTTGATAAAGTATAGAACAGTCCATCTACTATGGTCGTCAATAAATGAGACATAATACCTTGATCTTGCCAATGAAGGTTCTTGACTTGGTCCCCATACATCTGTATGTACTAAGTCCAATAAGTTGTTGTGGATGTAGCCCTTGTGGTTGAATGGTTGTCTTTGTGCCTTCCCAATCTGACATGCATCACAGCTGTTGATCATGTGTTGCTTTGATATGCTCGGGAGTCCTAGAACACTTTGATCCCTGCATATATCCTTCAAGGTTCTTTCATTCACATGAGCAAGTCTCTTATGCCGCACTTCAAGCTCACTTAGGGTTTGAGACCCAAAGTTGAATGGAGCTATGTTCTTGGTTTCTCCTACTTCAAAAGTAAAGAGCCTACCATGCTTCTCACTTCGGGCTATCTTCTTGAAGCCTTGACATGGATCTTCCACAAAAGCTCCATGTTGGGTGAACCTAACTTGCAAGCCTTTTTCAACTATTTGGCCTACACTTATTAGGTTTTTAGTGATAGTGGGTACATAGAGAACCTTACTCAAAATGTATGTCCTGCCATTGGAAGCTTTGACATTACCAATCTTCTCCACATTGTGCTTCGTGTCATCCCCTCTTTGCAGTTCATGTCTATGCTTTGGACTTTCCAAATCAGATAGAAGAGCTCCTGCAACATGATTCGAACATCCTGAATCTATGTAGAACAAATGATCATCTTCTTTACCTTCTTTGTGGCTTAGATTCATAAGAAGCAATGAGTCTTCATGTGGTTGATCTTCTGAATAATTGTTGTAGTCCCTTCTATTATAGCTTCTATTGTTATTGTTGAAATTGTGTCCACCTCTGCCTCTATTGCTGCCATATCCACCTCTTCCACTTCCTTTCTAGGTCTTCCCATTGAACCAACAATTCTGAGTGGTGTGGTTGGTCTTGTCGCATATGGCTCAATGTTGAACATTCTGACCTTTGGCTTTGTCTTGCTTTGGTCCTTTCTTCTTCCCTTTCCACTTGCTCTTGCTTCCAAAGTTGGCTTGGGAAGTCACTTCTTCATCTTCTTCCTTCTTCTTGCCTTGCTGCTTCTTATCCTTCTTATCTTCATATAGAGCACTACTTGAATTACCATGATAGGAGTTACCTTCCTTTATGCTATTGTTGGCTTCTTGATTGAAGAGTTGTCCAAGAAAGATGTTTAAGTCTGGAGTTTGCACATCCATGATGAGATCATAGGCCGTCGTGAAGGATTGCCATTGCTTATCACTTCGAATGCCGTTGAGAATTTGCCTCATGATGACCTCTTCTTCAATCAGCTCTCCAATGGATGCTAACTGATCTGCAACCTCCTTGACCTTGGTAACAAACTCTGTGATGGTTTATTTAGGTGTCTTCTTCATTTGGTTGAACTCGTTCCAAAGATGATTCTTTCTTGCTTTGGTACTAGCAGAAAAGAAAGTCTCGAGGGCATCCCAAGTCTCTTGAGATGTCTTGCATCCTCTAATATGTGGTAATAGAAAGTCAGAAATAGAGTTTAGTATGTACGACCTTGCTTGAGCATCCCTTGCGCACCAAAGTGTGAGCTTATCTATCTCCTCTTGTGTAGGTCCTCCTTTGGATCTTGGAATAGGCATAACTTCATCACGTGCTACAATTCCATAAAGATTTCTACCTTGCAAATAGGCCTCCATTCTGATTTGCCAAGCCGTGTAGTTGTGTCGATCAAGCTTCTCGATCATTGAGGGAAAGCCATCACCCATCTTGATCTAGCTCTGATACCACTGAAAGAACTTGGAGAAGCTTGTCGAAGGTAGAAAAGTGCGTTTCGAGGCGACGAAGTTTGGTCAAGCCAACCGGCACAAGACAAGCCCTTGAGCTTATGGAGACTTAAGTAGACCTTACAGGCATGTGATAAGTGCAAAGAAACACACTATGTACTTTGGAGCATCAAGGAGAATGAGTCGATACAAAACAGATAGGTTCGCGGGTCCACTAGCTCAAAAAACTTACTATCTATGGAAGAGACAATGAACTTCAAATGCACATAGCGACCAACGTGATTACAATTAGAAACAATCCTTTTATGGGAGTGATAAACATAGGGTTGAGTGTATGGAATGCACAAAAGTATAAGGAATAAGCAAAATATGCTATAGGAATGAATGCAACATTCACCGGTGGTACTTCCTATTTTTCAGGAATACGCAAAGATTGACCCTGAGACACATATTTCTCCCAATCTACTACGTCAAATGCTATGAAATTTTACAGGCATAAACTAGACACTTATAAATTTCCAATGAGTCATGTTGCACTCAATTTGGAGCTCTGGAGAGAGAGCAGTAGCCTCTACAAGATTACTGTTGGCGAAGAAGATGATGCAGAAAATTGATGATGGTTACAAGTGTATGCATATTGCTTTCATGTAATGTACAAGTGATTTCAAGTCTTTATATAGAATCTAGGAGTGTTCCATGACTTTTACAAGTTGAATTTGAATTCAAACGAAGGTGGGAATGTTTGTTAGAGGGAATCAATTCACTTTCCTATAATTTAGGAAAAGTGAAGATCTACTTTGATCTACTTTTAGGTGATTGATTGCTTGATTGAATGCAATTTCAACCACCAAAAATTCGTGGGATTTTGGCTCTATATTTCTACCTTTACATGTATAAAGCTCAAGGCTTTTAAAACGGTAAATGAACCATAAAAACTCTCTCAAAAAAATACAATAAATGAGCATATGAAAAAGAACTCTCCAATGGATATTCTTTTGACACGATAGCCTTTGATGTAGATCAAATCCACCTCAAGCATAGTGTAAGCTTGATGTTCCAACAACTCCCCCTCAAGCTAAAGTATGCTTGAGTCTTCATTCTCTGATAGGTTGAATACCTGCCATAGCTTTGAATCTACAAAGCTTTATTCCATCAAGTGCCTTCGTCATCATATCTGATACTTGCTTTTCAGTAGGAACAAAAGAAATGTCAATCTCCTTTGCCATGAGCTTCTCCCTGATGAAGTGGTAATGGACTTTTATGTGCTTGGTTCTCACAAGGAAAAAAGGATTTGGCGCTAGATGCATGGAACTTACATTATCTCCAAATATGTGAGGTTTGGAACTCACAAGTCCCAAATCTGTATACAATGTCTTAACCATATTGCTTCTTGAGTTGCTATGGTCAAGCCTCTGTACTCTGCTTTAGTTGAAGATAAAGCAACTATTGGTTGCTTCTTGGAACTCCATGACACTAGCTTCGAACCTGCAAATGCTACGTAACCAGATGTACTTTTTCTATCATCCTTGTTGAAGATAAATGTACAAGCTCATTTTCATATGAGCCATGCTTGGATAAATTTACCAACTATAAAGATAAAAAAAAAGTGGAGGAAAAAAGGAAAAAATAATAAAAGAAAAAGTCTAGTCAAAATTCATGATGAGTAAGAGATACAATATCTTGCCTTGTAATTAGTAGCATGTAGTGGAGAAAGTGGTGAGTTAAGAAGGAGGCACAAACTTCTTCACATGCTCATTGGTTATAAAAGTGAAGTGGGAGCACATTAAAAACAAGGAGAGAAAGAGGCAAGAGCTCCCAATAGTCGGATCTAGCCATTTTGTCATTTTGGTTTTCCCTTAGACTCCTTCCAGCCGGACGTCAGTTTGTACATAGCTCTGTTGCAGAGCTCATATCTCAGTGCATATGTAACCATTTTGTGTGTTTAAACATTCATTGGAAAGCTTATCTTGTGTAATTTTTGCATATCAAATATCTCTTTGAAAGCTTATGTAGTTTGTGAGATATCAGTGAAAGAGTGAAGTCTAGTTTTTCAGTATACCTATGTAGATAGGTAGTCTATTTTGGTCGGTTCAGTTTCCCAACCAAAACATATCCAAATTGTGTGATTTTTATCTTGTTAGAAAGACCTTGGCATCTACTTTCACTATCTCAAATATCCCACTCATCATATTCTGTGAGATATCTGTCAGAGAGTAAAGTCCAGTTTTAGAGTGTACTTATGTGTGCAGGTGGTCTATCTTGATAAGTTGAGTTTCCTGATCAAAACTCATCCAAATTACTTGATTTTTAGCTTGTTGGAAAGCTATTTGTGTCTATTTTTTCTATAAAAAATATCTTACTCAAAGGATATATATTCAGAGAGCTATTAGTCCGAGAGTGAAGCTCAGTTCTTTAGTATACCTGTGTGGACAAGTAGTTCATCTTTGACAGTTGTGTTTCCTAATCAAAACTTGTCCAAATTAAGTGATTTTTAGCTTGTTAGAAAGCTCTCTTTGTCTACTTTGATTGCCTAAAGTCTCAAGTCCATTTGAGTTTTGTATTGAGAGCAACAAGCTATCAAATTGGAGATGGTTGTCCAAGTGCTGGGCATACAAGGGTTCACTACACACTTCCGTTGCGCATAGGAGAACTCATTCTCCACAGTTGGTACCAGAGCGAAGTTGGTGCTGAAGCTTCATCATCGGAGCTGGAGTTGAAGCAAAACAAAAGAGGAGCTACAAAACAAGAGGGAGCTTCACAAACGCAAGAGCAAAGGACTATAACTATTCGAGGTAACTCTCAAAGTCTTTGATACTCTTCAATGGCTGACTTGGGTCAACAAGTAGAGAAGTTGGACAAGGATAACTATCCCGTGTGGAAGTTTAGAATGACCAACTACCTAATGGGCAAAGGCTTATGGGGTATTGTGAGTGGCGATGATGCTCAACCTCAAATCAATCAAGCTATGGCCACCGAAGTCCAAAGGAGGCAAGCAAAAGAATGGGAAGAGAGGAATAGGAGAGTCATGTTCCTCATTTTGCAAGTCATTACTAATGCCATGGTAGGGCATATTCAACATCTAGAGAATTCTAAGGATGCTTGGGAAGCTCTTGAAAGGATGTATTCAACAAATACCAAAGCTAGGAAACTTCAACTCAAGAATGAGTTGAACACAATCAAGAAAAGTTCGAGTCAATCCATAGCTGAATATACTTTGAAGATTAAGGAGCTAAGCGATGCTTTAGCTTCTATTGGCACAACGGTTGAAGACGAAGATCTTGTGTGTTATACTCTCAATGGCTTGAGAGAAGATGAAAGATGGAAGCCTTTTATAACTTCCATTAACTTGAAAGATGCATATCCAGGTTTTGAACAACTAATCCCTCATCTTGTCACAAAAGAGCTTAGCTTCGGTGATCCCAAAGGAAAGGACAGCCACAACCAAATGTTATATGCAGGTCGAGGTAAAGGAAGAAACTCAAGAGGAGGCTCAAGAGGAAAAGGAAGAGGTCACAACCACTCCAACTACAATCAAAACAATTCGGAAGACAACAAGGATGCATCAAATGCCAACACACAAGGAAGAGGTCGAGGTAGAAGTAGAGGAAGAGGTCGAGGTAGAAGTAGAGGAAGAGGTTGAAGCTCCTACAATTCTCATAAAGGTATAACATGCTATCATTGTGGTAAAGTAGGACACTATGCTAGTGATTGTTGGCTGAAGAATGGAAGACCAAATGGAGGTAATCAAAGGAACCAAAGCAACTATGCAAGCACCTCAAGTGAAGGAAGCAAGACACACTACTTGCAATGAGACATGAGTATAGAAGCTCTTGTGAAGATGACAAAAAATGGTACATTGATTCAAGTTGTAGTAACCATATGTCATGCCAAGGAAGTTTGTTCACTAATCTACAGGTACCAAGTGGAAAAGGATGTGTTGAAACAGGTGATGATACTCAACACATGATTGAACACATTGGAGATATAAGGCTTGGAGATACAAGCAGAGCAAAGGTACTATCTAATGTTCTTCATGTTCCTACAATTTCAAAGAACTTGATTTCAGTAGGACAAATGGTAGAGAAGGGTTATCATGTCATATTCAATGAGAATGGGTGCTTCATAAAGAATCCAAAGGAAGGCTTCAAGGTCATTGCTCGAGGTAGAAGAGAAGGAAGGATGTTCACTTTGGATGTCCAACATCCACATGGAAAGGTCATGTACATTCAATGTGGGAACAAAAAGATTTCAGAGTTGGACTTATGGCACAAAAGAATAGGACACATCAACATTCCAAAGCTGAAGGACATGAGCAAACATGAAGTGGTAAGAGGTCTTCCAAAATTTAATAGCATTGGACTACATGAGTTATGTGAAGCTTGTCAACTAGGAAAGCAAACGAGGCAGCCATTCAAGAGAAGCAATTATGTGGCTCCAAATGTCTTGGACTTGATACATACGGATGTATGGGGACCAACCCAAGAGGCATCAATGGCTGGTAATAGATTTTTTGTCACCTTCATTGATGATCACTCAAGAAAGGTATGGCTGTTTTGTATGAAGCAAAAATGAGAGGTGTTTTCTATATTCAAAAGATTCAAAGTTGAAGTTGAAAAGGAAACAGGAAGGTCTATCAAAACCTTAAGGTCCGATGGTGGAGGAGAATACTTCTCCAAAGAATTTTCAAATTTTCTACAAGAGAATGGGATCAAAAGGCAATTCACTTGTAGGTATAGACCACAACAAAATGGAGTAGCTGAGAGGAAAAATAGGCAAATTGCTGAAATTGCAAGATGCATGCTCAACGAGATGAAGGTACCATTGTACTATTGGGCTGAAGCTACCACAACCGCCATTTACTTGATGAATAGGTGCACAACATCGGGAATACATCACTTGACTCCAGAAGAGGTATATTTCGGTAAGAAACTTGATCTTACACACCTCAAAGTGTTTGGATGTGTTTGCTTTGTTCACATTCCAGAAGAAGTTAGAACAAAGATGGAACCAAGGTCAGAAAAATGCATTTTCATCGGCTACTCGATGGAGCAAAAAGGATACAAGTGCTACAACCCTAGAACAAAGGAATTAAGAGTCTCTCGAGATGTGGTCTTTGATGAACTAAGACCATGGTATGAAGATAAAGGAAAGGAAAAGGTTCTTGAAGAAGATTGTGATGATTATGCAGGAACAAATCAAAGAGAAGCTCAACAATCAAGCACAAAGGCTTCAGGTCCAGAGGCATCTACATCAAATGAAGAATGTTCAACATGGAGGGGGAGCCATTCTTTGTCTCCAAATTCAGCTCATAGTAGAGTCAAAGATGCAAGTGCTACTCCAAACAATGAGGTAGATGCAAGTGAAGAAGAATATGAAGAGGTAATCACTCCGATGGTAAAGCTAAATACATTAAAGAAGCAACTCTCTAAAGGCAATGAAAGAAGATCTTCAAGGACAAGGTATCCAACTCAAAGGTTGAGTTATGATAGTTTTATGGCGACACATTTTTCATACATGATGCAGGTTATCAAAGACAAAGAGCCTGAGACATATGAAGAAGCTTGCACACAAAAGGAATGGAAGCAATCTATGAAAGAGGAGATCAAAGCTCTCAAAGATAATCACACATGGGAGCTAGTGCCAAAGAAAGAAGGTATGAAGATTGTTCCAAACAAATGGGTGTTTAAAGTAAAGAGGAATGCTGATGGTTCATTAGCTAGATATAAAGCTAGATTAGTTGCCAAAGGATTTAAACAAACACAAGGCATAGATTATGATGAAGTTTTCAACCCCGTTGCAAAGATGGGAACTATCCGAACCTTAATAGCAATTGGTGCTTCAAGGAGATGGCCATTATATCAACTCGACATAAAAAATGCTTTTCTTAATGGAGAACTACAAGAAGAGGTATACATCAGTCAACCGATTGGATTTGAAGATGAAAACCATCCAGATTTTGTTTGCAGGTTGAAGAAGGCACTTTATGGCTTGAAGCAAGCACCAAGAGCATGGAATCAGAGATTGGTAGAGTATCTAACTAAGTGTGGATACAACCCAAGTAGTGCAGATCCTTCGTTGTACATGAAGAAGGAAGAAAATAGAGAGGTATATATTTGCATATATGTCGATGACCTCATCATAACAGGAAACGATGTTATAGGGATTAAAGATATCAAAAGGAAGCTTGGTAAGGAGTTTAAAATTTCAGATCTTGGAGAGCTGAAATATTTTTTAGGAATTGAAGTTGTTTATGGAAAGAGTGGCATCTACTTGATGCAAAGGAGGTACATGTTGGATGTTCTTTTCAGATTTGGAATGAGTGAATGCAAACCATTCACTCAACCCATGGACACAAATACAAAGATTTGTTCAAATGATGGAGAACCATTGGAAGATGTAACGACATACAGAAGCATTGTAGGATCATTGATCTATGCAAACATTACAAGACCTGATTTGTCTTATGTTGTTGGTGTACTTTCTCAGTTTATGCAAGCCCCGACAAGTGAACACTTAAATTCAGCCAAGAGAGTGTTGAGATACATAAAGCATACAGTTAATCATGCTTTCTTTTACAAGTTTGATGAAGAATTGCAGGCCAAAGGCTTTAGTGATGCTGATTGGGCAGGCTCAAAGGAAGATAGAAGATCAACCTCAGGTTATGTGTTCATGATAGGAAGCAAACCTATCACGTGGAGCTCAAAGAAACAACCTACTGTTGCACTTTCATCTATGGAGGCTGAATATAGAGGATTAGCTTTTGCCACATGTGAAGCAATGTGGATTAAAAAGCTTTTGGCTGATCTTGGAGTACAAGTTGGAACCATCCCTATATATGGTGATAACATGTCAAGTATTTACTTGGGAAGCAATCCTATGTTTCATGCAAGGAGCAAGCACATAGAGGTCCACTACCACTATGTAAGGGAGAAGGTGCTGAGCAAAGATGTGGAGGTAAAGTTCATCAGAACCAAAGAGCAAGTTGCAGATATGTTTACAAAGTTCTTGGATGCTTCTAAACTCAAAGTTTTCAAGGATGCGATGAATTTGAAGGACATGGATGAAGATAACTCCCAAATGAGCTTGAGGGGAGTGTTGAAGATAAATGTACAAGCTCATTTTCATATGAGCCATGCTTGGATAAATTTACCAACTATAAAGATAAAGAAGAAAGTGGAGGAAAAAAGGAAAAAATAATAAAAGAAAAAGTCTAGTCAAAATTCATGATGAGTAAGAGATACAATATCTTGCCTTGTAGTTAGTAGCATGTAGTGGAGAAAGTGGTGAGTTAAGAAGGAGGTACAAACTTCTTCACATGCTCATTGGTTATAAAAGTGAAGTGGGAGCACATTCAAAACAAGAAGAGAAAGAGGCAAGAGCTCCCAATAGTCGGATCTAGCCATTTTGTCATTTTGGTTTTCTCTTAGACTCCTTCCAGCCGGACATTAGTTTGTACATAGCTCTGTTGCAGAGCTCATATCTCAGTGCATATGTAACCATTTTGTGCGTTTAAACATTCATGGGAAAGCTTATCTTGTGTAATTTCTGCATGTCAAATATCTCTTTGAAAGCTTATGTAGTTTGTGAGATATCAGTGAAAGAGTGAAGTCTAGTTTTTCAGTATAACTGTGTAGATAGGTAGTCTATTTTGGTCAGTTCAGTTTCCCAACCAAAACATATCCAAATTGCGTGATTTTTGTCTTGTTAGAAAGACTTGGCATCTACTTTCACTGTCTCAAATATCCCATTCAGATCATTCATACTCTGTGAGATATCTGTCAGAGCATAAAGTCCAGTTTTACAGTGTACTTATGTGTGCAGGTGGTCTATCTTGATGAGTTGAGTTTCCTGATCAAAACTCATCCAAATTACTTGATTTTTAGCTTGTTGGAAAGCTATTTGTGTCTAGTTTTTCTATAACAAATATCTTACTCAAAGGATATATATTCAGAGAGCTATCAGTCCGAGAGTGAAGCTTAGTTCTTAAGTATACTTGTGTGGACAGGTAGTTCATCTTTGACAGTTGTGTTTCCTAATCAAAACTTGTCCAAATTAAGTCATTTATAGCTTGTTAGAAATCTCTCTTTGTCTACTTTGATTGCCTAAAGTCTCAAGTCCATTTGAGTTTTGTATTGAGAGAAGCAAGCTATCTAAAGTGCAGATGTTTGTCCAAGTGCTGGACATACAAGGGTTCACTACACACTTCCGTTGCGCATAGGAGAACTCATTCTCCACAATCCTTAGCTCTTGCCCAATCTGCATCTGAGTAGATTTTGATATCCAAATCTGAAGAATAAGGATAGAATATACCTTCATTGATTGTACCTTTGAGATACTTAAGTACTCTCTTAGCCGCATCCATGTGTGGTCTTCTTGGTGAGTGCATGAACTGACTAAGCACTCCCACACTATATGAGATGTCTGCCCTTGTATGAGTAGCATATATGAAGCTACCTACCAAGCTTTGATACTCTTTAATGTCGTCAATTTTCTCACCTTCATAAACACTAAGTTTATGATTCATCTCCAAAGGTGTACCTGCAGGCTTAGTGTTTTCCATTTTGAACTTGAGAAGAAGATCTTGAATGTATCTTCTTTGAGTAAAATACATTCCTTCATCTATATATATCACCTGCATACCTATGAAATATGTGAGCTCACCTAGGTCACTGATTTTGAACTCCTCTTGCATGTGTCTCTTGATCCTTTGAATGCCATTTAGATCATCACCTGTCACAATAATATCATCTACATATACACATAGATAGGGCATCTACAACTACTGTTTCCCCTTACCATGGTAGGAGGGAAGAGCTTGAAGGTCCACAGCTTGAGCGATGCTTAACTACTATATGTACGAGAGCATCCAAGGAGATATCTACAAAGGGTAGTTTTGGTACCCTGCAAATCCTTGTATGTATCCTGGGTGAGAAGACTCCTGCTTGCGGTGAGCTAACGAGAAGATGTGAACCTAAGCTTGGTGTAGTTACCCAATGTTGTTTGTCAAGGAATATAAAGAAATTCAATTCTCAATACTTGGCAAATGTTGCTCCGAAGAGAGGAGACAAGACCAGGCACTCAAACAATTTCATCGGTGGACCATCAACACAGATATTCATCGACAACGGAAGCAATGCCAGGTATACCACACGAAGAAATAAACATCGATCGACCCTTCACCATGATAAGTATCCTTACTTTGGAAACACCATACCCATGATAGATTAGGAAACCTCTTCGTCGGCATACCCTTGAGCACTTCGCTCAAGATCCCGAATTTTTGCACCATCCTTCTTCCAATGCATTTTCCAAGTAAGCATGCATAGGGCTACATTAGAAGGCCGTGCACAAGGCACATATTTTACTCCACCCATGCACAAACACACTTACCCATCATTCATTATGGGTTATGAGTACTTGGCATGACTACTATGAACATCATCTTTGGAAGATCTAGACGTCATCAATGGAGACTCAAAACGACACAGTCATGCTGGAATACAAGGAAGAAGCACGTACCAAGGGACTACAACTTGCAAAGGCTCGCAGTGACAAATGAAGAACCAGACAACCAACCCTGCCACATTTGGAAGCCAGGCAACTCTTGTTCATACAGAAGGGACACTCCCTCTCAAAGCACTACTTGGAACAACCACTACAACAAGGGTCTGTCAGGGACGACAGACTCGAGAGGGGGGGGAGTGTTGGAACTCAAGGTAAAGCACAAAGCAGGGAAGTGCATCAAAGAAGTGGACATACAAGAAGAAGGAGCAAGTAGGGAGCTCCAAGAAGTACATGTCAAATTTTTAGAAGAATTCCCTACAAAAATAGTGATTTTCATCACTAAAAACCATTGTAAATACCATTTTCTATTTTTGTAGCTCCATTTTGTTCAAACCGAGGAGTCCTCGAGCTTGAGGAGTATTAGAAGTATCACCCTACAAATTTTCATAATTTTTAGACTTCATTTGAGCCCTCTGTTGCAGCTCAAGATCAAGGACAAAGCATGGAAGCGCATCAAGGAAGTGAACACACGAGAAGAAGGAGCAAGTAGGGAGCTCCAAGATTCACATGTCAAATTTTCAGAAGAAATCCCTATAAAAATAGTGATTTTTATCACTAAATATCATTGTAAATACCATTTTCTATTTTTACAGCTCCATTTTGTTCAAGTCAAGGAGTCCTTGAGCTTGAGGAGTATTAGATGTATCATACTACCAATTTTCATAATTTTTAGATTCCGTTTGAGCCCCCAAATAAGCCCTAGAACATAATTTTTAACTAGGCCGGACACTAGGTCTGGACAGGGCCAAAACCACTCAAAAACTATAAAAAGGGCTGGAGAGCTCATTTTTGGGGGTGGCTTGTTGTAGATTTCAGTTTTGTAAGAGAGCTCTTGGATAATCGAAGCTTTCCATTGTTCCACTCTTTGCTCTTACCTTGTGCGCGTGTGTGTGCATGTGTGTGCATGCTTGTGTGCTTTCACTCACGCACTTGTGCCATCACTTGCTCGCGGTCTTCATACCGGTCCTCACGTCTTCACGGATTGACATTTATGAGGTGTATCTCCTCACGTTGGTACTCACCATTGTGCTAGAGTGACACCAAATTTGGCGCCGTTGCCGGGGAGAGAGCTTGGAGGACGAGCGTGTGACGGTAAGACGTAGAGTAGCGACGTTGGAAGGTAAAAATTCACCATTTTCAGTTTAGTTTCTGAGTTTTTTCTTCTTCTTCATCTTCACCTTCATCATCATCTTCTTCCCTCTTCGTATTCTCTGATTTTTTCCATTTTCGCCACTACACTCACTCGTTTTTTACTCGTGGATGGGAGGAACAAGCTTAGGAGGAGCTGAGAACCAAAAACGCTGAAGAAAAACACTGAAAAACTCTCAAAAGCACTAGAATCTGAGCGGTGGTATCGCGACGTGAGAGGAACAGCGCCTGCTATCGTGAGCGTTGTATCGTGGCTTTGGAGAGTGACTTTGCATCTACAGGCTGATAGAAGTGACAAGGAGGACACAAGGTACACAAATCTGCAAAAATTTTGGAATTTGGATGTCAAAATCTCCAAGTATCGTGTCCGGTTGAGTTGTGGTATCGCGATACCAGAACTCCCGTGTATCGCGACACTTGTTGAGGTATCGTATCGTGCATGCCCCACTTGAGGTATCGTGATACCATTTTGGTATCGTATCGTTAAGTGCTGGTATCGCGATCGCGGTCGCCCCGGTGGTATCGTATCGTGGTCCACCTGGTATCGTATCGTTGATCGTGCGGTATCGTATCGTCGGCCAAGTTGGTATCGTATCGCTTCTAATTTCAATATTGTATCGTTGACTGAGTGGTATCGTATCGCTTGCAAACTAGTATCGTATCGTCGGGTACTTATTTTGGTAACGCGATACCATTCTGGTATCGTGCCCTGAAGTTGGTATCGCGATCTTACCTTACCTAGCAGTATCGTATCGCCCACTTTCCCACGGATATTGCGATACCATTCTGAGGTCGTATCGCCCACTTTCCCACGGATATCGCGATACCATTCTGAGGTCGTATCGCCCTGGTCCTCTCGTATCGTATCGTCGAAGTTTTAGTATCGTATCGCCTACTCCCCAAGGTAGTATCGCGACACTTGAAATAGTATCGTATCGCCAAGACTAGTGGTATCGTATCGTTTCCTTACCAGGAAGTGTATCGCGATACCATTTTTGGTGTCGTATCGTGGCAAACCCTTGGTATCGTATCGTGATGTTGGTATCGCGATTTCAGTCATCCCGGTGGTATTGTATCGTCTAAAGTGGTATCGTGTAAGAAAGAGATATCGTATCGTGGAGAATCTGGTATCGTCTCGTCTGTTCTGAGCTCCCAGAGTGATCCTGTTTCCCTGTTTTAAACCCCAGAACCCTGAACTGGCATAACTTTCTCATACGAAATCCGTTTGCTGTGATTTTGGTTTTGTTGGAAAGCTCGTGAGGATTATTAGATAGGGTATTTTTAAGTTGACCCTCAGGTTGGACTAAGAAGCAAGGGGTTCCACAAGATTTTGAGCAATTCAAAGGACAATTGTGGACTTGTAGACAAGACTTATGGACCTAAGCTCAAGATGATACCTAGGAAGAGATAGATAAAGTACCATATCACTTGAAACTAAGATCAACCACACAATCAAGTCAGGGACTCCCAACTCAGGGGTTAACTCTATATGCTGAGTTCATAGACAAGTGAGTCAAAAATGTCACTTAACTGGGAGAGGCTCTTGGTTTCTGAAGACATGCATAGTTCCGTACCTAGGGAAGGTTTTATGTCTAGAGTGGAAGGCGAATATCGAATGTCTCTTCAATATATATCCACTAACTTGCAAGGAATACCCATCTACCTTGATGGTCTACAGAGGACAGTGGCAAGAATGATAAACACCACAGAATTAGAAATAGTTCCAAGACCAGCTGTCAAGTATGAAGACGGAGTCTACATGGACAAGATGGGCGAGATATATGTAGTTACGAAAAGTCCTAGTCAGATTAATGAAAGAGGAGAGTTAGCTCGAGATCAGGAAACTACCTTGCAAAACCCATTTGAAACCCAACAAAGAACAGAAAATGTGACGTTAGGACGAATGAGCCAAGGTAGCATACCCGATAGACTACATGAACAATTCAACATGCCAAGAATCAACCCCCACGGCCACTCTAGTCAGAGGATGGGAAATATGAATAGACCTACCTTTAGGACAGAACCACCCCAAGGTGTCCCCATCATAACTCGATCCCCAGAACCCGACAGAAGACTGAGACCAATCCAATTGGCCAAATGTATGAGGAATCGTTACGATGGCACAGGAGAACCCTATGACCACATTGCAGAATTCAAGCAGGTGTTGCGAGCAGAGCAAGTGGATGACTTTTTCATGCAATATGAATCCTTTGGGCTAACACTTACGGGAATAGCCTTAACTTGGTTTCAATCTCTGGATCCTAATTGCTTTGAACATATTGAACAATTCTTCCAAGAACTTATTTGGGAATTCACGAAGCGTGGGATCAAGCACAATTCGTCGTCCTTACTACATAGTTTCAAACAAGCTCCCAATGAGACAGTAAAAAATGCAGCACGAAGGTTTAAGCAATACGTAACCCGATGCCCTGTGACAGAGAGACCTTCTCAGCAAAAAATGATATCCCTATTTTTAGAAGGTCTAACCAATGGAACATTGAGAGTCTTAGTATACGTACAACGACTGCAAACCCTAAGTCAGTGTCTTCAGGAGTGCATAGATTTGGAAGACAACTTAGCTGAGGATCTCAAAATCACACAGGATCCTATCAAATCAGAGGAGACAAGGAGCAAGGAAACTTCTAGTTTGAGTTATGTGGAGGAAGTGACAGAGTTGGTGGCCAAGAAATTAGGAGTACAAGGACAAAGGAACTACCATAACTCCCCCTTGAGAATGCCAATGTTAGGAAGTTGCACACTTTGCGGTGGGGATCATCCATCTCATGTCTGCAACCAAGAAGCATTAGGATTATCACAACCTTACCCGTACGATAGACGATCAACTCAAGTGCCTAACATGTACTCTTATAGTGAGCCAAAGTACCCCAACTACAACAATGAAAACTATCTAATGAATAGACAGCCGCGACCATTTGTACCACCCCACTATAGACCATACGGGTACCCTCCTACAGAACAAGGAAGAGAAGTTCTGAGGTATAGCCCATGTCCAGAACCACGAGAAGCAACTAGACCATATGAACATGAAGGAAATAGCCAACCTCAATCTATGCCAAGACAAGAACCACCCCACACACTAGCTCCGACACAAGGGCAGAACATCACGATACAAGTTGTCTGTCTAGAGTGTGGCAAATAACAGCTTTTGAGAGATTGTCCCGGACATCCCGCTAGTGTACCAAAGGTTACACCCATTAATGTTGTCGGCCTAGCAAGGGATTCAAGTTCCAGTAGCGATAATGTGGCTCCTATACACGCAGTTACTAGGGCACAAGCCTTACAGCAAAATAAACCAGCTGAGCAATCAGAGCCAAGTGAATCAGGAGAGCCTAGTAAGAGAAGAACAAGAACATGGAAGGATACTAGAGAGAAGGCCAATCATAAGTGGACCAAAAAGTTATCCGATCTAGAAGAAAGCCTGAAAGATGCAAAAACAAAAATAGAAGATATTGCCTCTCAAAGCCCCTCACAAGTCCAAACTCCATCCACCTCACCTCATCCCCACTCACCAACCACGGTAAATGAACCACCACAACCGGGGTCTGTTCTTGCAGATCCAACCCCAGAACACTTGGACATGATGTTCAAAGCATACCAGGCTCGACTTCAGGAAGGGCCAACACCTGCAAACCTAGATAAGAGCTACCCTAGAGCAGATTTAGAGATAGAACGGACAAAAATGTGCATTAAAATGGTGGAACTAGCTCAAGCTATGTTCGAGGCCAATCAATCATTCAATCAGACGAATGCTATTACACCGGGTTTGCACTTCCAGGGCTTAGTAGATAGATTAGAGCAGTTGGTAAACAAGCCACAAGTTTCGTTACCTCCACAGGCTCAACTAACTATTGAAAGGGAAAGCTCATCACCAAAGAAAGTCTATGCTCCTGACTCCATAGATGAGAGAGAGCCTCTTTCAATTCAACAACACTCTCAAACGTTCTTGCGGGAAATACAAGAAGAGAAATGGGCCAAGGAGAAGGATAATCCTCCTCCTATCCTTGAGATTGATGACCTTCATGATCAGTTTCCACAAGACATTCCATCTACTTATGGAGAAGAAACAGTGCAACAAGAAGATGAATAGTTAGATTTTGAATCTAATTGTTTACAAGAGTTGCCACAGTTCACAGACCCATGGGAAACTGAATCTGTCCAGATTAGAGCTCCCACAATAGTGGTAAGAAATGAAGACTCGGTGATTCCAAGAAACACTGACGTCGTGAAGAACACTAAAGTTCAGTGTCATCTCACGGTAGAGGAGCTGCTCAAAGCAAAACCCGAGCTATGGAATCATGTGAAGGATCAAGTTCCCGAACTTGATTCCAAAATGCCAAAAGTAGGCTCTAAAGAGAAAGTTCCAGAGATACCTCTTGATAAAATAGGGGACATGTGTGAAGGTGAAGAAGGTAATACTTATCTTCCAATCACCTACCAAGGTTACACAACCAAAGCAATCATAGATTCAGGTGCTGGTGCTGCTATTGCAACCACCTCCCTGTGGAAGCGATGGGGCAAGCCCACATTAAAACCAACTAGAATGAAGCTTCAGATGGCTGACGGCCATGTGGAAAGACCTCTAGGATTGCTCGAAGGGATAACTCTAACCACCTGTGGAGTAGAGTTTGAGCACACATTTGCTATATGTAACTTTGAAAAAAATAATGTCTACGAGATGATCCTAGGAAGGCCCTTCCTACGACAACTGCAAGTGGTACAGGATTGGGGAACCAATTCCTTATACTTGCAACGCTTAGGGGTCACGACCAAGGTAAATTTGAAGGATTACACCTTCAGAGATGTTCCACCCCTACAGTGGAATCCTATCCACAAGGAGCAAGAAGATTCAGTCTCTCTGCATTCTAAAAGTTCATCTGATACATCTTGGATGCATGAGGATACTCATTTGTGGATGTGCAAGGTCGCAAAGGAAGAGGAAAAACGCTTAAAGGCTAGAGAAAAAGGAACTTCTCAAGGAGAGAGACCAGTTAGAGACCCAGCCTATACGCCAATGATATTTCCAGATGAGGAATTTGAGCCTCATGGTTGGGCAGAAATCCTAGCCACCATGGACATTGCTGTCAATGAAGAACAATGGACACCTCATTGTGATGAGGAGGGATATGATATTTCAGTGTTCATGTGTCAGCCCTTGCTAGAAGAATGTGACCCTAGTGGCTTCATAGAAAAAGAAGAGAACGATGATCATCTAGAGTCCATTGTGATGGATAGCTGCTTTAATTCAGAGGAGCACTATCTTGAAGACATAGGAGTATTTACGCAAAAAGAAGAAGAACCTCTCACAAGCATCAAAACGGTAAATTCAAAGGATGGGAGTGAAGGTAGTCAAAAGAAAAAGAAAAGAAAAGTAATTAAACAAGGAGAGGAGGAGCAATTATTTGAAGTACCAGAAAATTTCAAGAAATATGAAGTGGAAGACCGAAAAATTTTGGTACGAATGCCTAAGAGAGAGGCCACGACAGGAGAAGCATATGATAACAAAGAAAAGACCAAAAAAGTTGTAGTCACCATTGAAGAAAATGAAGAGAGATGTACATACATAGGAGACGACCTAAGTAAAGAAGAGGAAGCAGAGTTGGTAGCTTTGTTAAGTGAATATAGGGATGTGTTTGCCTGGCACTATAGAGACTTGAAAGGAGTAGATCCGAAGGTTTGTTCTCATACGATCCCCATGATAGCAGATGCCAAGCCCACCAAACAGAAGCCCTACACATATAATGACACCTATGCAGCCAAAATAAAAGAAGAAATCGACAGATTGATTGAAGCCGGATTCATCTATGAAATTGAGCATACTGAATGGGTGTCCCCCGTTGTAGTGGTGCCCAAGAAGAATGGAAAGTTACATGTGTGTATTAACCTTAAAAAAGTTAATGCCGCTACGATTAGAGATAGCTACCCACTTCCAATCACTGATCATTTATTGGAGCGTGTTGCAGGCAAGGAAGTTTATAGCTTCCTTGATGGATTTTCAGGTTACAACCAAGTAGCCATTGCCCCAGAAGATCAACACAAAACAGCTTTTTCCACAGAGTGGGGAATCTTTGCATTTTGTGTGATGCCATTTGGGCTCACCAATGCACCTGCAACATTCCAAAGACTCATGTGTCATGTCTTCAAAGAGTTCGTGCGAAAGAGCTTGGAAGTATATGTGGATGATTTATGTGCTCATTCCCAAGAGCGAAGATACCACATCCCTGAGCTTAGACAGATCTTCAACAAGTGTAGAGAATATCGTGTGTGTCTGAACCTAGAGAAGTGTGTGTTTATGGTACGTCAAGGTAAAATCTTAGGTCATATTGTTTCTAAGAATGGAATATCGACAGATGAGGACAAAGTAAAAGCCATAGCAGAGTTGCAGAGACCAAAAAATGTTAAAGAGGTACATGCCTTCATGGGCCATTGTGGATATTATTGTAGGTTCATTCACATGTATGCAATCATAGCTAAACCTCTTTATGCCTTGTTGACAAATTTTGAGTGGAATGATGAATGTGAGAAGTCCTTCAATGAGTTGAAGAGACGCTTGTGCACAACACCAATACTGACGACTCCTGATTGGAATAAGCCATTCCACGTACATGTGGATGCATCCAATTATGCAATAGGATGTGTGCTGTCACAACCAACTGGTGAAGGGAATTTAGATTTGCCTATAGCATATGCTAGCAGGCAATTGAATGTTGCTGAACGAAACTACACCACAACCGAAAGAGAAGGCTTAGGCATGGTATATGCTGTAAAGAAATTTAGACACTATTTATTGGCCAACAAGTTTAAGTTCTTCACCAATCATCAAGCCTTATTATACTTGGTCAATAAACCTTGCAATACTGGACGCTTAGTAAGATGGTTCCTCTTACTAATGGAATATGACTTTGAAGTGGTTGTTAGGCAAGGTAAGACCCACCTCAGAGCGGATCACCTTTCTCGCATCACTTCAGGAGAGCCACCGCAAGGAGTGTCGGATGAATTGCCCGATGCTTATCTGTTCAATCTAGAAGTTGTTCCTAAATGGGCAAATAAGTTGGTACCAGTCCTAACCTTTGGACCCGCAAATAAAAAGGTGAAGACGGACAGGGATGAAATTGTGCGGTCACAAAGTTATCAAATATTGGCAGGAAGCATGTATAAACAAGACACGGAAGGTGTTCTAGCTTGTTGTGTCGAGGATGATGAGCATAGTAGTTGGTTGCAACAAGCCCATGAAGGATTTCTAGGGAATCACTATTCTAAACAACGAACACTGCAAAATCTAAAACGTTTAGGAGTGTATTGGCCTAGTATGGATAAAGAAATTCATGAGTGGATAAAGAATTGTCCACTGTGCAAAGAGCGAACCCCAGTGGAGCATGCTACCCTTTATCACGTGTCGTTAATTCCTGACTGGAGTGCTCCATTGGTAGAATTCATGAGATCGGGAACATCCCCCAAGGAGGCAAGTCTAGCAAGAAAACGAAGTATGGAGCAGGAGGCTAAAGACTATGCCTTAGTAGGTGATAACCTATACCGAAGAGGCAAAGATGGCTATTTAAGATTGTGCGTTCATGAATCAGATTATTTGAGAGTCTTAGAAACTGCACATAGCAGTGTGGCAGGTGGACATTTTGGTCCTGATCGGGTAATTAAGACTATTCTATTCTCAGGACTTTGGTGGCCCACTCTTCATATGGATGCACATACCTATGTGAAGAAATGTGACACATGCCAACGTACACAATATCCGATTAGAAAAGATGAGATGCCTTTGAGACCAATGATGGGAGGACGTGCATTTTCGAAGTGGGGCATAGACTTTGTAGGTCCTATTAACCCCCCAGCCAGAAACTCCCATGCCGAGTACATTATTGTAGCCACGGATTATCTCACAAAGTGGGTAGAAGTCAAAGCCACAACAAAGAACGATGCTCAAACTACAGCTAAGTTCTTATTTGAGAATGTGTTCACTAGATACGGATTACCAATAGAGTTAGTAAGTGATAGAGGCACAAACTTCTTGAATGATGTCATTGAAAATCTCCTCTAAGAGTTCTTGGTGATACATAAGAAGTCTGCCCCCTATCATCCACAAGCTAACGGACAAGCTGAGAGCACGAATAAGGTCCTATGTAACGTATTGACAAAACTCGTAAATAACAAACGCTCTGATTGGGACAAACAACTTCATCATGCTGTTTGGGCCTACCGAGTTGCTTATAAAACGGTACTCAATGCCACCCCATTTCAGATGGTCTTCGGACAAAATGATGTGCTACCATTGGATTTCCTAATCCCAACTTTAAAAGTAGCACAAGAGCATGATTGGAACGGACATGAGTTATCCTCGAGGATCTTTGATTTAGAACGCTTAGGTGAGACAAGGCTACGAGCAGCGGCAGGCATCTATGCTGCAAAGAAAAGGCAAAAAGCATACTTTGATGCACATATCAAGGATAAAGGCTTGAAAGAGGGAGACCTAGTGTTGGTTTATACACTAAAGCAACATGCCCGTAAATTGGAAAAAAGAGGATATGGACCCATGATCATTAATAGAATTTCCACTAGCGGTGCAGTTCAATTGGCCACACTAGAAGGCGATGTCTTACCAAACTATATCAGTGGTTGTCGAGTCAAGCTATATCAAGAACCTCTTACAGAGGAAATGCTAATGAGACTCAACACTGCTAAGAAGCGAAAAGAAGAGGAGTTAAGGGTTAGAGAAGAAGCACAAGCAGAGGCGAGAGAGCGCATCAGAAGAAATAAGCTACGACGATTAGGCCTAGAGATCAACACAAAAGCTCCAAAATATCACATGGACATGTGCCAAAAATCGGACCTAACTGCTTCTCAAATAATTGATCGACGTCCATTTGTGACCATAGCGGTAGGGCAAGGGAAGAATGCAAAGACTGTGAGAGCATTAATTGACTCAGGTGCAGCAACTAGTGCAGTTAGACTTTCATACTGCCAAGACCTGCAATTAAACATCAAGCCCTTAGAAGCCTATCTCATAGGATTGGGAGGTGTGGAAACCCCTTGTTTAGGCGAGGTGGAACTTCCCATCTACCTTCAAGATGTTCCAATACAAGTCAAAATGCTAGTGTGTCATGATGCGGACCTTACAGAGCCACTTGTCCTAGGTCAAGATTGGATCTATGACCATGCAGTCAACTTGAACCTAAGAAGTCAACTTCTTCAAGTTTGGGTCCATGAACAATGCATTACATTAGAATTAGGAAAGTGCATGCTCACAAATCCAAAGGTCACACATTCTCTTCGTTCTCCTGAAACTAATCTTCATAAAGAAAATTTTGTGTGTGTCACCGATCCTATGACACACAAGGACTCAATCATGAAAGCCAAAGCTCAAAGGCCAGCACACCTCCCTTCTTCTTCACATGCTAATGCAAGTGTAACCCAACCAAGGAGGCAAGCAAAAATGACATCTGCTATATCAACTCGACAGACAGAATTCAAGAAGAAAGAAGTTATGGGCATGAAGCAGATCTGGGTAAAGAAAGGAGTGCAACCATCGATGTTGCCTCAAAGATTCCCACCCAACCAGATCGAACATGAAAAAAAGAGGACCAAGCACCTACGACAGGCTCAAGCACGAAGAATCCAACAAATTTGGGTACCGAAGCTATCAAAGAAGGCCGACCACAATCATGTACAAATTTGGGTGCCTAAAAAATTAACTACAGCTCAACACGGACGATTACAGATGTGGGTACCCAAGAAGCTCTTACATACACAACGGCCTATGCTCCCCACCATGCAAAAGGTCTCAACAAAGAAGCCAAGGAAAGCAAAGGGGAAGAACAAAACACAAAGAACACACGAAGATAAACCCAACCCTTCTGCAAAAGTAAGCAGGCAATCATCAATGATATGGGTTTGGAAGCCAAAAGCACCAACAACATCCCTAGAACCAAAAGGCCAACCACACGGGATACCCAAGTTTGGAAAGCATACAAAGATGAAGTGGCCTGAGGTGATCTCTACAGTACCCAACCCTATTCCAAAATGGGTTCCAATCCGGAGGATTACATCATTTCGAGATCCAATAGACACCTCCAATCAAAGAATTCATCAAGTATGCAAGTAACATCAAAAGCCTCAACCAGCACCAACCATGTGCCTTTGGCATAACCCAGTCGTTTGCACCATTCAGGTCATGCATTTCCAAAGTATGCATCAATATAGGGCCACCTTACATGGCCGTGCATAGACACAAATGAGAAATCCCAGGCACAGGAGACCCAATTTTCACATGAAAAATATATTATTGATACTAACCTCTTTCTTCTTGTTTGATGCCATCGTGTGTATAAAAAAAAAAAAAAAAAAAAAAGGGGCAAAGAAGAGGACTGTGCTTGAAAATGCTCATCAGCGAACTTTCAGCAAGGACATCCATCAACAAATGGACAAGCCGATGGTCAAACACCATGATGGAATACAACACGAAGAGATGAAGATCAACGGACCCTTCACCATGGTAAGACGTGTATGCTTCAACAACACTATAACCATGATCGATTAGGAAACCTCCTCGTCAGCATACCCTTGAGCACTTAGCTCAAGACCCAATCTCTTGCACCATACTTCTTGCCATGCATTTTCCAAGTACGCATACGTAGGGCCACATCACAAGGCTTTGCACAAGGCACATATTTTGTTCAACCCACGCACTAAAGCACTTACCCATCATCATTTCTGGGTTACAAGTACTGGGCATGAAAACACAGAACCCCATCTTTGGACGAACCAGCGGACATCACGGTGACAACAACAAGCGTAGAAGCAATGCACCATGAGAGTTACTCATAATCCACAGTGATAACCCCTTTTGAGTAGCTCACAATTTTTGACAGCTCACAAAGACAGTAGCAAACTGGAATACAAGGAAGAAGTCCATGCAAAGACAGCAATGACAAAGTGAAGAACCAGACAAATGACCAAGCTGCATTGGAACGATGGACCGGTGCTGTTGACACATGAAGGGCACTACCTTTCAATGTACTACATGGAACAACCACTACAACAAGGGTCTGTCAGGGATGACAGACTCAAGAGGGGGGAGAGTGTTGCAGCTCAAGATCAAGGACAAAGCATGGAAGCGCATCAAGGAAGTGAACACACGAGAAGAAGGAGCAAGTAGGGAGCTCCAAGATTCACATGTCAAATTTTCAGAAGAAATCCCTATAAAAATAGTGATTTTTATCACTAAATATCATTGTAAATACCATTTTCTATTTTTACAGCTCCATTTTGTTCAAGTCAAGGAGTCCTTGAGCTTGAGGAGTATTAGATGTATCATACTACCAATTTTCATAATTTTTAGATTCCGTTTGAGCCCCCAAATAAGCCCTAGAACATAATTTTTAACTAGGCCGGACACTAGGTCTGGACAGGGCCAAAACCACTCAAAAACTATAAAAAGGGCTGGAGAGCTCATTTTTGGGGGTGGCTTGTTGTAGATTTCAGTTTTGTAAGAGAGCTCTTGGATAATCGAAGCTTTCCATTGTTCCACTCTTTGCTCTTACCTTGTGCGCGTGTGTGTGTATGTGTGTGCATGCTTGTGTGCTTTCACTCACACACTTGTGCCATCACTTGCTCGCGGTCTTCATACCGGTCCTCACGTCTCCACGGATTGACATTTATGAGGTGTATCTCCTCACGTTGGTACTCACCATTGTGCTAGAGTGACACCCTCAAATGAGCCCTGAACCTAATTTTTAACTAGGTCGGACACTAGGTCTAGACAGGGCCAAAACTAGTCCAAAAACTATAAAAAGATCTAGAGAGCTCATTTTTGGGGTTAGCTTGTTAGAGAATAGAGCTTTTGTAAGAGAACTCTTTTGCAATAGAAGCTTTCCATTGTTCCTCTCTTTGATCTTAGCGTACGTGCGTGTGTGTGTATGTGTGTGCATGTTTGTGTGCTTTCACTCACACACTTGTGCCTTCACTTGCTCGTGGTCTTCATACCGGTCCCCACGTCTCCGCGGATTGACAAGTAAAGGAGGTGGTGCTTATGCTTGAGCTACACCATAGTCCCTTCTATTATAGCTTCTATTGTTATTGTTGAAGTTGTGTCCACCTCTGCCTCTATTGCTGCCATATCCACCTCTTCCACTTCCTTTCTGGGTCTTCCCATTGAACCAGCAATTTTGAGTGGTGTGGTTGGTCTTATCGCATATGGTACAAGGTTGAACATTCTGACCTTTGGCTTTGTCTTGCTTTGGTCCTTTCTTCTTCCCTTCCACTTGCTCTTGCTTGTAAAGTTGTCTTGGGAAGTTTCTTCTTCATCTTCTTCCTTCTTCTTGCCTTTCTGCTTCTTATCCTTCTTATCTGCATATAGAGCACTAGTTGAATTACCATGATAGGAGTTACCTTCCTTTATGCTATTGTTGGCTTCTTTATTGAAGAGTTGTCCAAGAAAGATGTTGAAGTCTGGAGTTTGCACATCCATGATGAGATCATAAGCCGTCGTGAAGGTTTGCCATTGCTTATCACTTTGAATGCCGTTGAGAATTTGCCTCATGATGACCTCTTCTTCAATCAGCTCTCCAATGGATGCTAACTGATCTGCAACCTCCTTGACCTTGATAACAAACTCTGTGATGGTTTGTTTAGGTGTCTTCTTCATTTGGTTGAACTCGTTCCAAAGATGATTCTTTCTTGCTTTGGTACTAGCAGAAAAGAAAGTCTCGAGGGCATCCCAAGTCTCTTGAGATGTCTTGCATCCTCTAATATGTGGTAATAGAAAGTCAGAGATAGAGTTTAGTATGTACGACCTTGCTTGAGCATCCCTTGCGCACCAAAGTTTGAGCTTATCTGTCTCCTCTTGTGTAGGTCCTCCGTTGGATCTTGGAATAGGCATAACTTCATCACCTGCTACAATTCCATAAAGATTTCTACCTTGCAAATAGGCCTCCATTCTGATTTGCCAAGCCGCATAGTTGTGTCGAACAAGCTTCTTGATCATTGAGGGAAAGCCGTCACCCATCTTGATCTAGCTCTGATACCACTGAAAGAACTTGGAGAAGCTTGTCGAAGGTAGAAAAATGTGTTTCGAGGGGACGAAGTTTGGTCAAACCAACCGGCACAAGACCAGCCCTTGAGCTTATGGAGAACCAAATAGACCTTATAGGCATGTGATAAGTGCAAAGAAACACACTATGTACTTTGGAGCATCAAGGAGAATGAGGCGATACAAAACAGATAGGTTCACAGGTCGACTAGCTCAAAAAACTTACTATCTATGGAAGAGACAATGAACTTCAAATGCCCATAGTGACTAGCGTGATTACAATTAGAAAAAATCCGTTTATGGGAGTAATAAACATAGGGTTGAGTGTATGGAATGCACAAAAGTATAAGCAATAAGCAAAATATGTTATAGGAATGAATGCAACATTCACTGGTGGTACTTCCTATTTTTCAGGAATACGCAGAGATTGACCCCGAAACAGAAAAACTGATATTTCTCACAATCCACTAAACCAAATGCTATGAAAATTTACAGGCATAAACTAGACACTTATAACTTTCCAATGAGTCATCTTGCATTCAATTGGGAGCTCTGAAGAGAGAGCAACAGCCTCTGCAAGATTACTGTTGGCGAAGAAGATGATGCAGAAAATTGAAGGAGCAAGACAATGATGGTCACAAGTGTATGTATATTGCTTCCATGTAATGTACAAGTGATTTAAAGTCTTTATATAGACTCTAGGAGTGCTCCACGACTTTTACAAGTTGAATTTGAATTCAAACGAAGGTGGGAATGGTTGTTGGAGGGAATCAATTCACTTTCCTACAATCTAGGAAAAGTGAAGATCTACTTTGATCTACTTTTAGGTGATTGATTGCTTGATTGAACGCAACTTCAACCACCAAAAATTCGGGGGATTTTGGCTCTATATTTCTACCTTTACATGTGTAAAGCTCAAGGATTTTACAACGGTAAATGAACCATAAAAAATCTCTCAAAAAAATACAAAAAAATGAGCATATGAAAAAGAACTCTCCAATGGATATTCTTTTGATGCGATAGCCTTTGATGTAGATCAAATCCACCTCAAGCATAGTGTAAGCTCGATATTCCAACAGTTCTTGAATGAAATACTAGATTTGCTGCAAGATAAAGTGAAGTCATATTATCTACATGAATTGTATGTATACCTTGATCAATGCCCAAGCTTTTGAACAAGGTCAACATCCATATGATTTCTTTAGCTACTTCCACAAATCCTTTGTATTCTGCTTCTATTGATGATAAAGCTATTGTATGTTGCTTCCTTGAACACCAAATCACAAGCTTATCTTCTATGAACACCATGTATCCATGGGTTGAGCTTCTATCATCTTGGCATCCTACCCAATCTGAGTCACTATACGCTCTCAATTTTATGTCTGAGGTAGCCGGATAATATAATCCTTGGCTTAGGGTTCTTTTGATATACCTGAGAAATCTTTGACTTGCAATCTAATGTAGATCCTTTGGACAATGCATAAATTCTGAGAGGAATCCCATTGCATAACTAATATTAGGCCTTGTTTGTGTAGCATAAATCAAGATTCCCAAAAGAGATTGATATTTCCTCATATCTTTATATTCCGCACCATCATTTTTACTACGTTTGTGATTGAATTCAAGTGGAGCTAAGGCTTCTTTACAATTCTCCATGTCAAGCTTCTTCATTAGGTTCAGAAGATACCTTTCTATGACACATATAACCCATGATCTGCATAAGTGATTTCCATTCCAAGAAAGTAAATAACTTTCATAGATAACTTATCTTGAACTCTTTTCTGAGTAATCTCTTTGATTCTTTAATTCCTTTATTTGAGGTATGTGTCATTATAATGTCATCTACATATATGCAAATGTAGATTGTACCTTCATTTGTCCTTTTGATGAGTAGACTTGCATCTGCTTTTGAACTTTGATATCCAAGATCATTAAGTTACCTCACAAGCCTATAATTCAAGTCTCATGATGCTTGCTTTAATCCATAGAGTGCTCTTCTTAACTTGCATACATAATTTGGATACAAGAGTCTCCAAATCCTTGTGGTTCCTCCACATATAGTTCATATGATATATACCCATTCAAGAATGCATTATTTATCTCTAATTGACTCAAGGTCCATCCGTTTGAAGTTGCAAAAGCAATGATTGTCCTTATGGTTGAGAATTTGGCCACATGATTGAATGTCTCATCATAATCTATGCCATAGGTTTGAGCATAGCCTTTGACCACCAATTTAGCTTTGTATCTAGCTATTTTTCCATCTTCAAGCTTGTTTAGTTTATAAACCCATTTATTTCCAACACTTTCTTACCATGAGGTTTTGGAACAAGTTCCCATGTCTTGGTCTCCTTAAGTGCATTGGACTCTTCCTTCATCACTTCTTCCCATTGCATCTTTCCTTTTGCTTCATCATAATTATGAGGTTCTTCATCATCTTTGACCACATAAGCATAACTTTCTGAGTCATATAAGAAGTATCATAAGAGTACCTTGTTGGTTGTCTCCTTATTCTGCTTGATCTTCTTGGTTCATCTGCTTCCTGCGTATCCGAATAGATTTCTTCATAAACCCTAGGTGCATCTTCATTTCTTCTTGATGATCCAACCTTTGACGTACTAGCTTGCACATGATCTTCATCTTCATACACTTGCATTTTTTTATTTACCCTTTTCACTTCTTCTTACCTCTTCTTCAAATTCTTCAATTTTTTGACTTTGTTCTGCATATCAACTTATATATTCATTAAATGTTACATCTGTAGAAACAAGAAATTGTTTGGTTAAAGGATTCCACAACCTATAACCCATTTTCTTTTCATCATATCCCATGAATAGATACTTTTTTGCCTTTGGTTCTAGCTTATTCCTAAGATGAGATGGTACATAAACATAGGCAATTGATCCAAATACTTTACAATGATCCAATGTTTGTTTCTTACCCCACGAAGCTTCATAGGGAGTCATTCCATCAAGAGCTGTACATGGCAACCTATTCACAGGATCAATAGTTATATTCATAGCCTTAGCCCATAGATAATTTGGACAATTCTTTTCTTTAAGAATGGCCCTACCAAACTCAACCAAGGCCCTATTCCTTCTTTCTACCACCCCATTTTGTTGAGGTGTATATCTGCAAGTTATCTCTTCCTTGATACCTGCATTCCAAAGATAATCATTGAATTATTGGGAGAAATATTCCCCCCCTCCATCAAACCTTAACCTCTTCGACTTTTGACATGTTACCCTTTTTGCATATGCATGGAAATGCTTGAAGGCTCCAAACACTTCTAACATTTCCTTCAAACGTAAAGAGTTATCCATTTTGTAGCATAATCAATAAAAAGAACATAATACCTAGAGACATTGATTGATCCTTCTTTTGTTGGTCCCCATGCATATGTATGGATAAGCTCTATATTCCATCATTCTTGAAAATTTTCTTGTGAAATGGTAAGACCATAGCTTTGATTCCTCTTTCATTGAAATGCCATAACCTTTTATGCTAGAGGTCCAATTTTGTAATCATCTCCTCTCCATGTGTGAGCAAGGCTTGAACAATATTCCCTTGCACCTTCAAAATGAGGAGTCTCCCTTCCTTCTTACCATAGACAGTTTGATTATATCCTTTGTTGTTTGGATCTTTGATAAAAACTCCATTTGCAAGCCTGACTTGAAAACCTTTTTCAACTATTTGTCCCAAAATAATCAAGTTCTTAGGTATTGTTGAAACATACAAAACATTTATGAGCAAGTCTTCTCCACTCTTGCACTTCAACTTTCCAATTGAATGTATATTATGCCTAGTGTTATCACCTGTTTGAACTATATGACTAGGAATGTCTTCTTCTAATTTTGACATCAATTCTATGTTTCTTGCTAAATGATTAGAAGAACCAAAGCCAATTTAAAATACCTTGAGCTCTTCTTTATCTGATGTCTCAATCTAGTTCATCATGAATGTTGTATGATTCTCATTTTGTGTATCATTTGCATAATTGTAATAGGTAGTGTTGTAGGACTGATTTTGTCCATAATTTCTTCCTTCACCTCTATCATGGCCACCTCTTTGACTTTTTCTTCCTCTTTGAAAATGGTTTTGATACCTTCCACCTCTTCCTCTAGCATTGTTATTTTGATTTTGATTTGAACTTTGTTGATTATGTCAACAATCATATGCTAGATGATTGCTCAAGCCACATATCCAACATGTCTTCTTGTTATTACTCTGATTACCCTTTCCTCTTCCATTTCCTCTACCTTTATCTCACCATTGCCTTCTCCTTTGACATAATTGGCCTGAGAACCTAATTCTTCATCCTCGTTTGCTTTAACTTTATCTCCTTTATATTTATTCTTTGCATACATAGTAGAGCTTCTTTCTTTATCTCCATCTGACTTCAAGTCTTGCTCAAATGTGAACATTGATCCAAGTAATTGATTTAGAGCTCGTACAAAATGATTTGATGAAAGTGAAGTTGATAACACAAAAGGTTTCTACCTTTCATCTCCTCTCAAACGTATAAGTAACTATGCAATCAACCTATGATCTTCAATGTCTTCATCTATAGATCCAAGAATATCTTCCAAGTCTGTCATCTTAGAGACATAATCACTATTGCTTTGAATTTGACTCTTTTTAAATGTTGAAAGTCTAACGATAAGCTATTTTTTCCTAGCTTTAGTAGTATTTTGGACGTGGTCTTGTGAAGCACTCCATATATCTTCTATTGGTTCCAAGTCTCTAATGCGTGGCAACAAGTGGTCTAAAATTGTGTCGTAGATATAAGCTCTTGTACTCGCATCCTTCTCTTACCATAACTTTAAAGCTTCCAATTCTTCTATTTTAGGACACACTTCTAGTCTCAAGCTTGATTCTCTGAGCACACGTCCCATTTTGTAAAGATCTTCTGGTCAAATTTAGTTGAGGATCTAGCTTTCAAATGAGCTATCATTCATGAAAAACTTTGCAGTATACTTTGAGATCTAACTCTAAGAAGTTCATGAAGATTTGTGTCTGATTCTCGTAAATGTCAACTATCATATATATGGTTATAAAATGACTTTGATCTTTTCACACATTAAGAATTGGATCAAATCCTTCTACACAAAGATTGATTTACTATTAGGGAATGTGCACACGAGGTGGTTTGGCTTCCTTCTACTCAGAACCACAAAAAGGACTCTAACAATAAAGAATTTTTCTTCACAACCTCTCACCCTAAATATCCTGATTGCCTATTCAAAATTTTAGGACTTATAATCGAGTAAATGACTCTCAACTCTATACGTTTATGGTCTTGATTAACTTATATACAATCTTGTTTCATGTCCTTACTACTCAAACTTGTAACTTTGAAACTTTAAGAACTATCCTAGATCCAACTTCCAAGTATATGTGACATGTATGCATTTTTCCCTTCACATAGGCATGGTTTTGGATGTCCAAGATTCATAGGTTTCTTTCTCTTCCTTTCTTCACTTATGTATTTATGAATTCCCTTCATTTACTTCATGTCATCATGCTCAATTAGTGAGTGAAGATCCAATAGAATGTATTACCAACTAAATGTACGAAGATAAGTGGCCCCTCATGCTTATAGATGTATGTACAAGCTAGGGAAATAAAACCTCTTAAAGAGGGAAAAAAGTGCCTTGATGGTCCTTAAGTGTGTTCACACACATCACAACCAAAATAAATTGATAAATCACCCTGAGAGTGATGTGGTGAACAAGGAGATGACACTCATGTATAAGGAAGTGCCAAGCTATGTGGAAAGAAATCAATAGCTTCAATCATCTCCTTAGGCAGAGCCTGTATGAAAAGTTATCCAACATTATCCTGTATGGGTACTGAAATACGTACACTTCTTCATGTAAATCACCATTCAAAATGAATTTTTGATGTCCAACTGATGTACATTCCAATCATGATGAGTTGTTAGTGCACAAAACACTACAAATTGTGATCATTTAGCATGTGGGAGCAAATATCTTATCAAAATTGATGCCTCTCTCTTGAGAATAACCTTTGGAAACTAATCTAAACTTATACCTATCAACTGTTCCATCAGGATTATGTTTCAAATTATATAACCATTTAATGCCAATGGCCTTTTTTCAGGGAGGAAAATTACATAAAGACAAAGTACCATTCTTCATAATAGCATCATATTCTAATTTCATTGCAATCATCCAATCTTTTGAATTTTGTGCTTCATCAAAAGAAATAGGCTCATTCTCATTGCAAAGACTAGAGGTAGCCATTGCATAATCATATAATGCAAAGGAAGCACTATGAGATCATGAACAAGTACAATATGAGAAAGATAAATCTAATTTGCTATCTCTCAAAGTCTACACGAGCCATTTAATCATAGTTTTTGCCTCTTCTATGTCAGCCCTCTCATCAACAAGTGCATCATGTAACTGTGCATAAAAAATGGAATGAACTGCATTAAAGACTCATAAGCTGTGTCATTTGGACCAACAGTTGAGTGTCCACCTATAAAAAGATACAAAAAAGTGTGATACACATTCTTCAAGCTAAGTGGTGTCTCCTTGGTACATGAAAGTAAGTACTGAATCACATCTTCCACAAAAACAACATTACAACTAATCAGAATGCATCTAGTTTGTGGATGATATTGACAATAACCTTTGCTTTTAGAACTATACCCAACAAAAATACATTTCATTGCATGATCATCTAGTTTTCTTTGTTGTTGTTCATGCCTTTATGCATATCTAGGCAAACAAAGACACATAGATGAGGAACAGATGGCTTGTGACCATGCTAAGTCTCATAAGTAGTGATTGATTGAGTGCTTTGGTGGGACATCTATTAATTGCATATGTTGCACACATAATGGCCTCAAGCCATAAGCTATATGGTAAAGCCCGACTTTTGATTGTACACCCTACCATTTCCATGAGAAAAATATTTTCTTTCAACAAATCTATTTGTTTGAGGTGTATATGACACTATACACTCATTTTTATTCCCATAATTAGCCAAAAATGCGTTGATTCTGCTTGCTAGTAGATGAGCTCCATTTAACTTTTCCATATGACTAGCTAAGAAATTTGTTACAAGTGTCAACAAACAAGAAGGCTAAAGAAAAGAGTTAAAAGGAGCAAGGAGATGGAAACATTATGCAGATCCACAAAGAAGAGGCCTAATTAGTTTTTTCATAAATTATTTTCAACCAAAAGTGATTTTCATCACTACATCGACATTGTAAATATTGTTTTTGATAGATTTCGCAGCATGTTATTCAATCTGAGGAGTACTAGAAGTGGCCACATATCGATTTTTCAGAATTTTTTGATTCCATTTGAGCCCTCAAATAATCCCTGGAACCTAATTTTTAAGTAGGCCAGACACTAGGTTTGTACAAGGCCAAAGCTAGTCAAAAACTATAAAAAGAGCTAGAGAGCTCATTTTTGAGGTTGGCTTGGTAGAGATTAGAGATTTTGTAAAAGAGATATTCTGTAATTGAAAGCACTCCATTATTCTTCTCTTCGTTCTTGCCTTGTGTGTGTGCATGTGTGTGTGCATGCTTGTGTGCTTCTCAATCACACACTTGTGCCTTCACATGCTCATGGCCATCATACCAGTTCGCACATCTCCACAGATTGACATTTATGAGGTGGATATCCTCATGTTGATACTCACCATTGTGCTAGAGTGACACAAAATTTGGTGCCATTGTTGGGAAGCTAGCTTTGAGGATGAGCGTGTGATGGTAAGATGTAGAGTTTTGATTTTGGAGTCATAGGTAATTTCTTTAGTTTTCAATTTTTCTTTCTTTCTTCATCATCATCATCATCATCATCACCATCATCATCCTCAACATCTCCCACCTCCATCTCCATATTTGCTGAATTTTTAGTTTTTTGGTCATGTTCCCTTCCCCACCTCATTCCCCTCATTTCATTTGAGAGAGAGAGAGAGAGCTTGTGTGTATTCAATTTCTTGTCATCCTCAACAGTTTGCGTATATATGACATACCTCTACACACTTTTCGAGATGTCAACCTCTGTCTATCGCAACAGAGAGAGAAAGTTGGTCCACCAAGAGTCAATCAAGGGTGTCTAGAGCAAGGTGCCATTGTGTGCAAGCTCGGGAATGTGCATCTTGTGCATAAAAGTGCAAACAAGGAGAAGTGACTTGGGTTGGAAGATCTCTCAATCCCCTCAGTCAATTTTTAGCATATGCTAAGTGCGATTAATGGTCGTGATTGATTAGGGGCATTATAGGAACACTCAATTGCTAAGAACCTTTAAATTCTCAAGTTTAAGAATAGGTTAATTGTAGTAAAGGGAAAACTTAAGGGTAAAGAATTTAATCTGATTGGATGAAGAACATCAAGTATGGAAAACCTAAGTGCTCGTGACAACACATGTTTTAAAACAAGGAAAAACATACTAAAGAAATTAGAAGGAACAAGGGATTGATATCAAGGAATCAGCAACGTGGTTGTACAAGGGTCATTGGGTAATCAGTAGGGCATATGAACCTTAGATAAGGTAGACACCTAGGGAGAGACCGACAAAGTATTAGATCATCTGAGGCTAGTGTCAACTATACAGCTAGGTCATGGGCCCAACAACTTAGAGATAATCCCTACATACTAAGTTCGGAAATGGGTGATTCAGATATGTCCTTTAACATGCAATGGCTAGTAGGTAGTGCAAGTACAAACTATTTACAAACACTAGAAGGTCCCTATAAGATGCACTTGGAGTATATTAGGACCAACTGATTAGGTGCATGAATCTATGAGGATAGTCTGAGGTGATCAGTTGTCCAACTCAAAAATCCCAATCAACCCTTGGGACTTGAACACCCAGTGGTTAAATTTGCAGAGGGTTCATATATTGATAAGCAAGGAACCATGTATGTGGTTACCAACTACCAGACAAGACATATGAATTCAAAAATATCATTCCTGAGAAGGAGATAGGATACCTAGAGAAAGGGGACCTAGGAAGAGAACCCAGGACTCCTCGAGGAAAGTTTGTCTTGATGAGAGTCATTACTCCAGAATGGGTCCCCCAAGACAATAAAAGCATAGAACTATTCTTGAATAGAGAAATGGAGGAAGCTTTTTGGAGATTCAAGATAGATCAACTTAGCAAAATAGGCGGAGTCACCATCTACGAGTTCAAAGATCCGGAGATACTAGGCAAATTTATCTATCTAGACAACACATCAGAAAGAATGTTCTTGGTAACAAAGCATGGTAGACATGCATACAATTGGAAGGGCGAATTGATTTTCCCTCCACCAAGATCTGATGTTTCCTATGGCCACCAAGGAGTAGGATCATCCTAGACTCATGAAACCTAGAGGGAGAGAGTTACAGAGAGACCTGAAGTGAACTTTGGAAACCCCTTAGGAAGAGAGCGGTCAATATTAGATGCAAAAGAAGAGACCAAGAGAGACACAGAAATCCAAGACATCAAAGGGGCATGGATGATTTTCCCTTGCCTAGGCCTAGAGAACACCTCAAAATCTTGAGGCCTACCCAATTGGTTAAATTCATGAAGAATTACTTCGATGGCACTGAAGATCGTTACAATCATGTAGCAGAGTTTAGACAAGTTTTTAGAGTAGAATAAGTGAGGACCTATTCACTCAGTATAATGCCTTCAATCTAAATCTCAGGAACACTACCTTAACATGGTTTCAACCACTACACCAAGGTTAGTTCAGAAATATAGACTAGAAGCATTCATTATTGAATTCTTTAAAAGTGGCAATTAACAGAATAACTCATCACTGATACATAGCTTCAAGCAGAAACCCCAAGAAATAGTTAGACTAGGAAGAAGAAGATTTAGACAATACCTAGAGATATGCCCTATGTCAGAGCTACCCTGGAAAGTGGCATTGTTCCTAGATGGATTGTTGAGTGCTAAATTGAGATCCTACGTGTATATTAGAAGGAACTGAGAACCATAGAGCAATGCGTACACATGTGCATGGACATTGAGGATAATTTGGGTGAAGAATTAGAGCTTTCAAACATCTATAAAGATTCAGATAGCTCTACTAGCCTCACTTCCAAACCAGCTATATCTATTGAGGAACTAGTAGAAAAGGTAGCTCAAAATTTAGGAGTCTCTAGCAAGCAGACACGTAGATTTGCCTCAGTGAAATGATGTTATACCTGTGGAGGAGACCATATGGATAATGTGTACCCAATCATGGCTCAACCCCAAGTGAACCCTAATAGAAAATACTACACAATAGAAAGAAGGTGTACTAATCTCATCACACAAGATTACCCATATAATAAGCAAGTGGCTAGGCAAAATTATCAATAGCTCTATCCACAACAAGGGAGATACCAAAACCAGTACCCATTGCAGTAGTATGTTAGGCCCAAGCAACCCTACCAGCCACCCTATTAAGCTCAACAAAGGCCTCAACCAGTGTCAGTTCAACCACCTCCACCTCCAGCCAATGTGATCCCAATGAAGTATGTAGTTGTAAAGAAAATTTGAATAGAGCCTTAGTGCTAGCATCACCATTGATTTCAAAAACTGACCCAAATAATCATAGTTTTGACTCGACTCACATGGATATTATGCTAGCCTACTATATGGAGTCCCAAAGCATAATGATATTTACCATTATGAAAATCCTCGAGAACCTATTTGGGAGTTAGAATACGCTAATGTCATGTACATTAATCCTAAGTCTAGGCCCCAAACGAGAGAGATAAGATGCCCAACACCTAGAGGACCATGCTATAGATGCCAAGGAGATCACTTCATTTGTGATTCCCTATACCTACACCTATGCAACCCCAATTAGTGACATTTCAAGGGTTTTTTTTGGATTGTGGGAAGGAGCATCTTTTGCAGGATTGTTCTAAGAACCCAGACAATATGTTAAAAATCACTACTATCAATGTCATTGGGTTAGTAGTAGATTCTACTAGAAGTGTGACTTCCACTACCCCAGTGCAAGTAGTCACTAGAGCTCAGACATTACAACAAATCCAAGGCTTTAGTTAGGAGAAGAGTTTGGAGTGAGCTTGAGGAAAGCCTAAGAGAAACAAAAGCCAAAATAATCAAACTTGCATTTCAAACGCACTCTCACACATCACCACCATTGTCATCCCTATCACCATCTAATCAACCTCATGTAACCCCACCACCACTTAGAGCAAGATTAGTCTTAGCAGATCCTACCCGCAAGGAATTAGACATGATGCTTAAAGCATATGATGTTAGAATCAAAGAAGGGCCAAATGTGACAGAACATGAAAAATGTTACACTAAAGCTGACCTAGAAATTGAAAGAACAAAGCTCTGTGAAAAGATGGTAGAATTGCCTCAAACTATGTTTGAGGCCAGTTGTTTTTTCAATTGCACAACCTTAGCCAAAACACAATTACACTTTGACGGATTATCAAAAAGATTGGAAAAAACATAGCTAATCGGGGAAGCAAGCTACATCACAAGTGAGTAACATCAAAAGTGAAAGGATAAGCCTTCTTCCCAAGGATGCTTATGTTCCCAACTCCATTGAGTCAAGAATATCTACTTCTATAAATCAATACTCACAAGAATTTTTGTTGGAGGAGATGGTGGATAATCACAAGAGATGAATTGGTGTAGCTAAAACCTGCTTCACACCTGCTATAAGTGATGGCTGGAGAATGTTGTGGGCCTCTTTAGCTAGCTAATAAGCATAAATAATCACATATGTTCCTTGGAAGATGATCCACTAATGATAGGATCGAATAGATAGGTAGGCATATGATCCAAGGTTCAAAACTTGCTATTTTGGTTGATACACCTACTCAGAGTTTTGAACCATTCTCTGAGTACAATAGCAACTGATAAAATTCCTTTTGGGGAACTTCAATTAACTTAACAAGCTACCAATCATGAGTAATACCATTTAAAATGATGGACTATATGCAGGGAAATATGTTTAGCAAATTGATCATGCATCATGACATTTACGGGCCTTAACAGTCACATACCAGTGAGCAGAGATTGATTAATATCTGATGATCTTGAGAACCATTACTCATGAAACTTTGTAGGATTAAAATAGATGGTATGTTGAATCTATCATGCTTTGAATCATAGGAAATGATCAACTATATGGTGAGAACAGGCTCTCACAAGTTCACTGTTCTGATGGAGTATGATAGAGATATGAGAGTAAGAAGTAATGATCATGTATGTATTAAATCATGTAAACATACAATGTCATTGGCAATAAATCATTGCTCAATGAGTGAAAAATGAGTGAGATATGAGATGAGCTCCTCTTCTCGATGAAAGTACATGAATATGATCTTTGAACCTTGAGATTGACATGGGACTTTCATATCCCCTTTTTATAGTCTTTGTTGGAGCCAAAGATTTGAATTCAAGTTCAAAACTCTACCTAAAAGTGAATCCTAAAGTATAGGATTGATTCTTTCTTGACTTAACTACCAAGTGATATGATATTATATGCTTCCTAACTCCTCGTGGGTTTATTTCACTTTTACAATGGGTAATTGTGAAGCAAAGTTACAAGAGGTTGTACATATGAAGCCTTCCAAGTGTAATGTCAATACATCAAGCTTATGTGAGGTGATCAAGTATGTAGGCTTGGGCTTAATTCCACCAACAGCTCCCCCTCAAGCCTAACATGCTTGATCTTCATTGCTCCTTGATTTCGTGCAAACCAATCATCAATTTGAACTTGTTCATCTTTGTTCCATCCAATGCTTTGGTAAGTATATCTGCACATTGTAAATGAGTTGATGCATAGGATAATTGGATATCCTTGCTAAGAAATTTCTCCCTTACATAATGATAGTGCACTTCAGTGTGCTTAGTCCTTGCATGGTATACAAGATTAGCAGCCAAATGAAGTGAGCTAGTGTTATCTCCAAAGATAATTGGAGTGTAGGAATGTATCTCCAAATTTGCATACAATTGCTTAATCCGCATAGCTTCCTGAGTTGCATTTTCCAAATCTCTATATTCTACTTCTGTGGAAGATAAGGCAACAATTGGTTGCTTCTTGGATGACCAAGATATGAGTTTTGAACCTGCAAAGATAGGTACCCTGAAGTGCTCCTCCTATCATCCTTGGAGCCAGCCCAATCTGCATCAGAATACATCTTTATATCTATGTCAGAAGTAAAGGGATAGAACAATCCCTCATCCATTGTACCCTTTAGATACTTAAGCACCCTCTTTGTAGCTTCCATATGAGGCTTCCTTGGTACATGCATAAATTGACTCAATGTACTTACTGCATAGGCAATATCTACTCTTGTCAAAGTAGCATAATTAAGACTACCCACAACTTGTTGATAACTTGTAACATCTTCAATTAGTTCACCTTCATGTGAACTTAGCTTATGATTGAGCTCCATAGGAATACCTGCAACTTTAATGTTCTCCATCTTAAGCTTTACCAACATATCATGTATGTGCTTCCTTTGTGTGATGAATATACCTGAATCTGTATACACAAGTTCTAAGCCAAGGGAGTAGGTTAATAACCCTAGATCACTGACTTTGAATTCCTTCATTATTTGAGCCTTGACCTGCTTGATACCATCAGAATCATTACCTGTAATAATGATATCATCTACATAGACACATAAGTAGATGACCTCTGATTTATTCTTCTTAACAAATAAAGAAGAGTCTGCCTTGCTTGCCACAAAGCCTTCATCCTACAAATAGGGATGGTTCCAAGATCTAGGAGCTTGCTTAAGACCATAGAGTGCTTTTTTGAGCTTGCATACATAACCTGCTTTTTCTTCATCTTCAAAACCTAGTCGTTGTGCCATATACACTTCTTCTCATATCAAACCATTTAAGAATGCATTTTTGACATCTAACTCACATAAATTCCAATTTTTTGATGCCGCAAGACCTTGATTGTTGGCATCTTTGCCATAGGTGAAAATGTTTCTTCATAGTCTACTCCATGTGTTTGGGCAAATCCCTTTGCTGCTAACCTTGCCTTGTACCTATTTATAGAACCATCATATTTCTTTTTAATTTTGTATATCCACCTTGAACCGATTACCTTCATATCTGGCTTCTTGGGAACTAGATCCCATGTGTGGTTTTCCTGCAATGCTTCCACTTCTTCCTGCATGGCTTTTCTCCACTCTTTCTTCTTCCTAGCCTCTTCAAATGAAGAAGGCTCTTTTGCCATATAATCTTTAGTGATGTACACAAAGTGCTTTGTGACTAAGGATGTATCATATCCATAACTTATGGGCTTCTTACTTTCTCTTTGTGATCTCCTTAAGGCTTGATTGGAAGACTCGGGTAGATCCTCTAATTGCTTGTATTTGAACTTGCCCCTTGACTTCCAAGCTTTGAAGTCAATCTGCTCCTCATCTTTTGAGTTGATGTCCTCTGCTTGGTGTTGATCTTCTTTAGTGAGGGTTGGAAAATCATTTTCCAAAACATATGGTAACTTGACTTTCTTGCAATCATCTTCAAACCATGAATTATTCTCATCAAATACTACATCCCTACTAACTATGAATGCCTTGTTAGTGGGGATTGTATAGTCTATATTTACAATGATCCCATGAGGATCTCCTACCATTCCATGCTTCATATGGTGTCATACCATCCAATGATTTGGATGGAAGCCTATTGACCAGGTAGGTGGCTGTGGATACAGCCTTTGCCCATAAATAATTAGGTGATTTTTCTCATTTAACATAGACCTAGTTGCTTCAACAATTAACCTGTTTCTTCTCTCTGCCAATCCATTCAATTCAGGACTATACCTGGTTGTTACTTCCCTCTTTATGCCTCTGTTCTGTAGAAATAGATCAAACTCATGTGGAAAGTACTCATCACCTCCATCAAACCTGATTCTCTTCAAGGTCCTTCCTTTTTGGATTTCAACTAGTTCCGAATACTTCTTGAAACATGTAAATACCTCATCCTTATGCTTCATGAAATAGAGGATTGTCCACCTACTACAATCATCAATAAATGAGACATATTACCTTGAGCCTGAGATGGATGGATCTTTGCTAGGACCCCACACATCAGAATTCCCTCATTACAAGAATTCCCTCCTTACAAGAATTCCCTCATTTCATAGGTCCATGGAAAGCAAAGTCCACCTATATGAGAGCACCCACAGTCATGGTAAGAAACAAAGACTCAATCTTGCCTAGGAATATGGAGGTAGTAAAAAACACTAAAGTGCAGTGCAACCTTACTTTAGAGGAGCTACTCAAGATTAAGCCAAAATTGTGGAAACACATAGAAAATCAACTGGGAGAGGTAGCTAAATCTTGTTCCCAGGTAGGATCACATCGCATAGTTCTAGGAATACCTTTGCATAAGATAGGAGATATGAGCGAGGGAGAAGAAGGAAACACCTATCTTCCTATCACTCATCAAGATTACACATTAGGGAAAAAAGTGAACCTTGCATGGGCCTTGTAAGGATTCCTAATTTTTAGGGATTAAAAAGCTTAATCTAGGAGATTAAAGGGCCATGGAAAACCACTAGTGGTATTATAGAATAATTTAATATTTCATGAGATATCCTTTTTGAATTCGAGAAAGGAAGATTTTGTGGCATTTGGATCCTTCAATTGGATAGCCAAGATTAAAAGGCATTACAACCTAGAGAGAGAGTCTGACATGTGTGTGAGGCAAAAGATTCTCTGCAAAATTTGTTTCGACATAGTTCTCCAAGATTTTTGTATGTTAGATCTTGGCCAATCATTCGCGTTTGGGGATGAGAGGAAATGTGCAATCATTGTGAGCCGTCTGATGATGATCCCATCCAAGGGTGCATGCATAAAGGCGCCTTTTGTTTCAAAGAGATGATCCTCAACCATTTGATTGTCATAAGATCTAATCGCTACCATCTAAAGGCACATTTCCCATCAAATTTCAAACTAAGCCATCGGATCAAGCTCTTCATCCAAGGATGTATGCTATTTGGCACTTTGTGACATCATTACTATCATCTCAACCACTTGTTTTGAATCCAATCTAAGGGTCAAGGATCAAAGTTGCCTTGACTTTTGTTATTTCATCTAAGCTTTTGGATCTTTGAGGCAATGAAGGGCTCTAAATGAAACCCGAGATTTTCAAAATCATTCTCAAAGGAAAACCCACTTGTTCTATTTGGTTTTTCCATGTTTGACCACACAAAAACAAGGGAAGCCTATGCCTAGCCTATGTGATTAAGGGACTAGATTGTGTCCACCACCCTCCTCTCATTGGTCCATGCCTAATCGCTCCTTAATCTAAAATGCCCATGCAAGGTTCATTTTTTCCCCTAATGATAACCAAGGCTATTTTGGACTCAGGTGTAGGAGTTGCAATTTCTACCACTTCCTTATGGAAGCATCGGGGCAAACTGACACTCAAGCCAATAAGAATGAAATTGCAAATGGCTGATGGTCACATAGAGAGACCCTTAGGAATACTAGAAGGGATAACTCTCACTACTTGTGGTGTAGAGTTTGAGCATACTTTTGCCATATGTGACTTTAGCAAAAACCAGGCCTATGAGATGATTTTGGGAAGATCATTCATGAGACAATTGCAAGTAGTGCAAGATTGGGAAACCAATTCTTTGTATTTGCAACACTTAGATGTTACAAGTAAAGTCAATCTCAAGGATTAATCTCATAGAGACGTGCCCCCAATATAGTGGAATCCCATCCATAGAGCCATAGATGACATGGAATTAATGCACTCCATAGGATAAGGATCCTCATGGATGCATGAAGACACTCACTTGTGGATGTGCAAAGTTGGAGTAGAAGAAGAGAAGAGAGAAAATGCTAGAGAGGTAGGTGCTAAGGAAACTCATAGATCAAGTTAAGACCCATCCTATGCCCCTGTAGCATTTCCTAATGAAGAATTTGAAGCTCATGTTTTGGCAAAAATCCTAGCCATAATGGATGTAGCCACCAATGAAGAACAATGGACACCCGACTGTGATGAAGATGGGTATGAAATTTAATTCTTCAATATAGAACCAATCATGTGTCATTTGCTTATTCAAGAATGTGAGCCTAGCATGGAAGAACTTGAACAAGCAAGTGACTCAAATTTAGAATCATTTATTATGGATCCTTTTTGCAAATCAAAAGAGGAATACCTGTACGTAGTAGAAGCTCACCCTCAAGGACAAGAAGAGTTTGTGAATGAGGTGAGGTTAACCACATGGGTGACCACCAAGAGTGAAGGCAAGAAAAGAAAGAAGAGAGAAATCCCACCACAAGAGCAAGAATATCTATTTGAGGTTCATGAAAACTTTAAGAAGTATGAGATTGAGGATAGGAAAGTCATGATCAGAATGCCTAAATGAGAAGCACTCATAAGAGTGGCCTATGATAACAAAGAGAAAACTAAAAAAATTATTGTGACCATAGAATAAAGTGAAGAATGATGCACATACATAGGACACGACCTAACACAAGAAGAGGAAAAGGAGTGATTGATTTATTAAGAGAGTCCAAAGATGTGTTCATATGGAGTTATAAGGACCTAAAAGGAGTAGACCTTGACATATGCTCACATACAATTCCCATGACCTCAGAAGCCAAACCTTTTCTAAGCAAAAGCCATACACATATAATGAAAATTTTGCTGCCAAGTTCAAGGAAGAGATAGATCGATTGGTAGAAGCCCGATTCATCTATGAAATTGAGTACACTAAATGGGTTTCCCCCATTGTCGTGATGCCCAAGAAGAATGGAAAGTTACGAGTATGCATTAACTTGAAGAAGGTTAATGCAGCCACTATGAGATATAGTTATCTGCTTCCTATCACTGAGCACTTATTAGATAGAATAGCAGGCAACGAAGTGTACAACTTCCTTGATGGATTCTCTAGCTACAATCAAGTGGCCATTGTCACACAAGATCAGCATAAGATGACATTTTCCATAGAATGGGGCATATTCACATTTTGGGTAATGCCATTTGGTCTTACCAATGTGCCAACTACCTTCCAAATGCTGATGTGTCATGTGTTTAAAGAGTTCTTGCATAAAAACTTGGAAGTCTGCGTTGATGATTCTATGTGCTCATTGCAACATTAGACAAACCTGAACTAAGACAAATCTTTGACAAATGTAGAGACTATCAAGTTTGCATGAAGTAGAAAAGTGTGTTTTTATGGTCTGGCAAGGCAAGATTCTAGGACACATAGTGTCAAAGAATGGAATATCCATGAATGCAGATAAAGTTAGAGCTATTGCAGGGCTACCTAGCCCAAAGAATGTCGAGGAAGTACAAACTTTCATGGGGCATTGTAGCTCTTAATAACATTTCATTCACATGTATGCTATCATTACAAAGCCTCTATACACCCTTTTGACTAACTTTGAGTGGATAGACAAATGTGAAAACTCCTTTAATGAGCTTAAGTGATGATTGTGCTCAATGCCAATCTTGACTACACCAGATGGGAACAAACCCTTCCATGTTCATGTGGATGCATCCAATTATGCATTTGGGTGTGTACTAACACAACCTACTCGTGAAGGTATTAACATTGATCTTCCCATTGCTAATGTGAGTAGACAATTGAATGTGGCTGAACAAAATTGTACCACTAGTGAAAGAGAAGGATTAGGCATGGTGTATGCGGTTAAGAAGTTTAGACATTATTTGCTTGCAAATAAGTTTAAATTTTTTACAGATCATCAAACACTATTATATCTAGTGAACAAACCTTGAAATACTGGCCGATTAGTAAGATGGTTCCTCTTACTAATGGAATATGACTTTGAAGTTGTGGCTAAGAAAGGTAGAACTCACCTTATGGTGGATCACCTTTCTAGAGTGACTTCAGGAGAGTCCCCTCAAGGAGTGTCAGATGAGCTTCTTGATGCCTACTTGTTCAATCTAGAAGTAGTGCTTGAATGGGCTAAAACTATGGTGCCTATTCTCACCTTTGGACCCAAGCATCCTGTATTGAAAGCTAAAGATAAAGAAGTAGTGAGGTCTCAAAAATATCACACACTAGCAGGTAGTGTGTATGAACACACCGATCAAGGCATACTAGCTTGTTGTTTAGATGAAGATGAGCATGCAAACTGGTTGCAAATAGCACATGTAGGTGCACTACAACAACATCACTCCAAACATTGAACCCTATAGACTCTACGAAGATTAGGTGTGTATTGGCCAACAATGGAATTAGATGTCCATAGGATGTGTAGGGAATGCCCAATTTGTGCTATCAGACCAGCAATGGAACATGCCACTTTGTATCAAATGTCTTTGGTACCAGACTGGAGTGAAACTTTGCTATAATTTTTGAGGATGAAAACATTCCCTCAAGAGATGACATTGGCTAGACAAAAGAGCTTAGAGCATGAAGCACTAGCATTCCCTCATTGGAGATAATTTATACAAGCGTGCAAGAGAAGGATACCGAAGACTGTGTGTCCATGAGAGTGAGTATCTTAAGATCTTGGAAACTGCTCACCAAGGTGTGGCAAGAGGACATTTTGGACTAGACCGTGTGATCAAGGCAATTCTATTTGTAGGTCTTTGGTGGCCAACACTTCGCATGGATGCACATACCTATGTGAAGTGGTGTGATATTTGTCAATGAAATCAGTACTCGATACGTAAAGATGAGATGCCACTGAAACCCATGATGGGTGATCAGGCATTCTCTAAGTGGGGAATAGACTTGTAGGTCCTATTAATCCCACAGCTAAGAGTTCGCATGAGTCTTCAAGATCAGTTTCATATGCTACAGGAAGTACATAGCATACTCAAGACAAAGATTCAAGATGTAGATATTGAAGCTATGTAAACAGTTGAAGAGAAACTCCGGACTCAAATGGAAAGCAATTCTAAAATTCAATGCAACATGGTGCTATTATGGAGGCATCTCATAGTGGCTCAAGAGGAAAATAGATGTTTGCAGCTACAAAACCAAGAATATTTAGCAGCAACCATAGAAAGCACCCCAAGGGCACCTATAAGTCCATCAAAGTTTCGAGGTTTTCCCCTTGAGAACATCAAAATTATCCTAGAAGATTATACCAACATGTTGGAGGCACATGATAAATTATCAGACGACCTAAATCAACTCCAACAGCAAAGAGAGTTAGAAACTAAAAATATTTGGCATATCACAACATTATCCTCTCTAGTAATTACTGACTCAGCCATGCTTATGGAACTCCAGAAACAAGTTGAAGAACTGCAAGCTAGACTCTTACAATGCGAATGACCACCCTCCCCAACGTGGAACAAAATTTTGAAGATGAATACAAACCTCAACCCCTTCTTGGGGGATGGATAACCACAGAAGGACAAGACACATTTGAAGCTCCATGTCCCCCTTGGTTGAAGCAAGTGGAAGACATTGGATGCACACATGAAGATCACACCATGGTGCAAAATCAAGCCATGCAGGTCATAGAAGAAACAGTGCTGGGATCCCATTACTTCCAACAGTTGGCACCTCGGTGACTCGGCATGACCTTTGAACTCTAGTACGAGCCATATTATGTAATTTTGGATGATTATAATGTAGAAATTCAGAGAGTCACCAGGAAGACCCCCCACATTCACTACACAATTCTAGCCAAAGGACTTACCATTGACAATGTGGAAAGGGACTATTTTTCAAGTGACCTGGTGAAAGACCCTCTTGGAGACTTACCTAGAAATGTTGCACACTTGAAACAATGCAACCCTACATCTTCTTTACAATCCATGCTACAGACCGATTCTAAGGTGCAGGTCATGGAAAGCCATTGCCATCAAAGTACAAAATAATGCATAGTGCAGAGAGTGGCTCAATTATCCTTACATCATGCCACTACAAGGACCACCTTCCATAGCTTATATGATGGCCACTATACACGAGTGGATCCCTCCAATGCCAGACGTCATGGCACATATGATGCTGAAGGTTCTGGATAAGATGCAAATTCTTTTCAAAACTTTTTGCAATACATAGGCACTACGAGTCGCTCTCCTAGGCTTTACCAACAAAAATTCTGATCTTATGTATGACATGAGCATGACCCCAAGTATTCGAGTAGTCTATGCTTGGGATGCCTGCATTAAATGCCTCCCAACCTGCTGCAAATAGACTTTCGAAGATATGTTGACTATAGGTTTTTGGGAGTATCACTCTGAGGTATTCATGCCAAAACTGATCCCTCCAACTATTTGCATGTGAGCAAGTGATGTATTCAGAGTATTACATGAATCCACACCCAGAGACCCTAGTGCCACCAATTGGGATGCATTGCAATTTGATATGTCAAAAGGATTAAGGCTCCACAAACATGAGTTGGCTACCGATGTCCTCCAATATTACATTGACCACCCTCCAAAATAGAGGTCTGTGGGGGGCGACAAACCCTAGAGAGGGGGGAGTGTTACAAGCATCAACAAAAAGGATAAATATAATACTTAGAAGGAGCAAGGAGATGGAAACATTATGCAGATCTGGCATAGAAGAGGCCTAATCAACTTTTTCATAAATTATTTTCAACCAAAAGTGATTTTCATTACTAGAACAACATTGTAAATATCATTCTTGATCACTTTAGTCCCGTTTTGTTCAAGCCAAGTAGTCCTTGAGCTCAAGGAGCACTAGAAGTAGCCACATAGTAGTTTTCATAATTTTTAGATTTGTTTGAGCTCTCAAATAAGCTCTGGAACCTAATTTTTAACCAGGCTCGAACACTAAGTCTGGACAGGGCCAAAGCTAGTCAAAAACTATAAAAAGAGCTAGAGAGCTCATTTTTTAGGTTGGCTTGGTAGAGATTAGAGATTTTGTAAAAGAGATCTTGTGTAATTGAAAACACTCCATTGTTCCTCTCTTTGTTCTTGCCTTGTGTGCATGCATGTGTGTGTGTGTGCATGTTTGTGTGCTTCTCACTCACACCCTTGTTGTCTGCCATCATTTATACTATTCTCCTAGTCAACAAGTTTGCAAATTAAAATGAGTGTTATGTGCTCACAAAATGATTAGGCAATAGTGCAATATTACAACTCAAGGCATTCATGAAATTCAAACAGTTTATCCAAAGCTACTCCTACAAACAGTAGCAAATCATCTAAGTGTGTTGGCCTGTAATGCAAAATAATCCTTAGATGAGCAATGTGGAACTAGAGAGTTACTTCCCTAGCAAAAAACAATTGCTCATTCCTTGGAATGAGATGACCTCCAAACATTCTTTAGATTCTTTACCATGCTAAAAATCCTGCTTGTGTTAGCACAGAAAAAACATGAGATAAACATTGCTCTTGTAGTGCATCTGATGATCGTGCATTGGCCTCTATATGTGATCATGAAAAATACAAGAGTAGTATGATCAGCCAAAGGAGTCATTCACAATTTCATAGCATAGAGTAAATCATTCGATCACTGCTTAATCATACAAATCAAGATAGACTGAGGCCAAGTTCATGTAGAATCCTCATTAATGGGGTCATCCCAAAGAACACTACTCCCATACTGCACTGCTTGTGAGGATCTTCAAACCTAACCTAAGAGTGATCAGTACCGAACATGCACCTAAAAACATGCATAGCTTCAAGAAATTTTGGTCAAGATATTTTCTTGCAACATAAAGCATATACTGGCAATGCCAATGTCAGTTAGAATCTGTGAACTGAGAGCCCAATTGGTGTGAAAACTTGAGTCTTGAAAGGATGAAGTACTTGATCATAATAACTGTATGGAGGTGAAGACAATGCTATGTGGGGTAGATACCAAAACACTTTACTGTGATCATCACTCTTCCATAAAAAGTAGTGCTGGACTGGTGAAAGTAATTGAATTATCATGGATCATCTCATAGTGAAATAAGGTAAAACTCGTAAGCAATTGAAGCACATAGTCTGTAAAACTCAATTCTTTATTCATTATACATGCAAACCACAGAGCATTCAATTTATTCTTTCTGAAAATGAGAACGCAAAACATCACTGATCAAGGTCTTACCGACTTGTGAGAAAATAAACGTTCTGTTACGTTGCAAGAATTCAAGAGCGCAGAAAAGGAATTGATTTAATCGTTGCAGATGCATCCAAAAATTTTGGCATCAACTAAAACATAAGAGTGGACACAACAAATCAGGAATAAGAAGGGCAACATTCATGGACTCCAAAACCTATAAGTTTGCAACATTCTTGAAAAAAGTCTTCCAAGAAGATGATACATCATATCGGCAAGAGAACTATCATGATTATATGGGCAAATAGTGCTAACACAGTGAATTCAAGAACCAGAGTATGCATAGCAAAATCTCTGATGAAGTATAATCATACGGTTTATTAGAAAAAGCAAGAAGATGGAGCATTGACTGAGTCCCTCATGGGTAGTTATAGATGTCTTGATCTAGAAATCCGCCAGATTGTATTACACTAAGAAGCCCAAAACAACGAGTGCTGAATCTGAAGCACTACTATCAGTCAAGCCAACGGATGTATATCCTAAGCACTTTGCTATGGACAGACATATTCATCCTGAGCCTGCCATGATTCATGATTAGCCACATTGTCAGAGTTTATGGACATGAAATTATGGGCATTAGATAAGAACAAAACTAAAAATTGCCTGGATTAATCCCACAAGGATGAGGATAGGGTCGAATATATCAAAACAGGCAACAAAGCAGCGAACAAGATAAACACGAGTGTCTTCCTTCACGAGGATATAGTGCCGACCGAGGACCCAGCCTGCATGAGTTAACAAATGATGCCGATGTCTACCGACTTTCAAGCTTTGATGGTCCACTTGGCAGGATCGCTCTTGAGTTACATAAGAGATTTGGTGAGCTTAGCACAGAGTAAACAGGAGCACAAACAGATGGCTAATGGTTTTCAGCGCTTCTGCAAACTCCGGGGCGCAAAGTTCTTCAATCTTCGCAGAGCAAGGAGGCTTTTCGGATCCTCAACCAGACATAATGTTTCATGCAATTATCAATGGGAGGTAGCTCGACATCCATAGCTTCAATTGACCCAAGGTAACTGGGTTCAAGAACATGTAGGCTAGTTATCTCACAGAAAGTGAAAGCATGGTATGCAAAGGGGGGACCGTTGGGTCACAACCCCAGGGAAACAAGGCCGTGGCATCTGAGATTTGCAAGAACATGAACTGAAAAAACCTTTAGCCTTCAATATGATGGTGTTGTCTGTTACATGCAGGCTCTGTTTGGAGACAAACCCACATCAAGATATGAAGCGGGTAGAAGCAAGCTGCAAAACACAAGAGGAATCGCCTGATTATAACTCAATCGACATGAAGGAACATTTGCAGACCACAATGCTCACTCAAACAAAAGAAAAAAAAGGGGAGCCTCTGATGGCTCGATCACATCATATGCCTACTCGCTGATAGGACGAGGAGAACCAAGCTCCATAGCTAACAGTAGGACAGGATCAGATGGAGCTCTACACGTGCATATATAATTTTAACAACAACAAGGGACACTTGTGGAGACCATCACCGAACATCTTGTCGAAAGAAACTTCCTCGGCAACCGTGGACACAAACCTCCAGTATAGCGGAGTTAAGAGCAGGCCATGCTGGTAAAATTCTGAGCGTAGATTAATTTAACCTGATAGAGCAACGTCGCAATGGTGAAGTTATTACAGCGAGGCAAGGGTACTCTGAAATCAAAACTCAAGCAGGAGCAAGGAGTCCCAAAAAAAGCCTCGACCCAGATAGAGTGCAAAGGCAGCCAGCATACCACAGGGATAAAATAAGAGTTGAGCAAGCATACCCACACCATAGCAAGATGCTGAGGGGAAGCTCGAAGATGCTTGACCCAACATGACCTTTAGCCTCGCAAATTCAAGGGAAAACTTAGGAAAACAGTATAGAACATTCACAACCTGCCACGAGCACGAACAGACTGCCTTCAACAGAATGATGGGCCTAAGAAGAGACACGAATAGAACAAGGAAGTGGAACACAACTCGGGCAATGTGTGATGATGGGCAGCTTGCCACGGCACAACCTTGACAGGGGTTGGAGTGGAGGAGTTCTAAAGCCAACAGAGCTCCCCACAATAGAGAGAGGGACGTGGGCGAACCTAGCTTCAACCCGCCATGGCCAGCACCCGCTCAAGGGAGCTCACAAAGGAGCTCTGTTGGAACATCAAGCTTACACTATGCTTGAGGTGGATTTGATCTACATCAAAGGCTATCGCGTCGAAAGAATATCCGTTGGAGAGTTCTTTTTCTTATGCTCATTTATTATATTTTTTTTGAGAAATTTTTGATGGCTCATTTACCGTTGTAAAAGCCTCAAGCTTTACACATGTAAAGGTAGAAAGATAGAGCCAAAATCCCATGAATTTGTGGTGGTTGAAGTTGCATTCAATCAAGCAATCAATCACCTAAAAGTAGATCAAAGTAGATCTTCACTTTTCCTAGATTATAGGGAAGTGAATTGATTCCCTCCAACAACCATTCCCACCTTCATTTGAATTCAAAATCAACTTGTAAAAGTCATGGAACACTCCTAGAGGCTATATAAGGACTTGAAATCACTTGTACATTACATGCAAGCAATATACATACACTTGTGACCATCATTGTCTTGCTCCTTCAATTCTCTGCATCATCTTCTTCGCCAATAGTAATCTTGCAGAGGCTGCTTCTCTCTCTCCATATCTTCAAAAAGAGTGCAAGATGACTCATTGGAAAGGTATAAGTGTCTAGCTTATGCTTATAAATTTTCATAGCATTTGGTTCAGTAGATTGGGAGAAATCTGAATTGTTCTATCTCGGGGTCAATCTCTACGTATTCCTGAAAAATAGGAAGTACCACCGGTGAATGCCGCATTCATTCCTATAGCATATTTTTCTTATTCCTTATACTTTTGTGCATTAAATACACTCAACCCTATGTATATCACTCCCATAAAAGGATTTTTTCTAATTGTAATCACGCTGATCGCTATGGACATTTGAAGTTCATTGTCTCTTCCATAGATAGTAAGTTTTTTGAGCTAGTCGACCCGCAAACCTATATGTTTTGTATCGACTCATTCTCCTTGATGCTCCAAAGTACATAGTGTGTTTCTTTGCACTTATTACATGCTTATAAGGTCTATTTGATTCTCCATAAGCTCAAGGGCTGGTCTTGTGCCGGTTGGCTTGACCAAACTTCGTCGCTTCGAAACGCACTTTTCTACCTTCTACAAGCTTCTCCAAGTTCTTTCAGTGGTATCAGAGCTAGATCAAGATGGGTGACGGCTTTCCCTCAATGATCGAGAAGCTTGATCGACACAACTATGCGGCTTGGCAAATCAAAATGGAGGCCTATTTGCAAGGTAGAAATCTTTATGGAATTGTAGCAGGTGATGAAGCTATGCCTATTCCAAGATCCGTAGGAGGACCTACACAAGAGAAGACATATAAGCTCCCACTTTGGTGCGCAAGGGATGCTCAAGCAAGGTCGTACATACTTAACTCTATCTCTGACTTTCTATTACCACATATTAGAGGATGCAAGACATCTCGAGACTTGGGATGCCCTCGAGACTTTCTTTTTTGCTAGTACCAAATCAAGAAAGAATCATCTTTGGAACGAGTTCAACCAAATGAAGAAGACACCTAAAAAAACCATCACAGAGTTTGTTACCAAGGTCAAGGAGGTTGCGGATCAGTTAGCATCCATTGGAGAGCTGATTGAAGAAGAGTTCATAATGAGGCAAATTATCAACAACATTCTAAGTGATAAGCAATGGCAATCCTTCACGACGGCGTATGATCTAATCATGGATGTGCAAACTCCAGACTTCAACATCTTTCTTGGACAACTCTTCAATCAAGAAGCCAACAATAGCATAAAGGAAGGTAACTCCTATCATGGTAATTCATCTAGTGCTCTATATGCAAATAAGAAGGATAAGAAGCTTAAACCCAAGTGGGCCCCACATGAGGGTGATGAGAGGGTAATTAACCTTCTTTGTAATTTCATCTAAGCTCTGTAAAAGCTTCCCCTGCTTTGTGGGATTTGGGGGGTCCCGTGGGCACTAGTCCCCTTCTCTTGTACTTTTCTTTATTTAATTCAAGTCCGGGAGAGTAGGCTATTGCCGAACTTCCTTTATATAAAAAAAGAAGGATAAGAAGCAGAAAGGCAAGAAGAAGGAAGAAGATGTTGTAGAGACTTCTCAAGCCAACTTTGCAAGCAAGAGCAAGTGGAAAGGGAAGAAGAAAGGACCAAAGCAAGATAAAGCCAAAGGCCAGAATGTTCAACCTTGTGCCATATGCGATAAGACCAACCACACCACTCATAATTGCTAGTTCAATGGGAAGATCCAGAAAGGAAGTGGAAGAGGTGGATATGGCAGCAATAGAGGCAGAGGTGGACACAACTTCAACAATAACATTAGAAGCTATAATAGAAGGGACTACAACAATTATTCAAAAGATCAACCACATGAAGACTCATTGCTTCTTATGAATCTAAGCCACAAAGAAGGTAAAGAAGATGATCATTTGTTTTACATAGATTAAGGATGTTCGAATCATGTTGCAAGCAACATTGCTCTTCTATCTGATTTGGAAAGTCCAAAGCATAGACATGAACTGCAAACAGGGGATGACACGAAGCACAATGTGGAGAAGATTGGTAATGTCAAAGTTTCCAATGGCAGGACAAACATTTTGAGTAAGGTTCTCTATGTACCCAGTATCACTAAAAACCTAATAAGTGTAGGCCAAATAGTTGAAAAAGGCTTGCAAGTTAGGTTCACCCAGCATGAAGCTTTTATGGAAGATCCATGTCAAGGCTTCAAGAAGATAGCCCGAGGTGAGAAGCATGGTAGGCTCTTTACTTTTGAAGTAGGAGAAACCAAGAACATAGCTCTGTTCAACTTTGGGTCTCAAACCCTAAGTGAGCTTGAAGTGTGGCATAAGAGACTTGCTCATGTGAATGAAAGAACCTTGAAGGATATATGCAGGGATCGAAGTGTTCTAGCCGAACATATCAAAGCAACACATGATCAATAGGTGTGATGCATGTCAGATTGGGAAGGCACAAAGACAACCATTCAACCACAAAGGCTACATCCACAACAACTTATTGGACTTAGTACATACAGATGTATGGGGACCAAATCAAGAACCTTCATTGGTAGGATCAAGGTATTATGTCTCATTTATTGACGACCATAGTAGATGGATTGTTCTATACTTTATCAAGAGTAAGAATGAAGTGGTTGATTGCTTCAAGAAGTATCTTGCACATGTGGAGAATCATACAAGTAGATCACTCAAGAAGCTCAGATCTGATGGAGGGGGATAATACTTCTCCAAAGTTTTTTATGAATTCTTGCAGGACAAAGGTAAAGAGAAGTGACTACTAGGTACTCTCCTCAACTAAATGGAATTGCAGAGAGGAGAAACAAGACATTGGTTGGATCAGCCCGAACAATGCTTGAAGAGAAGAAGTTGCCATATTATCTATGGGCAGAAGCTATTTCAACTGTTGTGTACCTTGTCAATAGACTACCATCCAAATCACTTCAAGGTATGACTCCTTATGAAGCATGGCATGGAAGAACACCTAGTCTTGGACATGGCAAGGTTTTTTAACGACCAAAACCCTCACCACCTTGCATGGAAGCAAGAAGGAAGGCTCAAGAGTGACTCTCCTTTGATCCACCCCTACCTCCCACATGTTCAAGCGATTGGCAACATCTCCATGCTTTGCCACATGCTTGAAAACAAGGAGAATAGGGAGTCAAGGATCCTAGTCCATGAGGAAAATACAAGAGAATGCAACTACTCTACTCACACAAAGGAGAGACATGCATAGGCACACACACACCACTCTCACACACTCACAATACACAATACATGTAAATGTAAATAGTCTTCTTGGAGTAAATGAGAGCATCTTCCATTGATAAGAGATATTACATGAGAGCACGTGGACCAAAAGCTCCCTTCTTTGCAAAAATGAACTTATATTTATAGGCTAAGCTCTATTCCCCATGTGCCTCTTTGAAAAGTCAAAAAGGTGATTCTCTCTCTAACTGCCATATCTTCTAGGATATTCTAAGATAAAAAATGGTAACAACCAAATCCCCAAAAGGAACATGTGTGGGTTTTTCATATGGAGAATCTTCTAGAAGAGCCACAAAGGTGAGAGCTTCTCAAGTCTAATATCCTATAGTATGAGGAAATATTAAAAAGTGCTTTTAGGAGAGTGTTCACGTGTGATACTCAAGTATATACAAAGAGGTTATATCTCATGGTCTAGGGAGGGTTCCCATGCACAATTGAGGGTTTGTGCATACCCTACAACCCAACACAATCCTAGTAGTCGAGTACCATTCAAGTAGTGAAAGATGCGCTTAGCCACTTGCCAATGCTTGATACCTAGGAAATGTATAAAGCTACTCATCTTAGAGATAGAAAATTGAATATCATGCCGATTTATGCATAACTAAATCAAGTATTCAATAGCCTGCTAATAGAGAACAACATCAAATGCATCTCCAGTATCATGAAGACTCAATCCTAAACATGTATCTATAGGAGTGGCAATGGATTTGCAATCTTCAAGGCCAAAATGTTGAAGTAATGTGTCAATATATTTTGTTTGACACAAAGCTATTCCCCCATCAACTTGCATAAATTGAATGCCCAAATAATGATGCAAATGCCCCAAATATGACATCTCAAAAAAGGCATGAAAATTAGCCTTAAATTCAGCAATATGCTTCTCATTATCGGACTGGCGAGCAGCATGTCATCAACATACACAACAATGATCAGAAGTACATTACATGCTTAACATATAAGGTGCTCTTAGTTGGAATATTCTCAAAACCATGTGCAATCAAGTACGCCTGTATCTTTTCATACCAAGCATGTGGTGCTTGCTTCAAACGATATAATGCCATTTTCAACATGCACATTTTTTTTCATGCCCTTTTTGCACAAAACCACAAGACTAGAATACATATACTTCTTCATTTAAGTCACCTTTCAAAAATTTAGTTTTAATCATGATGCGTTGCAAGTTCACGGATGCCACAATGGTACTCATTCGGCAAGTGGGTGCAAAGGTCTCATCAAAATCAATGCCTCTCTCTTGAGCATAATATTTTGCAACAAGTCTAGCTGTATACATGTCAATTGTTCCATTAGGCTTACATTTCATCTTCTATACCTGTTAAGTGCCAGTGGCCTTTTTGCATGGAGGTGAATCAGATAAAGAATAGATACCATTTTTCATAATAGCATCATATTTTCATTGCATCGTAGCCATCCAATTTTCTGAATTTTTTACTTCTCTAAAAGAAACAATCTCATTCTCATCACAAAGACTAGAGGAAGCCATTGCATCACAATTAGATGCAAAAGAAGCACTATGAGCGCTTAAATGAGTACGATATGATAGAGGTGCATCTAATTTGATGTCTCACAAAGTCTGCACCAAAAATGGAATGATCTGAATCACCATGTGGAACCTATAAAGATCAAGAAATTTCCTCATTTGGACCAGCACTTGATTGTTCACCTATAAAAAGAGGTAGCAAAGTGTCATACACATCTTTGGAGCTAATTGATGCCTCTTTACTATATGAAAGTAATGGCTGAATTGAATCTTCCACAAAAACAAAATCCTGGTTAACCAAAACGCATTTAGTTTGTGTATGATACAGACAATAGCTTTTGCTTTCAGAACTATACCCAACAAAAATACATTTCACTGCTTTATCATCTAATTTCTTGTGTTTTTGTTCAGGCACTAATGCATATGCCATACAACCAAAGACATGCAAATGAGCAACAGATGTCTTGGGACCATGCCAAGCCTCATATGCAACATCAAGCAAGAAGCTATGTGATAAATCTTGACTTTTAACCATACACCTTACCATTTCCATGAGAGATCTATTCTTTCTTTTTGCAACTCCATTCTATTGAGGTGTATATGGCACTGTACACTTAAATTTTATCTCATACTTAGCCAAAAATGCATTAAAATTAGAAGACATGTATCCCCTCCCGATCAGAATTGAGGTGCCCAATTTACATGCTCACACATTTTGAGCCATAACTAGAAACTGTTTGAAGCACATAAATACTTTAGACTTTGCTTTCAATGGATATACCCATGCATGCCTAGAAAAATCATCAATTAAAGTCACCAAGTAAAGGTAGTTCCCAAAAGAAGGTATCTACATAGGACCACAAACATCACTATGAACAAGCTGCAATTTATGAGAAGATCTAATTGAACAATCTTTGGGGAATGAGGAACACTACATTTTTCCCAAAATACAGCCCTCACGAACATGTTTACAAGGTGCCTCAAGTTTGCTCAGAGAGGACACCATTTCATATTTCTGCAGAGGTAGCAAACTAGCATAATTCAGATGAACAAAGCTGTTGGTGCAGACCAATCATCAATTGAAGGCTTGGAAGATCAAATGATGAAGAAAGAATCAATTCTTAAAGTTTGGAAGAAGATTACATTCAGAGGATAAGAGAAGTGTACAGATATGTACATTAGAATAGTCATAGCTGACTTAGATCTTTTGTTTAGTAAGAATCATGTACAAATTTATCTATAAATACTTTGAGAAAAGTCGGGGCAAGTATAAGAGCATATGTGATAATAGTTAGAAGCAAAGATTAAGGAAGTTAGAAGTCATGAGATAGAGGAAAAGTTAATTGAGTTAGCTCTCATCACTCAAATGTAATTCTTCTGAGTAAATGAAAATTTTTGCGCCCGATGTTTCTGCGTGTTCTCCTTCTACAGTAGATCAATTGTGAAATGCTTTTGTACAAGTCTAAGTTGGAAGTTGCTTGACCTCTGTGCAAAGTTTTAGCTTCCAATTGTAATCAGGCTGAGTGAATTAAGTGTAGGAACATTCATATGTGAAGTGTGTTCAAAGGTTCCTAAAATAGGCGCAGATTTCGAAGTCAATGTTTTGGTCATTTCTCCCAGCACAGTTTAAAGTTTTGCATGAGTGAGAGCTTAATCTTTAAGTTGGAAGATAAGCTACTCATGTCTAGAAGCATTTTGTAAAACGGGTTCTATTCAAGGAGAACCAAGTCTTAAAAGTTACAGGTGTAAAGCCGACTGTTCTGGATGACAGTTTCTGACATAGGTAACTTGAGAAGTTGATTTCTCAAGTTATACTAAAGCTTTTGAAGTAATTCAACTTGGAGGAGATGCGCAATCTCTAGGAGATGATTCGTACAAAGTTTTATCAAAAACTTTACATGGTTGATAGGTCAATGTGGAGAAATAGTGCAGCAGATTTTTCTGTGTTTCATCTTCTTCATAGATTTGTTAATCTTTTGATAGTTAGCAATTGATCCTCTAAATTAGTGGAGTGTTTGACTTACTCTTGGTATAGAGGTGCTCTAATCACAAGAGTAAGTTGTTCTTTTTGGAGATTAACATTCTCCATCAGTGGTATCAGAGCAGGAGACATCAAATTGAGGAAAGGAGGATCCCGACTGCTGCAGATTCAAGAAATTCAACACTTGAAGGACTAAGAAGTGAAAGCTTGGAGTCAAAGCTCGAGGAGAAGACTATTTGACATCAAGAAAGGCAAAAGGAGTTCAATTCGAAGTAAAGGTACATACATTGTTTGTAAAGCTTGAAGATTTCAATACACAGGTGGACACAAGATGGGAGAAAGCTTGCAGATTGATAAGCTAGATAGGGAGAACTATCCAGCATGGTCCATGAGGATGGAAGCACACCTCATGAGCAAAGATCTTATATCATTTATTACAGGAGATGAAGAAAAACCTGAGTTTGCAGATCCAAGTATTCCTACTAGGGAAGAGCTTGCAATGTTGAAGACTTGGATGAGAAAGGATGCTCAAGCAAGGAGCATCATCTACATGGCTGTAAATGATTACCTTTTACCTCACATCAGAGGTTTGGAAAGTGCTACAGATGTTTGGAATGCCTTGGAAGAGCATTTCCAAAATACTACTAAGTCAAGGAAGTCCTCACTATGGGCTGAGTTCACAACCTTCAAGAAGAAGAGCTCACAATCAATTTTAGATTATGTGGCAAGGATGAAAGATATTGCAGATAGCTTGGGAGCAGTGGATGAAGACATTGAAGAGGAAAAGTTGGTAAGACAAATACTTACAGGTTTGAGAGGAGATGAGAAGTGGAAGCCTTTTATATTGTCCATAGAATTGTCACTTGATCACTTTACTCCTGATCTTAATCAATTGCTAGGACACATGCTAACCTTTGAGCAGGATCTTAAAGGAGACAATGATAGAAGTACAAGTCAAGCTATGTACTCCAAGGACAAGAAAAAGAATGGCAAGGGAAAGCAATCAAATGATGATGAAGGGAATTCAAATCAAGCTAACTTCACAAAAGGGAAGACAAATTTCAGAGGTAAAGGAAGAGGAGGTAAGAACAAAGATAATGCTAAAGCTTGTTGGATTTGTGGCAGAACAAATCATTTGGCAAATGATTGTTGGTATAACAATCAAAATGGTGGAAGCAATAATCAGAATTATAGTCAAAGAGGTAGAGGAGGCAGAAATCAAAGAGGCAATTTCAGAGGAAGAGGTGGTAGGACATCATATGGTAGAGGAGGTGGAAGAAACTTCCAATCTCAGTCCTACAACAATAATTATTACAATTATGCATCAGATCAGAAGGATGACATGACTCTTATCTTAAATGCAACTCATGAATCAATGGGAGAAGATCAAAGAGTGTTTTATATTGACTCAGGGTGCAGCAACCATCTGAGTGGGAATCTATCTTTGATGACTGATATGGAAGCAAGGGTGAATGGACATACAGTTCAAACAGGTGACAATACCAAACATAAAGTGGAGAGCATTGGATCAGTGAAGACAAAGAGTGGAAGTACACTTCTGAGCAAGGTACTTTATGTTCCTACTATTCCTAAAAATCTGATAAGTGTAGGGCAAATTGTGGAGAAAGGATATGAGGTAAGATTCACAAATGATGGTGTTTATGTACAAGATCCAAATCAGGGATATAGAAACATAATTGCAGGTAAAAAGGAAGGAAGATTGTTCACTCTCAAGGTCCAAGGTAATGTGGGACATGCATTATTTACCTATGGAAGTCAAAAGGTATCTGAATTAGACCTATGGCATAAAAGGCTAGGTCATTTCAATGAGAGAGCTATAAAGGAGATGTCAAAGAATCAGGTGGTGCTTGGATTGCCAAATATTGAAGGGCAACATATGGTGTACAAGTGTGAAGCTTGTCAATTAGGTAAAGCACATAAGAGTTCTTATAACAAATCAGGGTACAAGTATTCAAATATGCTTGAATTGGTTCATACAGATGTATGGGGTCCCTCAAGGGACTATAGCATAAATGGATCCAGATATTATGTGTTGTTTGTTGATGATGCAACCAGGTGGATTACTTTGTATGTAATCAAGGACAAATCAGAAGTTTTCAAGACATTCAAACACTTTCATGCTTATGCAGAAAGGATCACAGGACAAAAGCTCAAGAGGTTAAGATCAGATGGAGGGGGAGAGTATTTCTCTAAAGAGTTTGATGATTATTTGTGGAATGCAGGTATCAAAAGAGAAGTAACTTGCAGGTACTCCCCTCAACAGAATGGAGTAGCAGAAAGGAGGAATAGAACTCTTGTGGAGTTTGCAAGAGCCATGATGAAGGAAAAGAATTGTCCAAATTACTTATGGGCAGAAGCCATTAACACTGCAACATATCTTGTGAATAGGTTGCCTTGCAAAGCTTTGGATGGAGGAACCCCTTATGCAGCATGGTGGGGTAAGAAGCCTAGTCTTGATCATTGTAAAGTATTTGGGTGTATTGCATATGCTTATGTTCCTTCACAATTAAGACATAAGCTAGAACCAAAAGCAGAGAAGTATGTGTTTATTGGATATGATGATAGACAGATGGGTTACAGGTTGTGGAGTCCATCCACAAAGCAATTTCTTGTTACTAAAGATGTGACATTTGATGAGCAAAACATGTGGTATACAGGATCACCAAATGAGTTTACAGGTGTTGAAGAGATACAAAGAAAAGGAAAGGCAAAGGTAAAAGTATGTGAAGAAATTGTTGATGAAGTTGACTCTAGAAGTAGAGTGCAGGAACATGTAGAAGAAGGGCCAAGATTTGATCCAGAATCAAATGAGGCTGAAACTTCAAGAAGTGCAGAAATCAGAAGATCTACAAGAGAAAGGAAAGAACCTATAAGGTATAGTTATGATACATCTTTCCTAACCACAAAAGATTATGCCTACATTGTGAAAACAGAAGAAGATCCAATCACTTATGAAGAAGCCAAAGGTAAACAGAATTGGGAGAAGGCAATGCAGGAAGAGTATGATGCTCTACTTGAAAATGAAACTTGGGAACTAGTACCAAGACCAAAGAATCAGAAGGTCATTGGATGTAAGTGGGTATATAAAACAAAGAGGTTTGCAGATGGTAAGGTGTCTAGATATAAGGCTAGACTTGTGGTCAAAGGTTATGCCCAAACTTATGGGGTAGATTATGATGAAACCTTTAGTCCTGTTGCTAAGATGTCTACAATTAGGACATTGATTGCTATTGCTGCTTGCAAGGGATGGAAATTATCACAATTGGATGTGAAAAATGCATTTCTAAATGGATACATTGCAGATGAGGTATATATGGAGCAACCAGAAGGCTTCATGGAATTAATTGGATCAGATTATGTGTGTAAGCTCAAGAGAGCTTTATATGGGTTGAAACAAGCCCCAAGAGCTTGGAATTACAGATTGGTCAAGTTCTTGAATGAATGTGGATTTCAAGCATCAAAGGCAGATAGTAGCTTGCTAGTGAAGGCAAGTGAAAATGGATACATTTACATGTGTATTTATGTTGATGATATTATTGTTACAGGAACAGATGCTCAAGGAATCAATGAACTCAAAAGACAAATAGAGAAGGAGTTTAAGATAAGTGACTTGGGAAACTTATCTTATTTTCTAGGAATGCAGATTGTGTATACTCAACATGGAGTATATGTTTCACAAGAGAGATACTTGAAGAATCTTCTAGTCAAGTTTAACATGGAAGATTGCAAGACCTCAACTACACCATTGGAGGTAAATCATAAATTAAGCAGGTATGGAGGTGAAGAGTTCAATGATATGAAGAAATATCAGAGTTTGGTAGGTAGTTTAATCTATGCTACCTTGACAAGGCCAGATCTATCATATGCAGTAGGTGTGTTGTCACAATTTATGCATTGTCCAAAGAAGACTCATTGGATTGCAGCCCAAAGGGTACTCAGATATATCAAAGGAACCCTAAGTGAAGGTTTGTACTATGGTTTCACTTCTGATACAAGAATCAAAGTGTTTAGTGATGCAGATTGGGCAGGTGACTCAGATGATAGAAGGTCTACTCATGGGTATCTTTGTTATGTTGGAGATAAGCTAGTTTCTTGGTGTTCAAAGAAGCAACATACAGTTGCTTTATCATCCACAGAAGCTGAGTATAAGGGAATGGTAGAAGCTGCAAAGGAAGTGATATGGTTGAAGACCTTGATGAAAAGTTTTGAGATTGATCATAGTACTCCAATAATTTTTGGAGACAATATGAGTTCTTTGTATTTGGCAGCTAACCCTGTTTTTCATGCCAGGACTAAGCATATAGAGATTCAGTATCATTTCTTGAGAGAAAAGGTACTAGATAAAGAGATTGAAGTGATGTACACTCCAACAAAAGAACAAGTGGCAGATATGATGACAAAGAGTTTGGATGGACCTAAGTTACAAAGGTTCAAAGACATGGCAAGTATAAAGAAGACAGAGAAAATCTCAATTGATGATTGAGGGGGAGCTGTTGGTGCAGACCAATCATCAATTGAAGGCTTGGAAGATCAAATGATGAAGAAAGAATCAATTCTTAAAGTTTGGAAGAAGATTACATTCAGAGGATAAGAGAAGTGTACAGATATGTACATTAGAATAGTCATAGCTGACTTAGATCTTTTGTTTAGTAAGAATCATGTACAAATTTATCTATAAATACTTTGAGAAAAGTCGGGGCAAGTATGAGAGCATATGTGATAATAGTTAGAAGCAAAGATTAAGGAAGTTAGAAGTCATGAGATAGAGGAAAAGTTAATTGAGTTAGCTCTCATCACTCAACTGTAATTCTTCTGAGTAAATGAAAATTTTTGCGCCCGATGTTTCTGCGTGTTCTCCTTCTACAGTAGATCAATTGTGAAATGCTTTTGTACAAGTCTAAGTTGGAAGTTGCTTGACCTCTGTGCAAAGTTTTAGCTTCCAATTGTAATCAGGCTGAGTGAATTAAGTGTAGGAACATTCATATGTGAAGTGTGTTCACAGGTTCCTAAAACAGGCGCAGATTTCGAAGTCAATGTTTTGGTCATTTCTCCCAGCACAGTTTAAAGTTTTGCATGAGTGAGAGCTTAATCTTTAAGTTGGAAGATAAGCTACTCATGTCTAGAAGCATTTTGTAAAACGGGTTCTATTCAAGGAGAACCAAGTCTTAAAAGTTATAGGTGTAAAGTCGACTATTCTGGATGACAGTTTCTGACATAGGTAACTTGAGAAGTTGATTTCTCAAGTTATACTAAAGCTTTTGAAGTAATTCAACTTGGAGGAGATGCGCAATCTCTAGGAGATGATTCGTACAAAGTTTTATAAAAAACTTTACATGGTTGATAGGTCAATGTGGAGAAATAGTGCAGCAGATTTTTCTGTGTTTCATCTTCTTCATAGATTTGTTAATCTTTTGATAGTTAGCAATTGATCCTCTAAATTAGTGGAGTGTTTGACTTAATCTTGGTATAGAGGTGCTCTAATCACAAGAGTAAGTTGTTCTTTTTGGAGATTAACATTCTCCATCAAAAGCATGCATGAAAAATCTTTGCATCTAAGATAGCTTGAGAATCTTGTACTGCACGTGCTGAATCATTCAAAGATTTTGCATAGTCTATGAGCTTATACAAACCACAACATAAAATTCGAGAAGTAATAATGACTTTTGCCACTTGAAAGATCATGAACTCTGCACTTGTCATCAACAAATTTGACAATCAAGGAAATCTTGGATAATGTTGAAACTAACAACATATGTTTTTTAATCCCTGTCACATACAATGCATCTCACAATGTGAAAGAAATACCATTAGCAGTAGTCAAAATTATCTTACCAACCCCCATTACAAGATATTGTTGATATCTTTTGGTAGTGATGTGTGTGAACACACTTAAGATTGGGGGGGGGCACTTTTTTTCCTCTTTAGGAGGTTTTTTTCCCTCGGCTTGTATATATGACTATAACCCTAACATATTACTTATTTTTGTACATTCACTTGGTAATACATTCAATATTGTGTGTTGTGCTCTAAGCTTCTTCTTCTTCCTTGTGTTGTTTGTGTGCTTTCATAGACCTCAAACTCAAAGAATTGGCATTAGACCAGGTCGCCACTTCATCTAGGGCATAATCCACACCTTTCTGGTCACTGTCTCATTTTGGCCTTCAAACATACTATCGTAGCACTTGTGCAATAAATTTCACCTTTTTGTGCCTAACATATATACAGGTTTTGGTTTGCCAATGCAGGCGCCTCGAAGTCTATTATAGGTTTACCACAACTTGATAGGGTAATTATGTTCAACTTTTTGAGATGTAGTCATTTTTCTGCATTAGGGTATTTTAGCCAGACGCCATGGCTAAAAGCAATGATTTATTCTGCATGTTGGCTGTTGAGGACAAGTTGGATGGTACCAAGTACCCAGTATGTATTGGTCGCAAAAGGATTGTAGAATATTGTGCAAGGTGTTTAAGAATGACCTACTACACATGCAAATACAATTAGTGAAGGTGATCTAGATGGTTTTGAAGATGAAGTTCTTCAAATTCAAGTTCATGTTACGATTCCTTCTACACTTACTGTAGAGAAACTTCATTGGCATGGTAGAGATGCTCAAGCACATGCATCCATAGCTTTGTCTATCAAATGTGCCATTATCTCTCATATTGGCTCTTGTGAAATAGAAAAGGATGCTTGGGATACACTTACCACTTTGTTAAAGGCAAGAAATGAGGCTCGCACTTCTTATCTCCAAAACAATTGGAGAGTGAGCAAATTAACGAAGGAGATTCTATGGATAGTCTTTTGACAAAGATCAAAGATTTGAAGGAGCAATTGATTTTTGCTGATGAGGTCTTGCCAGAGAGTTCACTTGTGCAGACTGTTCTGATTGGTCTTCCAAATTCATATCAGAGTTTTATGTCTACTCTTCAGTTGATGGTGACACAAAATCCAAATGCCTTAACATTTGAGGAGTTATTCTCTGTTTTGTTGCAAGAAGATCAGTCTAGGAAGAACAGGTCCATCATGCATGTAGCAGATCAAGCTCTCTTAGCTAGTTAAAAGGGAAAAGCTAAATGGATCTCATCTACTAGTAAGCTGAAATCTGCTAATTCTGCATAGTGAAAAAAGGAAGATAACGAGAAGAAGAAAACAAAAAATTAATTTTTTTAAATAAATATTATAAAGGAAATAATCATTTCATAAAGAGTTGTCCAAAATTGGTTGCAAAAGAGGTAAAGAAAAAAGAGGCTAGAATGGTTGTTGTAGAGGCTTCTACAACTAAAATAGAGTCTTATAATCTTGTGCAGAATGAAGAATGGGTGTTTACTATTGTTTGCAATTATGACCAATCTTCTCATGAATAGTGTATGTCTGTAGTAGGCTCATTTATTTTGACAATGGGGCAACCAAAAATATTAGCTTTTAGCGTAGTTCCTTCAGTTCACTTGAACTTGCCCCTATAGGAATGCTATCACATGTGCTAACAACTGCTCTTATCCTGTAATGGAAGTTGGTAACACCGTTATGACTACTCTTGATGGTAGTTCTTTCACACTGTTAGATGCTTTGTTTGTGCCAGGGATCAAGAGAATCCAATATCAACTTCACCATTTGTAAGATGCCACATTGAATTTCCCAAAAAAACAGATATGTATTTATGTTTAGAATATTTTGATAATGTATGCAAAATTTTGTGGCAATAAGTTTTTACATTCTCTCTCTCTAGAAAGTTGTCACATGAAATTTGTGTGTTAAATTTGAGCATGAAGATGAAGGAATCTAAAAAAGTGTTGTATGAGAGAGAGTACTCTTGGTAGAAAAACTTTACCTGATTGAAATTTTTGTAATTCCTATGTTTTATGTCTCATTTGATCACATGAAGATAGGTTAATGAAGAGATTTTTTATGTTTTTTCACCTCTCTCTTGAATTTTTTATCTTGTAGGGCCCAAAAGTGATATCTGGAAGTGGATTTGGACCTAAGGCGTCTCTAATACTATTGTATAGACTGAAGAACTTAATATTTTTGTATCTCAAGCTTAAGCTAATTCCTCACCATTTTTGAGTTACAGAGCTTGGAAAAGTGCCATTTTTCAACACTAAAAAAAAAACGAGAAGCCTTGATTCATCTTATTCATGTTCGCAGATTTAGAAAACACACATGGGTATATGGGTTATTTTGGGTGATTGACATGTGTGTGAGTGTGTTGCAGAGATCACCTCTATTTTTGCAGGTACAATTCTTGAGGTGGACATGAAAAGTAGATGCATGGGTGGTCTGGAAGTCTTGCATGAGACATGCAAAAAGATGCTATCTTGGAGCATGCAGGTTTTAAGAGTAAATGTCTAGGAAGGCATGATTGGTCATGCGCTAGCAAAAGGTGGAGATCAAACAAGACGAATATTGAGAGATAGGGAAGGAGGATGGTCGTACATTGATCACGATCATTTTTTTGCTTCTAAGATTGCAATTGAGATTGAGATTGTGATTGTGATTGTGATTGGGATTGAGATCAGCTCAGGGTTGGTCAGGTGGATGAGGCTTCACATTGAAGCTAACTGATAGATTCTGTAATGCAAATCAAAAGTACTTCTAAATTCGCACAGATAATAAAGTTCCCTCTCTTCTTGTTCTGTGTATACTCTATTTTTCTTCTTTATATCTTGTTGTGCCAAAGTCTATTATTATGTGTGGGATTGTGATTGAAGATTAGGAGACTTGTTACACCATTAGCCAAGATCCACTTGGTTGTGAAATTTATTTATGATAGATGTATAGTTCATGATGTGTCAAATGGTGATGTTATTATTACTTCTGAAATCTTATGTTGTGAGTTGTATTAGCCCATAGATTATGCAAAATTTGTGGATGATTTAGCATATGCAATTCAAGATTCTTAGGCTATGTCAAATGCAAACCTTTGGCATGCATGCTTTGGTCATCTAAATTATGCTAGTTTGCTACACCTGGAGAAATATGAAATGGTTTCCTCTTTTGCCAAACTTGAGGCACCTTGTAAACATGTTTCCGAAGGCTATATTTTGGGCAAAATTTATCATTCCTCCTTCCCAAAAGATGGTTTAATTCGAGCTACTCAAAAATTGCAACTTGTTCATAGTGATGTTTATGGTCCTATGGAGACACCTTCCGTTGGGAACTACCTTTACTTCATGACTTTCATTGATGAATTTTCTAGGCATGCATGGGTGTATCCATTGAAAGCAAAGTCCGAAGTGTTAATGTGCTTCAAACACTTTCTAGTTTTGGATAAAAATCTATTAGCATATAAAATGGTCACCCTCCATTTTGATCGAGGGGGGAATATATGTCTTCTAATTTTAATGCATTTTTGGCTGAGCATGGAATAAAAAATCAATGTACAGCGCCATATACACCTCAATAGAATGGATTTGCTAAAAGGAAGAATAGATCACTCATGGACATGGAAAGGTGTATGGTCAAAAGCCAGGCTTTACCACATAGCTTGTGGCTTGAGGTTGTTATGTGTGCAGCATATGTACTCAACATGTGCCCCACTAAAGCAGTGCATTCTATCACTCCATATGAGGCTTGGCATGGTCGCAAGCCATCTATTGCTCATCTGTGTGTCTTTGGCTATCTGGCACATGCATTAGTGCTTGAATAACAATGCAAGAAATTGGATGCTAAAGTAGTGAAATGTACTTTTGTTGGGTACATTTCTGAAAACTGTTGGAACAAGTCCATGGCAAGTCCAAGTGATGGCTTGGGTCATCCAAAGGCTTAGAAATTTAAAGGAAATGTAAACTCCTTGTAGAGTTCACTTGTGAACTACCTCTTGTAATTTTTGAAGACCTTACTTGATGTAAAAGTAAAGGAATCTAAGTGGTTGATTCCACTTGATGAAAAAGGAAAGAAAAGCCATGAATTTTGATTAGGTGAGTAGGAGAATCAATCACCAAAAGATTGGAGAGTGATTTTAGGCAAGATTCAAATTCAAATCTTGGCTCCAAAGATGACTATAAATACATGGGTCTTTAGTCGCATTTAGAAGAGCTCCATGAGTTGAGATTTATGCCATATCAAGGTGTGGTTTCAAGGCACACTTATGTATCAGTAAGTTCATTGTATCTTAGAATCAATATACTTTCATTTTCATGATCATTTGAGTTCATATTTTCATGCTCTTGTGAAGTGTATTATTCACTGCCATATCTCTCAGTTTTCTCAGTCAGATTGCAGAGATGATTTATCTGATCTTGGTGCATCATTTTCAGTGATTCAACTTAGTATAGTTAGCTCTTTAAGTCTATTATATACTGAAAAATTTTCATTGCAATTGGATGTTTCGATCGTCAGCTATGTTCATTTGAAGTCAACTATATCACTTCATTTTCTACTTCTTTGTCAGCACTACTCTCAAAACAGTCATATTCTCAGACCTGCTTCTCAGTGTGTACTTCACTATTTTCCATGATTCAAAGCTTTTAGAATCAACATACTGTTGAGTATATTCCTACAAAATTTCATAAGCATTGGAGTCTTCAATCTTGAGATATTGCCATTTTTTTGCTGATGGGTCTGAGTACTGCTATAGCCCGTGAAAATGGGGATGGTCCTATGACTTGCTAAGTTCTTTTCTCCTTGTGTAGTCCATCATTTTTTATGAGATAACCCTTGATTGGTAGCTCGCTAAGTTTATAAGAGTTCCCCAAAAGGAATTAAGTTAATTGCTACTTTGGCGAGAGAATTGTTCAAAATACTAAACAGGTGTATGAACATAAATAGCAAGTTTTTTGCTCGTGAATCTACTCCAACTTATCTATTTTGATTCAACTTTTTGAGAGTGATTTTGCAAGGTACACAGGGTGTCTAATACATCCTTTGACAATCTGAAAGGGCCCAATACATATCCCTAGGGTTCATTTGGCTGGTGTAGTGCAAAGTTTTTGCAGCACCACTTCATCTTCATCAACTACAAATCCATCTCTTCACAATGGTATCAGAGCAAGGTTGGACAACATGGCAGATGGATTTTGTTCATCAATTGACAAATTGGACAGAGGTAACTACTCAGCCTAGTCATTAAGGATGGAATCTTATCTTCAAGGAAGGAATTTATATGGTTATATAGCTGGAGATGAAGTTATGCCAAGTTTCAAGAACAAAGGTCAACCAACACAAGAAGAGCAAGAAAGTTGTAAAACATTAGATTTTTTGTTGCCTCACATTAGAAGTTGTAAAACATCTCAGAAACGGTGGAATGCACTTGAAGCCTTCTTCTCTTCAAGTACAAAGGCCAGGAAGCATCAACTATGGCTAGACTTCACAACTCTCAAGAAAGCTCCCAAAAAAAATGTGACTGATTTTGTCACAAAGCTCAAGGACATAGCAGATCAGTTGGGAAGCATTGGAGAGGTAATAGATGAAGAAAAAATTATAAGGCATGTCATCAATGGCTTGAAGGCACATGACAAGTGGGAAGCATTCACCACAACTATGGATCTATACATGGATATGCATGTACCAAATTTCAACATACTCATAGGACAACTACTTACTCAAGAGGCAAAGCTTATCAAGAATGGAGAAAGCTCCAAAAGTAATTAATCTTTAGCTTTGTATACGGATAAAAGCAAGTCCAAAGAAAACAAAGGAAGAGGAAAAAAGGTGGATGATGAAGCAAATACACATCAAGCTAATTATGCAGGTAGAGGAAGACATGGTAGAGCTAGAGGCAAAGGAGGAAGACAAGGCAGGGGGAGATCCCAAGACTCTAATTCATGCTTTATTTGTGGATTAACTAATCATACAAGTGAAAATTGCTTTAGGAATTCCAGGAATCAAAGAGGAAGAGGTTACAATAGTTTATGGCTACTCAAGAGGAAGGTTCAACAATTACCATGGCAACCACAACAATTACAACCATTCAAACTATCAAGGAGGCAATAGGGGAAGGAGAGACTTCAATAACTACACCGAAGACTCAAATCAAGATGACTCATTGCTAATCATGAATATGGCCATGCCACAAGGTAAATCTGATGAGCATGTTTTTTACATAGATTGAGGTTGTTCCAATCATGCGGTAGGAGATGTGGCCCTCCTATCAGATTTAGAAGATCCAACGAACAAGCATGAGGTACAAACAGGAGATGATACAAGACACCTTGTGGAGAAAATATGAAATTTCAAAGCACCTAATGGAAACATTAACGTACTGAGTAAGGTACTCTATGTCCCTACCATTACAAAGAATTTGATAAGTGTTGGGCAGATAGTAAAGAAAGGGTTGCAAGTCAGATTCACAAAAGCAGGAGCATTTGTTGAAGATCCAAGTCAAGGATTCAGGAGAATTGCAAAAGGTGAAAAGACAGGTAGATTGTTCACATTTGAATTACAAGACACTAGAAACATTGCTCTCTTTAATTATGGTAGATAGACACTCACAGAATTGGAAGTATGGCACAAAAGGTTAGCACGTATTGGTGCAAGATCATTAAAGCAAATTTGTAGGGACCAAACTGTACTTGGACTCCCTAACTTGTCAAAACAACACAAGATTTATAAGTGTAGTGCATGTCAATTCGAAAAGTCTCACAGGTTACCATTATGAAGAAAGGATATATGCATGGAGATCTCTTGGATTTGGTTCATACAGATGTATGGGGACCTAGCAAGGATGCTTCAATATCAGGATCAAGGTATTATGTCTCCTTCACTGATGATTGCAGTAGATGGACTATATTATATTTGATGAAACACAAAGTATTTTCATGCTTCAAAAGATATTTAGCTCTTGTGGAGAATCCAACAGGTAAGACATTAAAAAGGCTAAGGTCAGATGGAGGGGGAGAGTACTTCTCCCATGAATTTGACTCCTTTCTTCAAGAGAGTGGAATCAAAAGAGAGATCACTACAAGGTACACTCTTGAGCAAAATGGAGTGGCAGAAAGAAGGAATAGGAAAATTTTTGAAGTTGCAAGGTCTATGCTAAATGAGAAGCACTTACCTAATTACTTATGGGCTAAGGCTTTATCCACAGCCACTTATTTGATTAACACGTTACCTTCAAAATCACTTGATGGCATGACACCATATGAGGCTTGGAATGGAAGAAGACCAAGCTTGGATCATTGTAAGATTTTTGGATGTATTGCTTGTGCTCATGTTCCTTCACAGGTTAGAGGCAAGATGGATCCCGAAGCAAAAAGGTGTGTATTCATTGGATATGACAACAATCAAAAGGGCTACAGATTATACAACCCAACAACCAAAGGATTCTTGGTGAGTAGAGATGTATTTGATGAGAATAGTTCTTGGTACGAAGATTCATGTAGAAAGGTCAACCTACCTTATGATCTTGGACAAGATTTTCCAAAACTTGTTAAGGATAATTCTTCTAAAGTTGAAGAGCAGGATACCTCAGAAGATGATGAAGCAACTCAGTATGAAAAAATCAAAATGTGGAAGTCTAAAGGTAAAGCAAAAGTGCAAGAACTTGGACAAGAGGCAAAATCATCACATCATGGCCTAAGAAGGTCCATGAGGGAGAAAAGAAAGCTAGAAAGGTATGGGTTTGATACTTCTCTAGTCACTAAACATTCAGTCTATTTAGCACAAGACATAAATCAAGAGGAACCTTCAACATTTGAGGAAGCAAAGAAGAAATCAGAATGGAGGCATGCAATGGAAGAAGAAATTGAAGCTCTTGAAGAGAATAACACTTGGGAGTTGGTTCCCAAGTCTCCATCAATGAAAGTGATAGGCTCAAGGTGGATTTAAAAATTGAAGAAGAACTCAGATGGCTCCATTAACAGGTATAAGGCAAGGCTTGTGGCAAAAGGCTTTGCACAAACTCAGGGAATTGATTATGAGGAGACTTTCTCTCCTATGGCAAAGATGCCTACTATTAGGGTTTTTCTTAATATTGCCTCTTCCAAGAATTGAAATATACTTCAACTGGATGTAACAAATGCATTTCTTAATGGATGGATAACTTTAGAGGTGTATATAGCACAACCACCTGGTTTTGAGAATCACATCTATCTTGATTATGTGTGTAGACTTAATAAAGCTTTATATGGACTCAAACAAGCCCCAAGGGCTTGGAATCACAGGCTTGTCTCATTCTTATAGGACAAAGGATTTCAGCCTAGCAAGGCAGATCCATCATTATTCATAAAGAGGAGTAATTCTGAAGTCATCTATTTGTGTGTGTATGTAGATGATATTATACTTATAGGAAATGATATAGATGGCATGAAGAGAATCAAAGAATAGATGAGAGAAGAATTCAAGATAAGTGATTTGGGTTCACTTACCTACTTCCTAGAATTGGAAGTTGTCTACAAAGATCATGGTTTGTTTCTTACTCAAAGAAAGTACACTAAAGACATGTTGGCAAAATTCAAGATGCAAGATTGCAGGATTGCAGGTAATCCAATGGAGGTTAATCATAAATTGAGCTCACATGAAGGTGAACTCATATAAGATGTGACACATTATCAAAGCCTTGTGGGTAGTTTGAACTATGCCACATTGACAAGGGTTGATATATATTATAGTGTGAGTGTGCTAAGTCAATTTATGCACACACCCAGGAAACCTCACATGGAGACTACCAAGAGGATACTTAGATATCATAAAGGGACCATGCATGAGGGGTTATATTCCCCTTATGTATCTAGATTAAGTTTGAAATTGTTCTCTGATGCAGATTGGGCTGGCTCCAAGGAAGACAAAAGGAGCACCTCAAGTTATCTTACCTTTGCAGGTTCAAAACTTGTTTCATGGTCATCCAAGAAGCAACCCACAATTGTTCTCTCTTCCACAGAGGATGAATACAGAGGTCTTGCCATAGCTACTCAAGAAGCTATGTGGATGAAGTCACTATTCACAGATCTTGGTTTGGAGATTGGAACTCCAAATATTTTTGGTGACAATTTGAGCTCTATTCACTTAGCTGCTAATCGAATTTTTCATGCAAGCACTAAACATATTGAAGTTCATTATCAATATGTAAGAGAGAAGATTGTGAGCAAGGAGATTCAAATATCATATGTGTCCACTCATCAACAATGTGCAGATATTCTAACCAAAGCATTGGATGGTACAAAGCTTTGCAAATTCAAGGCTATGATTGATTTGCAGGTAATCTTGGAAGATTCAAGACCTCAAGATCACTTGACTTGAGGGGGAGCTGTTGGAACAAGTCCATGGCAACTCCAAGTGATGGCTTGGGTCATCAAAAGGCTTAGAAATTCAAAGGAAATGTAAACTCCTTGTAGAGTTCACTTGTGAACTACCTCTTGTAATTTTTGAAGACTTTACTTGATGTAAAAGTAAAGGAATATAAGTGCTTGAGTCAACTTGATGAAAAGGAAAGAAAAGTGACAAATTTTGATTAGGTGAGTAGGAGAATCAATCACCAAAAGATTGGAGAGTGATTTTAGGCAAGATTCAAATTCAAATCTTGGCTCCAAAGATGACTATAAATACATGGTTCTTTAGTCATGTTTAGAAGACCTCCATCAGCTGAGCTTTATGCCATATCAAGGTGTGGTTTCAAGGCACCATATGTATCAGTAAGTCCATTGTATTTTACAATCAATATACTTTCATTTTCATGATCATTTGAGTTCATATTTTCACGCTCTTGTGAAGTGTATTGTTCACTGCTATATCTCTCAGTTTTCTCAGTCAGATTGCAGAGATGATTTCTCTGAGCTTGGTGAATCATGTTCAGTGATTCAACTTGATAAAGTTAGCTCTCTAAGTCTAGTGTATACTTACAAATTTTCATTGCAAGTGAATGTTTCAATCGTTAGCTATGTGCATTTGAAGTCGATTGTATCACTTCATTTTCTATTTTTGTGTCAATACTACTCTCAGAATAGTCATCTTCTCACAGCTATTTCTCAGTGTGTACTTCACTATTTTCCATGATTCAAATCTTTTTAGAATCCGCATACTATCTAGTATATGCCTAAAAAATTTCATAGCATTGAATTCTTCAATCTTGAGATATTGTCATTCTTTGCTCACAGGTTTGAGTACTGCTATAGCCCGTGAAAATCGGGATGGTCCTATGACTTGCTAAGTTCTTTTCTCCTTGTGTAGTCCATCATTTTTTATGAGATAACTCTTGATGTTAGCTCACTAAGTTTATAAGACTTCCCCAAAAGGAATTAAGTTAAGTACTGTTGTGGCCAGAAAATTGTTCAAAATACTGAGCAGATGTATGAACATAAATAGCAAGTTTTTTGCTCTTGAATCTACTGCAACGTATCTATTTTGATTCAAATTTTTGAGAGTGATCTTCCAAGGTACATATGGTGTCTAATACATCCTTTGGCAAGCTTAAAGGGCCCACTACATATCCTTGGAGTTCATTTGGCTGGTGTAGTGCAAAGTTTTTGCAGCACCACTTCATCTTCATCAACTACAAATCCATCTCTTCACAAAAGCAAAGGCTATCGACTGTATCATCCATAGAATAAACACATTTTGGTTAGCTGTGATGTTGTTTTTGTGAAAAATGCAATTAAACCATTACTTTCATGTACTAAGGAGACATTAGTTAGCTCCAAAGATGTGTATGACACTTCGTTGCCTCTTTTTATAGGTGGACAATCAAGTGCTTCTCTGAATGAGGAAATTTCTCAACCTTTATAGGTTCCACATGATGATGCAGATCATTCCATTTCTGATGCACATTTATATGATGCAATTATTGATGACCAAACTAATATAGAGGAGGCAAAAACTATCCCTAATTGGATAGTGTAGACTTTGTGAGATAGCAAATTAGAAGCACCTTTGTCATATCATACTCATTCAGTGCTTCTTTTGCATCATATTGCTATGTAATGGTTGTCTCTAGTCTCTATGATGAGAATGAGCCTATTTCTTTTCATGAAGTGTAAAATTCAAAAAATTGGATGGTTTCTAAGCAATCAAAATATGATGCTATTATGAAGAATGCTACCTCGTCTTTATGTGATTTCCCTCTTCGAAAAAAGTCCATTGGTACTAAGTGGGTATAAAAGTTGAAGCATAAGCCTGATGGAATAGTTGACAGATATAAGGCTAGGCTTGTTGCAAAAGGTTATGCTCAAGAAAGAGACATTGATTTTGATGATATATTTTCTCTCACGTGCCAAATGACTATTGTTCATAGCATCTGTGCACTTGCACCTCATCATGGTTGGAATGTACATCAGTTGTACATTAAAAATGCATTTCCGAATGGTGGCTTACATGAAGGAGTGTATGTTTTTGAGCCCCGTGGTTTTGTGCAAAAAGGGCATGAAAATAAAGTGTGCAAGTTAAAGAAGGAATTACATGGTTTGAAGCAAGCACCATGTGCTTGGCATGAGAAGATACATGACTACTTGATTGCACATGGTTTTGAGAATAGTCCAACTGAGAGAAACTTATATGTTAAGCATGCAAATTATGTAATTCTAATCATTGTTGTCTATGTTGATGACATGTTGCTTACTAGTCCTAATGAGAAGCATATTGTTGATTTTAAGGCTGATTTGCATGCCTCTTTTGAGATGCCAAATTTGGGGCATTTGCATCATTATTTGGGCATTCAATTCGTGCAAGTTGATGGAGGAACAGATCTATATCAAACAAAATATATTGACACATTATTGTAGTGTTTTGGCCTTGAAGATTGCAAACATATTCCCACTCCTATGGAGACATGTTTACAATTGAGTCTTCATGATGTTGGCAATGCATTTGATGTCATTCTCTATCGGTAGGTTGTTGGATGCTTGATTTAATCATGCATAACTCAGCCTAATATTCATGTTATCTCTCAGATAAGGAGATTTATGCATTGCCCAACTATCAAGCATTGGCAGGCGGTTAAGCATATCTTGCGCTACTTGACTGGTACCCGGCTACTTGGATTTTTTTATCCCAAGGGGGATCTCTACTGCCAGATTTACAAGATTTTTTTTACTTTGATTGTGTTGGTTGCTATGACACTCATGTGTCCACTAGTGGTTTTTGCTTCATGATTTTTAGCTCATGCATATCTTGGTTGAGCAATATGCAGCCTAGTGTGGCCACTTCTAGTTGTGAGGCTGAGTATAGGGCAAGTTTCACAACGAGTGTTGAGTGTGTGTGGCTTAGACACGTTATGGCTAATTTTGTTGTTGGTCAATCTTTTGCCACCACCATCTTCATTGACAGTCACAGTGCCTTGGCAGTTGTTTGGAACCCTATGTTCCATGCTCGCACTAAGCACATTGAGGTGCACTGTCATTATGTGAGGGAGGGGTTCTCTACTAGAGATATCTGTTTGGTATATGTGCCTACACTATAGGACTTTTCATAAAGGCTCTGCCTAGGGAGAAGTTTAAAGCTTTTCACAAAGCTCCAACTATTTTCAAAGTTAAGCAACAGGAGCCTCATTTTTATCCTGATATAAAAAGGTAATTGTATCCCAAACATTCTTTGCTATTTTGTGAGAGCAAATATAAGGGATAATGGCACGTTTGACAAACAAGGCTATCAATGCATGTGTTTGAGCATCTCTACCATCCCAATGAAGTTGGTCTATAGTAGGTGTAGAAGGAACCACAAGACAAACAGGAATCTGAAGATTATCAAATTCAACACCATTTACATGACCTTCAATAATTGTATTTGTCTATGTAGTAGGGCGTTTTTCAATACCATGTACAATATTCCACAACCCTTTTGCTACCAATACATGACACATCATATATTCCCATAATGGTTAATTGGTATCATCCAACTTTTCCTCAACAACTAACATGCAGAATGCATCATTGCTTTCAGTCATGGCCATTGAGTAAATACCCTGGTGCAAAAAAATGTTTGTATCTAGAAGTTGAACAAAACCACCTTCTCGAGCTCCGCTAAATGTGTGGTAGACTTCAAGGCTCTTGTACTGGCGAATTGAAACATGTATATATGTTTGGCACAAATGGACAAAATTTCTTGCACATGAGTTGCGATAATGCATTCGGAGATCAATATTCATGCAATGTTGAGACTAACTGGAGGGATATTGATGACATCCTAGATGAAGTGACGACCCTCTCTGGTATCAATTGTTGGAGTTTGAGATCTACACAAGCACACAAACAACAAAAGGAAGAAGAAGAAGCTTGGAGCACAACACAACACTGAATGAATTACCAAGTGAATGTACAAAGGTAAGTGATCTGTCAGGGTTATAGGCATGTATAAAAGGGGGGAGAACCTCCTAAAAAGGGAAAAAGGTGCCCCGATGGTCATAATGTGTTCACACACATCATTATCAAAATATATCAAAAAAAGAAAAAGAAAAATATTCTTATTTCATAAGTTAAACTACTTCTCATACTATATTCAAGGTTGAACTTATCCTTTAGGAACAGCAAAACCTCCAAGCATTGGGTCTTAGTTGATCCATGAGTTTTCCTGAGCACAATTAGAATTTCATGAATATGTTAGGGAAAGCGAATGAATGTGCCCTTACTGAAAGATGTCTAGTTAAAGACAGTAATTATCAATGTATTTCTTTCCTATTGTATCTTTCCAGAAGGGAGACATCCATCTAAAAGAGAAAATTGGTATATCTGATTCCATTAGAATCATTGATCAAAATGATGGGTTAGAAAATGTAAAAACATAACATCTTATAAGTTATAGATGTTTAGTTAAGTAGTAAGTTGCCTAGAAAGCAATTTCATAGCATGCTATGGATAATGAATTTGTATCCCCTTAACTTCGAAAAGGTGGTTGCAACCACACAATTAGATAAATAATGCCAAAATTTACACATCTCCAGAGGGAAGTGAGAGAAACAAAACAATTTGAAGTTTCAAGTATGTAGTCTACAACCATTGATATGGTAATTAAGTATGTGGAAGGAATGTTTAGCTATCATCAAGGGATTCTTAAGAATGAAATCCATAAGCAATAGCAGATGCTTATAATTAAGCAACATAGAGTTTCCTAGAAAGCCTAAGGGTACCTACTTAAAGCTCTAGCCAAAGAAGGAATCTAAAGATAAAGATAATCTCTTGTCCCTAGAAAGTGGTTGATAAAAACCAATGAGATCTTGCATATAAGAAATTCAAATCACTTATAACTAACTTGGTCTACTTTTGGAGACCTTATAAAAAAAGTATGGATGTTCTTTCCATAAAAAGCTTTCAATATTCCAAAACAAAGTGCAGGTCAAGGAAAAAAGTGTCGAATGTTGTGATGGAAGTACTAAAAACCTAGTAAAGATAAAAGATAGAAATAATTGCTTAACTCCAAACTCTTTTAATTATTTGAGTGAAAGGTACTCTATAGTAATGTGTCTAGTCAATACAAAGTATCGTGGTATGGGACACCACACTTTATATTTATATTGATGTGGGAAAGATGGTGTGGAGATCAAACCTTGAGATGGTCAGTATCTCTTAGTCTTGAAATGAATCTTGAAGTGATATTGAATCAAAAGGATTCAAACTTCGAATATGAAGTTTAAGTGTACAATGGTCATAATTATAACCTTGAGAACACTTTAAGTATTAATCAACAAGTTAGAAGATCATGAAGTAACCAACTTCCAAGACCTCATTTGGGATTCTACTATGATAAGCATGGTCTTACTTGAATATGAAACTTCAAAGTAAAGTATTTGTATAAGAAATACTGCATAGATTTTTGAAGTCAAGAACTTTGTAAAGATCCCTTCAACCAAGGTTAGTTAGACTAAGTTAGTCCAAGTTAGACGCATTGCATTGACAGTGAAACTTGGTAAAATCAATCACTTGACTCAAATCTATGCATTAGAATTGCATTTCAGCAAGGAGTCCCAAGAGGTTGTGTAAAGGAAAGACTAACTTAGAATTATTTGAAGCATTAGTGTCTTTGAGTAAAGGTGAAACATCATCAATAGAAGTTCAATGACTCAAGACATTAATGCTTGGTATACACATGAGTGTTAGTGAATTTATTATGATTTAACTTCATTCCAAGAATATTTTCAAGAATTCAATTTCATTCTCTTAAAGATAGTTAAAATGCTTTAGAACCTTGTTTGGAATAGATATTTGCAAACGTAAAGATATCAGTCTCATAACGTTTGACTCAAATCAGTTTACATATGTTAGAAGTTTGAATCAGTTACACAAATTTCTGGTTCTTCTGTCCCGCTTCTCAAACTTTTGGGCTCAACTTAGATAGAGTATCTACTTCATTTTGCAAAGGTTAGGTTTAGCTACTTGGAATAGGTAATTGAATCAAACATCATAGGTAGATGTTCTGTGTAAAACCTTTTCAATCTTTGAAGTTTCTTTTTATATATAGAGTTTAAGTTGAGCCATTCATATGAGTTTGCTTCAAGCATGTACTCGTAAGAAAATTATAGTGAATGAAGAAGTGCTTCATATTTCTCTAAAGATTTGAGTCAAACCTTGAAGAGAAGAGTAAGGAATTGTGTAGATTTAATTAATCCAAATAAGTTAAGCCTTTGAGAAAAGCATCCTAAATTGGACACAACTCATTTATAATTTTCATTGGTCTAGTTGAGGTAAAGGTTGCCAAAGATGCACAAAACAATTTCTTCTTCATTTTACCTAGGACTTTAAAGCGTAGTTGCATAGAATATCCATATAGTCGGATGAATACTAACTTAGATGTTTTGGCCAATCTAACTTATAATTTATTTTCCAAACCAAGTTCAAGTGAATATAAAGTGAATTCTCAAAGTCTTAAAGTCACAATAGCCACCCATTTCATTAAGACCATGTATGGGTGATACCCACTAATGGATTGATATAGAAACTTTGATAGGGATAGGTTGAGTTCATCACTTCACATGTTAGTTGTCCAAATAGCACGTAGTTAAATCAATGAATTAGGCAAACATGTTTTCCAATCCACCCTTATCATTCTTTCCATACTTTGCACTTGATTCATCTAACCAAGTGAAAATCCAAATGGAGTTCCAAATCATTTGGATAGGGATAAGACAGTCTTTTGGAACGTAATCTATGGCTGAGTATGTTCCCCACTATTCATTTTGAATATGCAGTGACTTCCACCAAAGATATGAAAACATCCTCCATATCGTTTGGTTCATGCACTTGCAGGTATGCCTATAGTTGTTTATAGCTCTATTTTAGTAGGTGAAAATGTTTTCCAAGGCAATAATAATGTTGAAAAGTAAATGTCAGTCCAATTGGTTCAAAGAGATCAAAAATCAGAACTCATTTCATCAAACTTTTGTATGATCACAATTCTGAAGTTGGACTTAAGGATAGGTTCATGTGCTCTCTAAACAAGTAAAATGTTGCAACCTAATGGTTAACATGTTTCAACTTCTAGTAGGAGGTCTTGGGTTCAAGTCCTACAAGGAGTAGGCAGATTTCAAGATATTTTACCCAAAGCCAAGCCCAAGCTTCTAGAAATTAACTCCAGTTAACTAGGCCAATTGGACCACATGTAGTTACATGGGGGATACTTGGATGGATAGTATCAACCTGAGAATGCAAACCCTTGGAGAGACCTATATATGGAAGCATAAATTTGGGAGGGGAGTTATCTCTCTTGTAGGTGGTGGTGCTAATTCCTCTAGTTCTTCACAATTAGGATCCATGTGTATCAATCGGAATAAACTCACCCTTTGTATAAGATGGGACAAGGACTAGTACATATAGGGGACAAAGGCTAGTAGCCAAGGTCCCTATCTCGAGATATTATCCTAGGATTTCCACCTTTGACTATAGAGTGAATGTGCATGATGGCCACACATCACACTACATCATTCTAGAGAGTTTCTAAATTGGGAAAAGGAGCATAAATTGGATGAAAGGAGAGGTATACACATAATCATATAGTTGATCCTTTGAGATAACTCGACAAGTTTAGTAACCCTTTCATTTTGATAAGAGGTTTCTAACATTAGCTCAATATCAGTTGTTACTGAATTTTGGTCACTACTTGCAATCTTTGAGATCAACGGAAGTTTGCCTAAATGCTTCACCTATGTCCTTTGTTTAATTTATTCCTATTATCTATGAAGCTTCATGTTTTTGTCCTTCGTGCCACTCCTTGGATTCGTTGTTCTTAGACATCGTGATCATTCTTTCTTGGATGTTATGATTGAATTTTGAAGTCATTTATCTTCGTGAGATGATACAATGATGATGTAAATAGGTGGCACCATGTTCTTTTGATAGCCCTTGGTATATTGGTCCTTTTTCTCTAGATAGTGTCAATATAGAGGAAGGACTTTGGCAATGGGTACCTCATCTGAATGAAATCATGCTCTCTAGATCTATAAGAAATGATTGGGCTTGAGTCACTAGAATGCACCTATGATGATGCTCCATCTTTTCTACTCAAGTTAGTATAGTAGGTAGAGCGTGATGCCTTTGTTTGGCCAAGACAAGAGGGTTGTGGTACCCCTCTAGAGGGACCATGCTTTAGGTCCAAGTTCATTGCTCTTTGGGTTCAACGAAGAGTGAAAAATGTTGGATACAAGACCAAGTAGGATTATCTTTTGATGTGTAATATCCACGATTCAAGACAATGACCAGTGGGCTTAACACTAATAGATAAGCAACAAGATGAAAAAAATGGAAGATGATAAGAAAATACTTGAATTATTCTTTGTAACCAACCTACACCAAGGAGAAAACATTGCATAAGACAACGCCACAAGAGAGAGAGAGAGAGAGAGAGGAATAATGTGTACTTAGTTGCAAGTATAAAGATCATGGATACAATGCGATACAATGCATTGGTGATACTCTCCTACATGTGATACCACTTTCTCCACAGTTGAAAACTAAAGAATATCTTCCAAGGGTCTCTAGAACCATTGGTTGACACGTACTCTAGTGTGTTAAGAGGAGGGAAAGATTTGTAAATAGGTGAGAACATCCAAGAGGAAGATGATGAGCCCCAAAAAATATGAGAAAAATCTATAGCAAAGTCGCAATTGTTCTAGGTGGGGTCGACACATCCAAAGCACTCTATTACAAGCGAGTGACTCAAATTAACAAATGAATATTATGTCTCATTTATTGCAAGCGAGTGACTCAAATGAACAAATCGTTATTACTTTGGAAAAAGAGACTTCATACGCATGCTTAATAACCAAAAACCCTAAATTGATTGGTCATATGCACCATTTGTCCATCCCAAAGCAAAGATACAAGTCTTTAAAGTTTGTGGAAAAATCATTTATGCACATGCATGTCATACATGGGACCAAGTGACTTCTGTAGTGAGTGGGGGGAAAGCTCCATGAACCATATGAGAGGACAAGAGAGAAACCTAAGTGACAGAGAGATGCGAGTAATATGGGAGTGATTTGACAACCATTTAGGCTACAAGAAGGCATCGAAAGCCGTAGTATTGGAGAGGTTGAGGGAGGAGAGGAAAAAAGTCGAATGATGAATGAGGGAGAAAAGATCACCAAAGAGAAAAGGCTTCCTCCCTTTTTTTCTTTCTACTCTAGTGAGAGAGAGGAGATGCGTGTGCACAAGGAGTTTAGTAAGTATGCAAGTTGAGAGAGAGAGAGAGAGAAAAAAAAAGAGAAAGAGAGAGGAAATGTACACGAAGGGAGCGAAGAGGTGTCAGAGCAAGTGCAAAAGAGAGAAAATGGGTTGGAGAGAGGAAATACTTGCTAAGATGTGAGAAGCGAGGACGAGGGATGAGTGTGGGAAAGGAGACAAAGTGCGTATATGCATGTGAGAGAATGAATTCTTTTATTGGGGAATTCTACGCTTGACAATGAGAGATAAAGATAACATGGAAAATATGGGAAAACTTAAGGCCAAATGGGTTCAAAATGACCCGAATAGAAGGGCCTAAACTCCATACGAACATGATAAATTACTAGGCTAAGAGAAACATAAGATGCAAATGATCAAAAATATATCACGAGCAACAATCCCAGACCTGTCCCAAGTCGTTGTCCGGGTGATTGGGCCTCTAGTCTCTTGAGGCGGGGGTGAAGGTTCAATCCCTGTTGGAAGCATTTGTGAGGGACATGTTAACTTGGAATGATGTATCATGTGGTTGATGTGCCACCGCCTATTCTGCCCCATTGGAGTTGTGACCGCCGTTTAACCCAACTATGTAAACCCCTGTTCTTGTGAGATAAGGGGGGTCCCATAGGTACTATGCCCTTCCTTGTACAATTGCAATTTCAAAGTTAAAGCCTAGGGGAGTAGGCCTCGATGGAACCTCCATTAAAAAAAAAAAAAAAAACAATCCAAGACCTTACAATCAATGCTTCCAACGAGGAACCAAGAACCAAATAAAAGCTCTACTTTTGTCATTGTAAGTCTCTTTCCACTACCTTTTTGTTTTGAAATATTGTTCTTCCATTTGGTTCCATGTGCCATGCTATAACAACATAAGTACTAACGATATAGAGTTCACTTGAAAGTAGAAAGTAATGAACATAAGACGCTCATCATTTTTCCACACAAGGTAGCATGTAAGAATGCAAGGTATCATCATTTTTCCATACAAGGTATCCTACAAGGTACCATGTGGGAGTTAGATACCCTCTCTAATCCCTTGTGCTACCTTGGTGTCTACCAACCATTCAAGTGGATCTAATGCAGTAAAAAAAATGGGTCCAAAAGACAACATTGTCTAATAATGATGTGTCTAAGAACAAATGGATCAAAAAACTTGCCATTGGCAATGCATTTGCTTCTAATGTATTTTAATACTGGTGGACATTTTCACAAAAGCTTCGCCACCAAATCCAAGAACACTATAAGGAAATAGAGAGATAGTACCATTCAAAACTATCATACACTTTGCCAAGATCAATGTTGAGACATACAAACTCGTGATTACTCCCTTTCAAATGTTCCATTCCTTTTTAGACATGTAATTCTACCTTTGATTAGAACTCTTTTTCTTCTTTCTTGTCCGTCTATGTAGCATATTTAAAAAGTCTATTGGCTAACACATTTGACAAAAAAGCGTAACCAATTCAAAACAGTGAAAGTGTTTCCCAATCCTCTATCATGTTTTATGATCTCTAGTGCTGCCTAAGGGCCGCTTTCCAAACTAGCATCAATGATTCACTCGATAACCCTACTTTGTTATCTCCAAGAACAAAGATTAACTAAGTTGTGTGCATGCATGTCTTCAAATGTGCATTACAACGGAGGCATAAGAATCACTCTATGTTGACCACTAGGTGTAATAGTTCTTCATCTAGATTTTCATTCCAAAATTAGAAGACACTTCTACTTTATTGCTAACATCGAAGTTCTCTCTAGCATGGCAGAATAATCATCCATTCCATTTTCTTTTAAGTGGTCATCTTAATCATGGTTTTCTCTAGCATGACATTAGGTCATCCTATCATACATAATATGACTTTTCTTCTCACATTGAAATTCTCCACCTCTCTAACCTTTTCTTTAAGGGGTAGAGAAATGTGTAGAGAGAGAGAGAGCATTGATGAAAATTTGGTTATGCTTCCATGGACCACCTACGAACATGGAACCAAAGTGAATACTCATTCTTCTTTGATAGAAACAAAATAGAAAAACCACTGTTTACAATTGCTATATATGGTTGTAGCATGATCTTCCAACTTTGCAACATATATTAGAAATAATTCTCAACAAACAGGAGATTGCTATGGCCTGAGAATGAAACCAAGAGATCCACAGGCATTAAATTTCTACTGTAGATGATAAAGTCATCCAAAACGAGCTGCAGAAAGAAACCAGTAAAAGAGCTGGAAAATCTTCAGAACTTGAAGGATAATAATAATCCTGTTTTTTGGCAAAAATGAAAAAGAGCGATGAAGTTAAGAACTACTAGACATTTGAGGAGAAAATCATCCGTACATAGGTAAGTTGAGTGGTTCGATGACACGAAAGTGAAAAACTAATCTGCAATTCAAGTTGATCACCAAAAATAATAATACATAAATAAATAAATAAAAAATCAAAAGCTTTTGTAGGTTTGTGCAAAGTCCATAAGAGCTCAGAATCATGGACACAGGGAGTTTGAATGAGGAGGTCCTTATTACTTACAGGCTGTATCATTCATCACTAAAATCTGTGACTGATAATCGAGAAGGATTCCACATGGGATCTAGACCATCTATAAACAAGATATTAAAGAACTGGGAGTTAGCTGTTGAGTGCACTTGAAGAAAAATGAGCTAAAGTCGAGCAGTCCACAAGTGCCCTGGGGGTGATCCACCCCTCAAAAGATTGCAATAAAATATCATTTACTCCTGCATCCATGTCAAGGCTGATTATTTGTGTAATGATCAAGTAATGCACTCAAAAGATTGCAATAAAATATCATTTACTCCAGCATCCATGTCAAGGCTGATTATTTGTGTAATGATCAAGTAATGCACATGTTATTCTCAGTCCAAAGATAATGCAAGGGAATACCATTCTTCCATTTAAAAAATCATGGAAACCACCAGAATAAGGCTTCAGAACCATATGACCTGTGAAATGAACCAAGAATTCCAGTTGACAACCACTGACTCGACCCTATAAAGTAATTTAGGGCATGGCTAAGCAGAGTTGGCTAGTACAAGTTGTATGATAACTCTGTACAAAACAACAATATTTCATGAACACTTTATTTTACATAGAAAAATCTGCGTGTCTTCAAGAGAATGAGACCATAAAACGTCCTTTAATTTACATGGTGAAGCTCACAATAATGTGACCGTAGACTACAGAAATATGCCAATGTGGTTGCAGCATTCTTGAATTCAATGCACTGACCATATAATCAAGATCATGATAATGCTCTCAGAACTTAAAATTTTGCATCTCGCATGGCCTGAGCTTCAAACAATATCCACAAGCTTACTGGCAAGCAATGTTTCCGATTGATATGCTTACTTGGAATCCTGCAGACCAGAAATCTCAGATGGAAGCCTAAATTGTCACTCAAGGTAACTAGTTCACATAGAGCTTTGCTTGAGCACAAGATCCATGACATCAATTTCTTCTTTAACAGCATTTCAATTGAAAAACTCATGTGATTGCTTGTAATGGAAACTCTATAACACTCATTGGCATCAGGAAGATGAAAATGCCAATGCCAAGATGCACCATGCCACAATTTTTCCATACATTTGGTTGGAAACTTCTCCCCAATCATTGACTTTTCCAGGACATGAAACGATTCAACTGAAATCTTCATTGGAAGATGACCTACACATTCTGAATTGACAACCATGTGCTTGTGAAGAATGAGATACAAGCTTGGTTACAAGCTTACACTAAACCATCCAAAATTGTACACAGTTCCAATCATCTGTGTATGTGACCATACCTTAGGGCCTACCTGATGATTAAGAATATGCACCATTCTCAAACAACTCACAAAACAAATCATATCAGCACTTGCCCGTGTGGCAAAGCACTTATTTTAATGTGCTACTAATGGTCATTCTGTGAGCTATCAAAGAAGAGACACACAACAGCACAATCATCTGCCTTTGAGGATGGACAATTTGACTTCCATGCATCCATTGCAGCATCTATCACTGCCTTGCTAGCAGAGGCTCTTGCCGGTGTCGAGGCTACAGTCTTCACTACTTCCTCATTGGTCAAAACATTCCAGACCTAGAAATGTGAGTCCACCATTAGTTTATATAATGTGATGAACAACACTTGCATGCTAAACAAGAAGAATTGCACCAAAATACAGTGGCTATACAGTGTACACTTATGAACAAGACACGAAGACATTATGGAACAAGCTTCCTGTGAGCATGCAGCACATAAAAGAAAATGCAGAACATGTTGGTGTAACATTGTTCATATCCGTGTACATCTTAATGTCTTAATGTCCTATAGCAGAAATCAGAGAGATTACGTACTCCATCTGTTGCAAGCACAACAAATTTATCGCCATGGGTCAATCGACAATGGGTAATTTCTGGTTCTGATATTAACCCATATTTCTTTAGACAATAGTCACCTAAAGCTCGGGTCATGGCCAGGCCAGGAGAATTCAAGTGCGGAAGCCACACCCTCTTGACAGTTGGTTCATACACCAATTCAAAAATTCTGCCATTGCAACGCCTGATGCGCTCAGCCTCTCCTAAAAAAGGTAATACATGTTAATACAAAAGGGTAAAAGGCAGTCTAATGTTATTTATTTTCAAGCACACAGATGCAATTGAGCTATAAATATAGGGGAGCGATAAAAAATCCAGAGGGGTTTTCATTCTTACTAGGCAAGTCAGGCTTCATGTCAATAGTTAACTGTTTGGCTATGAGCGAGCCATCCTCAGCAGTAGATCCCAAGATGGCCCTTGAATCTCCAAGGTTACCCAGGATCAGATCACAACCCTGATTGCATGTAGGCAAAAGTTCAAACAGGAGGCAGCATACAGAACAAGGTTCATGTCAGTTATTGCTGTCAAAACATAGATAACCATATTTTTTACTCAAAAATATTGCAAGGTTCAGCATTCAGTTCACAGGATTCCTCTCTTGTAAACATAATGAAACACAAAGTTCACCTGTTTTATGAGTGTTACAGCTGTGGTCCCGCTCCAAAAACAATCTTCAAGACTATTCAGTATCAGCTCCTGATCCATAAGATTAAATGCTTCAACAATTGAAACTTTCCATGTCCCAATTAAGTCTCCATCTGAGACAAACTTCTTTCGGGTACTGTTGAAGCTGTCATCCGATCCAGAAAGTGATGGTCTAAAAGCCCGATACCTAGACTGCCAGCAAGCTGCCAGCTTCTTTGGCAATGCATGAACTACATGCCTTGCAATGATATGCCCATTGGGACCATGACCATCAAATACCCCACAGAAGACAGTACCAGCCTGTGATGCAAAATCCTATTGACAAGAAGAACCATTTCCTCAGAAACCCTCTTGCACAATAGCACTATGTACAAGGAAATAGTACCAAGCACCCATCATTTCCAAAGTGGCGTTCATACAAGCTTCTGGCATACAAAACCCCATAATAATGACCTGCCATTTCAGAAAACCGCATAAAGTGTTCTACCTCAGTGCCTCTCCACTTCTTGTGGCATGTAATTACCAACCAGAAACTGCAATCAAAAGATGACTTATAGTATCATGACATTAGTGCTTTAGGCGTTTATGATTATGAGCATATGTGCTAAGGTTCCCTTATCCGTATGTATCATGCAACTTATGCTTACATGTTATTATCACATACACTTGAATAGCGAGATTATCTTAGGTAGGTCTTCTGTCAGAAATCTCGAAACTCTATAGATCTACAATGACAAGATCCAGTACTACTAAAATATAAAAATAATTTTTTTTCCTTTAGGACTTGAGCCAAATGATGACAAGTACAATATTTAAAGAAAATAATCTAACCACTGAAACAACAGAGAACGTAGGAGAAAAAGAGAAAGCAATGTGCTGAATAGGAGAACATGATCCACATCAGAGTATCATCGTTCTCAGTGATTGAACGTAAATGATACAAACTCTGGACCAGATTTCCTGAGCATCATTGTTGGTGTTTAACTAAAGAGGTCATGCATCTTCTGGACTCCCATCACTCAACGAAGTGCACTATCCATACTTCTTAAATAACTACTCGTGCTCGATCAACAAGAACAAAACTTCTGCACTCAATAGCTGAATAGAGTAATCCGTGGTAAATACATCCACGCATTAGGCAATAACCCAATAATGCCAGAGCTTCATCATAGGCTTCAAATAGAACTCTTTCATGCATGTATATGCACCTGCCTTCTATATTTTGCATAAGGATCCAGCACTTTTCGTGGCTTTTCCACTTGATAAATCAGGGATAATTTCTGGTTCTAAACCAGACTTGAGGTACCCAAGAAAATGACAAGAATCGAGGGAACGAAACATAAACACGGTTATCTCATGGGTAAGATAACGTTACCTCTATGAAAAGTAAAGCATCTTGGTTCACTTCCTTCTGACCACGCTTTGTAAATCCTGATACAATGATATTCGACACATCTGGACAGTGATCGTGCGGTGTATGACACAGCATAGATGCCTCAGAACTCCGCTGACTCAAGTTCCAAATGAAACCCAGTGCTTCTGCATGTTCTTTTGTGAAACAAAGACCAGTACCAATCTTAGTTGCGCATGCTTCATCGCCAGAGGGACTCACATAACCTCCAACCTGTATCAGACGTTGACGTTTCTGCATGTAACGACTCCTTGCATTAACCGCAGCGTTAAGGAGCCTCACTTGCTCTGAAGGAGCGATTGCAAAACTCGAAATGCACCAGCTATCACAAATCCTTCGCCAGCAATCTGTCAATGAAGATACCAGAAAATCGACGCAATTGCACATTACTGCCCCTACCCTAGCAGCCACAAACCCAAAACGGTAGATCTTCAATAGCGGGGCCGCCGAAAATCTTGCAAATAGCTTTCCTCCATGGACATATGTACCTATACGAAGCAATCTTGAGAACAATGTGAGGAGAACTACTAGGAAATGCGATCAAAAACCCTATATATGATCATGAAGTCATGAATGGCTCACCTTGCAGAACATGTTTTTGATCGTCCTAAAGCTCTTCGTAGTTGTCTGCATGAGGTACGCAAATTTCTCAGAGAGTACAAGCATTTACTTGTGCATATCTGAGAAGCAGAAGGCGGATTTTACTGCGCAAGACTGCGATGTTCAATCCTACCTATGGGCATACACACAAAGCTTATGTCTGTTTGTGATATCTGAAGCCCAAGCGCACTATGTATGAACAATAGATACTCCTCTACACAGCGAACCGTCAGCAGTATTCTCAATCTCTCCAGTCACGACTCACATCGCATACTGCATTCGAGGTGCAGCCGAGATCGACTATCTCTTTTCGACATGCAATCAGTGGAGCACGTTTAAAACTCAATGTCTATCAGCACATATAGCATTTACTGAGCGTTCGAGTCTTGCACTACCAAGGACATGGGGGGCAGACAGCAGAAGTTACGCACTGGAGAAAAATAAATCACGGGAATAAGCAAGTAGATGCTTCACTAAGAGGCTGTTAAAGCATGCCAAATATGAAAGCAGGCCTCCGTGCGGATCATGAAAGGTAACCTCAATGACCGAGGTGATTGGTTGGAATTCGAAACTTGCAACTCGGAACTCAGGACTGAGTCAGGACTCAGCAGAATGCAATTCTCCGCGGATGGCTAGGACAGATGATCGCTTTGTTTTCTGGTCGACCTGATGGCCATGATTTATGATTAATGAACTTCATGATTGCCCAATACATGTTTCAGGAAATGAGGACAAAAGCGATGGCGTAGGTCGTTGTCATCACCATCCAATCTATTTAAAATTTTAATGGCGTCCCTTGGAAGGTTTGCTGCCACAGACAAACTTCACATGTAGGTGCCCAAGGTTAGATGAAATATCTCAACCTTTTCTGTGATTTGTATTACGGAAATTTTAGCGATGTTCGCTGGGACTTGGGTACAGAGCATGAAGCTCAACTGCTTCACGGCATAGATTACCGATTTTTAAGGGGTGATTTTGAATGGGACAATGGCAGCCGCCCCATCTCCACTTCACCTCCAAATGGAGCACACAGATAAACCATACTCCATGGCTGCTCTTTTGAGCTCACCACTCATTGGGGCGATCCCTCTCTCGAAAAGAAAATTCCAAAGCAGGAAAAGCTTGTGCATCGACGGTCTTGAACTTCTCTTCCATATATCCAACTGCCCACATCGCTTTGGAGCCGAACTTCGATATTGGTTCTGCCCCATTTGGTGAGTGCTCAAGTAGAGACAGTTTATAATTCAATCTTTTTTTGTCGCTTTCGTCTAAAATAAGACGCCGTTGACAAAGTATGACCAATAGAATTGCACTTTTTTTCTTATTGCGTACGTAACTGTTCACACAGGGCACTCTGCAATCCCTCTTTTTTTTTTTTTTTTAAGAATAGAGGTTCAGCCTAAGTTTACTCTCCCGAGCTTTAATTTTAAAATTGTAATTGTACAAAGGAACAGACATAGTACCCATGGGATCTCTCATATCCCATAAAGTAGGGGTTAGACTATCGGAAGGTGACACAAGACAGGAATGCCCGAAGGCTACTGATTCGATTGGATACAAAGTGGTTATATTGGCCTTAGGCCCACAAGGTGTCTTGCCATAGATGGGGATCGAAACTTCACCCCCGCCTCAAGAGGCGAAAGGCCCATCTAGCCAAGCTAATGTGCACGGACTCTTCAATCTAATTTCAAGAATTATGTGTGTGTGCGTTAACTCAACTAGTTGGGCCTTTAACCTCTCAAGGGGGAAGGGGGGGTTCAACTACAATGGTCATGGTGAGATGTAAACCAATCCCTTCCGGGATCATTCACCCTTTGGGTTACATAGTTCAAATCAGTTATCTTGTCTCATCTTAGGGTCATCCCTTTGCATTGTCTATGTGAGTGAGCCTTTGGGCTCCATATCTGAGTAATTGTCAGGCGTCGAACCTTTGCTTTGTGGGATTTGAGGGACCGATGAGTGTTATGTTCACATTTCATTGTATTTTCAAATGAATTCAAGCTAAATTAGAAGCGTTAATCTGAATGATTGAACATCCTTCAAATTTCATGAATTATTTTTGGACCCAAACCTTACTCCAACATAGTTGCACCTTTCAAGCATAAAATCAACCATCATAGATATGGTAGCTTATGTGACCTTCAATGAACCTTATTCCTTTCTTTGATAATTTCTAGGACATTATTAGAAACCGTGTGGAAAAAGAATAAGATCGCAAAAATGATTCGTGCATGTGGTGTTGTACACCCAATGCATAATAGGTGGGGTCTCAGGAGTCCTAAAAAATCTTTGATTCAATGCATAGATCGGCTCTCAAGAGAGCTGAAGATCTTTGAGTCCAATGAAGATGTCTTGCGTTATGCACTCACAAAAGGGTGGGAGAGGAGGCCCACTTAGTGAATATTTCAAAAGGCATATGAATAGCTTGTGGGCATGGGATGTCATGGGCCAAGGAAATCAATCTCCAAACAAAGATGGACAAA